>HG995238.1:5103092-6353092 GCA_905332985.1 Mimas tiliae
GTGATATTGGGGTTTTTCTATTACGAAATGCTCAGTATCAGCCCGGAGTCTGGAATTTATGTGCCTAGTATGGCGATAGGTTCGCCTCCTATCGCATCACGGGACGGAGATATGCTAGGCGAAATGTGCGTGTACTGGTTACATCTCTGCCTACCCCTTCGGGGATTATAGGCGTAAGTGCGTATATATATAACTAAGCTTTTAATAACTCGTAAAACTTTCTCGCGAGCGGTCGACGGTCGCCGATGTCGCCGACGCCTAACACCACCACTGCTTCCGGATATCTTAGTCATCGCACGAAACGCAATAACAAGCTACTTGCGTGCTACTTCACGTCGGATTCCTGTGAGACAGTGGTAACAACCCGGTCGTGCTGGCCCATTCATGCTATATTTAATAAGTTTGTATGCAATGTGTGCAAAGCCGCGAACGGAAAGTTTATTATCATATAAAGTTATCAATTTAGTATACAGTTTTATTAACTGAGGAAAAAACGGAGGATGTTCTCAATTCGCCTGTATATTTTTTATGTATGTTTACATCTAACTGCCAAATATAGACCGAATTTTTGTTTTTGCTAGCTCCGATGGTGGTCCCATTTAAAATCCTAAGGGGATGGAATATAGGATGAAAGACTAAAAACTGGATATTTATGCACTGCAAGTATTTAGAGTTGGTGGTATCACGGAGGAGGCCCAAATTCCCCTCCCCCTTCCCAATCCCTAACTTATTCCTTTCCTTTAAGGTCGGCAACGCGCCCATGATTATTTTAGTATTGTGTGCGTACATGAGCGTGGAGATCACTTAACATCAGGTGACCCACTTGCTCGTTTGCCGGCCTATACTATAAAAAAAACAGTGACCATTAACTGCAGTAGCACTAACTAATTTTATTTTGAGTCGGGTATATTTTTTTATCTTTTTTATTTAGAGCAGGTCGTTCGCCTGATGGTAAACGCCACGCCTGCCCATAAACAGAAGCACAAAACTTTAAAATGTAAAGCACTGCCTACAGTATGAATGGGCCTGCTAGACCAGGTAACCACTGTTTGAAAAACAGGCCAAGTGGGTGTTGTACCATGCAACCATAAAAAACCTACGATAGAATCGCAGCTTGCTGTTGCGTTTAAAGTGCGTTAGATATACAAGGGGTCTAAATCACCCATGATTCATGTTGTAGTATGGGAATTATCTAACCACCAAGTGAATAAGATCAGGCACATAAACATTCATTGTCAGCCATCGAAATAAGATGACTAGAACGATAACTCTCATATGAATCTCTCTAAAAATACGGCTCCACTTACATACACATGCAAAGGTAAAATCACACGTAACAAAAATTAATGATCGTTAAAATCAACTTTATTTCATAAAATGCTATGTCTAAATATTAAATTTCTAGATCGAGATACGACGTTCTGCACCGCGCCACAAATTAGACATATCAAGTGTCAATTAGAGATTATTATGCACAGACTTTTATAGTCCCACCCTCTTGCACAGAGCTTTGGTGGGGTAATTTTTTGCTTGAGTTACGTTTCTTTTCATCTTATTTCGATGTTGTCAGGTGTATGTAATAATCTTTAAAAATGACTACACCTTTCTGTAACATATTGTATAAGTAAGTGACAGCGTCCGTGGCACAGTGGGTGAGTAGCCGACTATGAGACGTAAGGCCGCGAGTTCGATCCCCGCCACGGATACAAATATTTGTCAGATTTACAAATATTTGTTTCGGGTCTGGGTGTTGTGAGACCGTAAGTCTCTCGTAGTTCCTGATATCCACGACACAAGACCGTGGGGTCAGGGCTATGTGTACGACTATTGAATGTTTTTATAATATAAATATTATATATATCCTTAATATTCCCAATAACATACGCTTTCACGCCTGTAATCCCCGAAGGGGTAGCCAGAGGTATAACCAGTACACCCACATTTCGCCGAGCGTATCTCCATCCCACGATGTGATATGGGGCGAGCCTATTATTCCCAATAATGGAGCAAATATATTCTCATAAATTCTTATTAATCCAATTCTAATTTAATATTACGTAATCTCCAGAAGATACAAAGGCATTACCAATCAAAGAACTGTTGGAGGATAGTGTTGAATGCAAGCCAAAGAGGAGTAGGAAAGACAAGAGTAAGGTGGATATGAAGAGAGATCTTCTCGGCAAGATGAAGAAACTGAGAGATAAACTGGACCATATGCTAGAACAACCCGGTGAGCGGTTCATTGTGTATTAGCACTGCATGGCATTGAACTGCGGTCGTCACCCTGAGACATAAGTCTCATAGTGCCCAATAGTTTTACTGGCTTCAAATTCCTCTGTACCTGTTCTGCCGCCAAGCAGCAGTGTGGAAACACTGTTGTTTCCGTTTGAAGGACATTGTAGCCAGTATAATTACTGGACATTGTGAGAATTAACATCCTGTGTCTCAGGATGACAAGCGCAGCGCAGAGCAGTGCCACGCATGATTTGTTATTCAAAGTGCTGAGTCGTGTTCTAACTGTTCATGGGCAGTGGTGTCGCTTACCATCAGGCGAGCGGCTTGCTCGTCTCGTCATTCGGTTTGAATGTGTATGTTTGTAGACGGGTATAAGACGACGCGACGGCTGCCGCGCCTCTGTCATATAAACCCAAGCTCAAGCTTTACAAGCTCACGCATACAAACATGTACGCGCAAAGTAACTTCGCCAGTCCGACGTTAGTCACAAGTGACGTCATGGCTATTGTTTTCAGACCCTAACACCCGTTTTCTGAAAGTCTGACCAAATCAACATTCATCTAACAGAACTTTGATTTTGACACCGCTGTCAAATCATTTGAGATGCTGAAACCATATTTAGTGAAAAAAAATATAATATCTGATGTCTCTCTAATAGCGTTTGACATACGATTTTTCATATTAATTTGAAATCCACGATTCTAGCATTCTTCTTATATAGCATATATGCTATATAGCATATAGCATAGCTTCTAATTTTTCATTGATCAGCCTTTTAGGAATCGGGTGCTAGCGTGACGCGAGACGTAGAAAGCATGTGAAATGACTAACTTCAGAACGACCCAGTTAATTTCTTAGTTAGTTAACTTAAATGAAACTTGTTCTGCAATTTACAAATGTTTCTCTTTCACAACATATGTATTAGTTATAAACTGTAAGATAATTAAGCCAAAAGTAAATATTATATTAACAATCATTTATTATTCACAGTAAAAATAACACAGAAGGAAAAATTCACAAAAAAGAAAAAGAAACAAGAACTTGATCATGACCTTATGGTGTATTTAAATGCGGTCACTATAGTACAAAACTCTTATGTCTGCCCGTTCCACAATCGAATAAGCATTTACTATTGTTACTACTGTAAGGATCAGTTTACAAATCCTAACGAGTTAAGGGAACATACACTTACGCACGACCCGAAAGAAATGTTCGAAAGTATGATGGAAAATAAAAAGATCCCTAAAGTCGATATCACCAGAATCGATTGTCGATTGTGTGCCGAGAAAATCGATGATATCGATTCTTTTAAGAACCACGTTTCCAACATACACGGTAAAATGCTGTATCCAGTGACGAACGAGTTTCTTAAATTCAGACTTACGATGGATAATTTGGTGTGCACTGAATGTCCAAGTTCGTTTCCATATTTCGACTTGTTAAAGAAACACATGATCGAACACTTTGGTACATACATTTGCGACGTATGTGGGGCGTGCTTCCTCGAACCAAACTCGCTACGAACACACATAAAATCGCACACTAAAGTCGAAGCGAATTTCCCCTGCGAGATATGTGGAAAGAATCTCAAATCGAAGTACAGTAGGTATCTCCACGTTGCCACTGTGCACGAGAAGAAGCCGACGGTGAATTGTTATAAATGTGAGGCTAGCTTCCTCTCGTACGCTCTCAGGAACCGTCATTTGATCGAGGCTCATGGGGACAAGCGGACATTCCCCTGCAAGCTGTGTGACAAAGTGTACAACAGAAGAAAAACATTGATGGAGCATAACAGACGCAACCATTTGAAAGTTTTTCGACACCAATGCGATCTTTGCGATCAGAGGTTCTATTTACCATCGAGACTGAAGGAGCACATGGCGACGCACACGGGCGAGAGGAACTTTCGTTGTGAGTTCTGCGACAAGAGTTATCCTCGCCTCCAATCTCTTCAGGAGCACATCAGGTCTCACAGCAACGACAGAAGGTTTAAATGTGATGTGTGTAACTCAGCCTTCACCCAGAATGGCAGTTTGAAGAATCATATGAAAAGTCATCACCAAGGATATGATCTCGAATCGAATTTTAGTTAATAAAAGTTGTTGACAAATTGTTTTTTTTTTGTTTGACTGAAGAAAAGCATCATGATAAAAGTCATATACCCTGAGTGTTCTCCATAAGAACTTCAAGTGTATGTCAACCAATTCGCATTAGGACATCGTGGTGGACTAACCTACCCCCTAAATCATTAATAGAAAAGGTCTTAGCAGTGGCACAGACAGGGCCGAGATTATTATTTTCTTTTATTACAATACATAAGTTCACGCCTTTATTATAAGGGGTAGGCAGAGGTGCCACTAGTGCACCCACATTTCGCCGAGCTTATTTCCGTCCCATGATGTGATAAGCTCTCCCATCGCTTAATGAGTACAAATTCCAATACGGGACAGTTCATGAGATTGGTCGAATCGAAATTTGATTTTATTGACTGCATTATTCAATTAATGTGTTCCGGTTTGAATGACATTGAAGCCAGTGAAATTACTGGGCATTATGAGACTTATTATATAATCTTACGTCTCGGGGTGTCGAGCGCGGTCCAATGCTATGCAGTGCTTTGTAATTCAAAGTTGTGTGTGGTGTTGCTGCTGTTTATGGCAGGCGGGCGCTTACCACCAGGTGAGCGACGCTCGTTACGTTACTCAAGCTAATAAAATTATAAAACCTTCATCCAATTGTGCTGAAACTTTGATGAGTTGTTATGCACATGCCCAGGAAATTATTTGCTAAAAAAAAAATGTTAAAGAGTGTACCTGCTTACATAGAAAAAGACGCATTGCAACACATGCCCGACACAGTTAATATTGAATATAGACAGCTCCGAGGCGCAGTGGGCGAGCAGCCGGCTGCGAAGCGAGAGACCGTGGGTTCGATTCCCACACCGAGATAAATATTGGTGTGATACACAAATATTGGTCTCGGGTCTGGGTGTTGTGGGACCGCAAGGATACAGGTTAACCTAGAGTGGTTCAGGACTATGTGTGTGAAAAAAAATTGTTTGTATATTGAGGTGTAAGTGGGCCACCAACATCTTAGGGCCAAAGCCAACTTCACCTGCACGTGGTGCACTGTTTATTAACAGACAATGGCGAATTTTGAGCCCCGTTGCGGGTTGTGGGGGTCAGACGGAGGGTCGCACCATATAATACCAAATACCATCATATTTATGGTAAAAGGCGGACCCTGGCATTAAGCCGAGACGCTAGGAAAAAGGAAAGAAAGTGTATTATTGTAAAGTTTTATTAATACAATGTTCACAGCATAGCTCTGAGAGCTGTTCTGTTGAGTTTTTCTCCGGCGCCGCGCGGTAATTTGTCCACAAACCGCACTCCGCCCACCAGCTTGGTGTTTGAAGATATCTGAAAACGATGACGCTACGGAGATTAGGTTCCACATCTCTAATAGCATACGCACTTACGCCTATTATCCCCGAAGGGGTAGGCAGAGGTCGGACCAAAACACCCACACTTCGCCGGATATTTCCGTATGGATATTTCCATCCCACGATGTGATAAAAATCGTACCGCGTACGCATTATAACTGCACCACCGAGGCAGATCTATAATATCGTTTCTAAAATTCTTTTTAGTTTTTACTAACAAGTATCATTTTCGTGAATAGGACATTAAGAATCGTTTAGTAAATTTGTACTTTTCACTAGTGGTGTGGGCCTGTGTGGCGCCTTTTCACTAGTGGTGTGGGCCTGTGTGGCGCCTTTTCACTAGTGGTGTGGGCCTGTGTGGCGCCTTTTCTTACAAGTAGACGGTGAGCCTTCCTGATGCTAGGCGCTTTGTGGAGCAAGTTTATTTTTATTTTTATTCATATTAGGTATATTATGATTTTGACGCCCCCTGAAACTGCCGCCCGGGGCGGGCGCCCCGGTTTGCCCCGTAGATCCGGGGTTGGTTCAAGGAATGATGAGGGATTTTAATTTGTAACTACTTTAATCCAATAGTTCTGGGAGTTATTTATACATAATATATTACCCAAGTACTCTAATAATAAAATGACTGGCTTATTGGCAAGTACTACTCTATCAACATTAAATTAACTAAATATGGTAACATAATAACATGTCGGAACTACAATCTGTAGACAGATTTGTCTACAGAACGAATAGGTCGGCTCGACCGGGTCGTTACCACTGCCTCAGAAAACCGACGTATAGTAGGGCATGCTGCTGCGTTTCGTAGGTACGATGAGGGAGATATACAGAGACCCAAATTCGCTTCCCTTCCCCAATTCCTTAATTATCCCTTTCCTTTAAGGTCGGCAACACGTCCATGATTATGGTATTGTGGGTGTACGTTGGCTGTGGATATAATTTACCATCAGGTAACCCACTTGCTCGTTTACCGGCCTACTAATGCTATAAATAAATAAAAATAAAAAAACTTAACAGTTTTTGTTACCTGACTATTAACGTATGCGACCAGGTCATCAGCAGTCGCCTTGGCTCCTGGCTGAAGCACTACAAACGCAGTTGGCACTTCACCACACACCGCATGTGAAGCACCCACCACACCCGCCTCCTTTACAGCAGAGTGCTGCATAAGTATAGCTTCGAACTCCGCTGGTGCTACCTACAAAATATGTTCCTCATCAATATTATTAAGTTCAAACCTAAAATAGAACAAAAATTAGATACAAATATAATATAGGTAGGTATGTGTGTAACCGGTTTGTATGCGTATGCTTGTACGTGTATGTGTAAAACACGTGCGTGTGTGTGTGTGTGTGTGTGTGTTATGTGGCTAATACCTACAATAATTATCCCGCTCATTCTACATAAGAAAATCCCTTCGCAACGTCCGAACCTGAACGCCTGTTTTAGCCGATTCCAAAAAAAAATTGTTCTCAATTCGACGCTTGTTGTAACCATTTTATGCGATTTATTCATCAAATGTCAACCAGTTATGATTTTTGTAGCCTATAGAGTTTACCTACTGTGCACTACCGTACTGGTACTCAGGTGTAACTGTGGACTGTATGTATGTGAGTGTGTGTGTGTGTACGGTGCACAACGGTTTGCCGGGATTGCGTGAGCAGGAAAACCAATGATCCAGAGACAATTGGAAATCGGATTTATTTCGAGAACCAGAAACAATAAAAATAGCCTATACTAAAAAGTACACTAGCCGCTTTGCACTGAAAAGTGCAGTTGAGTTTCAAACGCCGCGAGCGTTCTCGTGGAGCGACGATGCTGGCTCCGTTCTCGGTCGGCGTGGGCTGCGTCGTGATTCCTGGTTCCCAGACGTTCTTCTTACTTGCTGACTACTTGTGGACTTGTTGACTTGCTGACTTCTTCTTTCTTGATTTTCTTCTGGAGTGCCGGACCGAACTGAATTTCAGCGGGAATTAGGCCCCTTTTTGGCCCGTATTCCCGATCGACACTCCAAACGGGAGCGCGGCGCTTTGCGCCGGCGCTCGGCCAATCAGAGCGCGCGCACAACGCCGGAACGTTGCGCAGGCGCCCGCACGGGGAGAGGCGGTGCTTATTTTGCAGCGCCCTCTGCATTCCTGTAAACAAACTTAAACAGAACACTATTTCCTATGTACATTATTAATCTTATATACTTACTTATGCTACGAAATAATACATAACTATTTCTATTAATATAAAATAGAAACTAATTACACAAGTAAGTAACAACACGATTCATAACTGAAACAAACATACTAGGCAATATTATAAAGTTATACACGTTATACAATGGCAAATTAAAATAAATCATTATACGTTACACTATATACATTTGTCCTGCACACCTACCTTGTTTTATCTTATAAAAATTTGGTTTTTCTGATGACAGAGTTCAAGGAAGTCTGATAAATGCATGATAACGACTTTATTCGCTTTCCCTTTATTTACTTTCCTTGGTCAGCACCACGTCCATGATTGTTCTGGTAGGTATTGTGGTTGTTCATGGGCGGTGGAGATCACTTATCATCAGGTGACCATCGCTGACTTTGGCAATAAAAAAATCACGTAAATGTTTGTTTTAACTCTGACATGATATGATTTTCTAACTCTGGATTACGAACGCATCGAAATAAGATAACCAGAACGATAACTCTCAGATGAATGTGCCAAAAATACGACTTACTTACACATGCAAAGGTAAAATCATACTTAACACTCATACAAGCAACACAAATGAATGAAAGTTCAACATCAACTTTATTTCATAAAAATTAATGTCTAAATATTAAATTTCTAGATGAAGATACGATGTTTTACACCGCGCAAAAAATTAGAAGTATAAAGTGTCAACTAGAGATCATGAATAATTTTATGAATTGATGAATGAACGAGCTGGTCAGACTTGCACAGAGTTTTGTGATGTCATTGTTTGCTCGAGTTACATTTCTTGTCATCTTATTTCGATGTATGAATGTGGTTATTGTGATGTTTAACAGACTTACCGAGGTATCATAGTATTTGATCAATTCCTTCACTCGATCCACGATGTAAAAGTATTTGTCGTCGTCATAGTACCCGATGTCGCCTGTCTTGTAGAATTGTTCTTCGTCCAGGTAACTTTCTTCTACTTTACCAAAATAGCCTGAAAAATATTAAGTCTTAAATAAGCTACCTACCCACTAGTCCTACAGATGTAAACGGGGAAAAAGATATTTAGATTCATGAAGATCCCGTAGGTACCGTGCCCTAGTCGTTTTTTTTTAAGGGAAATGGAATAAATCTTTAGTAAAAAAAATATTAAAGCATTAAAATATAGGTAATTTATTATGCATAATACATTATAAAAATAAATATTCTTCATCTGTGTTAGAATCACTTGTTGAATCACCTAGCTATGCTCTATGTCTTCATTTATTTACCATGTATCAACGACTATACTACTATCAGGACCGCCCTGTGGATTGGGGGCGATTGAAGAATTCCATCACGGTATCCCCTGCCTGTCGTAAGAGGCGACTAATAGGGGCCACCGGGGGTCGCGGGCTCGCAGCGGGGGATGTATATAGTGTTAGGGACTCAGCCCAGCGGTCATGTGGATTTTCTATCTCTTTCCCGGGTGACTTTACGCTGGGTTGTCAGACCGGTGAGTCCAACATAACCGTCCCGTCACATCCCGGGCGAGGCGGTAGCGATTAACTTGTTTTTACACGCCAAAAAAAAAAATACTACTATCAGGAACTTTATTAACTAATCTTTTCTTGTATAGATATACTGAGTTAATAATTAAAAAAAAAAACCTGATATATGTAAATAAAAAACGAGCAAGGTAGATACTTAATTAATCTGTGTCGCCTATAAACACTCATAATATCAGAAGAATTATGTGTCACCGACGGAATGAGAATCGGGAAAAGGGAGGTGATTTTAGACTACAGAAATCTCACTGTACGAAACGCTAGGACAAGCTTCACGTTAGTTTTCTGTGAGACAGTGGTTAGCCGCCCCATTTATGCTGTAGGTAGTCAAAACTGTTTACAGCACCGCTCAACCACTTCAGAATTGTGAAAATAAAAAAAATACACTGGAAATATGTCTTGAAAAATAGTTATAAATACCTTTCAGGAGACCCAGGGACTTGAAGCAGATTTCTCCTCGCTGGTTCGGACCCAAAGGCTTTCTTGTGTCTAGGTCCACCACCTTTGAAATATATTGATTTTGAAATGGTCTTACATCGCCATTTTTTATCCTGCCTTGCCTCGCCTGAAGTTATCTACTAGATATACACTGGCTGACCGGCGGATAGCCTCGGTGAAGCGAGAGGCAGCGGGTTCGCTTCCCGCACCGAGACATGTTTGTGATGATCCATAAATATATGTTTCGGGTCTGGGTGGTTTTCTTCTCAGAGAAGTTGACGCTAGGTAGGCGGCCGGTCGTAAAAACTACAATCCAAATCTTTCTGCAACATGTATTCCAAAGCATGTTGCGCCGACCCCACTGCGAGGTGAATAAGGGCAGGTAGAGGAAGAAGATATACATTGGCTGACCATGGAACCCGACTCGCCTGAAGGAGCCATTATGGCGGGTTTTTACCATGTGTACGGTGGTTGCTATCCCACCGGGTACAAAATGTATCATATAGTTATCTACCCTCCCACGAACGCTATTCACTACAATTCAATTAACGTTTTATGCTAATTTACATTTAGCGATCACCACTCTTTAAAATGTTAGTTTTTTTATCTTGAGTGACGAAACGAGCAGATCACTCGCCTGGTGGTAAGCCCCACGCCTGGCCATAAACAGAAGCAGCACCACACAGAACTGCATGGCATCGGACTGCGGTCGTCACCCCGAGACAAGAAGTCTCATAATGCACAGTAATTTCACTGGCTGTAATGTCCTTCAAACCGGAACATAACAGTTCGTACACTCTGCTGCTTGGCGGCAGACATAGACAAAGCACCGGTTTTACTAACCCAATCGGCCTCTCGCATACGAGGGAGCTACCACCTTGTGAAATGAGTGAATATACCTTTACAATGACGCCAGCGTTGACACATCCCACGCTGCCAGCTCTGCAGCCGTACGGTGCTGTCAGTTCGTTGCTCACTAAGCCATTCTCCGCCATACCGTACATTTGGTACACCTCACGAAGATTAGGAAATCTACAAAGCAATTAGGTAAGTGACGTGTGTACATCATTGTAGACTGTAGTTATTGTTAGCAGTTTCTTTAAGTTATCGTTCGCGACAAGATTAAAATGAGCTACAAACAAAGAATTGAATGTATAGGTCCTAATAGACAAGTTGCGCAGTACATAGAAATTGTACCACTAAGTTACGGTCAATTGACCGTAATTCAATATTACCATCTTGCTTACTCTCAACTAGAACTCCTCCCGTGCTCCCTGTCTGTGTGCTGTCAAGCTCCCGCGCTATGTGACGAAATTTTACTTCTATAATACAACCCGTCTAGTTCGGCTACAAACAACAATAATTAGGAACCTCCCCCGTTTTTTTCGTCGATTGAAAAATTGATGATTTTTGTTTATTTCAATAAATACTAGGGGTTTTGCCCATATGTTTCCACAAAACATAAAATATTACCAAAAAAACCTTACAAGTCCGACGAATTTGAGATATATCTTACTTTCTTCCCTACATTATTCTGCATCGATTGGTATCGGTCTCGACCCCATACCCCCAGCGGTTTCGGAGGAGATAGCGTGACAAGCTTTTGACAGCGGCGGCGGCGCCAGTTACTTTTTTTAGAATAGAGAGACACCCAACAGTCACATATATAGTCCTGACCCCTCACTAGGTTAGCCTGTATCGTAGATATCAGGTACTACGAGGGACTTGCGGTCCCACACCTAACACCCAGACCCGAAACAAATATTTTTGGATCACACTAATATTTGTATCTGTGCGGGAATCGAACCCACCGTCTCTCACTTCGCATCCGGCTACTCTCCCACTGTGCTACGGAGGCTGTATTTCGGTCTACTATAAAAATATTCCTATCGGTCTCTTCCATTGAGTATCGACGTCTTCAGCTACACTACCTGCTCTTAGCAGCTTTCACTAATTCCGCATCGCATGTCATGGAAGCACTTATCATGTACATTAGTGAGCTGACGTCATATTTGTGGAGGTTGGTGGATTTCACCAACTCGTTCACTGTTGTTGGACACACTTGCATTATTTTAACCTGGAATACGAAGAATTTACACGAATTTGAAGACCAATTCTCGTAATTTTAAATGTTCAAAATATCATTCCGATCTAGTCTCAGCGTCAAGAAAGTTGCAAATGGCATTTTTTTAAACCAATCAACGTCAAATGCAGCTAGCATTAGCAGTAGCATTATACCGTTTTGGCTTCAGTCAACTTTTATTCTATATTCAATCTTATTACAATCTATTTTTACATTTGACATTGATTATTGGTGAGAACAAGCGAATCTTCGAGCGGAAAAGCGAACGAAAATGAATCAATGGTGAATTATTTGATGTTGTTAAGTACCTAGTGTGTTTGGTTAATCAGCGTTTTGATTTTCGATTAAAGAGTATGTAGGTACTTGAAATACTAAGTTTTGGATCTATCGAGAACCCGTTACCGCGTAACAATATTATGTACCTATTTGTTATCAAAGACCATGCAATAAGATGTTCTGTCCTTATTAGTCACTTTAAAGAGAAATTGCAACACATAAGTAGAAATAACGCAGTTTTCATCTCAGTAGAATTTATACCATGATTAGCTTTTGCTCGCGGTTTCGTTCGCGTGAATGGCCTTTTTGAAGATGAAAAGTGGTCATGGTGGTCTACATGTGTGCCAAATTTCTTCGATAACCGTTGGACTGTTATGGTGTGATTAACTATCAAACATTCAAATGCACAAACTCACAAACATCCAAACTTTCACATTTATATTAGTAGTAGGATATATACTCCTTATAGAATTCAGTCCTTGTCACTTGCTTATCTCTTCGAAGAAGAAACATTCTACCTTATACTTCTGTATAGCTTGCAGCACATCCTCCTCACAGTTTTTAGAAGAGAACACGACAGTGGTGCCAACATTCAAGCATGCTAAAGTATGGAACAGTCCATATGGGTAGTGCCACTCGCGGGTGTTCAGCAGTGGCGCGGCAAAATACAGCCTGAAAACAAGACGGTGATCATGATTATTGACAATGAGATAGGAGAGCAGATTGTGATGTCCCAAATAATAATGTCTTAGACGTATTACCTATAATAGTTAGGGACAACATGAAACCAACCCAAAAAAACTATACTTATGAAGTTATGAATCTGTGCTATTGCTGTTTATCTAATGGTTAATGATTGGTACCATCGGACACTGACTAAAAATTGGTTATTTTAGATCTTTCAACCGCGATTTCGCCCCTTTTGGGATGAAATTACGATTTAAAATGTAAATGGAACCAATTTTGATGGTATATGTCTAAGGTATATGTATTGCTTGTAATATTATTAGATAAACGATAGGCCGAGATCGACTAATCCCTTTTGCCAATACTTTTAGATTTCTCCTTAATGAGTTGACCCATGTTTTTTTTAGTTCTATTGATACTCGCCTGATGACTGAACAGATTTTGTAAAGTCATAGCTAAATTCATATCGGTGCATTAGTTTAGACATGATCGAAGGTCTCGACTGTCTGTGGAATCGTAGTTCCAAACACACACGTGAAAAGTATGTATACCTACTTACTTTTCATCAACAGCAACTCTATTAAATAGTGTAAAAGAGAAGTGAGTCACTGGTATCCCTTTAGGTAAGCCTGTGGTCCCGGAGGAAAAGACCAATAACACATTATCATTCCAGCCATCAACGTCTGCGGGCAAGAACTGTTTAACATGTGCTGTCTTGACGAGAAACTGAGAGAAAGAGAGCGCGCCTTCGAACTCCCCGAAAACCACGCACTCACGAACTCCTGCCGCACAGAGATGTTTTTGGTGCGCAGAATAGGCGCTAGGAGAGCAGAATACTACAGTAGGCCGAGATATGTTCAATCGGTGGAGGAATGAAGCTGGAAGAAAAAATGTTGCTTAAGAAAATAATTCCTTAGATAAAAAGTAGACAAAAACTAACAGAAGACAGTAAAGATCTGAAGAAACTCATCAGTCGCGATACTTTTGCTGTGCAAGGTAAATAAACGAATACAGAGCACATCAAACCGATACTCACCTTCGCCACAAGTAATATCGAGCGGCGAGAGTGTGGCTCCAGCACACATTATCCCAAGCATCGTAGGTATGACTTCCATGCGTTTCTCGCTGCATATGCCGATCACCTCTCCTTTTTTTACCCCTATATGTGTGAGCGAGAGAGCGATATTGACTGTCTGCTGGGCCAGCTCGGCGTACGTCATGGTCTGGTTACAATCCGCATTGATCTTTAGGAAATAGGTACTTATCATGTTTTTAGTTAGTAAGTAAAAATTAAAAGGATTTTTTTGGCATGTCAGATAAGTCGAGGAATAGTTTTCAAGTCAAGTTTACTGCCTCATATAATGAATTCTATTGTACTGGTAAGTATTAAATAATAAAAATTATGCAATGATACACAAGTATTTGGTTTACCAAAGCAATATTATGTTTAAAACTTAATATTTTAGAGAACATGTGTTTCCCGTAGTTGCAGTGGACTGGTATGTCTACGTTGTCTTCGCTGTAGATATAACAATTTCTTTTTAACATTTTAAAATAATTTATAAACACCACTACCCACTAGTTAAATAACTGTGACTATTAGGTAAGTAATAAGCATTCTTCGTTTGCTTTGAAATGCTTATATACTAATTAGGTACCTATTCTAGATAATTAAAACTTAGAATAATAATTACTCTAAGAATTAAAACCTATTTCACTGATAAAGCATAATTAATGATATAAATAATTACTGTTGCGAGCCCGCCAGGCCCAGATTTAGGGGGGAGCAAACCGGGACCCCCGCCCCGGGCGGCAGTATCATGGGGGCGCCAAAATCATAATTTGATATGATTAAAAATAAAAAACTTGCTCCACAAAACGCCTAGCAAACGGAAACCTGGTTGGCTCACCGTTGACTTGTAAGAAAAAGGCGCCACACAGGCCCTTTGTCCAACAGTCTTTTCTTTTTTTCGTTTTTTAGGTAATTTATCTTAAACGCTGGAGAGAGAGGCGCCACTATCAAGGGGCTGGTCAGCGCGCGGTATATGCCCCGGGTTGTAAGGTCAGGACCGGAGCTACCACTAGCGTGGCTGGAATTATATGGCCGGTACCCCCTACCCGGCCATCAAGATCCAGCTGCTGGATGTCGATAAACCGAATTTGACCTCGGCCGCCGGTAACACCCAGCTCGTAGATCTCCGCCGCACGCGAAACCTCTGTGTAGTATACATACGTAAAATATATATGATGTGTGTGTTATGTATGTATATGAGTGCACCGGTGTGTATACAGACTTGGCACCGTTGTGTGTTAAGCGTATGTGTGTAAATATACAGTGGCCAGTGGCGGACTAAGCCCTAGTGGGTAGGCCCCCTTCCGGTAAACTTTTTTGGCGTCTGCGGGTACTTTGAGTATGCTTAGGTACGAACTGTCTCATTTATTGAACATCTTGGCCGTCTTTTGGATTGGAACCTAATCTCGAGATTTGGTGGCCTTTTTGAACTGAGCCCAGCCCCCACAGCGGCCCAACTCCATTACACCTGAGGCTGTCAAAGTTTTTATATTAGCTCACGCATGTAAAGGAGTAGGTAGGCAGAGATGTAGTTAGTGCATCTATGGTTGCCTGAGCCTATATCCGCCTCATGAAATGCGATAGACTAGTGACTAGCTTATTACGATCGGGCATAAATTCCAATCCCGGGCAATCAAAAGTGTCGCCAGTCAATGTGCTAGAAGGGGTTTAGTCAAGAATTATGTTTTGGGGATCACTAAAGAAGGGGGAGTTGATTTTATTATTCTAAGGGTGGAACCTTGTAAAGTTACACAAACCTAGTATTTTTAATTAAGCTAGGAAGTTGACATTTTCTGGAATTATAAATAAAGATAAAACTACAATAAGAATTACCCCGATTGCCGATAGATGGAGTGATTCATGAGGAAGGTTTAGGTATATAATTTGTCAACGTTTTGTGTAAATTGGTTGAAATATAACGATAATTGTTGGAAGTGTCGGAAAAAGTCAAGCCGCCTGGGAACTTTTAGAGAAAACGCCGCCTAATCCCTTTGAAATAATAATATAATAAAACAATGCATGGTGGGATATTCCTCTTTTAGAGATCTACAAAAAAGTCCGCGGTGGCATATATTTATCGTATCTTTTAAGGATATCTATTTATTTTTTATCGCGACGAGTGTACTGTTGGCCGTTGAGGAGTTTTGTTTTTTTACCCCGTACTCCGTCATCAGATCTTAACCAAATTTATATGGGACCACATCGCAGCTAAACTCTATTGAGTTATTTTTTTTCAACAATATCGTTCCACAATTGTCGGTGAAATCGATTTACATACATAAAAAAAGCAAAAACAAAAAGTTGTCGAATTGAGAACCTCCTCCTTTTTGAAGTCGGTTAAAATAGTCACGTACAATGCTGTAACTGGAAAGCTATTTAGACGGATATCTACAGTATTAATCCTTATTAACTTAAATACTTACGTTAGTTAGGTACATTTGGCAATTCATACAATTATTTTAATCTTTTACACCATGTAATTTAAATGAATATCTTACGAGTTCCGAGTTATCGCAAAAAATTAACACGCGCGAAAATAATTTCAAGCGTGTTTGTTGTCTTTAGGTAGATAATGTTTCACAATTCACATTTTTGTAAAATTCCAAAAAGGCTAGGCACTTTTAATTCCGGAAAAAGACATTCACCCGGGCGGAGCCGCGGGCAAAAGCTAGTAAGGTAAATGCAGCTAATAACGAACTATCGAAAATCGGCAGGTATTATTGACCCTATAAATAAAGCATTCTATACGTTTCTACAAATTTTTGAGCTACAAATATTAGAGAAAATACACGTGTTTATTCATTACCTATCATATAAACTAACTATAGTGTACCTTTTTTTTCTTTTTGACGTTGGGAAACCCTTTATGGGTACCGCCCCACCGCGTGGTCAGTCGGGGCGGTTATGTCCGACTCCCACGGACTAAAACCCAACGGTGTTCCTTCGGGTGCGCTTGTTCGGTCGGCGCAGCGGGGACGCTATTGTACTCTTGTTATATTGTACTATTCCGCGGGCCCTACGGCGCCTGCCCTTGATAAGGGCCTCTCCGGTCGGTGGGTGATGGGGGAGTTATCCACCCACCTATCTGCTCCGCTCGAAGGGTTCGCGCGAGAACGCCGCGCGCGTCTCCTCGAGGCCTTAACTATCGGACGACGGACTTCCACGTGTCCGCCGCCCAGGCCTCTGTCGCGGGGGTAGGAGTGCCTTCCGCATGCTCTTGCGCGTGACCCTTCGGTGGCGGATAGCAAGCTGGGATGTGATTTCCCGCTCGCACTCCGCCACCTCCTTCCGCGACATGACTGTTTCGCAGAAGGCAGTCATCGCGTTCCACGACCTCTCGCTCTCGACCATGGTAACGAGAGGTCGTCCCCCAATTCTGCGACGAGTTCGCGACGCTGGTCTGCCCACGCAGGACACTTCTCCAGAGTGTGCGCCGCTGTGTCCTCGTCGCAGCTGGAGTGGTGACACTGGTGTGTCGGCTCTCTTCCGGAACTTTAGTGTACCTGAACATCCGGGAAAGAGGTAAAATACGTTAATTACTGTGACGACAGCGAGGGAACAGGCCGTTCCATACTGGCCCTTGTTCCATCAGGCAAGTACTTAATTGATTTTGTTAAAAAAAAATAACCATGGTATTAATACCTACACTTATTCTGTATTATTAAATATATGTATTAATTTATATGTAAATTATTCGTTTCATAATGCATTTTTATATATTTTTATAATCTGGAAGGCAACATTTTGATATTTAAGTAGAACGGGGTTAATTTTTAATAATTTCATTGGTGGCAGCTATCACCGATTCCTGGGTCGGTTAAGGTGGAACATTATTTTTATTTCCATTCAACGCAAATAATTTTGTATACCATTTTAATCTCCAACAATTGATCTTTTTATAAATCTATTAGCGACATAGTATATTTTGCCTAGTTTACTCCCTTACCCCTGGTATGTTTACCACATAAATTATGTGACATAATTATTCAAAGATTTCTATTCTAACTTAGCAACAATTAATTGCTTTTTTCCGTGGAACAACGTGGACACTTTTGCACAATCTCTGTTATGGTTAGAAAAGCAATTTGAATAAAATTACTTATTTTTTAAGAGCCGGTAAAACAATTCATAGTTTTGGTATACATTTTTTTTAATCCTGGTTCGGCAAAGTGACTACGCTACATACATACGCTGATGGTGAGTGGAGCGCAATACAAGAATAGTGTCGACCATCGACAGATACTGTGTCCATCGCAGATCGGCAGAATCATGGCGGCCTGCCTAATTACATCTACACTACACACTGAGTCTACACAGATAATTAAATTTTACAAAAAAACACGCTAATCTCAGGTGCTAACAGTCAGATTTCAAGAAACAGTTTTTAGATTCTTAGAATCTAACGCAAAATTGTTTGGCGCCAAAAATAGACCACTCACGTGTACAGAAATCGACAACTTAGCACAGAGCTCACTTGAGTGTTTTTCTATAATATGGGCCTTAGCCTTAATAATTGACAACAATTTCAATTGTTTCCTAAGAGGGTCGTTAATACCTGCATTTATCCTAGTACAATAAATCAGAAGTCATTTTGATGATTTATAAATCAATGGGGTTTGTTATATCCATTGTTATATCACTGTTACTTAGCTTGACACTGGCATACTGTGTAACAGATGCCATAAAAACATCACGTTATTTTTTTTATTACTCTCGGATGAATTTTCAGAGTCGACATTTTATCTTTATGGCCGCCGATTCACCTGATGGCACGAGATCACCGCCCATGTACGCCAACAATACCAAAATCATGGGCCCGTTGCCGATCTTTAAGGAAAGGGATAATTAAGGGTTTGGGAAAGGTAGGAGTATTTAAGCCTCCGGATATCTCACTCACCGTACATTTAATATTATTATTATATTAAAACTATTACAGAATTAGTATCTATTGTAATTATAATATGACATGTTTGAAACAGTAAATGATAGCGTCATAGCAAAAATATATTTGTCATTTACATCCCTGGGTAATTTTTCTTAACAATTACTATTTATTACGTCGAAATAATATAATTTGTCAAATGGACTATTTAAAATAATTTTCAATAATATTACACTGCAATACAGGTAATTAATCAAGTTATTAGTTCATATCTCATCATAGTTCACTTAGAGATAATTCATAATTATAAATCATCAGACCAGCTCAATGGTATTATATTATTGTATCTATATTCATAAAATCTCCACACAATAACCAAGTTTCATCATTTCCTGGCAGGCTGGGGGCCGTTGCCAGGGGAACTTGACAGCTCAAGCAAAATTCGAATGAATGTATATAAGGTCGAATTTTGCTTGAGCTGAAAACAGTAGGAAGAAAAAAGTGGTAAAATATTTTCCCATAGCTAACAACATTTTAATTGTAATGGCGTATGTCAAATTAATGATTTTATTTTTTGATTTGATGAATGTTTTACTATAAATTAAAAGATGTCTGTTGGTACTTATCCGTGAAATGTGATATATTTACATGTTTCTGTTGATTATGTGACGCGTTGTGACATCACATATATAGAACGCCTAATAGTGACATTTCCATATTTTACGATAAAATGAATGAACTTCTATCTCATTTCACAAATATACGTTCAAAGAAAAAGATTATCATATGCGGGGACTGGAACATAGGTATTCTTCAGGCGAATAATAAAACACGTGAACTTACATCAATATTACAAAATCACAATATACACATGAACATAAACACCCCAACAAGAAATAAGTCCTGTATAGACCATATAGCGAGCAATATCAAAAATGTTAAAAGTGAAGTTCGCAAGCTGGCTCTCTCTGACCACGAGACGGGACAAATCATTTTTTTTTCCTATTTTAAGATGTTTGAATAGCATTAAACATTGGTATGAATATAATAGGGATTATAACGAAGACAACTTAATAAAATTCCAGGAGTGTTTATCGAAACTTCATTTTTATGAGGTCTATAATGAGGTTACATCAAATAAAGCATTTAATACATTCCATGACCTAATTACACTTTTTCATGACTTATGTTTTCCTTTAAAAAAGTCTAAAATAATTAACAAATGTTCCAATAACCGTTGGAAAACAAAAGGTATAAAAAAATCAATCTAATAAAAAGGAAGCTATATCTTTCATATATTTACTCGACGAAGGACAAGCAAATGTATAAAAATAAATATAAAACCTACTCATCTCTGTTAAAAAAGTGTATTTATAAAGCTCAACAGAGAACTATTATGAAATATTTATTAAATAGTGACAATACTTGTAGAGCTACATGGAATACGATTAACTCAAATATTAATTATTGTAGTAGTAACCCAAAAATTAGAACTATTGACCAAATACAATATAATCTCTAATCCAACTGAAATCTGTGACTTGTTCAATGACTTTTTTATAAATGTAACAGATAGTTTATGGAACCAATGTAACAATAATATTTCGGCATCAAGCATATTAGCTAATGACCATAGTATATTTTTGACACCTACAGTTAACGAAATCTACCAAATAATAAAATCCATAAAGAATTCAAGCTCATTTGGATATGATGGAATCAATACTAAAATTCTTAAGCTCTGTGCAGAGTTTATTTGCTAAATTTATCATTCGTTGAAGGATGTTTTCCAGACAGGCTTAAAATAGCAATTGTCAAACCACTTTTGGCAGGTGATGAAAAGAAATTAAATAATTATAGGCCCATAACATGCCCTAAACGAAATAAATTGAAACGGACATAAATAATTCAATTAATGACATTGTTACCTGGTTAAATACTAATAAACTAATGATAAATATAAATAAAACTAAATTAATACAATTCAAGAATTATAAAATGAAACCTGTACCAATAAAATATCAATCAATGGTTCTTGAAAGTGTTGAATCAAGTCTCTTTTTGGGATTGAAAATTGACCAACACTTAAATTGGAAGCCACACATAGATCATGTATGTAATAAATTAAATAGGTTTGTTTATGCGTTAAAGAGGCTTCGAAAAATAGTATCACAGAAGGCAGCATTGGCCGCTTACCATGGTTATGTATCTTCTGTATTGTTGTATGGGTTACCATTGTGGGGAAACTCAGTGGATTTAATTAGGGCTTTTAAGGTACAAAAAAATGTATACGAGCTGTCTGTGGAGCTTGGTTCTTGGAGAGT
This sequence comes from Mimas tiliae, assembly GCA_905332985.1. NCBI lineage: Eukaryota > Metazoa > Arthropoda > Insecta > Lepidoptera > Sphingidae > Mimas > Mimas tiliae. The sequence goes on from HG995238.1 coordinate 5,124,269, forward strand.
TGTAAGCCGCTCTTCCAAAAACTTTATGTGCTTCCACTGCCTTGTTTGTACATAAGGGAAATTTGTACTTTTGTAAGACAACATCCGAGCTACTTTCAAAAACATGGTCAAGTATTGGGTAGAGAGACGATACATAGGAATCGTCTATATTTTCCAAAGTGTAAAACTGCCATGTTTGGGAACAATATGTATTGTATGGCTATAAAAATATATAATAAATTACCACGTAACATAAGAGACACTGGTTGTATGGTTTCTTTTAAAAATAATATTAACAACTGGCTTTTATTGAACTGTTTTTATAATATGCAGGAATATTTGTTTTTTAAGATATTGATATTTAAGAATATATAATATTTATATATTCTTAAATGTCAATACTTAGATGTAATTATTGCATGTCTCTAAATCTATTTAAAAGTAGTAAATAGTATTGCACACCGGTACCTGGTCCAGTAGAATGTAATGGAACTTATTATTCCTTTAACACCCTGTACATACACCTACATTCTGCAATAAATGTTTCTGTATTTCTGTATCCTTTCAAAGAACAGTAAGTCATTTTCCTAATAAAATAGGCTAGTTGACTTATCCCAAAATTTAAAAAATAATTGTTTGTTTCTTACAGTATTTGGTTTAAGGAACCCAAATATATCAATTTCAATACATTATAGGGGAAGATAATCTTTAAAATTCAATTTACAAAATATATATTTTTATCTATATTTACTTTGAAAACGCTACCGCCATGATTGTGACGTCAGAAAATTTATAAACAACTAAATGTCATTCGCAAATCGCATGTTGTGGTCTTTCGTAGCAAATATAATACATTATGTAAATACCTACATCGAAGTGATCTTCGCAAAAATAAATTTGAGTTTCAGTCGATAACGATAAAGGATCCCTTATGGCAAGTTTTAACCAAGTTTTGCGCATGTTTATTTCACTGGGTAGTCCGATCCACAACTTCTCTGGAGTTTTTATGGATGTATTTTTGCATTCACACGATACAGTAATGGTAAATACTATATTTCCCGTGTAATTTATTAAAACTCATCATTTTTTTTAGCTCGCAGAGGTTATTTTGCACGTGTGTTTATTTACAAATAATGTGTCGTCATTGCACATATAATCTATAGACCAACATGGCCGACGGCGTTTTCGTATGTTCATGAAACATTTAAATTTGAATTAAAGTTTTAATGTCTTGTAAGTCTCAGAAAAATAAAATATAATAAAAATACGATATAGAAAAGCCTCATTAACAAAATAAGACCTATTTAAAAAATGTGTCAACTAGCCTATTGTGGGAGTTCGTCGTACTGAAGTTTGACATTGGACACTGACGTGCCGGGCAACGTATCTAGTTGATTTCATATATTGTTGGAACGGCGGTACATCGCTTGCGCCTATTGCGGTTCTATAAAACTATACTTCGTGGCTCTACCACTCGCGAATTTCATTACCTTTATCTTCCGACTTATCTGTATTATTTACAAGGAAAACTACAAGTGAATCACTTAGTAGCGATCATCTAAGTAATTATTAGTTAACACTTAAATTTCTTTTTAAACTATATCATTTTAATTCTGTACCAATACACTCAAACACTCTTTTTGAGATGTTTTCTGTATACATACGCACATACGCCTGTAATCCCCGAAGGCAGAGGTGTAACCAGTACACCCACATTTCGCCGAGCGTATCTCCGTCTCTTATGTGATAGGGGGCGAGCCTATCGCCATACCGGGCACAAATTCCAGACTCCGAACTGATACTGAGCATTTCGTAATAGAAAAACCCAACACCACTTTACCCGAACTGGGGATCGAACCTGAGACCTCAGCGTTGGTCTCAATCGTAACGCGTACGCATTACAACTGCGCCACCGAGGCAGTCTGTTTGTGATGTTTTCTGTATATCCCTGAGTAAGTAGTATCGAATAGTATGGATACCTTATTATTCTTATGGCCGTTCCCTATATTCTGTCTGTCTCTAGTTTTGCTATACCGGCGATAGAAAATTTTATCTATTTTCCGTTTTACCGTCCCAATAAACTTACTAATGATAAGTAATCCTATTCTTCATTGCTGACTACAGATATACAACACTATGAAAATGACAGTTCAAGCGTCCCAATATTTTTTATGTGCTATCTGTCGATAAAGTTATTTAGTTTTTTCTTTATCGGTAGATTTTGACCGATAAGCAGATATCCTCGGCTGTAAAAAAACTAAATAAATAACGCATTTTGAAGAAATAGCCATGAGTATACAAGGCTTACATGGCACTTGCACTGCAATACAAAAAACTAAATAAATTATGTAAAAATCTAAAAGAAAATATAAAAAAAAACTAAAATGCCCATAAATAAAAATAATGCACCGTTTTGATAATTAAATTAAGTGCAAGAGACATATAAATATTTGTTAATGCGAACAAAATAATTCCCCACTTCAGTAAAATCCCCCGAATTCGCTTGGGATTTTTGTTCAAAGGACTTGTATTCAGAGCCGTAATGTATTGACAGTAAAACATTTCGTTATTACATTGTGTTTTGCAACATAATAAGTATTTTTCGTTATTATTATTTCATTTACAGTGGTAAAAAATAAGAATTATAGATAAATGTTAAATTAAAACTTATAATTCTAATCTACATCATATCTTCATATTTTCTAACATAAATTAAACAATAGTTCCTCTTTCTCAGCTTGTATGAACATAACGCACAAGAGGGCCCAGATAGACTGCCTATCTATTGCTATCATAGTATCCGACGTGCATATCTAAAAAATAGGGACGATTCCAAGCAATAGATAGAACAATACGGATGTTTGACGATAGCTATCTATCGTGAAATTGAAGATTAATATTGGGAACGGCCATTAGAGTATCGATATGTCACACTTATAATACGTCATACTGCTCCATTCTATACCTACTAAGTATTTGCTTCAAAAGCAATTTTCGGATTAGATTATTATAACATTTTCACCGACGGTGCCAAGGGTGCCAAGGATATGTACTTGGGAAGTGCTGCCTTTCTAGACCCCACATGAAATTTAAAATTGATATAGATATCTCTACTATATTCGCGTAGACTGAGAAATCTACTAATGGCCGTTCCCTATATTCTGTCTGTCTCTAGTTTTGCTATACCGGCGATAGAAAATTTTATCTATTTTCCGTTTTACCGTCCCAATAAACTTACTAATGATAGGTAATCCTATTCTTCATTGCTGTCTACTGATGAGAGGACTGATAGCTGACTACAGATATACAACACTATGAAAATGACAGTTCAAGCGTTCCAATATTTTTTATGTGCTATCTAAAAAATATTACCTATCATTAGTAAGTTTATTGGGACGGTAAATCGGAAAATAGATAAAATTTTCTGTCGCCGGTATAGTAAAACTAGAGACAGACAGAATATAGGGAACGGCCATTAGTTGTCACCATGGAGTTGATATGTACTACGTACAACTAGTACATATTAACTCTATGGTTGTTAGTTGTCACACATGTGACACATGACATATGACACAAATCAGTAATCACAATGTCAGATATTGATAATAGGTACCGAGCTGTACCGAGATACTACGAATTTCATAACAGAAAATGCTGTTTTATTAAATCTTTAAATTTTATTGTCTAAACATGGATGTAGAGATAAGTGTCGAGACTTTGCCGCTGTTGGGTGTGTGTAATTTGTGTCTAAATGAAGGTGCAGTGAAAAGTATGTTGATGGGCTACAAACACAATGGAAATATTGAAATTTATTCTGAAATGTTGTACAAATGCTTCTCTATAGACGTAAGTATAAAAGCAAGTTTTAGTTGCCCTGTTTGTGTTGAAAATAACCAACTACGTACATAACATACATCGTGAAGAGAAAATTATCTTACGGGTGCTACTCTATAAGAGTTTCAATACTATACTATTCTTACTACTAGTTAATTTCAGAGTACGATCTTAAAACTGTTGAGGTTTAATGATTACTTATCTTGATATATCAATGTTATTATTGCTTCAAACACTGGTTAAATGTGAACAATTTGTGGTCTACAGTTGACACAGATGGAATTTGTGGAAACGAAAAGGCTCATATGCACTACATGTATCATCAAGTTGAGGGACTCTGTAACATTCAAGGGCCAAGCGGAAACATCTCTACAAAGTTTACAAGCTGCTGTTATTGCAAACAGTATGTATACCTCACATATTTACATTTAACCTTATTAAATTCCATAAAAGAGAGTTGGGCATTATATCATTCAGTTAAATTAAAAAGAAAAGTGGTATTGAGGTATGATATTGAACCCCAGTGGTGTACATCAGTATCTACTCTGAGAATTTGTTATTTAAATAATGTAGAAACATAAATAAATTGTAACCAAAAAATATATTCAACATTGCTGCACTCGCATCATTACTGATTTGGTGTGACTACTGACACTGGCTGAATTTGCACACAATCAAAGCAATTACATTTGCGATAATTACATGCTTAACTAGTAGCGATGAATATGTATTAAGTTCAAAACATGCATACAAAAAAGAAATACTCATCTTTTGAAGTGTAATTGGCTGCTAACCTAATTTTAAAAATAATACCTACATACGTTGTCACGCCTGTATTCCTAAGCGGTAGGCAGAGGTGTAACTAGCACACCTACATTTTGCCAAGCTTATTTTCTCCCCATTCAGTTTCATGATAGAAAAACCCAATATCACTTTACCTAATCTGGGAATCGAGCCCGAGACCTCAGCACAGCAGTCCTATCCCTTACGCATTAAAACTGTGCCACCAGCAATTTTAAAAAGTGGTAATTTTTGTTATTTCCATAATATCACAAGTACATTTTTTTTTTATCTGTGTAATATTTTGTTCATATACTTCATTCTTTATTTATGCTATTATCATTCCTATTAGTAATATTTTTATGTAACAAGTTAATTGGGAGTTTATTATTTATTGTTTTTCTGAAGTTCCCTAGTGAAATAATAGTTTGATTCAAACAAAGTTATTTTTAAAGTTTTTTAAGTAATTTTTTCCATCTTTTTTATTTCTATTAATCAAAGTAACCACCCATGCTATTGACGCATCTTTACAAGCGCATTGGCAATTTATCGATGCCCTTCTTGAAGAAATCGGCTGGACATGAGGTAACAAACTCTTCAAAGGCATTTTGTATGGCCTCTCAGCTATTGATTTTCTTTCTGCCAAAATGTTACTTAAATAAAATATGACAGGAGTTGCAGCGACAGTAATGGATTTTGAGTATAAATGATGCGGGAACAGTACCTGAATTAATTAGGGCCATTTTAGCCTTAGAAAACACTGAACCAGTTGCTATAGTGCCCAAGAAGAGTACTGCGAAGTCTTAGGATGTTGCAATAATTTAGAAACACAGTTGTGCAGTTGTGTGGATATAATTTATTTTATTCGGTCCGTTTCTCTAATGGTTCCTACACACCATACCACCATCGTAGTTATCGGGCTGTTGCCGCTCCGGTTTGTTGAAAGCCGCGGTGCATCATTTCACCATATGGTCCATTCTGCTGATTAACGGATGAGGTAATGGCAAAACTTAGTTCTCGTAGTGGGTTGTAGGCACTTGTAGGGGTCGAATGGCGAGTTGCCACACAAAATTCCGAATCCACCGTCGAATCATGACCTTGGCATTAAGCCGGGATAACGCCAGATTTTCATTAATAATGGACGACGAAGTAGTCAACATCGCCTTCGCATCAGGGACATTGATTCTGATATGAAAAAAAAAAATAAGGAATTGTTGGATGCGGCTATGTTAATAATGCAGAATGCGGTAGAATGGTATAGGCATGACATAACATTATAAAAAGATGATGATACGGCCATACTGACGGCTCATTTGCCGGCACTACCCGGAACGACGCGGCACGGACGCCGGGTAACATACCCGCCGGCAAGCCTGGTGGCCATGCCAGCGGTCGCGGCATATCGTGTAAGAACCTTAAAAGTCAGCCATCATAATCACATTTCCACTTGACACCAAAAGCCATTCATACTATGCTTAAATTAGTGTTTATGTTCTTCTAGAATTAAACAAAAATGAAGATGTCAAAAAGGAATTCATTAGTGACACAGAAATGCCAGAAGATGACTGTGATGATGCATTGCAACTTCTAGATGACGATAATGATGACAATGACGATGATGATGATGACAAAACCGGTAAGCAGGGCGTACCTACTAACAACTCACAAACATTTCGTTAATGACATACCAAATCACAATTATATCGCGATATTTTTTAATCCAACCCTTATTAAAATACAAATAATTCTTTTTTTAGCATTGAAACTGCTGATAAAAAAAGAAAACTCTTTGGAAAAATGTACAAAAAAAACGAGAAGTAAAACTAATAAGAAATACATAAAAATTACAGTGAAAAAGTCCCATGACTTCTCCGAAACGGAAGCAATGATAGAGGCTGGCTTGTTTCCATTCAAAATCAAAAGTAACAGGATGTTCTCATGCTCCATCTGTCCAGAGAAATCAACAACTCTCGATAGCTTAAAGAACCATACGCGGGAGCACGACATGTCCAACATCCATATAGCATTCAAGAAGATGATGTTCTCAAAGTCTCAGAGGTTCTACAAAGTGTCAACTAAGTTGCGATGTAAGATCTGCACCAGCGATGTGACCAACTTCGAAGAGTTGCGGCAACACGTGGAGAACTGTACCAGACTCAAGTTCAACAATAGGTCATGGAACACTCTGCCCTTCAAGCTCGAGAAAGATCAGTTAGACTGTCCAGTTTGCAAGAAGACCTTTCTGAACTATGTAAATCTGAATACACATATGAATGTTCACTATCCTAACTATATTTGCGAGAATTGTGGTAAAGCTTTCGCTTCCAAGGCTCGTTTGCGTGGCCACATGAGGACGCACGAGGTTGGGACGTTTCCGTGCAGGTACTGCTCTGCTGTCTTCGACAAAGTCACCAAACGAGAGAACCACGTGTCGAAGGAGCACAAGGCCGGAGTGAGGTACGCATGCAAGCGCTGTAACATATCTCTCAGCTCATTCTATGCTCGTCAGAAACATCTAGCCGAAGTTCACAATGAGGAGTTGAAACGATACAAGTGTAAAGCTTGTCCGCAGAGTTACATCACGCCTGGTCACCTGTCGAGCCACGTCAGAAGAGACCATCTGAACGAGAGAAACCATCGTTGCGATAAATGTGACTTGGCGTTTTATACGAAAAACTCTCTTAAGATGCACATGATCAAACACGACGGGGAGCGGATACACACGTGCCATGTGTGCCAGAAGTCTTATCAAAGGAAGAAGACGTTAAAAGAACACCTCAGAATACATAATAATGATAAAAGGTTCGTGTGTCCGGTTTGCGGACGAGCATTCACACAGAAATGTACCCTCAAGAGCCATCTGAAAGTGCACGAAAGAAAGGTCGATTTGGACGATAGTGTTATTCGTCCGGTGCATTCCATTTGAGGGTCTGAAGATAAATTAAATCAAATTTTTAAGTAGAACTGTCAAACCGCTTTAAACAACGAATATATTTATTATTGGATATGTCGGGATCGATCTTAGCGAATCAAGTAATTTATGCTAAAGTAATCTTGTTATAATGTAGCATTGATAGATTTAAGCCCGAGATACACAAAATAATTTTGTCGCAAGACAGTGGCGAGAATATACTGGGAAAACTCATTTCCGAGGCGACATTATTCGATTCTCGCTGCCGCTTGTTCACACTTAGGCCCGCATTACAGAAGGATACTCAAGTGAGCTCTTTGCTAAGTGTCGATTTCTGTACACGTGATTGGTCTATTTTTGGCGCAAATAGCAGAGCTCACTTGAGTATCGTACTGTAATGCGGGCCTTAGAGCTGAACTGCATGACAGTCTCAAGTGCAATAATTTTGTCTAATAATCTGAATCTCGCCTCTGTCGTGCAAGAAGCTGTGTAAATTATGGGTTAGAGTGTTTATGTTTTAAAACTGATTATGCTCAAAGCCACAACAGATAAGAAATAAAGAGTATAACGCCATATCATACATCTATGTCCATATCACATTGGACATAATATTTACACCACTGTAATGTTTGTGTTCAGCCACGTTTGTGGTTTGGAATGGGACAAAAATGTTACGTTGATAAACAGCACGTAATTGCATTGTGTGCAATCATCAATCAATGGCCCAACGTCGACCTGCGGCGAGTCGGTTTTTTGACATCAAAAAAATACAAATGGAAATGGAGGGACAGAGGAAAGGGGGAGCCGATAGCTATCGGAACCATATGTGAGATGAGATGGGCCATTCAAAGTTGGAGCCAAACTTGGACGCAAAGCTAGAACCCATGTGTGGCCGCCGCATTACCATATATTGGCCATTATTGCCAAATACAATGAATTATAACATCACAATTATCACACTATTGAAATCAAATCATGCACAAAACGCCGACGGGTCTAATGTATTGTATAAATAGAAATAATTAGTACCTACATAGGTACATACCTACGTTTACATCATTTTCGTATATTTACATATGGTCTTCCTAGTGTAGGTATGATTTAGTTTCGACCAACATTACTGACTGTGCACTTAATTCACAAGTTATTTATCATCTGTACCTATTGATAAACCTTACAATGAGGTCTCATAGGGCGCGAAGGCATAGGAGCGATTTTTGTGAAGATTAGCTAAACAAAAAGGTATTATTCACATACACTTAAACAAAAATCTACGAATAGCAGAGAGCTCAATTAAAGAGTACCATTTATCTGGAAAGCGTTTCTCATATGGCTAGAAGAATATAGGCGAGAACATAACAGAAAACCATAAAAAAGCGTTTCTAAAAATAATAACAATGAGTCGATGTTATTGCAATGTAATGGCCAATTCTTGGTAGAAAGCACCAACTCAACACGGGTTATTATTATTTTCAGCTTTTTAGTTTTTTTCTAGTCGGTTTTTCATATAATATAAATAAAAGTAAACTCTCCGTGTAAAAGCCAAGTATCTATTGTTAATACGGGCCTAATTTCGGAATGTGCCAAATCATACAGTACCTATGATCAAAACACAACAGTGATATTGTGATATTGATTAGGATGTAAAACAAGTCAAATACAAATTCCAAGGCTTTGTGTATGAATGAGATAACATGATTGTTGCGACTTACGGTGCAGTTAAACGACGCGACGCCATGTGTGGTAGCGCGAGCAGAGTCACGGACGGGGCCGGGCCTGGTGCCACCTATTGGGTACGTTTACACAACGGCGCACATGCCCACATAAGGTGCCGCTAGTAGGTATTATTTCCATACAAACATTTCGGGGTGATTACTCGATTATATATCATTTTACGTCGAAATTTATACATCTTATTGATTTATTTTACCGTTATCTACGACTCTACGTAACCACAGTTGATAAATAAACAGTAACTTGAAAGTTATAAGCCCTGAAAAAACCATATTACAACACTCATTTCCGCGCAGTTTAGGGCGTAAATAAATAAAATAAGGAGTATGAAATCTCTAAAACTAAATTCGTACAGGCGTAAGTAGTTTAATTATCCGATAGTTTAAATATCTTTATTTTGAATCAGCCCATTCAGTGAGGTTTTCATAAAAACTCTATTCCAAAACTTTTAGGCGCTTAATTTTATGACGAATTATTGTGCATTTCACTCGAACGCTTCACGTCGCACGATGCGCGAGACAGCATACATTTTTATCTTTTTGTACTATTGTGTGTATTTGTATGTCTCGTACCTATACATGCTGTTTTATTTCTTTCTGGATACAAAAGTCACGCTCTGATTCAAATACTGAAAGAAAGACGTCTATTAGGAAGATACTTTCAAAAATAGCTGTCTTTTATTTTAATTAGTGGTATAACTATCCACTACGGGGCGGTTATAAAATTGAAATTCAGCGTCTCGTACAAACGGTTTAATTATAGGAAGGTTACAATGCACATTACTAGTTATTACTCGATCATAGTAAGAAAGCGCGCGAGCCGCGGGGTCGGCGGGTTAAAGTGCGTGGACGCACTTCCGAAGGCTCTCGCTCGACTGGCGAGCGGTGGCGTGATCCCCCGGCACGGTGTCGTGTAGGAAGGGTTGGCGGGGTGCGGGACTCGGGAAGTAGGTACGAGCCTTCGGCTCGGTGCGCGTACGTCGCGTTACATCCTCCCCCTCAAATCCATACGAGCGCCCCGCGTATGGATTATGCAACTACTTTCCTTGGCCTACCTCTCCTCCTCTTCTCCTTTACAGGAGCTACGGCGTCACCTACGAATGGGGTCAGTTGGGAAACGTGGTATCTACCAATAGACTCGCCGTTACCTACCTTCTCCAACGTATATGTTGTTGGGCTTGATATCTCCTTAATCCTGTAAGGTCCATCCCTTCTAGGGATGAACTTCGGCGTTTGATCCTTACCCGTATCGTTCGCTCCTTGCGTCTTCAACAACACGAGGTCACCGATAGCATAATCGGGGTGTGGACGACGCTCTTCGTCGGCATTCTTCTTTTGGACGGCCTGATTCTTCTCATGAACATCTCTGGCATCCAGTAGGGCAGACGAAAGTCTCTTCAGGAAAGGGGTAAGTGTGGTTACTACGTTGTCACTTTCAATTATGGTTCTCATATCTGTGAGAGCATCCGCGGGTGCGCGGATCTCGCGGCCAAAGGTCAGATATGCCGGTGTAAATCCAGTGCTACTGGTAAGAGCAGAGTTCATAGCAAAACGAATGGCAGCCAGGTGAGTATCCCATACCTTATGGTCTCGACGTACCAAAATTGCTAGTTGTGGTTTGAGATCGCGGTTCTTTCTCTCCACAGGATTTGCCTCCGGATGGTACCGCGGGGTCAATGACTGCGTTATGCCAAATGTGTGACATACTTGCTGTACGACTTCACTGACAAACTGTACACCATTGTCACTGAGAATGCGTCTTGGGACGCCATATCGTAGAAATATTTCGTTTACCAGTATTCGGGCACATTCAGGGCCGGTAGCATTACGAAGTGCGAAGAGTTCAACCCATCGCGTACAGGTATCTTCGACGATAAGGATCCACTTGTTCTGGTCTGCTGTCTCCGGCAGAGGGCCAAAAAGGTCCACGGCGATCACCTCGAAACGTCGAGTGGTAGCTGGAGTTTGGAGCAATCCAGCAGGTTTTCTATTATCTGCTTTGTATCGTTGGCAAGCGACACATCGTTTTATATAATCCACCACAAACTGCTTCATGCCTGGCCAATAGTACTTGGTCCTCAAGCGATGCAGTGTCCGGTCCACGCCAAAATGACCAGCTGTGGGAGCGTCATGATAATCACTGAGGATCTTCTCACGTTCATGTTCGGGTACTACGAGACATGCGGTCTCCTCGTCATCGTCCTCCGGACCATAACGGTAGAGAATCCCATCAGATAGGACGAAACCTCTATCTGACCAGCTTCTCCCCCTAAACGGTTCCTGGGGTTCTTCTAAATCCTTAATAATCTTCAGGAGCGTAGGGTCCTTGAGTTGGTTTTCCCTAATATCCCGGGGATTTCTCGCCGGTAAGTCGACTTCAGCGAAGCAAAGGTCGCAATCCTCCTCATCAGCGCATGGCGGTCGTGATAGCGTATCAGCGATGGAATTGGATCTGCCTGGTGTGTATTCGATCCGCAAGTTATACTCCTGGAGAGTCAGAGCCCATCTCGCGAGACGACCGCTGGGTGACTTAACACTCATGAGCCAACGTAATGGCTGATGGTCTGACCTCACCAGCACTTCAGATCCTTCGATATAGCCTCTAAACTTGGTCACGGCCCATACGACCGCAAGGGCTTCTCGCTCTGTCGTCGTATAGTTCTTCTCGGCGGGGTTAAGTAAACGGCTCGCATACTCAATTGGCCTCTCGTCTTGTCCCTGTCCTTGCATTAACACTGCCCCTAAGCAATAGCCACTGCTGTCAGTCCTTAATATGAACGGCTTCGTTTCGTCGGCTTGGCGCAATATGGGCGCCGACACGAGTAGTTCTTTAATCAGCTCGAAAGCTTCCTGCTGACTCGACGACCAAGCCCACGTGGCGTTCTTCTTGAGAAGGTCGGTCAGAGGTTTGGCTACTCGGGCATAGTTAGGAATATAACGCCTAAACCAACTAGATGTTTGCAAAAACGTTTTCAAATGCTTAGTGTTCTGCGGAGCAGGCATAGCTACAATAGCTTGTGTCTTATCCGGGTCTGTTTGTATGCCTCCCGGGACAATCAGATGACCGAGAAACTTCACTGAGTCGCGAGCGAAATGGCTTTTCTCTCGGTTTATACGGAGGTTGTACATCTCCATACGATCAAACACGGCTTCTAAGTCTTGCAGGTGCTTTTCGAACGTATCACTCAAAATAATAATATCATCTAGGTAAGCTAATATTGTAACATTAGTTAGGCTCTTACCAGACTTGAACCTATCTACAAGTCGTTGAAATGTCGCACCGGAGTTTCTTAAGCCCATAGGCATCCTTTTAAACCTAAAAGTACCTAGGGGTGTGACAAACGCCGTCATATCGCGATGCGGGGGTGTAACTCCTACTTGGAAATACCCTGACCTCAAATCACAAGTAGTCATAAAGTTTGATGTCTTGGCTGCGTGGAGTATATCTTCCATCCTCGGGAGGGGATATCGGTCGGGCTCGGTCACCGCGTTTAATCGGCGATAATCTATGCAGAGCCTGACTCCTCCGTCTTTCTTAGCGACCAACACCACGTTAGCCGCCCAAGGGGATTCGCACTCCTCAATGATGTCTCCATCCAGCAGTTTCTTCAGCTCTTGTTCTGCGATAATCGGTAAGGCGGAGAGGCTATGGGCTCCTGTTTCTCACTGACCTTGATGTGGTGTTCAGCATACTCGGTCGGTGGTCCATCTGTGGTGAAACGGTCAGCCTTCCTCACCAATAACGCGTTCAGCTGACATTTCTGATCAGCTGTTAACTTCGTGCCCTCTTCATCACGCAGCGTGAACTTCGAAGTATCGACTCTCATCAGTTCTGTATCACTGGATAAAGGTAAGTCGTATGACGTCACGAACGGGTGCTTCTCATTCGGAGCGTCGGAGAAAGTCCAACTGCCTAGAGGTAAGTCTAGTACTAATTTTGCTTGCACTATGAAATCTCTACCGAGCAACGTCTTGGTGTCAGCATCGGGGAAAACAATAAAAGTAGTAGGTATACTCCGTCCTTCTAATGTCACAATTGTGTGACACGTCAAAGCTGCACGTACCTGTTGTGATCCATCCGCTAGTCCTATAGTGCGGTACGCCTCCGTGAACTCGACTCCTGCTTGCACAAGCAACTTATGCAGCATGGGGCCGGCGATGGAGTGCGTGGAACCTGTGTCTAAGATCGCGACACCTCTGTTCTCTGCTACCTCAATTATAACGGTTGGACGGGCGTACTCGACGCCATCTATCTGTGCGCTTTGGAAATTTAATTTATTGGTACCCCTACATGTGTCGCACTTGGAGCGTACCACTCCCAACTGACCACAACCGTAGCAACGAATTTCGGGCGTTGCCGACTTTGTTGCAGAATGTTCATCTAATTTACTTATGCTACGCGGTTTACTACGACAATCATCACTATCATGACCAAAAAGCTTGCAGTAGTTGCATCGGGGTCGCGGACGTTTCGTTCTGTCATTAAGCTTGCCCTTCACGACTGGACTAGGGGTATTCAATAAAATTGGTCCGTGGGACTTTGATACCCCGTCCGCAACGAGTGGGTTGTCCGCGCGTGAAGGGTTAACTGGCTTGTCCGACCCGGTATTCGAGTCGGAGTTGCCTTTCATGACACTATCGCGAGTAGGAGGAAATGGGGAACTACTTACCTCCGCCAACGATTCCTCCACTAACCTGGCTTTCTCGATGAGTTGTTCTAAACCGTGCAACGGCTCGCGAGGCACGCGCTTCCTAATTCTCCTATCGAGGAGACCGTACGTTATATCTATTTGCATCACTTCTGGTACACAATAAGGTAACCGCGAAAGATTAGCACGCACACGCGAAATAAATGTCTCTGCACGTTCGTCGCCCTGTTCCCGGGCGAATATTTCGCGGAAAATCTTGTGGCCTGGACGCGGTGTGCCGTACATCGACCGAAGCCGACGGATGGCCTCGTCCCAGCTCGGCACCGACGCTTTCACGCCACGCCACCATACGGCGGCGTCACCTGTGAGCAGCATTGAGATGCCGCGAAGCGCGTGCTCGTCGTGCACTCCCGCGCACTCCTTATACACGATGATGTTGTCCACAAACGCTTCAAATTCATCGGCGCTCCGGGTGGCGGTGCCGTCAAAGCGAGCCGTACACCGGGAGAAATTTCCTTGCGTGGTCGTCGCGGCGACATGTCCAGCGGTAGGCGGGCTCGGAGTCGGACCTTCTTGCTCGCCGATTGATGCCGGCGATCCAACCCTCGCAATCACACTGGAGATCAGCCGTGATAACTGCTCTTCTGAAATTCCGATGAATTCATCGCGAGGCGCCGGGTTTGGCGCCGCCGCGGAGATCGAGCGCGTGGTTTCAGAAAATCGCTCGTCATCGAAGGACTCGTGGCTTTTCTTGCTTTTGCCTTTTCTCGGCGGCATTGTTCACACGGTAAAGAACTTCGCAAATTGCGGATTGTCCGTGGTAAAATAACTACCGTTTGTCGACGCGTGGGTTATAATATGTGTTCACTTAAAGTTTATTGCACAATGCACTTATTACGTAACTTGCGCGAACGAAACATATGCCCAAAGTTGGTGCGCCACTATAACTATCCACTACGGGGCGGTTATAAAATTGAAATTCAGCGTCTCGTACAAACGGTTTAATTATAGGAAGGTTACAATGCACATTACTAGTTATTACTCGATCATAGTAAGAAAGCGCGCGAGCCGCGGGGTCGGCGGGTTAAAGTGCGTGGACGCACTTCCGAAGGCTCTCGCTCGACTGGCGAGCGGTGGCGTAATCCCCCGGCACGGTGTCGTGTAGGAAGGGTTGGCGGGGTGCGGGACTCGGGAAGTAGGTACGAGCCTTCGGCTCGGTGCGCGTACGTCGCGTTACAGTGGTTAATTTTCACTTGGTCATTGTGAAATAAGATCTTATAATAGAGTTTTGACAAGCACTACGATTGATCCGCAAATATTTTTTCCGAGGAGTAAGAACAAAATCTATTTAAACTGTATATAGGTATGTATAGTTGGACCGAGTGGAATAATTGTTGAGTGTTAGACATCATAAAAATTGCGATAATAATAGGTCTTTATCTATGAAATCGCCGTTCTGTACGAAAAAAGTTATTTGATTTCATCTTTTTTTCTATTAATCCAAGTAACCCATGCATCTTTAGTCATAGGATCAGTCATCTTTACCTATTATTACACATATATTTTTCGTTTTCATCACTGAAAATAATATACCTAGGTATGTAATATAGGGTAATAAAAATATATTATACGTACGCGCTACGTAAAATGTTATTTCACAAGAAGAATAAATCCAATAAGGTTGTCTTCCACGCTAATGACATGGATTTCATTTCAGCCTTCTGCGCTCATTCAACAGAGCTACTTCAAAGTCAGCCTCGCGGCTGAGATACAGTATGGCGGTAGTGTTTCAATATTTTTAGGGTTCTGTACCCAAAGGGTACCAACGGATCCCTGTGTTATGGCGGATATCCTAAAATATAATAAATATACAAAATGTTAAAAAATGTGGGTTGGTACGGAACCCTCGGTGCGCGAGTCCAACTCGCGCTCGGCCAGTTTTTATTATTTGTTGTTTAAATTTTTGTTACGAATGTAGTACCTAGGTGTGTATTTTAATTCGACCCCAAGGAACATTTTTTGTTCTAGATTCATGTGAATCAAAAGGTCGATTCATTAGAAAAGTTAATTCAAAGAAAAAAAATGCAGTAACTTATTAGAACTTTCTTTTACATAATTTGATCGCTCTTATACTACAGAAAGTTCAGTAATGAAGCTATCAAACTTCCTATCAATAAAGGTGATCTATGGTTGTCTTAAAACAACAACCTTCAACGTATTCCTCGTGTATATGATTTCTTGGTACTTGTACTTAGATAGGTACAATAATTCTCGCCATACATCTCTTAGCGACATCCGAGCAGAAAAGTTAATGTGCAATACATGCTTCCCACGTATAATGACCAATACAATAATATTAGTTTCACTTGGCATATTTGCATGTTGATGCAACAAAATTTTAACAAATACGCAAAACGACGTTTATCTGCGTAAAATGAGCTATTCGCAAAATTATACATAGGTACCCTCGATGATATATCTACTGGGTGTAAGCAAATCGCTTCCCAAATCTAAGACAGGTAGTGCTGGTGATTACGGACATGATACCGCTAAATAAGTCGCGAAACAAAACTACATTTTTTCACCCAGTATTATGTTTGTATAGACATACAACGGTTATTATCATATCGATAAGATAATAATTTGAATCGTTTTTAAAAATGTAACGCTAGTAAAAAAAACAGCTGATTCTCGGAGTTAACGGCCGTTAGCTATGCGCGAGCGGCGCGTCGTAAAAAGAATACATGGCTTTATCTCGCGATTGTTTTGTAGTAAGTATCATATATCCATAATTACCATCATCACCACCTGTCTTAGTTTGCGGAAGCGTTTCCCTTACACTTTCGGGCCGGCAAGTGCCAGAATCAAAATTATATCGATAACAATTGTTTCATTATGTGTGTGTGTTTTTTATTAATGATTTTTTTATTTATTTATTTACCACTTAACTACTACGCGTATTAGTCGTTAAGCATACTCATACGTTGACTGCAATACACAGATCCTGTTATGTTTTTAAATGTGTGTCCTATATTATATGTGGCGGACCTGGGCGGAAATAGTTATACTACACTATACGTTTCGCATATAATAATATGTCATCATAATTTTTTTATAAATATAATTATATTGGTCATTATACTCAAAATAAAATACGTCCTAACATAGATAAATTGTAGATATAAAAAAGTTTATTTACTTTTCCTCGTGATATTAATTATAAAATTAAATATATTATTATTATTAACGATAGTTTCTATTTCATGTACATTTTTATCAACAGGCAAAATACTGCTTTCTCTGCACCTGAAGGTTAGCTTCATAGTCATCTTACAATACACAGAATAACTTACCCAACTTATAGGTAGATAGTTCCCACGACCTCAGTGTTAGCCCGAGGCCCGAGCCGTAAGATTTATACTACGAGTACCTATTTATTACTCATAAGCCCGACTCGAGCCTAATTTTAAGATGAACCAAGATCAAAATATATGGCGCCCCTTGCTCATGCAGTAGACCCCTCATTGAAACTACATACCATATGTCTCAGAAGGCCTGTGAGACAATTAGATCTTTAGGTACTTTGGTATATCACTATACACGCGGTTTGGGACGGTCGCCATGAAAAGGCGACTATTATTCTACTTGTCTTCGTTGTTACTTTCTTTATAGCCCATGCTATTAAAAAAGTATGAACTTTGAAAACGAGCAAGTGGTTCACAACTATCCTGCGAGGCCCACTATGACGCAAGACCGTCGGAGGTCGCCGACACCGCCACTGGAGCCGGCCCATTCATACTATCGACAAAAATGTCTGCAGCTTGTCTCTTAACACTCAAAAAAATGTACTTCTATTTAGATATTTTGTAAACTAAAACTACAAGGAAACCTCTTTGGTCCATAATTCAATATACTTAGGTAGGCATAAGTGCACATAGGTGTTGCGGGAAAGATGCTCAAGCAGAAAGCCAGAGGGGTCAAGACCTAGGTAGGCAAGGCAGAGCAAGACAGTAAAACAGGATTCACCATGTATGTTCCGCGATTTGTCAGCCTAAGTATGCTGCCACTAGGCCAACAATTTACTGTAGTGTTGCGGAATATCTACAGTAGTCGCATGACGCATGTTGAAGTTTTATCAAAGAGGTTTGTTCCAGTACGTTCATCTTTTATGGTAATTGGCACAACATGCATTAGGAAAAAAAACAAAATGTCATGTTTAATTTACAACGTTTTGTACGTTTTGTACTAAGTTTTATACAGTTTTGTAGCTAAGGCCTCTATGGCTAAAGTTTTGTATACATTTACCTATATATTTTAGAGGATTTACTATTAAATGGAAAAGTCTCATAAGCTGTGTGATTATCCGGCATGTGATCACTTAAAGAGAACAGAACCAGACCTCAACGTCGATAAGGGTAAGACAAGTTTATTACAGAAACCGACACGAGTCGAGCTTGCCCGACCTGATATTTGAACCAGCTTAAGCACGCTTCTACTAAACCAATGAGGCCATAAGGCGTGCAGCTCCTTGTGAGTTTATGATTGCTCCTTGCAGATCACGCGTCTCCTCGACCACCACTTCAATTTTATAAGATGTGATTGTCATATGTTCCACAGACCAAACCATAGTCCATACCTACCTACCTGATGAAATGAAAGGAAATTAAGTCGTTTATTGATTTCAGACAGCCTCCGGGGCGCAATGGGCCCGTCGCTGGCTGCGAAACGCGAAGCCGTGGGTTCTATTCCCACACCGAGACAAATGTTTGTGTGACCCACAAATATTGCTTGCTTACACTCTCGCATGCGAGGGACCTACCGCCTTGTAAAGTAGTATAGAGTACTTCCGTATCATTATGTTTTAAAACTACCACCGGATATCCAAACGCGACACTGCTTTAGAGCTGTTGAGTGTTGTGTTGTGGTATTCCAGATATATTAGAGAAGTTCGTCAGAGAGTGGGACGTGCTGCCGCTCGTGGAGACCAAGAAGTATGACTACATCCGCATTAAACGCTGCTCGTTGGTCACAAACGAATTGCTCAAATGTCGCTGGATCCAGTTCCAACAAAAAACTGTTGGGAGGAAGAGGACCCCTTTCGTGTTTCCTAATGTCGAGTAGGTGTATAGAAACTATATAGGTATTCATATCCGGTGGTTCGTCTAGGCGGACGCAAGGATAACCAGTATAAAGGTTAAGATCTAGATATGTCCACCATGCTACCTACCAGTCACTCATCGCAATTGAAGTTGTCGAATCGAATCGACATATTGGTCGCACTTCCTAATGGTTACGTACTTATTAAGATTTTTATTTATTTTTTATTTATTTATTTGTCTTCATATATATTATTTATTTTATATATATTTATATATTTATATTGCTTACAATAAAGGTGGATACCCCAGCTCCTGAACTAGCGTCAGCTGTATCTCAGGAACTAGTGTCTTCCCCCGTTGGTTCACATTATTGTTATTTAACAAATAAATAGAAAAATTAATGACAAAAGAGATAAAAAATGATTCATTATTACTAACACAAGATCATGCGCGCGCGCGCGTGTTTGTGTGTGTGTGTGTGTTGTGTGTGTGAGAGTGCACGCGTGTGTGTGTGTGTGAATGTGTGTAAACGTGTGTGGGTGTGTATGTGTGCGTACTTTGTTATCTATTGTGATATAAGATTTTCTAGGTCATCATAGCCATACTGTTTAATCCACTCCAACAAAATCTTTTTAAAGAAATTATTGGTCATCTTTTTAACTTGATACTTCTTATGCACAACATTATACATTTTTGGTGCCAAGAAATCAAAGTGTCTTTGTGCAGAGGAAGTGTTCACACGAGGAACAGGGCATTCATCTAAACGTTTAGACGTAGCAGGTAAGGTGGGTACTATTTTTCTGTGATACCTTCTTAATATTTCATATATGAAAGTCTGCCTAACAGACAGGACATTCGTCTTATCATATACATCAGAGGTTGGATGTCTGAAAGGCAAATGCATCAACACCTTGAGCACCGCACGTTGTGCTCTCTCTACAACAATGAGGTGACTTTTAGCTACCCCTCCCCACGCGGATATGCAGTATCTAACCAAGCATTCACCCAGTGCCCGATATGTCTGTATCAGAATCTTGGTGTTAGCAACAGTTCGTAAACTTTTAAAAATGTATATCAATTTTCGAGTTCTATTCGCTAACGTCGACGTCTGAATGTCCCAAGATAGTGTTTCATCAATTATAACACCAAGATACTTAATATTTGAAGTCCGACATAGTATAGCACAGTTGCAGTTAGAGTGATCTGCATTTTGATTACATGGAAAGGTGTGTACTTATTAAGATTAACTAAAACACTTTTTTATAGTAGAACTTTTATAAACGCTCTCGGCCGTTCTCGTCGTGTCTGGCAACCTTTTTTTGGTAGTAAGTCGATCGCGCAGTTTAGGCGGCAAAAGTAAGAGGTCATGTTCATATAAACATATCCACAGTGGAGCATTGAGAGGGCTTGCGCACTCTGGATGCTTATTGTGAGTAACAGGACAATAATATTCTTTAAAATTACTGCATCTCATACGAAACATCAGCGCAATATGTTACACTTCGTCTGGGTACGCGAATTATGTACATTTGCGGTATCTATTATAATATGGATACTGGGTGTAAGGGCCCAGATTGTAAGGGGAATGCTTTCGAAGCCGAAAAGTAATAAAACACTGTTATTAACATAAAGGGAAAACTCTTTTCCTTTGCTTTACTTATCAATTATCATTTTCATCCTCTGCCCATACTCAGTAGGTAAAAGCGCTCGCACCGCTCGCGTGCGTCCGTTGACCCCGAGCGACAGCTGATTTTTAAATAGCTTTACATTACGTTATTAAGACAAATACGATTTTAATTAACAATAATGATAATAATAATAAGCCTTTTAATCGCCATTTTTTTTTTTACATTTTATTATATGAAATTGAATCTTTTCCAATGCAGTATAATGATTTCAATGAAGAATGGTAATAATATAAATATTTAAACAAATTATTATTATGCATATTTTAATTATTGGGTACCCATTTACGGGTGAAGGCCTCCTCCAACAATTGCCATTTCTCTCTATCTTGTGTCAGTCTTGTCCAGGTGGGGCCGGCCACGGCCACGATATCATCACACCATCGGCGTCTAGGACGGCCGCGGGGACGCGATGTGTCGCGCGGATACCAGTGTAGAACTCTTTCATTCCAGCGCCCATCTGAGGTTCTAGCTATGTGCCCAGCCCATCGCCATTTTAGTTTACATGCCAATTCTACAGCATCAATAATTTTTGTAGTGGATCGTATGTCCTTGCATCTTTTTCGTCTTTGAGCTTAATACCTAACATACTCCTCTCCATAATAGCTCTTTGAAAATTTCGAATTTTGTTTGTTACTTTTTTGGTTAGTGTCCAACTCTGGCAACCATAAAGTAAGGTGGGTAGTATGATGTTGTCCATGGCTTTCTTTTTTAAACGTATAGGAATAGCGGATTTAAATATATATCCTAGCGACCAGTATCTTCTTTTTATCTACGATTTTAATTATCAGACTTAAATGTCATTGTATTTATCTGCCCAAACAAGACCAGGCGTGAAAAAAATTAAGAAATGTGACGTTGTTCGCGATTTTTTAAGTGATATCGTGTATCACCAGCATCACCACTACCACCTGTCTTCGTTTTCGGAAGCGTTTTCCTTACACACAATATATTTTGTATGTAGATACGAAGCTTTATAGCCGCGTAATAAGCAATGTTGTTACAGCGACGACCACTTCTACTTGTACCGATCGCGGTACGCGCCTGCGCAGTCGCTGAGCGAGCTGGTACGCGGCGCCAAGGGGAGACGTTCCCAACCCTCACTCACTAAGTAATAACAACTCAATTTAACTTATATATTTTGTTTTTTATAGGTATGTACACCTAAAAATATTGTTAATATTCGGAGCTACTTATACTTTTATAGGAACTTTTACTATTAAACTATCTTGTAATGGTTACATGCACAGATAACCAACGCTATTCTTTATTTCTATATTGGGCATAATCTCGGGTCTAAGGGGCTTACGAACATTTTTGTGACAAAGTATTAGTTCACACAAATGTTGGCGTTTTCAATTCGAATCCTCAACTCACATTTCAAATAGTTTTATAGTTCGAACCCAGTTTAGGTATACGTCTGATGCAAAACCGTTACTGCGCAGTATCTATATCAAACAAAACGGGGTCTTTCATCGGCTCCGATGACACCGAGCAAGGAAGGCGTGCGGAGGTATTTAAGATCCGCAATCATATTGTTTTGCGGTTATCGTCCTTACCCAACTTTCTTTGTTGCCAAACCGCAGAGGTCCTTCCAAAAGAATGAAATACTTCAATTTAGTCAAGGTCACGATTCACGTTTGTGGCAGTAGTTGTGAGTGCTGTCGTTTCAGATGGCGCCGCCACGAGTCTTTAGTCTTGAATCGTGCCTCACAGTGAGAGCAGGAGAAGGAGCGCACGTCCTCGTGCGTGCGCTCGTGACGCTTCTTATCACACTTTGTGAAGAACCGCATGTCGCATACCGAACACGGGAAGTTACGTTCCCTTACGTGCACGCTTCGGATGTGAATTTTAAGGTTACACACCGATGAGAACTTTTTACCGCACTCTACACACTCACTGATCGTCCGTTTAGCCCCGTGTTCTTTTATACGATGTTCCACTAACAAGTACGTGTAACGGAATGTTTTCTCGCACAGTTGGCAGTACCTTTTGTAATCGCCCAACCTGTGGACGCTCCTCATGTGCCTCATTTTAGTAGAATTGTTGAGGAAAGTGGACGAGCAGAGGGTGCATTTCTTCTCTCTGTGCAGCGCCTGCACGTGCAGTCTCAAACTCGATCGATTTATGTAAGACATTCCACAAATCTCGCACACGTTGTTAGTCGAATGGCTGTTCATATGAATCGACAGCCGAAGAAATGTATTGAACATCTGCTGACATAAAATACATTGTAGGCCGTTTTCCAACTTGTATGGTGTGAGGAAGTTTTCTTTGCCGACAAACTGTATACCGTGCGACACGGTTAAATGTGTTTGCAGATCAATAAGGTCTTGGCAGGGTTGCTCACAGATCTTGCAGGTCAAGTTTGATATATCAACGTTTTTGTATGAACGCCCTCGGAGATGATTGACATTCGCCACTATGTATTTGTCGTTAGAGTGCGTTTTTGTGTGCTCTCTCAATTGTTTGATGTCTAAGAACCGCTCTGGGCACAGGTCACAGCCGAATTTAGTCCTGTATGAGGTGAAGAGGCAACCATTAGAGTTGAGTAGCAGTTTCATTGTGTTTTCTTTTTGATGTTTATGTGCATCTGTATGTTTGGTTTGCTGCCTGGATTGTTTCGTTTTTAACAACTTTCCTGAAATAAAATATGACATATTAGTCTTAATTCTACTCTAAAGTTGTAGCTCCTAGCAATTACTACCTACATGGTGGGAATATGATAATGTGCTCTCTGATAAGTGCATACGTAATTTACCAAACATAGCGAAAACCATACAAATTGTTAAATCGTCATAATTGGCCGTTCTGGGGTCAGCCGGTATATATCCACTGTTATTTCAAGCTGGTATAATTCTGGAATTATATTTGGACTGTCCTTAACTGTGCCCATGTGCCCCAGGTGCAGTTTAGTCACTTTACCAAAAAAAAGGTTATAAGAATAATGCCTGTTTTATACAAAGTTTATCATAAATCAGAGGTGAGAAATCTCTAGGTTACGAGGGCGCGCCATGAAGTTTCAACAGCGAGATTCGTATGTTGCGGCCTCGTAATCTAGAGTTGTCTGTTAAACTATCGATTATGTAGTAGGAGAAACTACCATGTGTAAATAAGGCTTTATAATGAATGTCGAATCTAACGCAATGATCTTTCATAGGAAGAGTGGTAAAAGAAAAGTGGACGACAGCTTGCTGTTACCTAAAATATGATCCCTTTTAGATTCAATACCCATACGCCTTCTAACATTCACCATTTCCGAGTTTTAATGCGCTATCATCGAGGAAGTATACTATATCATTATAAAGCGTCTCATTCCATCGTTCCCTTCTCATTCACGATAAATATTGATAGACCGGAGAATGCAATTGCGTCCTCGCAAATCCTACTTCAGAAGTTGCCAGGGGTTTTTTATTAGCCTGTATGACGAAACTGGCAGGTCACTCGCATGATGGTAGGCGCCACACAAAAACCTTGAATAACAAAGTGTTAGCCTGTAGCTATTCTAGGCGATCTTTACCTAATCTGATAAATTTATAATGATTAGTCTGGTAACACTTTAATGTTTTAAAGGGTGGGATTTGACAATTGATGTACCCACAAAGTTTAAAAGAGACGGAAAAAACGCGCGCCCGGATCATTCGACTACTGAATTTTGTGAAAGTTGATAATTGTGAAATATAGTGCATCATAAAAGTATATTAGAGTGTTATTCTATATTTTACCCCAAGTGTATAGTGGATTCAAGTGTGTATAGCAGTTTTCCTTCAAAAGCATTGCATGGCATTGGACTACGCTCGTCATCCCGAGACATAAGATGTTAACTCTCATTGCCCAGTGATTGCTCCGGCATCAATGTCCTTCAAACCGACACATAACAGTGCTTACAAACTTACTTTGGCGAAATAGACAAAGCAGTGGTACCAATCTAGACAGCCTCTCGCATTCGATGGACCTACCACCTAGTAAAAATAGTCTGTCAGCATAGACATAGTTGTTGATTTGTATTTTCCTTTTTTTAAATTGTTGCCACAATGATGGTGGCATAATCTGTAATGATTTAACCCTCAGTAAATCTTCTTCTTCCACCTGCCTTTATCCCACTCGCAGTGGGGTCGCCGCAACATGCTTTTTAACACATGTTACAGAAAGATTCAACTTGTAGTTTTTACGACCGGCCGCCTGCCTGATGTCAACCCCTGTAGGCTGAATTTGATTGTCAGTAAATAAATAAAGAAAAAAAACATTCACCTTTGGTCACATTAAGCATTTCCTTACTTCTAACTGCTTTTGTTTTGAGATTTTTTTTCTTATTTGTCTTATCTCTCTTACTTTTATCATTAACGTCGCTCTGATTATGTTTAGACTTTACACCGTTTTGTGTTTTTTCTTTCGGATTTATCCCAATTATAAATATTTGTTCTGTAATCAAACAACTACAAAATAAACAGTGTTTTAATGGAATCACATAAATATAGGTAAGTCCAGTGATGGATCTAGGATTTTGGTTTGGGGGGTGGGGGGTTGGTTAAACTAAAAATATAATAAAAAAAATTGAGAATATACTATACCTACTTAAAATGGAATAAGTAAGGATAAGTGATAAAAATTATATTGTAGGTAGTAGTAGTACTAAGAAAGTAGGATAATATCAAGATTAATTTGAGATTTGTCGGTGGACCCATATGCTTTTGGCTTTTACACTGAACATGATAAGTAGGAGGTGATTTCGTCCCTCGACGGTCGACAGAATTATGCCGACCTGAAGTTACTGGGTATACATTGATTGACCCTGGAACGCGAATTGCCTGAACCAGCTGGCCGCTATCCAGTAGGATACAAAATTGTATCTCCTACCAACCAAGCAAGCAAATGAATGTTTCGCTCATATTACTACTACCACTAATGCAATCTGTAGCACCTTTGTCCTTCCGGGTTTTAACCCCAATCTTGTTAACGTGGCCCCTCCTGTCCAGCGCCTGACCCGCGCTGATACTCTTTAAAGGCAGGTCGTCTTCAGAGCCCGAAAAAATTCCATCGCTAACGTCATAATCATATAATCGATCGGAAGTACGACCTTCGCTCGCTTCGTATTCTAGGAACGATTCTGATTTATCTGTAACAGAGAATGAAGATAGATCATGAAGCAAATAAACAAATAGACGTCGTAAGTTGTGACGCAAGTTCAATGAGTACGCAAACCAAGCGAGCGATTCTGGGATTAAAGGTGAATTGGTTCAACTTAAGTGAGCTGATCACCCGTCTGTGCTACTCGCAGACGTCCCCACCATAAATACAAATACAAGCGAGCGATTTATGCTATGTACATTGTACCGTGAAAATCATACTGCAGTGCGTAAGATGTCTACACGCGAAGTAATAGAACGTACAGCATTTATTTAAATCTGGTATGTATGTAATATATGGTCCGTAAAATACACACGCCAGCAACATAGGATCTTAGGACGCGGCCTAGTAATAACGATTAAAATGACGGTTTCCTGTTATATTCTCGCTTAAGTCATAAGGAAAACTCTCTCCATCTATATGAGACTTTACAGTGTAAATGTATATCAAGATCGAAGTAGCTTAAAAGTGGGAGCTATGGTCGGAATTCTGACAGTGCAGTTGATCTAGGTACTATTTTAATTTATTCCGAAACTAGTTTAAAGTTGTGTTTGTTGTATAAAGTGGTGTGGATTTGTGCAATATAAATTGACTGTGATGAACAATGTATGGAATCATTGCAATTGGTTGATTTAGGTGATTTTCGACCGAGTGTATCGATCGACTTTGGTCCTTCGATCCGCTTTGAGAAAATCGTCTATGAAGCATCGTACTGGAAGGAATTGATACCAAAACTCCGACACGACTTTGAAATCGGCCACATCGTTCTTGTGAATACTTGAAAATATTACATTACATTGGCTATATGCATGGAAATGCGAAGCTATAATTAAACAAAAATAAAAGAAAACTTAAGTGTTAAATACTTTAATTTATACCTACCATTAGAGATTCCTATACTTCTTTCATTTTCAGGTTCATATTTAATTATAATTTTATTAGTATCACATTCAGCTTGTTTTTCAGATTTTATATCTTCATTGTATTCTAGTATTTGTAGAGACTCTAATGTGGCAACTATCATTGAAGTTAAAATACCATATGCCTGCTTACGTATTGTGGTGATGGATTTTAAATTAAGCTGAAAAAGAAAATAAATCCATCAGTATTCATATACTAATATATGATACAAGGTGGTGGGAGACTCGTATGCGAGAGGCGACTTGGCTTGGTACCACCGCTTTGTCTATTTCTGCCGCCAAGCACCGCGTGTAAGCACTGTTGTGTTTTGATTTGAAGGACATTGAAGCCAGTGAAATTACTGGGCATTATGAGACTAAAATTGTATGTCTCGGGATGACGAGCGCAGTCCAGTGCTATGCAGTGCTTTGTAATTCAAAGTTCTCTATGGCATTGTTTCTGTTTATGGGCAGGCGTGGCGCTTACCATCAGGCGAGCAAACTGCTTGTGTCGTCATTCAAGCTAATAAAATTGCGTATCTTTTCTATCTATTATTCTCTTGTTAATGTACTTCCAACATGATAGGTATAGACATGATTCAGTGTTATTAAAATTAAAAATATTTATTTTGGACAAGTACAGTCCATATTGGCATTTATATACCAAGTTTGTTTCTAAAAAACAACTAACAATAACAACAATGTTAAGGCAATTATGACCTAAATGTAATGTAATTGAATGACTATATGAAAATAAGCATGGTGGGTCACAATTGAGTTTTGTTGATTGTCACCTGACTTGACCATTAAAACCCATCACATTGATTATAAAAACATCAGTAATCTAAATGTCTGAACAGACTTTCTTGAAACATAGCTAAGATCCATTAAACTGCTGTTATTTGTCCCTACCTTCCCATAATTTACCACAATTTGATTAAGCATCTCCTGAGATTTCTCGGATTTTTTAAAAAGCTGGTGGCAGTTCTTGAGCTGACAGTAACAAATGTAACATGCATAAAATAAACTTCCATCCTCTTGAACCTGTGGATAATAAATAATATTAATGATGTACGTTCAAACTAGGGATGTTATGGATCTTCACCTTCGACTCCGAAAGGTCGGAACTTCCGATTGGTTTTACACCTCCGACTCTGACTTCGGCTCCGATAATTTTGAATCGGAGGTCATAACGAAGATAGAAAGGCAGTGAACGTACAAGTCTGTACACAATTTGACTTGTCGCTCGGTCTTGCTCGGTGAATTCCGCTCGCGTCTCCCGATCAGTTATTTGTTTTGTTTTTATTCGTGTGTTAGACGCGCTTCGAGACTCTTTAAAACTACCTTGTCAATTTAAATTATTAGCGATATATTAGTACCTATTTAGTATTTTAATGTGGATATTTTATTTAAAGAATAAATAATGAAGCCAAAAACAAGTGTTATATGGAACTACTTTAATGAAATTGATGCGAATACGGCGAAATGTTAAATTTGAGAGAAAATCATCCCCTTAACGTTTCATTTGCATATCTCTATTCTACCCCCCCTCTGACTTCGACTCCGACTACGACAAGTTAAATTTAAAAACTCCGGCTCCAACTCCGGTTCCGGTAAAACCACCTCCGTAACATCCCTGGTTCAAACATAGCACAAACCTGCCTGGGATTGGAATTTGTGAAAGATATGATGACAGAAGCATCATCCATATACCAGCATTGGGGCAGAAACAAGGTTGGAGAGCAGTGAGTGGCAGAATGTAACCTGATCAGTACACTTTTTAGCTTCTTTTTGTTAATCAAAAGTATGGAATGATGCCCTCAAATTATTTATTTATTCTACTAGCTTTTGCTCACAGCTTCATCGGCGTGTACTGTCTTTTCTGGGATAAAAAGTAGCCATGTTGTTATCATGGTCTACCTCTGTGCCAAATTTCATCCAAAACCGCTTATTCGTTAAAGTGTGATAAAATTGAGTAACAAATATCCAAAGTCACAAACTCACAAACATCCAAACTTTTATATTTATAATAGTAGGAATTAGGATGACCACAATGACTAGGCAGCTCGCCCATACATTTTAGTATATCATAAAGCACTCTGTGCCCATTCATTACTGTAACTCTTGATAGAGGTTTCCAACTCGCATTTGGTTGCGAGTTTCTTAGCGTGGAATCGCAAGTGTAAAATTAGTTCGCTCGAAAACCATCGGAAACACATATAATATAATTGAAACATAATAAACAGGGACAAAAGCCTATAGTTTAATTAAAGAACTTACCTTCTTATTTGTTATTTTTTCATAAACATCCTGAACCACCGACCCTGATATCTGATGCATGCGAACGTTGGTATCCAAACATATTCGACAAAATTTAAATTCAGGCATGTTTTTAACATAGGTACACAATGGAATATAATTTAGTAAATACACAATTTGTTCCAAATTAGCAGCAATACAAAAAAAAAATTAATATCACAAATATTGTTATACACAAGCTAACATTTTAAAAGTCCATGAGCTCCATTTAAAGCTCTCTTCTCTCTCCTTGTGAGTTTAAATTCCTTGATTTTTTAGTAATTTAGTAAACAGATCAAGAAGCAAGAACCGTACACCGTACCGTAGACCGTAGTTTATGACAACTAGGGATTCGGAAAAATATCGATAGACGACACGTAATATTGATACTTTTCTTCGATGTACTTATAATTTTAGCGATAGATTTTATTCCATTATATCTACATATCCAATCAAATATTATAATCATACCAACTCGATATTTTTCCGTGAGTGACAATATTTTCACCATTGCTTATGAAATAAGATCCACTAAAACTTATTATGTCACATCACACATGCTAGTCGACAGCCACGGACTCATCTGCAAAAAAATGCTTTCAGTCAATATTCATGGAACAGACCTTTGACTTCAATATTCATGGAATTGGAAGTTTTCCAGGTGTTTATTTTTTCATATTCCTTTGGTAATTTAATTATCCCTTAGTTTATATCGTCGCTCAGCTCCGGTACAGCTGCGGCAGTACCTAATAAGCTGTGGTAGTACTGTCGCAGCCAATGAAGACAAAGCGACGGAACGTCACTATAGCAGAAGACAGTTTATATAAGTAATACCCAAAATATGTTGAGTAAAAATACCGATATTTTTATCAAATTATGTTTTATCAATATTTTTTCTTTGATATCTTGAGTATCGAAATTTTCTTTTCTTTCTAACCTCAGGCAGAAAGAAAGACTAGGTGGTACGAGTAGGTCCCTCGTATGCGAGGCCGTCTGGGTTGGTTCGACTACTATGCCATCAAGCAGACTGCTGCTTGTAAGCACGTAAGTAAGTGTGTAAGCACTGTTATGTTATAGTTTGAAGGATATTGAATCCAGTGAACGTACCGGCCATTATGAGACTTAAAAACTTATGTCTCGGGTGACGAACACAGTTCAGTGCCATCATGCCATGCAGTGCTTTATAATTCAAAATTCCGTTTCCGTGTTGGCGTGACGTTTACTATCAGGTGAGCTACCTGCTTGTTTCGTCATTTAAGCTAATGAAAAAGAAAGAGGTATATCGAAAATATTACTTATTAGAACTATCGATACTTTTTGCACTCCCGACATCCCTCAACATATCAGTTGCGTTCTATTATTGCTATTGGCTGTCAACACTGAACTGACATTCTCGAGGATCATTTTTAAAACATATTTTTTAAGTACATAAGTATAACATTTACTAATAATAATAAATTTAATTTATTTGACTGCCTCGGTGGCGCAATTGCAAAATTGTAATGCGTACGCGTTACGAGTTACGACTGAGGCTGACGCTGTCTCTGGTTCGATCCCCGGGTCGGGTAAAAGTGATATTGGGTTTTTCTATTATGAAATGCTCAGTATCAGCCCGGAGTCTGCAATTGTGCCCGGTATGGCGATAGGCTCGCCCCCTATCACATAATTGGACGGAGATTCGCTCAGCGAAATATGGGTGTTACATCTCTACCTACCGTTTCGGGGATTACAGGCGTGAGTGTGTATGTTTAAGTATGTATGTAGGTATGTATAAATGTACATCTCATTGAACATAGAATTATATTAAATCGAACTGATGTTCGTAATTATGTGATTCGTCAGAGGCATATTTCGCGTACCTATAAACAGGCGCGGATTCGGAGGTGAGCTTAGAACAAAAATTGCCCCCCCTTTCAACGAAATCCCATACTGCACCTATTAAGGCCGTATCAATAACTCAAAGGTCGCCTTTAAGTCCTGTGACTGCACTTCGTATTTATTCGATTCGTATATTATGTTTACAGCCGAAAATATCAGAAAACCCGATTGGTTTTTAACCAGTCAAAAAGTAAAAATAGTGGTATCTTTCGGGTCAGGTTTCTTTTTACATATTTGTGGGTAATATAAAAATGAAAAACTTGACAACTTAATTTGATCAATCAGATTCGGAAATAAAATAATCCTATTTTATTAAAGCTTGTGAAGAATTACATTTAATTCTTATAAGATATTTAAATAAATTCATATTCAAGACTATGTTTCTAAAGATGAAACTAATAAATGCGTTTTGTACGAGTCTCTTTCAATTGAATATGAAAAAGTATGACCAAAATTGACTGGGCATTTTAAGTTATTTAAACAATAATGGCCAGTCATTTTCAATCATTAACAGACTTCATTTTACATCTATATCTCTGATCTACATCAAGAATTGAGCTAAGATTTTTTTTACACAGGTAGATATTGAATCTTCATTGGTGGAATGAGATTAAATGAACAACCCATAGTATTGACATTTTAATTTCCGGTATGAGTCCTTTTCATGTGGCGCCGCAACGAATCTCTTGTTGCAAAACTAGTGTTACAGACACCGCAGCAGTACTTTTTCTCACCTGTGTGGATCACTCTGTGTCTAGTAAGATCTGATTTTGTGTAAAACAAATGATGGCATATATCACATTCTTGGTTTTTCTCCTTCTTATGAACAATTTTGATGTGATTGTTCAATAAACTTCGTGTTACAAATGTTTTTTGGCACATGTCACACAAATAGGTTGGTTTCTTCATCCCATGTTTTTCTACTAGATGTAGCACGCGTAAATTTTCTTGATAGAATCTTTCAGAACAATACGGACACGGGAAACGCAACTTTCGCTCAAATTTAACGCCATGGACAGATATTTCGTGTTGTTTTTTGTCTATCCTCGACGTAAAACTGATTCCACACTCTTCACATTTCAAAGGCCTGTGAGATCTTGTTTTGTGCAAATTCAAGAATACTAAATTAGAAAATCCGGCGCCACATATATGACAAACTTGTTTCTGGTAATGTTTGTTCATGTGAATGTTTAACAATCTAAAAATGTCGAAACTTTCAAAACATATTTGGCACTTGAACCCGCCGCTCTGTATCCGGAATGGTACTAACAAATCTTCCTTAGAGCTGAAAGTCACGTCATGCTCTGTAGACAGATGGCATTTTAGACCGTCCAGATCGTTGATTTTCTCATTACATAATTTGCAAAATAAAATTGATATTTCCACTTTGACCAATTTATTTTGTTGTGCAATGATTCTTCTTTCTATATTTTCAATATTGTGGGTGTTGTTGTGTTCCCTAAGTGCGTCTATGTCATCGAACGGTTCTTGGCAGCAGAAGCATCTGTACCGGCTTTGGTTCCACTGGAACACGCACAGAGTTGAGTTTGAGAGCAGTTTTAAAGAGTTTTGCCGTAGTATGGGCCCGTCTCCGCGTCGCTCAACTATTTTCGTGACTTCACTGCGTGTGTCATAGTGTACTAAAACAACACAATGAAAAGGTATGATTAGTTTAGCTTACCTGATTTTTTTATGGTTTAACGGGAAAGTGGGTCACCTGATGGTAATTGATCTCCACCGCCCATGAACACCCATAATACCAGAAGAATCATGGACAAGTTGCCAACTTTAAAGGAAAGTGAAAATTAAACTGATAGGTATTTGGGCATCCAGATAATTTCACTCACCATACGAAATGCAATAGCAAGTTGCTACTTCACGTCGGCATATTGTGAGACAGTGGTAACTGGTAACAACCTGGTGAAACCAGCCTATTCATGTTGTAGACAAAACTGTCTAAACATGGCACTTCCATTTATTCATAGGGCAACAAAGCGTCACGTATTCGCGCCCGGTTGTAACAATTTAAAAGGCTCCGAGTCCTCGACCCGTTTTAGTCTAGGGTTACGCCTCAGATGAATACATGGTCATCAGGCGAAAAAAAAATACAAGTGGCATAGAATCCATTGGATGCCTCTATGGAGTAATTAATAGGTGTTTACCTTTTTAATACATACCCTCATTTTCTTTCGTCTTATATTTTTCATATTTAGATCTCTTTTTCAAGTTGCTGCCTCCTTTTCTAATCCTTCGTTTTACGGTAGACAGAACTTCTGTGAATATAAAAATTTATACAATTAAAATTGGGAAGTGATTTTGTATTTATTATAATAACATTTGTTGCTTTATATGACAGTTATTTCAATCCTACTTCCTGCTACTATTATAAATGGATGTTTGATAGTTTGTGAATCGGGATGTTACGAGTAGTTATGGCCGTTCCCAATATTCTGTCTATCGACAGATTTGCTTACCGGCAGTAGAATTTTGACACATTTTGTATGGAAGGTCCGTCAAAACACTATTGACAGTAAGCAAATCTGTCGATAGATAGAATATAGGGAACGGCCATTAGTCAATCATGCCTTAACGGCTGAACGGTTTTGGGTGAAATTTGGCACACAGGTAGACCATGACCTGGATTAGGACATAGGTTATGTTCTAACAAACATCCAAACTTTCACATTCATAATAGTAGTAGGTAGTATTTATAATTAGCTTTTGCGCGCTGCTCCGCCCGCGTTAACGGCCTTTCCCGAGATAAAAAGTAGCCTATATTCTAAACCAGGCCACAATCTATCTGTATGCCAAGTTTCGTCCAAAACTGTTCAACCATTAAAGCCTGATTGACTAACAAACATACAAACTCGTTTCTAATTAAATTTCCATTATTCAACCATTACTCAAAATTGGTTTATTCATTTAAAGGCCTTTTAACGGCCACTGGCCAGTAAACGGACTGCAGTATTTCCTCTCGCTCACTCGCGGAGTTGTAGTAGTGACGTCAATCCTGAGGATTCAACTTTATTTTATTTTATTTTATTTACTTTTTTACAACTTCTTTTATTTGAAAATAATTACCTCCTTCCACGAGATTTGAAAGACATCTATCTATGTATTTACTTTTGGGCGGATTTGTAAAATTATCCCTATTTTAGACTTGAAGTATACTATTGATAAAAAATAACTAAACAAATAAGAATACCGTCGTACGCGCCGTCGATGCATTAGACAAGTTAGCAGTGACTAGTGAGTAAACACCTCCGCCTCCGCACGGACAGCCTCCGTGGCGCAGTTGGCGAATAGCCGGCAGCAAAGCGAGAGGCCGTAGGTTCGATTCCAACACCGAGACAAATGTTTGTGCGATCCACAAATATTTGCTTCGGGTCTGGGTGTTGGAAGTCCCTCGTAGTTACTGATACCCACGATACAGGTTAACCTAGTGTGGGGTCAGAACTATATGTGTGACTGTTGGGTGTATTATTATTATTATTGCCTAAACTTACCATCATCAGAGCTATCATCATTGTATTCAGAATGAATATCTTCACTAACAGAATCATCAGACTTGTCAGATTTAATGTCATCCCTACTGTTATCCTCCATGCTTGCATCTGCTAATAGAAGAGAACACTTTTTTATTTGCTGATAAGAAGATAAAAAAAAGTTAAAAAAGAAAGATAAAAAACCCTGTTGGGCATTTTAACTGTGATATCAGAATCGATATTCAAACGTAAAGAATCAAATTTATTTTTTATTGTTTGTGAACCGTATTTCGATTGATTACCTCTGCAAGATCGCTCGATCGATCGATCGATGCTATTCGCTCGATGAATCGGAGCCAGAGCTTGATAGCAAATTGCGACGTCTACGTGCATCAAACGCGCTGCGCCGCGTGTGCGCCCGGCTACGTCAGTACGGCACACGAGTCAGCTGTTTATCACTTTTCACATGAAACTATTTTTTTAAATATGTTCATTTTTCTAAGCTACCTGTGAGGCTGTGAAAGGCTACTATCTCTCTTCTGTTTATTATTTTTTTTATTTAGATATATTTATTAAGCTGTTTATATGTCTATCTTCACGACCCTAAAAGGGTCAACAGGGTTTTTGTTACATACATACGCACTCACGCCTGTAATCCCCGAAGGGGTAGGCAGAGGTGTAACACCCACATTTCGCCGAGCGTATCTCCGTCCCATGATGGATAGAGGGCGAGCCTATCGCCATACCGGGCACAAATTCCAGACTCCGGCTGATACTGAGCATTTCGTTGTACTTAGAAAAACCCAATACCAGTTTTACCAGACTCCAGGGCGGTGGAGATCACTTACCATCAGGTGACTCACTTGCTCGTTTTTCGGCGGCCTATGAAATATAAAATATATAAAATATATAAAAAAGGCATTTATAAAAACTAATACGAAACAAAAACAGCCGTCTGAATATTAGCATCTCGGTTATTCTCTGCAGTAGCTCTCCCGCCTTAGACGTCACTTCCGCGTCGTGCGGCGCAATTTTATTTCTAAACAGCTTGTCTATAGTATTGAAGTCTATGCCCCGTGTGTTTGTTTTGAACTATATAAATAAACATTCACCACTACTAGTCTAACTCGCGTATAATTAACAGAAAATGTAATGGCTTCAATGTGTTCATTAATCAATTCAACCAATTATTTTGTGTATAGGCGCAGTCAGTGGACGCTTCAAGAAAATAAAAAAATATGTTTAAATTAGATTTTTTACTTTAGTTAATTAGCAAATTGTCAGTGTAGACAGTGTATGTATGCGTGTGTAGTTATGTCTATCAAATGCACGCCATTGATGTACACACTTTTGACTCTGTATAAAAGTTGTTCTAAAGAAAATAAACAGTGTACCTTTTTCTGGATGCAAAAGTCTTTTCACATAATCGAAAAATCTTTCCTCAGTTTTGAGGACCATAGCTTTAAATGCAGTTGCATCTCTTAGCCAAACGATACAATCCTCACATATGCGTCGGCTGGCCCGGAGCTCGCCGAATTTATGATGAGATATCTATAATCATAAATTAATAGATGTTGTATGTTATAACAACTTTTTGCGCAATGTGTCAGCGTGCACTACATAATGTATCACAATTCACATTGTAATCAATCTTAGTATACATTCTTTATACATTTTGATTCCACACAGATTGTTCTCTCCTACGGATATGTAGCAGGCCCTAAATATAGTAAGGCATAACATTTTGACATTGTAGCATGCCTGTTGTCTGGGGCCGGGTAACCCCAGGCACTAACTATGCCTTACCCTCACATGCGGGGCTCTGTGAGGGTGGACTGTCTTTTTCCCTTGCTAATCGTGGGAACTAAATGAGAAAAAACTCAAATAAAAATAATGTATAGACATTATTTTCAATTTTTTAATTAATTATTTTCTACTTAAAATGTAATTAAAGTACATATTTCCCATAATAACTTTATAATTGCACGAGTAAGTAAGTGTTATATTAAATGAATAGCTTCTGAATTATTGAAAAAAATATTAATTTTAACATAATAGTTAATAAAAACAATGAAATTATTTAGAATTATATATTTATCAATCATTTATAAACTTTATATGGCGTGTTTTACTTGGGACTACAGGTTGACCTCGAATGATACTCTAAATAGTTAAACACTGCACATGTTCTGCCCTCTATCTCAAAAATGATTCAAGATATAAAATAACAATTGCTTGGCCTTGGAATATCTGTAGTCCCGGATACCTTATGATAAGTTGGTTTTGAGACAAGTTTTAGGGTGCCAAAATAAAGGTTTATACAAGTTTATAGCTGAATATCTCGCATTCCGAGGTGAAACCCCTAATGATCCTGGACTATGTGTACATAATAATGTATTATATCGCCATATGAAATACCTTGGACATTTAACTAAAAAGTAAATTATTTAATAATGTTAATATATTTCTTCGCACAGTGAGTCATACGTTATTGACTAGCTTTAACCGTCATTAAAAAAGGAGGATGTTTTCAATTCGACGGCTCTTTTTATGTTAATTTTTGAAGCAATTTCTCCGTCAATTGTGGACTGATTCTGTTAGAAAAACTTTTGAACGTGAAATCCTTCGAGTACTTTTCCGACAGGGATAAATCCCTACTACATTCAAAAACAGACACAAAACCTACCTTTACATTAAAAGTATCTCTCAACATATCCTCGTACACCTCCTTTTGCCCTGAATATGAGAATTCCGAAGAAATATTTTTAGAGCAACTATTTTTTAAACAGCATCTACAAATGTCAAATATCTTCGGATCCAAATTTTGCTTGGCGTTAGGTGCCATTGTGATGTCTGAGCCTTAAATTGTTTGCATATTTATATACGAACAATGCAATATCCAAAGCAATATCTACAAAGCATATACTAAGTAAAGACTCAAAATAAGAAAGTTTCTTTTGGTTTCTTTCAGGTTTTTAAATTTAAATTTGATCTAAGTACATATTATTGACGACAATTCTTTTTTGTTTGTCAATAAGGAACCGGCTAAGATCCGAGACCATGCTGCCAAGTCATTAGTTAAATTATTTCTATCCCAGATAAAGTCTGTAAAATTGTTCTGTGATTTAACCACTACATTATTGCATAATCCATCGAATTAAGATGTCCATGTAACCCGATTTAATAATCAGAAAGTGCAGTAAGTATCGATTTATATTATATCGATATTTTTAACTATCAATATTGATTAGGTTAAATCAAGAAATATATCCACTGACCACTGTCATAACTCATCTCTCTCTTGCGGTGTCTATTCACTATTGAATGTTGGCTGTCAACTCCGCATATTCCTTTCTATTTCTTGCCAGGTTAAATAGCTCTTCTACCCTGGTGATTCCTGTCCATTCTCTTATGTTCCTGAGCCACGATTTCCTTCTTCTACCAAAGTGTCGCTTTCCCTCTACTTTACCCAATACAATTGTTT
This sequence comes from Mimas tiliae, assembly GCA_905332985.1. NCBI lineage: Eukaryota > Metazoa > Arthropoda > Insecta > Lepidoptera > Sphingidae > Mimas > Mimas tiliae. Next base: position 5,162,110 of record HG995238.1, read on the forward strand.
GTAGAAGGCGATACTGAGGATGCCTGAGCATATGCCCTAGGAAACTGATTTTCCGTTTCTTAATGGTCAAGACTAGTTCTCGGGATTTTCGCACACGCTGTAAAACTTCGTCATTGATGACTCGTTGTATCCAGCTGATCCTCAACATGTGACGGTAAAACCACATTTCTAGTGCCTCAAACCTCTTACGCATGTCTTCTTTGATAGTCCATGCTTCACATCCATAAAAGACTATAGGCCAGATGTAGCATTGGAGTATTCTTACTCGCAGTGTTATGTGTAGTTGTTTGTGGCATAGCACTTTTTTCATCTTATTGAAAGATGCGCGGGCAATTTCTATCCGGGTTTTTATCTCCATATCAGAGTCCCATGTTTTGTTTACCCAAGTGCCGAGATACTTGTATTTTGCAACTCTCTCTATAGAAGTGCTAGCCACTTGAATGTTAGGATTAGCGCCACCACCACGGGATATTAACATGAACTTAGTTTTAGCCAGGTTCATAGACAGGCCTGCATTTTTGCTGCACTCATGTACTTTATCCACTACCTTCTGTAAGTCTGTAGATGTAGATGCAAAAAGAATTGTGTCATCTGCATATCTGATGTTATTTATAATTTTACCGTTAATACTGACACCATGCTCCAATACTTCAGAAATAATGGCCTCTGAGTACAGGTTGAATAAAACAGGTGAAAGTATGCATCCCTGTCTAACTCCCCTGCATATCGCCACCTCTTCGGTTTCCTTACCATCTACACGGACTGTCGCAGACTGGTTCCAGTATAGGTTCTGTATCACCCGATTAAAACATTAGACATAGGTACATTAATATCAGTCATTCATAAAGGCCCTCGCAGAATATCAGCGTCAAGTAAACTCAAGTAGATTCTTCTACCTGGTAAATGCTGAGCTTGTGGCCTTTTTGGTCACACACTACGTATACCTAGTACTAAATAGCAAAGATTATTGTTCAGTTGTTTTTTGAAGTGAAAACTTCTTTAGCCGCGTCGGGCACTTTTTGGTAGGGGAAAATCTTTCGGTCACTCGGGTTCGCGTCACTGACATGCTCATGACGCGCAGCGGCCGTGTGCTGTGCGCGTTATACACTTTGATGGATCGTTGCGTCGTCGTTGCGTTCGCGTCACCCACACGCTTAAAGCAGTATATCTGTAGCTATACAGCTTGAAGGAGTTTTCACTTCAAAAAGATATCAATCCAACGTACGGATCCAACGCAGAAAAAAAACAATTGAAATGGGGCGGACCGCGGTGCTATGAGTGAAAGTCTCATACTCTACTCTCTACTACTTGTACTCTCATATTCTCAGTAACATACCTATATAAAAAATATACTCTTTGGTCATTTGCGTCAGTTTAAAAATCGATTAAAATCGTTGACTGAGAATACCAAAGAGGAGAATACTAAGTCAACGTTGACTGTTATACTATACTCCCTCTACCCTCTACGTACGTCAGCGATAAAAATAGACCGAACATTGTAGTAATCTTTACGCATGTTTATTTAAATAAAATATGGCGGAAAAATATCCCTCGTGCACTCTTATCAAAAGGCCAAAACTGATTCTTACAGTGAATGAAGGTAGTAAAAAATAATGACTATTGTAGTGTTTGCTTCCATATACCTACGTAGTATTTCTAAGTAGTCTGTGGCTTCCATTTAAATAAAATCTTTCCCCGAATCCCCGAAGATTGATCATACCCACATACTACTTTATAGAATCACACCTAAAACCTCCTAAAACGCACAACAGCGATGTGCGATTTCTACACACATACAGCTACGATCTATTCGTGCGATCTGTCCAGCGTCCTCCAATCAGAGGCGTCACACCACCCTCCCCCGCCTTGAATTCGTCTTAGGTAGGGTTGCTAAAATCTTTTCGGCTGTTACAGTATTTTTCAGAATTAGATACAAAAATACAGCAATCTATTTTTTCATAGTAGGTACCTATTGCCCGAGAATGTGGGTCACCTGATAGTACCTAAGTGATCTCCACCGCCCATGTCCACTGGTACAGTATGTACCAAAATAATCATGGGCGCGTTGCCGACCTTAAAGGAAAGAAATAATTATGGGATTGGGAAGGGAATTTGGGCCTCCGTATATCTCACTTACCGTACGAAACGCAGCAGCTAGCTGTTATTTTACGCCAGTTTTCTGTGAGACAGTGGTAACAACCAGGACAAGCCGGCCCATTCATGCTGTAGACAAAACTGTCTACAGCGTGGGTCTACCACCCTACAAAACTCACTCTCTTTCTTTCAGAAAGTACTTTTTTAAATATAAACATTGAGTTTTGGTATTTTAAGGCGCCTACAGCTCGGGGCTTCTGAACTTGTGCCCTGCGTGTTCTTAGACTGTACCTAACAGTAGTTTTGCTACCCTCATAATATTGATCGACTTCGACCTTACCACCAGGAACATCCTGTGCACCTCTAGCTGCCCAAAGATACACGTCTCTAATTATAATAAAGTAAACAAAATTTATTGAATGCAACCACCATTACAATACATACAGTAGTGCCACTGTACAGAGAAAACTTACATTAGTGTTGTAACATACCTACTGTAATTTTCATACATTATAGCTCTAGCAGTAGGTAAGGCACTATTGTGGTTCCAATCATGTAGATACAGAATTCGCTCCTGTGCTTTCGTACGCAATACGCACTCAGTGGTATGCATTATGAACGCTTCGTAGACCGTAGTAAGGTTTGTGACTACGGGTGTTTACACAGATCAATTTGCTTACACAACTCTATTTCTGTCTTTACATAAAATATTTCGATCTTCACAGTCTCGATCATTTAATTTATACGTAGATACGTAATAAAATTCCAGAAATAGCAAAAAGTATCGGTCGGGATTATCGTACCATACCGATTTTTGAAAAAGGGCTGTTCGAGTATAACAGTAGGAAGCATTACTCTTTGGAAACTAACGAATACTTGAAGTGTCGCTGGTTGGGCTACAAGAAGAACCTCGAGAGCCGTGTCTACTCTCCGTTTCAGTTTATTGATATAAGGTATAAAATAAGTACACATATTATGTATATAATATAAGTTCAAAATTATATTATAATTCGCGCTTGATCTTCGCAGTACCACCACTCAGTCCCACTGGTGCAGGTGGTAATTACACTAAATTATTTCCATCTCAATACCACTACGCGGAGCGGCGATGATGGTACTGCGAGGAATTACTTCCTCTCAATACCATATGACATCAAATATTTTTTTCCGTGAGTGCCATCATCACTTGCGCTCGGAAGACTGATTGTATGTACCAAGAACGCTTTACGACGTGACGCCGGAAAACGCAGGACGTTCATAAAACATTCATTTAACGCGTACATCTTTTTTGTTCCATTTTAATGTTCCGTAATCAAATGGCATAAACGGAACTCTTATGATTTAGTCATGTCCATCCGTTGAGCAATTTTACTGGCGAGAGTATTAGCATGTGTTTTATAAACCGTTGAACAAGGGTGTAAGTAAAGAGAAATTAGGTATAAAAAAATAGGGATAACCCTCCATACATTTAACTAGAGGATCAAAAAAATAAATTCAGACTTGTGTTAACTCCACGACATAGACACCAATCACAATATGTACTGAAATCGACACTTAGCAAAGAGTTCACTTGAGTGTTGTTCTAAAATACGGACCTAATGCACGTTTTCACCAACGTACCCTCAAACCTAAACCCTCAAACACACTAAGGGTCCCTTACCCTAAGGAACTCTTTAAATCTATCCCTTACCTAAGTTTGTTTTCACGTTGTTATGGGTCACCTTAGGAACATAGGTGTCCCCTAAGTGATGGTGAATTGATGGTGAAAACGGGCATTAGACCTCTAGACATAAAAATGCAGGATCACTCGATTTAGGTGTCCGGATATAAATTTTTTCAGAGACTACCACTTTTACAACTGTCGAAACCGTCTCATACCGGCCCAATCAGTGCATTCAAAGATATTATTTGGACGTAAATTGAAGCCTGGCCCAGGAGTGGACGTTGCAGGACAGTTGCCCATACCTAACGAGCTGTATATGAAAAGAGGAGAAAATAAAATTGCAAAAGATACAAAAGGGACAAAATAGTACCTAATTAGTACAGTAGTAAATAACTGTAATGGAAAAGTAGCCGGCTAGCCTGCCCGGGCGGCTGCATTCATTTTTTTATACTAAGTGTAGGTACCTAAATGGCGGCAAATTGCAATAGATCGCAGCAGCAAGACAATGTTTTAATATTGTCCGCAAATATTTGCATTAACTATGATAATATCTATCTATGTTCCTGATTTAAGACAGATATGTCATATATTGTAATGAAAAATGATTGTAAAGGATTTACATAATTTGTAGTGTATTTCGTATAAGTTTTTTTAGGAATGTATTTTATATCTACTTAAATATAATTTTTAACATTTTACTTAGAATCTTTGTTGAGAACTAGCTTATTTATCGCGGATTCAACCCGCAAATACGACCGAAAAAATATTATCGCCTAATACATTGCAAGCCCCTATTCAGTATTGAGGTTGAGACTATACACATCAACCGGATACAACACGGATCAACCAAACATTATTTTTGCTGTGCTGGCGCATATTTCTTGTACAACCCTGATATTTTTTTAATTGCCTAGATACAGATAGGCAGACGAGCAGACGGCCCACCTGATGGTAAGTGGTTACCGCCGCCCCTCCGCAATGCCAGAGCATAGCCAAGCCGCTGCCTACCGTTAAAACTACAAGGTAAATTTTCAATGTGAGCCATGACCGACCACGAATAACTCCGACTTGGATTAATCCAATTTTCGAGTGTCTAATCGACAACAGATGACGCTTTCAACTCACGAAATGAAGTCCGGTAATTTCAATATATTGTGTCCTACAGCCTACCTAGCAACAGGTGGCGCCTCCAGCTCTGAAAAAAGTTGTATTGGAATATTACACTATTTGACAACAGGTGGCGCCTCAAGCTCGGAAACGTATTAAAAATAAATACACCCAACAGTCACACACATAGTCCAGCGGAAATTATTTGAGGGTAATTCATTAGACCGCACTAGGTATACCTGTATAGTGTATAGTGGGAATCAGAAACTACGAGGGACTTGCGGTCCCACAACACCCAGACCCGAAACAAATATTTGTGGATCACACAATCATTTGTAAAATTTAATTCCACTATTTGACTAAATGAGGCGCCTTCAGCTTGGATATATTGGATTAGTTTCGCTACCCGACAACTGATGGTACCTCTGACCATTCATTTATTTTGTATTGACCGGCGCGGCGCGGCGCGGGAACAATATCGTTGATAGCATAGTTCCAGTCATAACAGTATTATTAATTGACAATCATGCCTCGTCGAGAGTGGTATGTTGCTTGATGCCTCGTATCTCACTCAAGTGATCCATAGGTATACAACTTATCTTCAGGTCAAAGGTAAAATTAATATAAATAATGGTTGAACTTTATTTATTGTACGAAAAAAATTAAACAGCCATGTTTAAGTTACATATTATTATTATCTAAATATTTAAGAGCTGAAACAAGAAAATAATTATGATAAATATAAAAAATTGGCATTTCCGCCTTTTTGACGCCCAGTCAAAAAACGCGCTCATTACTAATTGACTGGATAAAACTACAGTGGAGTACATATTTCCAATACACTATGACTTATGTCTAACTAATCATTTTGTACATTATACATCTATTGAGTCTAATAATGGACTTATTTGATAGATTTGTGATATTTATTCAATAACGATAAAAAATACAGTGTCTATAATAGTTGTCGATAAAATACTATCACGAAGTAAAAGCTTTCATTATAATTAACAATGTTCCGAAATCATGGTCTAAATGATACAGCAACAACACTGTCATACTTATTAGAGGTAATATTTTTTGAAAATAGAACTTGTTCATTTGTTCTTATTTATATTAATTTTTATAATGGCGTAGAGGTTAGAATATGTGGGCAGTTTAAATGTCCATGCCCATGAGTTTCTTGTCGTAGATGAACTCTCCGAGCGCGGAGTGTCTGTCGAGCATCTTCTTGAGTGTGGTTGCCTTGCCGGCGAGGTCGCGCTGTCCCTTGTACTGCTCCTCCAGGAAATCACCGGTCAGGTAGTCAACAAGCTGCAATATTAACATACATTATTAATGTTATATAACGTATTATTGTTTCTATTTACTGCGGCCATTTTATCATCCATTTTTCGTCCCGTGGCTCAGTTAAAAATATTTTTAATTCCTTATTAATTTGTATGTAAGAATTGTATTTATTATATTTATGATTGTATGGGGTACTCACGTGGTAGTCATTGAACTCGGCATCACCCTCGCAAACCTTGATGACAGTACGGATGCTCTTGGTGACGTCACTCTCCATCTTCAGCGCGTGTTCGAGCGCGTCGACGCCGTTCTCCCACTTGTTACGTTGTGGAGGCTACGGAACAAACATGCATTTTAGACTTGTGACTCACATGCTCGGTTGTCGGGCTCTGATATAAAACTATATCACTTGTAAGTTGTATGTGGACTCACCCTGACTTGTATGAGCGAGGTGACGTCGGTGGTAAGCTCTCCCCTCATCAGCAGGTACTCGATCAGCTTCATTGCGTGCTCGCGTTCCTCGCCGGCCGCATCGAAGAACAACTTTGCGAACCCTGGTCTGTTTACCTGGACAATGAAAAACGATTTACTTACTAAAGTTTTAAATTTAGAACACGGAATTAAAATATGAAATAGGCACTGCATGCATCGAAATAAGATAACTAGAATGATAACTCTCATATGAATCTGCCTAAAAATACGGCTCCATTTACACATGCAAAGGTTTGACCCAAATTTACACTAAAAAAAATGAGAATATACTTAAAATGGAACAAGTAAGTATAAGTGATGAAAATTATATTGTAGGTAGTAGTAGTACTAAGAAAGTAGGATAATATCAAGATTAATTTGAGATTTGTCAGTGGACCCAAATTTGGGGGCTTGAGCTCCTTAGCACCGAACCCTGGGTTTTTTTGTATACAAAACTCAAACTAATTGTAATTGCCCGACCTGGGATTTTAACCCAGAACCTCAGTTTCTCAGCTAAAGTGTGTCGCTACTAGACCAATGAGGCAATCCGGTTTATATACAAATATAAATAATTGTGTTATCTATATCCTGTGCCCATGAAGTTACAAGACAAAGAAGAAATGATGAGTAGTTACCTTGTCCTTAGAGAAATGTGCTCCCATGGCGAGGTATTGCAGCGAGGCGCCCACCTCCATCTGGATCTGTCTACGCATGCTCTCGCGACATGAGCGGTGCATGGTCGCCCACTCGCGCGGGATGTTCACAGCATTCACATGACCTGGACCAAGAAACGGATTCTTTTAATTACAGGTTAACTCGGCAATTTTGTAAGGCTTGCTAAGCTTCGGCGTTTTTCGCGGTTTTCTTGTGGGTTTTCTTTTGAATAACCTAGTAGAAAAATATTTTTAGTTTTATAATCATGCTACACGCTAGCTATATGTTTTTGCTTTTGTAAAATACACTTCTTAAATGATCTATGGGTATCAAAAACAGAATAATCTTAAGTGTTTTTCGCTCTTATTCCACCGAATGCGACTCAAAAGAAACATTTCTGATTACCCCGGAATATTCCGCATACCTCCCCCCCCCCCCTCTTGACACAGTAATCTCAACGGTTAGTCCGTGGGAAATACAGCGAATTCCCCGGAAATGAGGTTACCGATTGGCAATTAAGGAAGGACGCATCAATACATTGTTTATCTGTGCAGTTATTGACAATAGGCGGGTGGGTAAAGTTCAACTACAAGGGCGCTCTACAAGATGGCGGCCGCGACGTTCATTGTTCCACAGACAAAGAAATGTAAGTATTGTTACTCATTTGTATAGATTTTTACTGCGTCGAATTTATAATTTTTTATACTTAGTGTTTTGTTTGTATCATGTTTGATGTTACTAAAAGCAGTACCTAATCTTGTTGACGGTCTGGTGATTGGGGCCGAGTGAGCTGTAGGGAGCCCGTTTTATCAGTAAGCGTCATTGTATGCGTTAACTTAGAGTGAGTCTAGGAATTTGCAGTCAGCATGGCATTTTGTACTTTTATAATAATTTGGTTGGATAAATATGCTAGCCAATGCCATACAATATTACTTACCACAAATTTTTATCACAGTCAACAACATCGAACAATACGAGTGGAAAAGATGTATGTGATGAACGTAAATATTATGTTATTGTAATATATAAGGGTAAGGCGAAGACCGAGGATGAGGTGACTAATTAGGGCCATCAGGGCACGCGGCCGTGCAGCCTTGTAGCTTATACATTATTAACTCATTTTTGGAAGGAATTGTGCCTGGTATGGCGATAGGCTCGGCCCCTATCACGTCTTAGGATGGAGATACGCTCGACGAAATGTGGGTGGACTGGTTATACCTCTGCCTACCCCTTCGGGGGTTACAGGCGTGAGTGCGTATGTATGTAACTCATTTTCATGGTGCGAACTACGATCTGCCGTCTGACACTGTAAACAAAGAGGGCGTCCTTATTGTGAGGGGGGCTTGCAAACCCAAAAGGAGAAGGGACGTAAAGGCAGCGCGCAGGAGCGGTGTGGGTAGCTATGCATACTCAGGGATTTCCAGACCGTCTCATTGGCGCCGAAGGAACCTAACCTGTGTTTTTATAAGGCGAGGTCAGAGGGCAGTGACGAATAACATAATTATGATCCACATTACATATACATACATTTAGGTACACGCTATCTCTAATACGTGAGGGCAGAATTGTTAGATAAGCATTGTCGATATTAGGCCGCGTAATTGAATTTATCTTGATTATGACTCATTATAATATTAATGAGCTACGTTGTGCAGCGGACGATTAGCGAGGTGATGTACGTGAGGTCGCGAATTCGTTTTCCGTGATATACTGCTCGTATCATACGTGCTTTTTTTCGACCATGATGTGTTGAGTTATAATCCTACTATCCTACTACTATTATAAATGTGATAGTTTGGATGTTTGTGGGTTTGTGAATTTGTGGATGTTTGTTAGTTTATCACGCAATAACGGCTGAATGGTTTTGGATGAAATTAGGCACAAAGGTAGACGATGACCTGGACTAGGACATAGGCTAGATTTTATCCCGGAAACTGTCGTTTACACGGGCGGAGTCGCAAACAAATGCTAATTATTAATAAAATGTGTCACGGTATAGAAACTTTTATCAGTATTACACTGCCGTTCCACTGCTGGGCACGGGCCTCTACGAATGAGAATGGTTACACCTTAGTCTACTACGCTGGCCTAATAAGACAACCTGCGAAATTAGTATAGATTTTTTGGAATGGAGGCTTCCTCATGTATTTCTTTCATCGTTAAACAAGCGATAATTAACAATGTATACAGTCGTTTACATTAGAATAGATATTTGATTTTTATTACTGAGAGGTCTTTGGCCAGATTTACAATTTAGTAAAACCTAGCTTTGCTTGTGGCTTCGTGCTTGAAGTAAATTTGCAACCTTCTTTCTTCCCCGTAGGTTAAAGAATTTCAAGAAAACCCTCATACAATCCTTCCAAAATGAAATCAACTCGACCAAATTTCTATCATAAGGATTTGTACTGGGAGAGGGATCAGTCAGCCCGCCGAAAATCCCACTTTTTCACCCTTATCTAGCTAGCACTTTATCATAACCTGCAGGTAGAATGACAGGAGTTGTTTGCTATTTAAATATTATAACCATTGTTACGCATTTTTTTGTCCGTTCTTTTTTATCTTATACCGCTTTTTTTTCCATAAAAACCTTTTTGTGAAAATACGCCTGGCAAGTGGCATCACAACTTGAGCTGATAACTCGCCCTTGCATTTGGAATTGACCGTTTATTAATAATTAATGATTTAAATGATAGTGTTACAAGTGTAAATAGTGCTAATAAAAGTATACCCCGCCGATTGGAAGATTTATTAGCTAATCGTCAAATGTGACATTATTTAACTTTATTATGCGTACTGTTAAGAAAATTAAATTGTTATTGTATTGAGAAGATAGAATAGACCGAATTTATATTGTACAATACAGCTTGTACTTCATAGTAATATGTATGCGTCTGAAGGACTTTTATCCATGAACATAAATAAATAAAAAAAAGATTACTCGCATCTAGATTGCTGTAGGTACGCGTCTACTGTATGTTATCAGATACAAACATCGTTAACATACGTCTCGTCTTAATCTGTTATTGACAGATTGGTGCTGATGTTGAAACTTAGTAGGCACCTATCTACCTAACGGAATAGAAACTGAAACAGAATAAATAAATTGATTCTGGAGCTGTTAAATTCAGATCTGGTGAATTAATATATACAAACATATCCGATTTCACACCAGGATTATTTCATTTATAATAACATAAAGATTTATCTCAAACATATAATATTCTTCAGTGATTATATAACAAAAAACTCTATATACCCGCAATCTCTTTCTACAACTAATGTAATAAACGTATACATATGTATTTAATACCTAATATGTAATAATAATTTAATTATTATGAACGGAGAAATAAAAATATTTAAATATTGCGTAAGCCCTTAGTACCTAACAAAAAGGCCCACATTTGATGAAGAAATCGATGTATGTAAAGTTTTAAAAAGATACTTAGCTATATACCATTATACAAACCCACTTCTTTATTGAAGTCTGTTAATACGTAGGTACTTTTACGTGCATTTTTAACATTTAAAAATAAAACCGTTGAAAATCAAAACTAAAAAGTTATTAATAAAAATAAATTTAACCAACTTTGATCGGTGTTATTGCAATTCAATGGTCATTTTTTTATGGATGCCACCAACTCAAAATTGATTATTTTCATCTTTTTATATTTGTTGTCGTCGGTTTTATTATTGTTATTATTTTACTATTTTTAGTGAAATAATCGTCTAAATTGGCGTAAGCAAGCCGCTATTTTACGTCGGTTTTCTTTGAGACAGTGGTATCCACCAGGTCGAGCCGGTCCATTCGTGCTGTAGACAAAACTGTCTACAACCTAGCTCTACCACTTTCAAAAAATGTGATGATGCGTGATGTCTTTGTATCATCATTATCATCATCTCAGCCTTTTGCCGTCCACTGTGTTTTTGTATATAATGTAGATGTAATGACTGAGTAAAGTATGAGGGCTGACGCGCCACTGTTAGTTGTTACACGTATCAAAAACTATATTTACAAGATTGCGCACTCAAAGCATGACGTGCACGAATGATTCGAAATATCAATATCATAAAATTATTGCATGCCTACCTCCTGTTCCTTTATTTAAGAATAATCCCTGTATACATATATTTTATATTTTTATAGGTACTTACTATTCTTTACTTCAGAAGACAAGCTAGCTACTCAGCTTTAGATAAGACTGACGAAGCGACTTTCACAGCATTTTATATTATGACCAATCCAACATTATTTTCCACGGATTAAAGTTCAACCAACTGTTTATAATACAGTATTGGTCATCTAAGTGTCTTTTTAAACTAAGGATGAGTAAATCTAAAATAATATTACATATGCATATGCACTCACGCTTGTAATCCCCGAAGGGGTAGGCAGAGGTGTAACCAGTACACCCACATTTCGCCGAGCGTATCTCCATCCCACGATGTGATAGGGGGCGGGCCTATCGCCATACCGGGTACAAATTCCAGACTCAGGGCTAATACTGAGCATTTCGTAACAGAAAAATCCAATACCACTTTTACCCGAACCGGGGATCGAACTAGAGCCCTCAGCGTTAGCCTCAGTCGTCACGCGTACGCATTACAACTGCGCCACCGAGGCAGTCAAATTGAAGTTATAAGTAAAATTGCGTCCCATAACGCGGGAGTTTGACAGCTCACAAACAGGGAGCGCAATAGGGGTTCTAGTTGAGTAAGCGAAATGGTCAATTGACCGCAACTTAGTGGTACAATTTATATGTACCGCGCAGCTTGTCTAGTACCTAATATATATTAAAGTCCTTGATTGCAAGTTTTTTATTTTGGTGTCACAGCATCTGTTATTATAATTAGTAGGTGTGTATGCCTAGTACCTACCGACAAGACTTGTGGATTTGGTCTATCTGTGTATCTTTTTGTTGCATCGTATGACTCAATCGAAGGGACCGATTTGAATGCGTTTTTTTATTTTACAGCTAATTTAATCAAGCATGTTCTTACAGCCTAGGTGTTAATTTGTGTTGTCATACTTTCTGTGCTATTTAACACAGTCAAAAGCTTGTGCAGGTACCGATCTGTACAGGCACTGACTCCCGAAAAACCTCTAACGTACTCTACTACCGTTTATGTAATAACTAATAAGTTGATAAAGTACCTATGCAACTTTTAAATGTTAATTGCGAAGTCAGTTTTAGTTAAACTGGCCATGTTTATTTGCAAACGGCAATGTGATGCAACTTAATTAATTCTATAAGCCCGCTGACCAGAAGCAGAAGTTATTTCCGTCTCATGATAGTATAGGGGGCTTGTTTCGATCCAATATTTAATTTTCGAGGGTTTATCGAAAAGGTCAGTTGCTTATCACAATTTTATTTTTATTTTATATAGTAGGTAAGACACGAAGATTTGATATATTGTAAAACAAAGAACAGTAATTTCACATGATTAATTTAAAAACTCATCGAGAGTAGAGATATTGCAGTCATCGACGACGCGACGGTCGCCAAAATTTCTGCAGTGGCATTTAATGGAACTTAAACCAGTGTTTCAAACTTAGCAGAATTACCCCTATAGATCTGGTGGCTTGGACTCCTTGCTAGTTGTGGGTAAATTGATGTTTTAGTTAACTACAGTTATTGGACACTTTCCTCAATTTTCCATAAATATTGATAGCAGATAGAGCGTCGTAAAAATCTTGCCCAGGGTGCTGGTACTGCTGAAACCGGCACTGGTGGAACGGAATGCCCTCAACTACTAACCGGTCTTTACATAAGTTCAACCATCTAAGATAGGCGATATACACTGGCAGACCGAGAACGAGCCAATGTGATTGTTTTTTACCATGTGTACGGTGGTCCCTATCTAGTCTATCGATCCGTAGTATCAGGTACCCTCCGACTAGAATTATTAAATGCTGCTAGTAAGAATAACAATTTGCTATAGGCACGATTGCATCGGCTTTCTCATTGTAAAGAGGGAACTGGTGGAAAGATATCGGTTCCAAAATCGAGACATTTTAATACTTTCTGCGCACGTCTATTTATCATCATATATCTGAAATATCGAGTCACATTTTCGTGATCAATGATAAACACTAGCTCTTAGTAACCCGAACGTAATCTTATGGCCGTATTATTACGTTAATGACATTAAACGATTTGAGCTTCGTGCGGTCATACAACAGAGCTACCTCAAAGTCAAGCGGCGCGGCGTGACGGTAATGTTTTATGTCATCATTATCATCCACAGCTAGGATCCTGTTGCTGGGTACGCATTTCATATCATGCCATTTGCCACGGTGCTGAGCCAGCGTAAAGTAATACGTAGTGTATTTTTATTCGATTACAAGGATATAATCATTCACTAATAAAATAGAAGTACATAATTTTATTACGACTGTTTACGTACTGCATCCGATCCGAATCCGAATTAGCTGTAGTATTATTTTTATAAAGAGTTGTTCACTAGATCCTAATTCCGTGTTCCATGTCTCGAAATCTCGGATCGGATGCAGTGTGTCTACACTCAATACTTTTTTACAGAAGTTGACCACTCTTACACGAATTTTCATTCGTACAGAAACTTCCGTAGATAAAGTAGCTATATTATAATATACAACGTGTTACAGAAAGGTGTACGTAAATTTAAGCAATGTATAGTGTACGATATAAGTATTTCATCCCCATAGTACCAAATACAAACATCATCATAGAAAATAACTATAATTTTCTTTTTTATCGAATGAGTCATGTCGATATCGACTTTCAACTTAAGACAACACTAAATGATAAAAATGATACATAAGACCTTTCCTTTCAATTATGTATTATTTTTCAAGTTTTTGAAGTATGATTACCAGTTAAAAATATTTTGTATTTGACTAAAAACAAGTACATATTATGAATTGTTGTTTTAAGCTCATAAGAGGATCATCGACTGTATTAAGTAAAATTCATAGACTCGGAAATGCAGTCTTTAAAGTGTTTCTAGAAAATGGTATATAGTATTCAGCACAGGCTCTTTCAGGTGTTCATTTGTCTTTAAATTACAATGTCTGCAGAATTATGTACACGTTGTTCAAATTTATTAAAAAGTGAGTGTTGTGCAAAATAATTAATAATGATGTGATCAATGTTATCGATCTTAATAAACGAGTGATTAAATTTAATGTGAAATTTTAGCATATCTCGGTTTTGAAAAAATCCGGTACATAAGTTAACATTTTCTGACCCTAAAATATGACCACAACTTTCTGTAACACGTTGTATAATTCTTCTGATAATAGATTTTGGGGAACGTAACATTAAACATTAAAGTAATAAAAATAATCGTACCGTCACTACAGTCAGCTCAATCCACACATAATATGTAGATTGGCTGGGCTGACGTTATAATATAACTGTATACAGTTTGCACGTATATTTAGGGTACCGTAGGCACAGGATGGTAACGGAACGCTATTACTGTCAGTCCTATCTACCTTATGAACCGTAATAGGCAACCGGCTGAAATGTTTCCAGATTAAGCTTCATTATGGCGGATATCCTAGCAAATAATTAAATAAAAAATCGGGAGTGTTGGGCACGTAATCCTCTGTACGCGAGTCCAACTCGCATTAATTGACCATTTTTTTATAGGGATTGATCCAGCAGACGTAGAATTTTCGTAATAATGACGATTTGGTGACAACCTTAAGTAAAAATAATAATCGGATAAAATATGTTCCTTTCTTATCTTCAGCTTATCAACCTAATTACATTCATTATATTTTATCATATTATTTTATCTATGTATATTATAATTAGTGACAATATACTTTAGATATGGTTTTTTTCAATAGACGTCCCATTATAAAAAGCTACAACATGGGGATTATTACGGTCTGCAATATGCAAATATCTGTACCACGCATTAGTTACAGCTCGGCGTGTGTTTGTATGGCTTTACTTAAATTTTGATAATATAATAACTTGGCCGATCTGAACTTAGTCACGGACGTGGACGGTGCGGCGTTGCAGCTATTGTGTACCTACACATACTAAACGATGACTGCGTAAATTGAGGCGTAAAGGGTGGATGAAGTTGCTAACTTCAACTCGCTAAGTAATTTTGCGCATATTGTACGCAAACCGAGGAATGTCAAACTGCTACGCGAAGGCATTATCTTGAAAATGATCATGTTACAAGAACGAAAAGAGGATTATTATTAGTACCTGTCAATATCAACTGATATAAAGGAACAACGATTTCAATTCGGGCTAAAATTAAACGAAGAATTTAATCTATGACGACTCAATTGAAGAATACCCTTCGACTATACAAACATAAAAACAACATTCTTTATATTATTTTTTTGCACAATTTATGACAGGGGTCAGCAAAAAGATATGTAGAAACAAGGTATGCCAAATAAACAGAGGGACACAGAGGGAGGTCGTTTGGACGTTGTATTACATTTTGTTCTTATAAAAAAATAACTGAATGTTTGTAGAAACAGCCATTGTTTGATATGAAATTCTTGGAGCTGTCAAGTACCTATCAATTTATTGAATCAGAAAACGAATACGAGGGTTTCTAGAAAAAATAAGTGATGGCGTTATAGCATCGCGAGATTTGACAACCGATCTGGAACTGGTTTCAATTTCTTAATTGAAGACTTTGGAAGAAAGTTGTTATTAGTTCATAGATAATGTACTAATAGTACTATGTTCTGCCTCGTGAGTCGTGGCGCAGTTGTAATGCGCACGCGTTACGACTAAATTAATAGGAAAGTGAATGCCTGTGCGAGGTCGTATCAGGGCTCTTAACTCGCGGATGGCTGAAGCGATGGTTTGATGTATTAGGGGCAGGTATGAGCAATGTTCTCACTATGGAGGAGGCAGTAATACAGTATCGGTTACACTTAGCGCTTGTTTCACCACTTCCGAGTAAATGCTACATAACAAATAAAATATGAGATGTACAAATACAGAAGCATTATTATATTCCATCTACAAAAGTCACACTGCCTCGGTGGTGCAGTTGTAATGTGTACGCGTTACGATTGAGGTCAGCGCTGAGGTCACGGGTTCGATTCCCGGGTCGGGTAAAGTGGTATTGGGTTTTTCTATTACGAAAATGCTCAGTATCAGTCCGAAGTCTGGAATTTGTGCCCGGTATGGCGATAGGCTCGCCCCCTATCACATTAGGGACGGAAATACGCTCAGCGAAATGTGGGTGTACTGGTTACACCTCTGCCTACTCCTTCGGGGATTACAGGCGTGAGTGCGTATGTATGTAAAGGTCACACTCTGAAAACTCTGAAGTGGAAAGAACGATGTGGGGGTTTGAGGTGGTTTCGAAAATGTATGTCTTATACGTTAATTGATGCTTAAATCTTACTTGATTAGTGTCATGCCCCAACTAACACATTTTTTAAATACAAAACGTTTCTTACACTTACGGTGATCATGCCACCTTTAGCATTTATTGCTTCGCAACGATTTGTCATGTACCTATATCGACTTTTAAGATTAGCAAAGCGATCTTAAGGGGCTTAGCATATGCATATTATATTACTCTGGCTATTAACGGCAGGCTTCTAAATGACTCCTAAATTGGACACCGCTGGAGACTTCAACACCTAGAACCTGGGGCGTACCTAACCTTTGGAATTGTGGCGCCATGACTAATAGGTCCGTCTTCACGGTGAAAGGGACAGCTTGCGTTTCTGTGATGTTGAATAATTGAACTAAGTCCACATGATTCCACCCGGAGAGCCGCCCCATTGACATCCCCACTACATACACAAGTTTTAATCGTCTCTCCTCCAATGTGTTTCGAGGGGTATTTTGATAGCCGGTATATCGAGCAGCACCATAGCTACGAGTATGATCTACATAGCAATGCATGTTTCCGATTGAAAACATTATTGATATTCAGGATGAACAGCGTCGCGGGGAGCCCCGAACCTTGAGGAGCCTCAGTATTCAATTTAATGGATGCTGAGATACTTCTGTTAATGATGAATTTGATACTCCAGCAATCAAAATGCCTGCGATCCATTTGCGGAGCTTCTCGGACATTCCATACGATGAAACTTTACTAAGAACTAACTTTAACTATAGAAGCTCTGGCATGAGCCAGACCCTATCGAAGGTCTTTGTGATGTCAAGACTCATCTTCTAGAGCCTCACCCTTACTCTCCACAGTTTCAGCTTTATATTTCAGTATAGAGTACCTATCGACAACCATAGTATCGACTATTTATCGATATTCGATACTTATAGCTCAAAGTTGGAAACGAGTTGTAGAATAAATAATATTTAGGTTAGTATCTATCTACTAAGCAGTATCTTCCTTTTTACTGGAAATCATCAAATGTAGTACCTACCTACCTACCTAAGTTCATAACGCGCAAAATATTTTGACCGGCCCTATGTTAGTTACAAGCGGCATTGCTGCTATTTTCAGTGTCCAGAGACTAATCACTAAAGAGTTATGGGTGAGGGGTGGCGTAACGGTCGCGGTAGAGGCCTAGATGGCGATTATCTTCTCTAAAATACTAACTAAATCGCTCTGCAATATTTGTACCAACAATCAACAAAGGCATGGGTAAAAACATAAAGAAATGACTATTCATTTCTTTATGTGAACTAGATATACCTATGTATATCTAGTTCTAGTACCTACTTACCTAAGCTATGTCTTCAGATTGTCACTCGATAGTCGATATCCTCAACTTGGTAGGTAGGTGGATGACTTTATGACTGCGCATAATTTTGAGTATCGAACAAAGACAAAATAAAATAAAACTTACATTGTGTTGCGGTGGCAGGAACCAAAACAGCTAGCAGACCGGTGACGACAAACAGGATAGCCTTCATTATCTACTAATTATTACAATCACAGATACTTTGACGATTTTTATGGTTATATAAACAACACTACTTTATTAAGTCGGGCCTTTACACACACTGGTGCAGAAGGCGACTTATCAAACGCAACAAATACGAAATAAAACGATCTATTCGCTCCAATAGCTCTGATTAAAGGAAAATATTGTACTGCGCAGCGATAACAAAAGCATCTCGTGTGGTGTTGACAACTAGGTTTCACGGAATGACATGAGTGAGTGAGCGGGATGGAAAATACTCCCGAACATTGCGCAACAAAGAATCAGCGCTTAGGTTTTGTGTTTCGAGTCGATTCATAGGAGTTTTCTTTTTGTCTTTGCGATTTTTATAATGAAAGCAAGAACAATTCATTAAATTGAGTTGTTAAAATGGATAAAATAAAGGACGAAAAGGCAAAATCGGAGAGCGATCCATTCGACTTGGAACACAAAACCTCAACATTAGAATAGGAACGATGCGACGTCATGTAAAGTACAAAGTAGAAGGGCGGCGGGAAGCAGGGTAAAAGTAATACCAGCTCTCGTCACTAGCCCTTATTTGGGCTACTTTAACAGAAAAATGAGAATTATTTCAAAAGAATAACTATGGTCATCATAATTTTAAGTAGTAGGTACCTATGGAGAGGTGTTTTTTTTTGTATTTTATTATACAACTACTGCAAAATGTGAAAATTTACTCTGTGGAATTGGATAGAGGGTAAATCTATTCTTGTGATTGGTATCCCTAACCCAAATGCGACCAGCTTCATGTGACAGATGACGAAAAAATTCATTTTATTATCAATATCTACTCGCTGCCAATCGCTCCGCGAATAAATAAATATTTCTAATTACGTTTCGTCCGTCATTGCACGGCAGTTTTATCTCTACCAAGTCTCTTTGTTGGAAGTCGCCTTCTGCGCCAGTGTGTGTAAAGGCTGCACTTTCGACGGAACGTTATTTCATTTGCTTTTATCAACAGCGTCATTAGGGTGAGTGATTTTTGTTTTCGATTATCTGTTAATTCCTTTGTGTGTACTTAAATTGACAGTGTCATTTTTACTCTCACAAGTTAACAAAGTGGGTGGTAACTGGTTAAATATAATTTTAATTACAAATAAAAAATTATGCATTCCCCATTTTCCTTCTTGAAAACATATGAAGCAAATACACGCAAGTTTAATATCAATACTTACTACAAAAGTTACCTATTTAAAGTATTTTAAATTATGTACTTTATTACTAGTCAATAAATTTTCAGATAAGTAGGTATGTTAACTACCTACAATGTATCTACTTAGCGAGTTTTAAATCATTAACATGGGTTTTCATATGAACTAAAACGTAATTACTTATAACATACTTATCTAATCCTAGAATCTGTAGTTCTGAAGTGCAATGTGCATGGCTCAAACCAGTCACTTCCCTTAAACTTTCCTGGTTATAAAGTAAGTGCTTAGTCGAGATTTGTATGAGCTGAATATTTATCAAGAATAATCTCATCTGATAATTATTGCACAAATCAATAAAAAACCTAAGTTAAATGATCGAGCTGTACTATTCAAGCTTTAGACAACTGTCTACAGCATGGCTACACCACTCAAAAAATTGTATTTAGAAGTTAAAATTATAAATTAGTCTGATTACATTGTGTGTGATTTATATGAGCCATACATGTGTACCTTATCATAATCAAAGTGATAAATCAGATTAAACCATTTAAATAGTATTATATTATTAAATACAACATGTATTGATATTGTATCGTTTATTATCAAATAAATCAGAAATATCATATTGTCATGCACTTCATTTATGGCAATAAACTTATAAATACAGTAAAGACTACTTACTCTCCACTTTGGGTATGGAATATTAGTATTCCATATCCAAAGAGCTACTACTAAATAAACTGCTGCTACTGCAGGTTAATGGTCAATGATTGATACCACAAACTCAAAATTGTTGTTTAGTTTTTTAGTTTTTATTTTACTATCTTTAAGTTAATGAATCGTCAAAATCGGTGCATAAATGTCGAAATTTGTGTGTTTCAGAAAATGAATCCAATCACATACTTGGTTGCGTGCCTGCTGGCCCTCTCCGGCGCCCTTGCCATCGACACCTGCTACCAGGACGTGTCGCTGGACTGCTCGCAGGCATCCGACCGTGTCGGTGAGAACTTGCTAACTTTTCACATATTACATACATACTTCTTGTTTACATCATAGGTATTTTTTTCTCTAATCTAGCATAATTTACACTAATTACTACTACTACCTGACTAATAATTATTTGTAAACTGTGCTTCAATTTAATTTAAAGCGATTATCAACTTAATTTGCGCCCTGCGGTCCAAAAACGAGTCATTCATATGTAACAAAAGCAACTATAAAACGCAGCAGCAAAAAATGCATGTAATATAAAGTTGTTTTTGCGGCCGCGACACGCTCACAAACCCAATGTAGACAGGCATCATACAACACACGATTTGTTATTATTATCTACTGCGTGTTTGAAGCGCAAATGAATTTATAATAGCTATTTAATCCATTTGAAACTGGCTATAGCCAGATTGGGTTAGAAATCATTTTTACGTTTCAAAATAATAAATAACTATACGCGACATTTCTCCTTCAGTCGAGTTTAGTCAGTCCAATAGAGAAACGAAAATCAAGAGCTAAAATCAGAATATTGTACCAGTACCATCGTCAATTAAGTACCTTTTTGTTGGTTGGATTTAGGATTCAAAGAACTGAATTTTTTGTTAAAACCGATTTTAGATTCACAGAAAAAAAAACTGAAAAAAATACTTTGTTTAGTATCTTACATCTGAGAATTTGTATCTAGCACGACTATTATAAATCGAGATTTACCACTAAACTTTTATAAGGGTCTTATTCATAATAAAACGCTTATCGGAGGTATAAACCTTCATTAGTTATAACGTATTTGAAGCCTATCGAACGTTCAATATAATTCTTTATTCATAATCGTTTGATAAAGCTCCGATAACTAAAATAGGTTTATCATACACAAAGTTGCCAGTTTATAGAAAATGTTTGATTGATTGAATGATTTTAAATATGGTTTGTCTCTGGAAAGACTGGAAACAAACTAAATAAAAAGAAAATTAACGGAGTTTTGGCGGGAATTCTGACAGTGCGGTGGCTCTCTTGATTTAATTATTTCCTAAACTAGTTTAAAGTTGTGTTTGTTGTATAAAAGTGGTGTGGTTTTGTGCAATAATCATTTACGATGATGAATAGCGCATGGAAACATTAAAAATCAACAAAAAAAAAGTTAATTGACATCTCATCAATGTCAAGAAAGGTAAACAAACAGGAGTTATAAAATTCCACAAGGCCTTGAATTTGACCACGCTGCGCCGCTGAAGAGTTGAAAATATATTTATTTTATTATTTTATTTTATTGTATTTGGGGGGCTTACAGCTATTTTGACAGTATGGTTCCATGATTTAATACAAAAACCATTTACAAGCCTCCACAGATAGCTAAATACTAATATAATAATACTAAGCTAATATTACATACATTGTTTTTATAGTAGGTATACAATTATAACTAATTTAACTCATTGCTACAAAGAACAGACGAAATATTGAATATGATGAAATTAGTTGCGGCTACGTGTTTGTGATATAAGAAAATACTTTACGAGGGCTCCAGTCGCCGAGGCCAGGCTAGAAGTGAAAATGTCGCAGACAGACTGATCACACTTCATGATGTCATTGAACATTTTACAGACGCGTACAAAGAATGAGTTTTCGCGGTAAACGGTGCGTGAAAATGGCGTGTGGAATATATTCCTAATCCGACGATGATGGAGCGGGACACTTAAAATTAGCTTAGATGTAAGTTGAGGGCAATCAATTTTTGATTGCGCCAACTTCAATAGAAAACGTATGTCCGAGACATTCCTTCAAATTTTGAGTTGAAGTAAATGGAAACGAAAGCAGCGATTGTCGTAGTTTAGGCGTGGGGTTTTAAATTTATGACCTAAGAATCTAGTGAATTTCTTCTGCACTCTCTCTAACCTGATTATATGAATATCGAAATTAGGATTCCATATTTGACTAGCATATTCTAAGTGGCTGCGGACATAGGAACAATAAAGTATCTTCAATGTTTTCATGTTCGAAAACGAACTGGAATTACGGGTGATAAATCCCAGAGCCGAAGAAGCTTTTTTGACAACTTGATCGATGTGAAATCTATATGAGAGCTTACTGTCAAGTAGTACACCAAGATCTTTAACGACGTCAGTACGTGCCAACACCTGCTTTTCAATTGTGTAATCAAATAGGATTAATTGTTTTTTCCTAGAGAAAGTGATAGCGACACATTTTGATGTGTTTAGTTCCAAGTTGTTAAGTTTGCAGTAATAACTAAGGCGAAGTAGATCCTCTTGCAAAAGTACAGCGTCTGAGTAATGTTTAATTGATCTGTAGACCTTCATATCATCGGCGAAAAGTTGGTATTTGGAGTATTTGAAACAGGTGTCAATGTCGTTGATGAATGCTACAAAGAGGAGTGGTCCTAGCAAGGATCCTTGAGGGACTCCAGATGGAATCGTCACCCAGGATGATGTGTAGCCGCTAAGAACAACTGCTTGGGTTCTATTTAAAACGTATGACGTGAACCACCGGAAAAGATCACCTCTAATGCCAAGAGTTTGTAGTTTCCGCAGAAGAATGTTATGGTCTATTCGGTCAAAGGCCTTACTGTAGTCAGTGTATATAGCGTCAGTTTGGACTCCATTATCCATGTTTTCAGTAATATAATCCGTAAATAGCAACAAGTTGGAAACAGTTGATCTGTTTTTAACAAAACCATGTTGTTGTGGATCGAGGCAGGGTAGTAAACTATTATATAATATATATAATATAGTACTTGTCATTGGCGAAATGTATAATAGGGCGAAGCCGTTATAAATAAAGAAAAAGTAATAAATTAAAAAAAAATACAGTTTACGTAAAATTATACGTCAACTAAGAAACAGCTGACCGATGTCGGCCATGTTTTTCACTATCGAACGCTTAAAATAGGTTTATAGAAGGGTTATAGCTTCTTTAAAGTAGTGACACTTTATAGGAGAGTTAATGAGCGTTTTAGCGTTATTGAACGATTATGAATAACAATTTTTATCAATCATCTAATAACGGCCTTATAAAGCTCTGATAACTTATTATGAATAAGACCATTAACCTACGTCAATTCTTTATACGATTTGACGGTTCTTAGCATTAGTAGGTTAAACTCGATTTAGGATTGTTGTGCAAGTGGGCCTAAGTATTTAAACTCTTTAGTGTAACAGCTAGCTTTTTATATGCGGTTTTAGGTTTTGTTATGGACCAGCCGGCAGCCACATACGACGGATCAGACGATTGCCATCTATATCCAACCGATTATTGGTCTATTCTGTTCACATGTGACTGAAAAGACGTCGTGTATTCCTCATAGAAAAATTTCGACTTTGCCACAACAAAAATTAAACTATGCAACTGAGGGCCAATTCTCGTAATTTTAATTGTTCAAAATATCATTCCGATCTAATCTCAGCGACAAGAACGTTGCAAATGGTATTCTGCTAAACCAATATTCAAGAACTTAGAACGCAATGATATCGAAAGTAGAATACAAGTTGACTGAACCAAAACGGTATTCTGGTAACAATTTTGACACTTAACTATATAAAATGCATTTCGTCTA
This sequence comes from Mimas tiliae, assembly GCA_905332985.1. Lineage (NCBI taxonomy): Eukaryota > Metazoa > Arthropoda > Insecta > Lepidoptera > Sphingidae > Mimas > Mimas tiliae. Next base: position 5,185,992 of record HG995238.1, read on the forward strand.
TAGACAAACGTCAAAATATTAATTGAGAACGAAATGTGACTGAAGGTGAAGCAGTGTTGCCAAGTGCACTGTAATTACAGCAGATCTGCCGTATTTTCATGCCATCTACTGGACACCGTATTTTTATAAATACCGTATATGGAGACACAGTATTTTTTTACAGTCAAAATTTCGTATTATTATTGTATACTACTAGACAGGTTATTTAGAAGTAAAACTGCGTCACATAACGCGGGAGTTTGACAGTTCACAAACAGGGAGCGCAATAGGGGTTCTAATTGAGAGTAAGCGAGATGATAATATTGAGTTACGGTCAATTGACTGCAACTTAGTAATACAACTAATTTACTATACTACAATTTAATTAATTTATTAAACTACAATTTCTATGTACCGCGCAGCTTGTCTAGTAGTATACATAAAACTCTTTGATTAAACACATTAAAAAAACTAAACCGATATCATCATCATCGCAGCCACCCATTTCTGCAGCGATCGATATATACAAATAAAATGTTAAGTTAGTTTAGGATATAAAGTATAAAATAAATTTATATTTTACTTAATAATTTAATTATTTCCTTTTTGGTACGACATTTTATTGCACTGTAAAATACTCTGTATTTTTCCCATCAAGCACTGTATTTTTGGCGCAAATACCGTATTTTAATATGGACACCACGGTACTTTCAAAAATCTGACTTGGCAACAATGAGGTGAAGTGACTGTGAGTTAATTGCAGATAAATTATTAACTTTATTCTCTTTTACTGCAAGCAACTAAAAGTAGTCAAAATTGTTCGACTTTGTGTACTAGTTATTTCAGTAAAGTATTAGAAATGAGTTTACAGCCTATGTAACTCAGTGATAATGTAGCTTTTTAACGGCCAAATTATTTTTGAAATCGGCCCAGTAGTTTTTTAGTTTATTTGTTACATACAAAATTACAAAAAAATCTTTCCTCTCTAGAATATTAGTGTAGATTAAATTATGAGACCAATCGCACTGTCAAAATTCCCGCCAAAACTCTCGCACAATTCATAATTATTATAAATATGTCCTCAGCAGTGTTGCAAAACCGTAATTCGGTAGAATCTCAAATTTCAATAAATTAATCGCGATTGTGGCTATTTCCGGAAAGGACTGCCTCAGTGGTGCTGTTGTGCCGTTTTCCTTCAGTTATGCCATGGAATAGATAAATTAATTGAATAAATAAAATACATGGAATTAGTCAAATCAATTAATTAAAATATCATAACCTCCAGTTACGTCATTTTTTAATCACTGAAATTAGTCATATTGTGGGTATTTTATTGTGAGTTGGTAACATTGATTTTGTCGCTTAGGTCATTTTTAATTTCTACAATTTAGTCTATGGCAGCTGATACGTAAATTCGGTAAAATACTTGTCATTGGCGAAATGCATAATAATGCGAAGCCATAATTTCAACAAAAGAAAGACATTGAAAGTTGATCGAATTGACAGTTTAAATGCAATTTAACTGAGATGATATCGAATTTTTAAAGGAGCAGAATGCCATATTTTTAATTAATTCAAAATGTAATCTCAGTTCGGTTAAAATTCCTTCGCAGTGTCAGTTAAAATAGCAGAATTGGCCCTCTGATTCGGATGGCGTTTTCACTAGCATTTAGAGAATTTATTCCGGAAGGTTTATATGTATATCACGCTTTGACCCTTGGAAGCAGGACAGTAACATGACGGCTATTGTGAAACATAGTAATGCGTATACGAAAACAACAGAGTTCGCTTATCATGTTTTTAGTATTTTTATCATTTATTTCACGATGGGACAGATAAGTTTTGTAGACAAAACACCACAGCGAGGTTGAAATTACTTTTTTCTTAATTGTGACATAACGAGTCAAGTATTCTAACCAACCATGTTAGCTTTGATAGATTTAGAGAGATAATAATCAGCCAAAACGATAATTTAAAAGTTTTTAATAGGATAGTTTCCTATATTGAATTTTATACATTATTTTATAAGCAACAGAAAATTATACGCAAAAGAAACCCATTTACTAAAACACAATCAAAATTGGTTCAGAAATGTGCCCGCAGTTATGACTTAATGATTGATTATTGGTATGAGGAAAAGTGGATGCGTAGTAGGGATATCCCACTATCTCGCTTGCACGCGTGCACCATAATGCACATTTTACACAGTGACGTCAAAGGTTGCGTCGTCTGTCAATTGACAATTACCCCTTCTACAGGATTTGAATGGCTTATATCTTAAATATTTTTGGTGCGATTTATAAAATTCTTTCTGCAAAAGATTTTGAGTAACGTAACTTATTGATTTAAATAATAAAAAAATCGAGTCAACTACCCTATTGACCGCGTCGCGTTTGACATGAGTTCGTAGTGTGTTCCACAGATTACTCAGAGCAGTGTTTACATACTCGTGGTTATTTATTATTCGCTGCCATGTTAAAATGTATAAATTTGCACTAGATTTATCACATTCGTATTTATATTGTGAAGTGAAGTCATTATTAAATGTGAAAGCTGAGATGTTTGCGAGTTTGTGAATTTGAATGTCTCTTTGTCAATTACGCCTTAATGAGCGAACGGTTTGGATGAAATTTGGCACACCGGTAGACCATGAGCGGGATTATCATAGGCTATTATTACCCTGGAAAAGGCCGTTCACGTGGGCGAAACTACCAGCAAAAGCTAGTATTCTTATAAATGGTTTTTGAAGGAACCAATCTGTCTAGGTACATACGTTTTCTACATTTTATTTTATTACTAACTTGATTAATAATAATTTCCACAACAATATACAAAAAGGTAAACCATGAAAAATAATTGACTTCAAAAAAATTGGTTCAATGGTTTTTTTTTAAAGTACCTAATGTGTAATTAAATTCCACTTCCTTTGAAATTCTATTCGCTGTTATTCAATATGTTTTAAATTACCTCCATTGATTCTTTCGAGATATCTTAATAATATTTTATTGAAGTATGTATTTATGTGAATTATATTTATTTATTGAGTGGTAGAGCCACACTGTAGATAGTTTTGTCTGCATTATGAATGGGTCGGCTCGTCTGGGTTACCACTGTCTCACAGAAAACTGGTGTAAAGTAGCAGCTTGCTGCTGCGTTTCGTACGGTGAGATATCCGGAGGCTCAAATCCCCTCCCCTTCCCAATCCCTTAATTATCCCTTTCTTTTAAAGTCGGCAACGCGCCCATGATTCTTTTGGTATTATGGGCGCGCATGGGCGGTGGAGGTCACTTACCATCAAGTGACCCACTGGCTCGTTTGCAGGCGTATGCTATTAAAAAAATATTTATATTCTAAAGCTAAATAAAAAAGGCTATAAGAGTAAAGCAGTTCATGATAATAATTAATAATAAATACGTAAATTGGAATTTAGAAATTGATTATTAGAAGCGTTTGATTTCTAATGGAAATATTTTAGTTTTATTTATCATCATGTAACTATTATATTTATCTATAATCTGTATTATTCGGTCACGTCCTACCATCGCTTTTCTTTATCTGTATATATTTTATAATACTTTTATACATATTTTGTCTTATTTTTTCCAGTCCGAAAACTAAGTAAGTAAACATAGACTACTTTTGGGTTTTGGGTTTACTCATTCCGGTTTATAATACCCTTGTCCATATCATTATGACAATATTGTGTGTGACTGTTGGGTGTATTATTATAATTGTTTTTTGGATTATAACTTTCAAGACACTATGAAAATGATTATCAGTTCGTAATAATGATTGTTGAATTTATAGATATTTTGATACATGTCAATTGTTTATTGGGGCAATTGGTATCCAAATCGTACCCTGAGAGGAACGATGGATTTTATCGGACGTTTTATGTATAGAAAGAGAGTGAGATCGCAGGTGTGTGGAAGGATTAAAACGTCGGTTTCGGTTTTTATCAACTGATACACATTGAAGCTAGGTTGGCCTAACCGTTCAATGTAAAATGAATACTTACGAAAATCAACAGTTTTGATTTCAAAAAGAATAACGAATGACTCTTTTATTTCATCATCTGAATATAGCATAAAATTGCATGTTCATCCTAGTATATTATATCTGGCTAATACTGACCTAGTGTTTATAACTAAGCTCATAAGATCTACTATGTGTATCTCCGCTTGTCGAGCTCACGTACGCGTAGAAATAAGAAGCATCCGTTTTGATTTAAATACTTTGCATGGACTAATAAATCTTGATATTTATGGATGCATATTAAATGCTTATCATAAGTATTCGTCTAATCTAAAAGGACACACCCACTACTTGATTTTATGTTCAATTTTTAAAGTGGTGAAGCGCGTTCATTTTAATCAGACGAACTATACTATAATCGCAAGTGGTGGTATTGCAATTATCACAATGAAGACTCTCCGAAGATTTAACACTAACACATTATAAACATATCTACTACGCTTACTTCGGGCTGGCCATAAAGATTAACTAGACCTGGCACTAGTACAGTACATAAGCATGTTCGTTCTTTCATTACAATGTTGACAGGCGATGAGTAGTATGCCGAAGTTGAGTCGCCGTAGAGAGTTGAGTCGTCCTAGACAGTCGAGTCGTCGAGGACATTTGAATTCATGATGTATAGAGACGCTCACATTACGCTACCCATACCTATACTCCGCGAGTCTCCAGTCAAATTTGTGTAACATACTTTGCGGCTACTTAACTTCGAGTTTAGTCGCTTTTCAGTTCCTTAATGTAAGAAAAGGCGCTACCTACACAGACCGTCATAAAATGTCTATATCTAAGGTCTGGATTACATTTGTAAGTCTTACCACGTAAGCTAATTACGTAAGTGGCCTGACCAATAAATTATTAATGTACGAAACAACGTTGTAAGTTGTTTACTGTGAATATAATTAAATTCCGCAATTTGTAAGTTTGGAAACATATGGCAGATCTAGGAGTTCGTCCAGGTGGCTTAGCATAATATGAAATACGATATATCTCGTGGGCGAGAAAGAAAACTATTGACGACAAATATCTGGAGTAAAAGTGCCAAATTCGATAAAATTACGTCGTCATGATAGGGTTCGTAGACAAAATACAACAGAGCGGGTGAAAATAATATTTTATCTACTTAATCTCTACTTTGGCACAAGGAGTCGATAATTTTTTAGCACGTTAGCTGCGATAGACAAAGAGATAACTAGATAAAACTAGTTTTTCACGACAAAAAGGTCTCGTGTTGCATATGCTAATCCCACAGGTGTAAACATATACGTGTGCCACTAGCGTGAGTATTACGTAAGTTAGCTTACGCTTGTAATTTAAACAAACAAATGTAATTCAGGCTTAATAGTAGTATTTTCGTCGCCTGGCAATGTTGAGTGTTCTTGCAGCTCTGCCGAACTGTAACGCGATCTACGCGGAGTATGGGCACCATGGCAACGTTGCAACGGAGATGCAAGCGTATGCCAACCTGCATCTAGAACGGTCTTACGAGTACCTGCTCTCTTCTTCATACTTCAACAATTACCAGACGAACCGAGCTGGATTCAGCAAGATGTTCAGAAAGCTGTCCGATGACACGTGGGAGAAGACCATTGAACTGATCAAGCACATCACAATGAGAGGTTGGTTACATAATGTTGTTTAATAATGTGATCGGCTACAAACATTCGAGAGGCTCGAACTCGAGACGAAAATTAATAAAAATCTAGATCGTGACCATAACATTTTCCCTAAGGTGGTGAGATGAACTTCGCTCAACGCAGCACACAAAAATCCATACAAAGCAAGAACTATACGGTGGAACTGCATGAGCTGGAGTCTTTAGCCAAGGCACTGGACACACAGAAGGAGCTCGCAGAGCGTGCCTTCTTTATCCACAGGGAGGCCACCAGGAACAGCCAGCATCTGCACGATCCCGAGGTTCGTTTCCGATCGCGATAATTCAAACATTTATGTCGAAATATAGTTTTCAAGTGGTAGAAAATATGTTCCTTGTTTGTAACCAATGGGCTAACTGTAGTATATAGTTATTGAGGGTATAAAAATACCACCGCCACTATCAAGTATAATAGGAATTGATAGTGGCGGTAGATAATAATAAAGATGACATCTATGAGCGATGGTACCTTATAAATACGCTCGCCACTACGGAGGGCAGGGTTCTCTCCCGACCGGTGAGTCCAGGATAACCAGTATAACCACGTGTTTAGATATGTGGCGCGCGAACGTACTTGGGCAGGGGATGGATCGATCCCATATACAAACACGGAACACTACACCACCGGACTAGACTTTTTTATTTTGCCACGGCAAAATGACTATATTTTACCTAATTATAAGCACGTGTCACGACAATTCGTCCCTCGACGGCGCCAGAATAATGCTGGTCTGTAGTAACTAGATATATATCGACTGATCCCGCAACGCGACTCGTTAGAACAACACTGTACTGCAGGTTTTTCACGATATGTGATATGATCGCTATCCAGTTGGATATAAATATGTATAAAGCACTCTTTGAGCTTGCCTACGGTAGCACAATATTCATTAAAACATATAATTCCAGGTTGCCCAATATCTGGAGGAGGAGTTTATCGAAGATCACGCCAAGACCATTCGTAACCTGGCCGGACATACCACGGACCTCAAGCAGTTTGTGGCGGCCAACAACGGCCAGGACCTTTCTCTGGCCCTATATCTCTTCGATGAATACCTCCAGAAGACCGTCTAACTATCAAAATCTCCATAATACTCCACTATATTATAGAAGACATTTTCTACTATTAGCGTTATTTTTTGTATCAAAACATAAAAAGGCATAATGTCTAAAGGCATTTTAAAATCAATATCCAGTAATCCACTGTCAAGAAGGTTTGTTATATTTTGAGTTGTAGCAAGTATATTTGGACTTTACGTTCATTCAAGATAAATATATTTAAAATATTTGCCGAATATAGTAGAATACATCTACCATTAAACATTGTATTTTATATGGTAACACTGTTTATGTATGTACAAACTACAGGCTGTTAAATTGTGATTCGTTAGGCCTGTTTAAGTATCTCTAAAGTGTATATTAATGTAAGTACGTAGTAATGTTACTCGTAGAATATTTTCAGTTATTTTCAAATAAATGATTTAATTCACCCATATTTTTTTACTTTATATGGTATTCTAGGTATTTCCAACCATCTGACAGTCCTAGCTGGATCGCCCTGGAGCCGGTAACGAAGCTAAAGGTGGCGGCAACACTTGGTAAAACATAATTGAAGTTCAATTTTGTCACTTTGTGGTCCGATCCCTTTTTCTATTAAAGTAGCATAGATACCCTTGGGCATCACGGATGAAACAGAGATCGGACCACAAAGTTGAGCTTCAAAGTTAGTAGAAGTGTTGCCTGTACCTTTACTATACCTTGGTGGGTCCGGTGATAGTTTTAAGATACATGACGTTTCAGTGATGCCCATTGTCCATGGTTCATATCCACACCCCTTAAAAATTTGGTACCTATTCAGTGGCGGACTAACAGGGGGGCGGAAGGGGCGGCCCGCCCGCTACGGTCTTGGGGGGGGGGGGGGGGCAAATACCTCTGCGTTTCCCTGATCAAATCCTAAACGAGACTTTAGGCCCGGGTTCACAAGTAGCAGACTGTCAGTCACAGTTGCCAAGTCCTGCCAGTCACTGGTATCAACCCCAATGGTATGAAAATAAAAGCTAGATATTAGTATATACAACGTTTTTTGTTATAATTTAGGTTATGAAAGCTTTATAATTTAGTTATTTAATTTTTAATCAATTGGAGTTGGTATCAGTGACTGGCAGGAGTTAGCGGCTATGACTGGCATTCTGCTACTGGTGAACTCGGGCCTAAGTACCTTCATAATATCATCAAGATCCCTGTCTTTGTAGCGAGTACTTCCCCAGGAATCCCTGAATGAATAAAGTGCTAATAATTCACTCTTGTACGTCTACATTTACATTCACTACATTAAATTTACGTCGAAAAAATATCATTGACCTCCCAAAAAATAAATTAAATTACATTTAATTTATATTTAAGAGCGTTGACGCGGTTTTAGCGTAATTTGAGCAAAAACAGTACTTTTCGAAACCCTTAAAATTGATGAAAGACTAATCGTACAAACATGTTAATTACCAATTATTTTAGGAAATATTGTCATTTAAGTAGGTAGTGAAGACATTTAAGATTTTTGTGTATTTTTTTTTAAATAACGAGATAACTGAACGAAGGTTTTCATAAATTCAATTTTAGGGTCTTTTTGGGGGCACAAAATTCGGTTTAATTTAAAACATATTTATTTTTAATTTAAGTTGAATTTAAATTTCACTTGCCAGATTTTAACGAAATAAACTTAAACACTTATTTATACATACAAATGTGAACTGAATAAAAAGCTTGTAAAACTATTTTTTTATAGCTCATAGGGGGGCCTCATTTAGCTTTGCCGCCCCGGGCCTCAGACGGACTTAGTCCGCCACTGTACCTATTACAATGTAGGACTTTTTCCTCGGACAAAATCTTATAATATATAAAATTCTCGTGTCACAATGTTCGTTCCCATACTCCTCCGAAACGGCTGGACCGATTTGTATGAAATTTTGTGTGCATATCGGGTAGGTCTGAGAATCGGCCAACATCTATTTTTCATCCCCCTAAATGTTGAGGGTGGTCCACCCCTAAATTTTTTATTTTATTTTTAGATATTTTTTTTTGGTTTTATTGTTTTATGATCCAGCATTAAAAAATACATACAAACCTAAATTTTCACCCTTATTTTTTAATAGTCATTTTAGTATTTTTGCCAAGCGCGTTTCTCACGGGGGGCGCCCACTAGGCTACTTTCATCCTGGAAATCTGCATTCACGCGGGCGGAGCCGCGGGCAACAGCTAGTAATTTGTAAGAATAAACATTTAGTGTGTTATGTATATTATTACGTATGTTAAGAGGTTAAATAGTGCTAAACTCTATTTTATATACATTTTGAGCGCCAGAAACAAATTTACCGAAGCATTCTTTGTGAAAGTCTATATGAAATTATTATGTTTAACCCTTTGTTTAGTAATCGGTCGTTGGCTTGGATTCATTAATATAATACCGTGTGTAAAAATCAATATTCAAATTGGCCAAAAACTCTCCAAAGCCAATATTTACTTCTGCGAGTTTCTCACAACACGTTAACACCCAGACCCGCCACAAAAACCCATTTGTGGATCATACAAACATTTATCTCGGAGCGGGAATCGAACCCGCGGCCTCGTTTCACAGCCAGCTACTCTACTATGTCACGGAGCTGTCTAATAATATCTGTCAATTTTAAATAAGTAAATGATTTAATTTATCCATATATTTTATTAAACGAATAAATTATTCTAACATTATGGATAAAAAATGAAGATACAAATATCGATTTCATTCAGTATATTATAACATTTGTTTGAGAGCTTTACGGTCTAGCTTCTCTCCTGCTCCACGAGGCAGTTTGTCGACAAACCGTACTCCGCCCGCCAGTCGCCTCTTAAATGTCATCTGCAAGTAAAAATACAATTTGTAGGTACTATTAATTATGTCAGCGAGTTGAGAATTCCGCGACTGTCTGCGTCATCAACGTAACGTAACGTACCGTCGTAAACTGGGCACCGTCAACCATTTTGTTAGGTCGACAGTCTGTCTGGTCATTGTTTAGGCTTTGAGGCATAATGGAAACCATTTACCTAAGTATATATAACCGCTATCAGAGATTAAAGTTGTTTAAATAACTGTTCTCTGCCACTACATACATTGGAGCGAGACTTGCTTTCTTACCAACACGACAAATTATTTCCAACATATATTATGTAGGTATACCTAGGACCTACAAACTATAATAACGTCGAAAAAATAGGGATATTTGTGTGGTTAATAAAGTGATACGCGCTATTTGCAAGCCGCTTCTAGTAATCAAGCAGCATGTCAAATAATGTGGTGGATGCCGGACGGTCGCGGAAGTAGAAACCTCTGTGATTCCACTTCTTGTGTCCGATTTGACCGTGACACTTTTGCTGTGTTTGTGGCTAAACTATAAAGAAGTTTTTTTTGGCTTTATTTAAGATTTGCAACTGACGAACTCAAGTAGCCTAAATAAAATTCTTACGATAGCATACCAACAAAAAACCATCGGAACATCGGCGCTTAATACTAACCCTGCTATTAAAATATAAGATTAGCTCATCCTCGGTGATCTGTGCGCCTGGTATCAATGCTATGAACGCGAGCGGTGCTTCGCCATACTCCTCATGCGGTGCTCCTACCACGCCCGCTTCTTGTACTGCCGGATGCTGCAGTAGAATTGCTTCGCACTCCGCAGGTGCTATCTGCAAGGGACACCTTTGATCAGACCTAAGATTATATGAATGACAGATTATGAACTTATGGATGACAGCCTTCGTGGTGAAGTGGGCGAGCAGCCGGTGACACAAGAGTCAGTGGGTTCGATTCCCGCACCGTGACCATGTTTGTGTGATCCACAAATATTTGTTTCGGGTCTGGGTGATTTTTACAGAGGGGTTAATGTCAGTCAGGCGGCTGGTCGTAAAAACTACAAGCCAAATAATACTTGTTATGGGTCTGTGTATTTTCTCCCCAGAGGGGTTGACGTCAGGCAGGCGGCTGGTCATAAAAACTACAAGCCAAATCTTTTTGTAACATGTGTAAGCATGTTAAGCCGACCCCACTGCGAGTGGTATAAGGTCAGGTGGAAGAAGAAGACTCACAGATATGTCATTAAATTTGATTAGCTCTTTGATCCTGTCGACCACGTAGAAATACTTGTCGTTATCATAATATCCGACATCTCCGGTCTTGTAGAATCCTTCCTCGTCCATGTAGTCCGTTGCGTTATTGGAAAGATATTCTGAAAAGAACATATAACGGCCATTTTCGTTTCAATTAGGTATCTATGTAGAGCTTATCCTGCTCAATGTACCTACTTATCCATAGAATACCAGTTTACCTTACGTCCAGTAAGAAAGTTCAAATATCCCTAAATGTACTTCCGTAATTACCAAGTTTAATCCTTAAATGGCGTATCTACATTGTAAGATTTCTAAATTCTGTCCGTAATTATGGAATTGCGAAAAAACCCCCAAAACACATGGTACATATATTACATACATGAAATACATTGAAAGAAAAAAGAACAAAAGATAAATTTGTAATTACCTCGCAACACAGCGGGTGATTTGATGCAGATCTCACCGCGCGTGTTGGCTCCCACCGGCTCTCTCGTATCTACATCCACAACCTGTGACGTGGTAAATAGAAGTTTCTATTCATATCATTAAGTATTGTTTAATCACAATATTGTATTAGCTTTCAAACCAAGTTTATTATTATTTTATCCTACATAACCTACTTACCTTGATAATATACGTTGGATTGGCAACGCCAACACTACCAGCCTTGGATCCTTTAGAAGCATGCATGGTGGAGCAAGGCACGCCCGCCTCGGTGGTGCCATATAACTGCACCACATTTCGCATACACGGAAATCTAAAGAAAATTACTGACTTAATGAAATGTAGTATCAGGTGTTACGTCATAGTTAAATTAGTTTGTCTTATAACATTGAAAGCTGTAAAATTTTGTTTAGAAGATGAAGAATAATTGATTCGGTACGGTAGCATGACAAAATGAGCAGCCGTGTCGGGGAAAGGCGCCATCGCATCACGCATGTATATGTTCAGAGTTTACTTTTTTCCCTTACCAAACCACACTAAATAATATTGTGTACAGGGCCCGCCATATTTAGACTCGCTCCTTCACAATACTACAAGTGGTCGGATTTGTGGTGTGCTTAAAAAATCTTTTGAAAACATATGTACCGGACAACTATAATCATTTCTGTGTAATTCTTGTACCCAAACTATCTAATTTATGGTTGAAAAAAGGATTCTTTCAATCCGTGATTGAAGAATGAGTTCCAGAAAAAGTGCTTAATAAAGAATCATACAATTTTTTGAGTGCGTTAATTTGTTCTCCCATAATAGGAGTACTGGAGCACAAGATGTATTCCACCGAGTTGACGTTATACTTCTTCACTAGCTTGGACTTAATGAGTTGTGTTGCTATAGACGGAGATATCTGTAGAAGCTGGGCCTGAAATCGTCAAATGGTTAAATATGAAACAGCTGGCTAACCATGAGTTTGTCTCGGTAAAATCGATAGCGACGACGTAAGATATTTATATGAAAAACTCAGTGGCGCCTCTAGCAGATAGGTGAGAATTTTTAGAATATTTTACGTCGTCGCTAGCGATTGTACCGAGATGTTGAGGCACAGTTTAATGATATAGCAGAAGAAGTTTTTGTAATAATATATTTGTGAACTTTTTTTTTTCTTGGTATAGGCCGGCAAACGAGCAATTAGGTCACCTGATGGTAAGTGATCTCCACCGCCCATGTACGCCCACAATACCAAAAGAATCTTGGGTGCGTTGCCGACCAGGATAGGGATATGTAGTGTATAAGTAGTTGTGTAAGGATATTATATGTAAGAGTATTAATAAAGATTCGTAACTGAGTACTCGATCTTTCAACACGTCTCCTCGAACCAATAACATTCATTACAGATAATTAAGGGATTGGGAAGGGGACGGGCCTCCGGATATCTCACTCACCGTACGAAACGCAGCAGCAAGCTGCTACTTTACGCCCGTTTTCTGTGAGATAGTGGTAATGACCCGGACGAGCCGGCCCATACATGCTGTAGACAAGTGTCTACAGCGTGGCTCTACAACTCAAACTTTCGAAAAAGGCCTAGTTTTCTCAGCAACGGATAATATGCCATGTTACTGATATGGGCTTAGCATAATTGCAACACGAGATATTTTTGTCGACTCATTTTGTCGTAAAAAAATATTTTAATCTGGTTATCTCTATATGATTATTATTCTCTATATATGATTATAGATTACTTCGTAATTTTATCGAATATTGATACTTTTACCCGAGGTATTTGTCGTCTATAGATATCGCTGTCGCGCGTGAGATATATCTTATAGATTAATAATCTAAGGTCGTATTTGCTTTCCTGTGCTTCGCTTAGTTACAAATATTGTTCTAATCTCACTTTTACGGCATTTTGGTAAGTTATGTAGTTGATATGAATTCTGTACTTGCTTTATATTTTTGTATGGCATCAAGGTAGTCTGATAATTCGTGTTTGGTGGGGAAGACGATTGTGGCGCCACCACGCATGCAGCTCAACGTGTGCATCGTGCCATACGTTGAATACCATTCTCGAGTATTTAAAATCCGCATACCTAAGAATCTGAAAATAAAAAATTTGGTGTGATGTTGGCGTATTGTGCATGCGGTCGCGTGGTTTTTTCTAAAATAGGAGCGAGTTACAGTACAGAATGTGTGTTATGTATCATGTTAAGTAACAACTTTTGGCACAATACTCACGTCTCATTAATCAAGAACTTTGAACCAATCATAGCACTAGCATGTGCCATTGGAACTCCCTTCGGTAGACCAGTGGTTCCAGACGTGAATATGATGGAATGCAGATCAACCGATCCATCGACCGGAATCGGCAAGAACTCCTCGTAGCTGGCAGTCTCTGTGAGAAACTCTCTGTATGAGATAGCGCCATCTCTGGCCTCCCCATCGTAGAGGATGTATGTTTTGATGGTTCCCACCGACTCGAATGTGGTTTTGTGATCGTCGTATCCTTGCGCGGAGCAGAACATAAATTTTGGCTTGGATATGTTTAAGCGATAGAGCAGTGACGCTGTGAACAATATAGAAAATATAATATTATAAGCATAATGATGCCATGAAGACGCATCTCACTCCAAACCGCATTGCTTATAGTTCGCGTGTGCTTTGTTTCCTGCTTTTTTGTTTTCCTATTGGAATGTATGTACGTACTACATTACGTAGGTACTATGTTAGCGCACTAACTACTAGGTGGTAACTGGTAACTGGTTGGTCGTTTGCGAGAGCATAACTGGTTAGGTATCATCGCCTAGATATTATTATACTACAAGCTTTTGTTCGCGTTTTCGCCCGCGTGAACTGCCTTTTCCAGGATAAAAAGCATATGTTCTAATCCTGGACATAATCTACCTATGTGCCAAATTTCAGCCGTTAAAGCGTGATTGACTTAGAAATATCTTAATTCACAAACTCACAAACATCCAATCTTCCACATTTATAATAGTAGTAGGTTAGTAGGATTCATGCCACCAAGCAGCATTGTGTAAGCATTGTTATATATCATTTTGTAAGTTTGAAGCCAGTGGAATTACTTGGTGTAATGAGACCAGAATGACGGGTGCAAAGCAGTGCTTTGTGATTCTAAGTTCTCAGTGCTGGTACTGTTTAGACAGGCGTGGTATTTATCATCAGGCGATTGATCTGCTCGCTTGCCATTCAGTGGTATCTTAGGCTTCCGTTACTTATAACGGACCAGTTGGGATAGCCAAGAAGAACGAATGTTATTGGCAAACCGTCGCGTCGTCTCACGGCATGCAACTTACATCACTTCTTATACTTATAGTTTAATACTTACTTGGACCTCCCTAGAGGGGTTGACGTCAGGCAGGCGGCCGGTCGTGAAAACTACAAGCCAAACCATTCTGTTATATGTGTTAAAGCATGTTCCGCCGACCCTACTGCGGGTCGGATGAGGGCAGGTGGAAGAAGACTTACTTGGACCAAATGTAGTATCTACAGGAGAATAAGTGGCTCCTGCACATGAAATGCCTAACATTGTGGCCATGACTTCAAATCTCTTCTCGCTGCAGATGCTGATCACATCTCCCTTTCTAACGCCCATATGTGTGAGCGAGAGGGCGATGTTTATGGTCTGTTGTGCCAACTCGCCGTATGTAACCTCCTCACCCGTTTCTGCATTTATCTAAAAAAGAAAAATATGTCCGAGCAGGACTCGCACTTTGAGAGTTCCGCAGGTATGCAGGCTCCCACATGATGTTTCCTTTACCGTTACAGCAAGCGATAATTAACAATTAATACACACATAACTTAGAAAAGTCAGAGGTGTATGATGGTCTAGAAGCTGGTTTCGATATTTTAAAAGATCTGTGTTGTGTTGATTCTGTTTATGGGCAGACGTGGCGAGGCGAGCGACCTGCTTGTCTCATCATTCAAGCATAAAAAAGAAACATCGGTACTAAATCGTATGAAACGAAGATTGACAATCTTATTTCTTGCTCACGCACGCAAGACGTGCAAAGATAAGCAGAAATATCTACATAAAACTACGTGCTAAACACTTCCCACGTGACACAACATAATTTTAATCTCTCTTCAACGATCATGTTCGACATTATTTTTAGACTCTAGGTCTATTCTAGGTACCTACTATAAATAGTAGTAGATTGTAATTACTAAATAAATATTGGTTATTTACCAAAGCTACATATTCTTTGTTTTTCATCATATTATCGAGCATCACTTTGCCGAAGTGCATATGTATGTGATCTTCCATGAACTCGTCGCCGTATACATAACACTTATTTCGAAGCATGGTCTATTCTTTGGTTTCTTCTAGAAGTTTCTGTAAAGATAACACTTGTTTATCAACTCCAAAAAAAGGAGTATAGTTATGTATCTAAGATGTAGGGTCACTGAAACGGATTGTGAAGAAGCAATTAGGCAGACCTCCATAATTCTGGCCACCTACAAGTAGTATAATATATTAATCTGTCGTTTGTAGACTTGTAGACACAATTGTTGGATGTTGTTAGATTGTCCTGCACTTACCATCAGGAGAAGCGTAGTCACCTTGCTGCTATAGAGTATCTTTCCTCTTTGATTACCTTGAGAATAATAAATTAGCAAAGTTACAATAAAATAAATCCAGCTTTTAAATGCCCGTCAAAATTTCATCTAACAGCCGATTTAGGAAGTGGCAATTTGACATACCTACATACGCTTCTCTATGTGTATGGACACTGTTATAATTTTGTACTTATTTAAGGATACAGTGACATATTGTTATCGCACCTACCCTCTGGTATACGTAGGTGTAGGCAAACATAATATTCGATTTGATGTTTGGATTGAGAAGAAAAAGGAATAATACGAAACGGTCATTTCGTGATTAAAAATCGTGATTCATGATTGTGTTTTCAGCTTCTACATCAGACTATAACACGTTCGAGGACGAACGTGTGAGCAGGACGGCGGTGTTATCGCACCTACCCGCTGGTATACGTAGGTGGCCGACCTACCCTCACCTCAACGGAAAAAAGCAAACAGTATAAAAGATGTCGCATTGAACGGACAGGGTTAGGGTTGGAGTGCCTAAAGCATTCGCCCGAAAGTCCGGTGTCGCTGACTAAAGCCGACTCACGTCAGGCTATCAGCAAGCGTCTATCCAAAAAAAAAAAAAAAGCGGGCAGGGCTCAGTGTTTATTTGTAATTGTGACAGTATAGTAGCTGAGTTTGGTGTGAATTATTGGCATAAGCTAACATCATAAGTGCGAAAAGTAACCAACACCCACAAATGTGAAATATGGTAACTGTGATAAAATTTGAAGTATCAAGGATTCACCCCTCTCATTCAGTAGAGGAGGCCCGTGCCCAGCAGTGGGACGTATATATTAAAGGGCTAGTAAAAAAAAAAAAAAAAAAAAAAAAAAAACAAGGATAGACGGTGCGTATGGTGTCTTCTCTGGTGCTGGAATTGGCGTGTGAGATATTGAAGCGCGAGAGTGTCCTGATCATTGGGCCAAGTTGGATCATAACATGTATACACAGCGTAACTGGCAATTGAAGGTCTTCATGGATGTCACGAAAAATCTGGTGAGTTCGTTCCATTTTTTTGGGTTTGCATACGAAAAGTAAAGTTTTTGTGCGGGTGAATGTGAAAGGAAAATTATGGGTTTAACGTGACGGGCGACGGCTCATCGCTATGGCGATCGCCTACTTGGAATAAAACAGTTTTCTGTCAAGTGATATTGTGCATTTTCCGCACACTGTCGTGCAGGGAATCAGTTGTTTTGTGTATTTTACATAAATCAAGGGAGGATTATAATTATAGTGATAATGTAGACGTGAAGATAATTTGTTTTGATTTGCAACAATGTTTCGTAGGATAAAGGTTCTTGACATTAAAGGAAGGACGATTGAACAAAGTACGAAACACATGATTCGGTCATAATCAGTTTAGTTTTGGCAATCCGACATTAGAATCCTAATTAAGATGTGTGGTTGCGTACCCTGTGTTTCGACAATGTGGAAACTCAACAGCTTAGGAAAACTACTTATCTTAATTTAATCGACTGTTAACGATACTGATTAATGTTTAACTAATAGAGTGATACTAATTAATACTGCCACCAAAGCAGGTAATTTCAATTGATGATTTTTACCTTTTTGTCAATTACATTTGCTGCAAATTCGAGATGATAGATGAAGTAGGTAATCGGTATCTGGGCGGTTTGATCATGAAAACAAAGTCCTACCACGGTTTCGGGTCCTAAATTAAGATGTGTAGTCGCGTGCCCTGTGTTGCGATAATGTGGAAGCTCAACAGCTTGGGAAAACTATTTATCTTAATTTAACGGACTGTTGACGAAACTGATTAATATTTAACTAATAGGGTAATACCATATATTTGAGAAATGGAAGCTAAATCCCAGGCGGGTGAGGTCGTGCGGCTGGAACCAAGGCGGGAGAGGTTAAACTTGAGCATTATGTGTTATCGTTGTGGAATAACCCCAATGACTGTGCTGTTAAAATGGTCAGGTAAGGCCGAGACAAATGAACTAGAGTATGAATTGTTGAAGTGGTGATATAAAACGAGATTGATCCAAAATGAACAATCATATCATAGTTCAAGCTGCAGGTAACGAGTGTGTTGGCCGTCGATGGGGTATTTATGGAACATTTCCCGAAACCTTCTATAGCTTTGCTTGAAACGAATTTAAGTTTTGTATATAATATGTCTGATACCATTGCTTCGAACTTGAATACTTTGGTGCCTAGAATATTCTATTGTTGTAATAGTGTTTATTAGTGCACAATAAACCTATTGAAATAAAGTTTGGATTTGTGGTGATATGCAACTAGGGTTGGCCAGTGGCATCGCCTAGGGTAAACCACAAATTTTAACTGACTGACCGGTGATGGAACAGTCACTATTGAAGAGTCTGGGTACCAATAGTGGACAAAGTTCATACGTTTATTGAATCGGAGTAGTCCTCTATCTACTGACCGTTGATGGAACAGCAGAGTAGAGGGCACTTTGGTTATGTAAACATAACAGTTCCCCATATAACACACTTCTGCCGAATGTTATCTAATTAGAAAAATGGTATTAAGATATTTAATAATAATTACTGGTTTTATGATTGGTCCAGACTAAGACGCGCTTTGCAGCTAAATAAACATTTTGAGTTTTATGGTCTAATGCATTCGCTTCAAACATATTTGATTTGATATTTGGATTGAGAAGAAAAAGAAATAATACGAAACGGTCATTTCGTGATTAAAAATCGTGATTCATGATTGTGTTTTCAGCTTCTACATCAGACTATAACACTGTTCGAGGACGAACGTGTGAGCAGGACGGCCGAATGTTATCGTACCTACCCTCTGGTATACGTAGGTGGCCTACCTACCCTCGCCTCAACGGAAAAAAGCAAACAGTATAAAAGATGTCGCATTGAACGGACAGGGCTCCGCGCGTCCAATATCCGACGTTTTCGTCGTCGACCCGAATGTCGGCGACACGCCATTAAACTATACCCCCCTCGAACCGGTGACGATCGAAGAAGTCAAGTCTCTGGTCAAGGCGCTCAAACGCCGCAAAGCCCCCGGGGGCGACGGCATTCACAATCGCGTTCTTAAAATGCTTCCCGGCCATCTGCTGGAAATTCTTACTGCCATTTTTGAGGCGGCCCTCCGCAACCGTCTCTTTCCACAACAGTGGAAGGAGGCGGTAGTGATAGGGTTCCACAAACCTGGTAAAGCCGCCACCGAACCGACATCTTATCGTCCCATTAGTTTGCTCAGTACCCTGGGTAAGATGTATGAGCGCATCGTCCTCGAGCGCTTAAAATCTTTTGCTAAATCCCACCATCTGCTCCCCGAGGAGCAGTTTGGATTCCGCGAGAGGCACAGTTGCGTGCACCAGGTGGTCCGCATCATGGGCCACATTCTCGAGAATGATCTCAGACGTAAACTCGCTACCGGTGCCCTATTTTTCGATGTCGAAAAAGCATTCGACAAAGTGTGGCATAACGGCTTGCTTTTCAAGCTGTATTCCATGAATATGCCCTATCTCTTTTCGCTGTATACAGCAGACATACCGCGTCCAAAGAACGCCCATCTGGCACTCTTTGCTGACGACACGGCAATCTACGCTTCACGTAGAAATCCGGCTGAGGTGACTCGCCTCTTGCAAGCCGCCGCCGACGAACTCGGCGTATGGTTCCGCAAGTGGCGAATCACCATCAACCCTGCCAAAAGCGCCGCGATCCTCTTTTGTAGGAATCCCCGTCTTACGGTTCCAGCGCGGAATGTCACCATGCACGGCGTGGCCATTCCCTGGACCAAGACAGTCAAGTATTTAGGAGTGACCCTTGACCAGAAGTTGACCTTCGTCCCACACGTAAATGCGGTACGTGCGCGAGCTGCATTCGCGATAGGCCAGTTATTTTGGCTCTTGAACAAAAAGAGTCCAATGTCCGTCCGCAACAAGATTAGGATTTACACAACTTGTATTAGGCCGATTATGACGTACGCATCGCCGGCGTTCGCTCATATTCCGAAAACCGATTTAAACGAATGCAATCCCTGCAGAATCGTTTTCTGCGTAGGGTCATGGGGGCACCGTGGTACGTGCGTAATCGCAACCTCCACGTAGATGCCAATTTGCCGACGATCAGGCAGGTCACGAAAGTGGCAAGCAAACGTTATTTCGATCGCGCCGCGCATCATCCAAACACGCTCATACGTAAAGCGTCGATTTATACTCTCTTTGACCGCGCAAAGTGGAGAAGACCGCGTTCTGTCCTCACCGATCCCGACGATGCGACCACCGTGGCCATCCGAGAGATGGAGGAAGTTCTCACCCAAATACACTCGACAAGACCGTCATTCCGTCCTCGCCGAAGAGGACCTCGCCGCGCTCCCCGAAGCACCCCCGATCCTTCGACCGGCCCGCGTGCCGATGAAGTGCAAAATTAGATTATAAGTAGATTATAATAATCCCCTAAACCACCAATCGCAAATGTCTTTGCCCTCTTCCAGTGGCCGTCCTGAGCCGAGGTCCGTATCCCCCATTAGGGGGGATGCCCTCAGCGAAGGTCACTTAAATTTTAGGGCTGGAGTGCCTACAAGCATTCGCCCGAAAGTCCGGTGACGCTGACTAAAGCCGACTCACGGGGAGGCTATCAGCATTCGTCCACACCATAAAAAAAAAAAAAAAAAACGGACAGGGCTCAGTGTTTATTTGTAGTTGTGACAGTATAGTAGCTGAGTTTGGTGTGAATTATTGGCATAAGCTAACAATATTTTATCAGTTAAGTAAATAAAATTAAGGTCATTGTGAAACATGGTCTTAAAGTTATCTGTCGGTACTTTTCTCTGAAACGTGGTATCATATGCCATAATGACATGACAAGATTGATTTTATCTGGATATATTTTTATCTTCATATAAACTCGTATGTATCTATGTATCTAGCAGTGTCGTATTATAAATCCTTTGTCTCTAGAGTAGTCTAGAGTATGTTATCAACTATTGATTGAAGCGATGTTAATAGACTACTTATACCTACTTTTGGGATTTAACCACTCTGATAAAGAATAGATAGAGAAGAATAACTTTATGCTATTCTTACTAGGGTATCAATTTTACTGGCTAATTTTCATTCTCACTTCTTAATGTTTATATTGATTCAGTTTGAATAAACTATTTTTAAACTAAGCGCGAGCCTAGTGATTAAAGCGGGTGTCTCACGGCAGTGACCGGTGAGTTTCAGATTCAAACTTTTATTTCAGTTAAATGGTCGTCTTATTTTGTCGTAAGTATCGCACATGTATAATATATTTTCGAACCATTAAAGAACTCATAATCAGCAGTTCCATAATGTTATATTGTAAAAAAAGTAGTTTTGTTGCGTGGTCAGACCCACACACCCACACACCCCATTTTTTGTATAAATATAAACCTAACCTAAACAAGTATAAACTCTTAACTCAATGGATAACTATTTTACGATATTTGATTATTTATGTTCGGCCATATCATGAAGTTTTTTTTATTTATTGTTTATTGCGGAGGCCGGCAAGTGGGGCACTTGATGGTAAGTGAGCTTTATCATCCATGAACATCCAAAATACCTTTTTTTTAACGTTGGGAAACCCTTTATGGGTACCGCCTCACCGCGTGGTCAGTCGCGGCGGCTATGTCCGACTCCCACTGATTAAAACCCAACGGTGTTCCTCCGGGTGCGCTTGTTCGGTCGGGGCTGCAGGGACGCTATTGTACTCTTCTGCGGCCCCAACGGCGCCAGCCCTTATAAAGGGCCTCTCCGGTCGGTGGCCGATGGGAGAGTTATCCACCCACCTATCTGCTCCGCTCCAGAGGGTAGCGCGAGAACGCCGCGCGCGTCACCTCGAGGCCTTAACTGTCGGACGACGGACTTCCACATGTCCTCCGCCCAGGCCTCTGTCAGGGCGGTAGGAGTGCCTCCCGCAACCTCCTCCGCGTGACCCTTCTGCGGCGGATAGCGAGCTGGGATGTGATTTCCCGTTCGCACTCCGCCACCTCCTTCCGCGACATGACTGTTTCGCAGAAGGCGGTCATCGCGTGCCAAGACCTCTCGCTCTCGACCATGGACTTAACCACAGCTGGCAACGAGAGGTCGTCCCCCAATTCTGCAATGAGTTCGCGACGCTGCTCTGCCCACGCGGGGCAACATTCACAATACCTAAGGAATCACGAATGCGTTGCCGTCCTTAAAAAAGGGATAATCAAGGAGAAAGGAAGGGGATTTGGGCGGCCGTAAATCTCTCACCGTACGTAACACAACAGCAAGCTGCCACTACATTGGTTTTCTATATAAAAATAAATACGGTACTTTTTTACTACTTCTTGTTACTAAATCTTGATATCATTAATTTTTCCATTAGGTAGTTATGACCCTTAATCCTTTACTACGTACCTTCATGATGGTGTTTCCGCTAAAATAAGATAACCTAATTTTTATATGACTGGTGACATTATTTTTTATAGCGTGTCGCAATCGCATTATAACCACTATACATTACTTTATCTTATACACCATACTACTGCGGCCCTGCCCGTAATTAGATAGAGGATTGAATATAATAGAGGCTGAAGCTGAGGTCTCGGGTTCGATCCCCGGGTCGGGTAAAGTGGTATTGGGTTCTTCTATTACGAAATGCTCAGTATCAGCCCCGGAGTCTGGAATTTGTGTCCGGAATGGCGATAGGCTCGCCCCCTATCACATAAGGGACGGAAATACGCTCGGCGAAATGTGGGCGTACTGGTTACACCTCTGCATACCCCTCCGGGGATTACAGGCGTGGGTGCATATGTAGAACACAAATTAAACACTGGCGCAGTTGTAATGCGTAAGCGTTACGACTGAGGTTGACGCTGAGATCTCTGGTTCGATCTCCGGGCCGGATAAAAGTGTCATCCTGGAGTCTGGAATTGTGTCCGGTACCTATGGCTCGCCCCCTATCACATCATGGGACGGAGATACGCTCGGCGAAATGTGGGTGTACGCACTGATTACACTTCTGTCTACTCCTTCGCGGATTACAGATGTGAGTGCGTATGTCTGTATGTACAAATTAAACAATCATTAATTCTTTCTATCTGGCGCTATCCCGGCTAGTGCTAAGGTCCGCCTTCCCACTAAGAGAAATAAAAAAACAATACTTACATAAAATTATTGTAAAGTAGTAGACAAATATTGAAACGACCGAAATATCACAAAATAAAACCCTCATAATACATAACAAAATATTCTTACCGCTTTATTTAAGGCCGCTTTACACAAAACAACAAAAAAAAATCATAGAATATTCAGCTAGAGACGTGCAACGCGTGAACTAATACGGTTCAACTAAACTAACATACGAGAATAGGTATTTGCCAGATACAAGAAAAAGTTTTATCTTTCCTCTAATCAGTCAAACGTATATTACTTATCAATAAATACTTTTTTTTATCCTTCGGGGCACAGTGGGCGAGTAGGCGGCTATGAATCGAGAGGCCGCGGGTTCGATTCCCGCCCCGATATAAAATGTTTGTGTGATTCACAAATATTTGTTTCGGTTTGGGTGTTTCCTCCCAGAGGGGTTGACGTTAGGCAGGCGGCCGGTCATAATAACCACAAGCCAAATATTTCTGTAACATGTTTCAGAACGATTTGGTTCGGTTTAAAAAAGCTTGTTGCGCC
Source organism: Mimas tiliae (assembly GCA_905332985.1). Lineage (NCBI taxonomy): Eukaryota > Metazoa > Arthropoda > Insecta > Lepidoptera > Sphingidae > Mimas > Mimas tiliae. The sequence goes on from HG995238.1 coordinate 5,209,472, forward strand.
GACCCCACTGCGAGTGGGATAAGGGCAGGTGGAAAGAAAGACAGAAATAGTTTTTTTTAACTCAATCTGTACTCTGTATTAGTGCATGAAATAGGGGTGTTGACTGGTGTTTTTTTTGAATAGCAAATTTGTTTAGGCCATCCAAATAAGATGACAAGAAACGTAACTCAAACAAAAAAAAATACCCCACCAAAAGTCTGTGCAAGGGGGCGGGGCTATAAAAGTCTGTGCAGGTCGTTTATTCATCAATTCATAAAAATTGATTCATGATCTCACACTTAATACGTTTAATTTTAACCTCAATAACATTCAAACTTAAATATTAAGACCCACTTGCACGACGATCTTAAATCGGGTTTGACTACGATGAAAGGCGATAGGTAATTTGGTATAAACAAAACAACTTTGAACTCTGTAAAATAGTATAATTTAACTCATGTCCATACAATACGTTTTGAAGTCAATATTCGTGTCGAGACCCGAGGTCCGCCGAGTCACACCAGTTCTATGCGACCTCTATACAATATATTACGAACTAACATACATGTCGACTCGTCTTCGCTCAATTATGGGCTTATTTAGCAGGAAAAGGGGTACATAAGGGGTAGAGACGGTACATTCTCCCCTCCTGCTTAATTTAAGCACAAAGAACATAAACCAACATAAAGTGACATTATTACTAGGTGATTTGAGCCAAACTCCCCTACACAGTACATTATATACTGAGAGTAATCTTCAACACTGGCCCAAAAGATAGTAGAAGGATGTGATGACATCTCTCTACAGAAGAGTTTTTATTTCAGTCCTTTGCCGCGCACAAGCTTCTCTTCACATTAAACAAGAGGTATGGGGATAGTCCACCACTCTAGAACATGCTGATTGGTTAATAATTTTTACACTCACTTGTCAGAAGTTATAATTTCGACATTAAGAAATATTACTTGTATTAAATTCAATAGTAGATTTATTCAAAATAGACATTATTTTCACAGAGAATGACATACTTGAATACTGACCTCGGATGGATCGAACCGTTTTAACTTTTTGACACATACAATTTATCGTATTCGTTTGAGACACCGGTGTGTTCAAACCCGTTGCTCTATCGTGGTGGAGTGTGTCCCACATTACTGAAGAGCCGCGCGAACAATCCCGCCCCGCCGCATGCAGCATGCAGACCGGATATAACACAAGTGTAGACTCGGCGGAGTGGGTTGTGTACTCGTTCAATGCAACGTCTCCTCCCCCTCTTATTCTTGTTTGAGCGCGTGCGTGTGACACTAGTGCGTGCGCGCGGCGTCGTTCACACTGCACCCGCGTTCGTTTCCCCACTCACTATCTGGTACGTGATCAGGTATTCTGGATAAGCCTGCAAATGAGATGTCATAAATCGAAGTGACAGATTACGATTTAAAGCATCGTAAGAAAGTCTGAATTTATATAAATATTTGAAGATCACACAAACAATTAGTGTTTGGCGATGGAACGTCATCTACCACGTATGTACCTGTTCGCCGCGGTAGACGACATACTCCGGGAAGCAGAGCCCGCCCTGACTGGGCCGCCCCGCCACGGAGTGATGTCCGGGCGGCGCGTGCGCCATCTTCAGCGCGCTCGCCAGCTGGAATGCACGGCCCAACGACACGCGGCACAGCAACATTTGTCTGTTGGTGGAATGGATCATAATCGGAATCAGCAAAAAAAACGCATCTACCAGTATTTTTGTATTTCGCTTAAAATAATATTTGTCAAAGACAGCTGTGAGATGTCCAGTATGAATGAATCTTCTAACTTAAAACGACACGCACCGTCATTCAATCATGAGCCTTATTGCAAAAAATTGCAGTGGTGTGAAGTTTAACATACCTATTATATTAATATGCAATTACATCCAAATTAATAAGACTCATTTTTTCCTTTTGTCGGAGATCGATTATTTTCATAATTATCTCTTTGAATTTTGTTTTATGTTACATAAACGTAAATGCCAAATGACGCCATATATAGGTACGGCATAAAGTCTTATATGCCTATACTTTGCTTTAAAAAAATTGACAGTGGGCGGAAGGGCAACTCGTCGGATTATATTCGAGGATAGGGGAAAACCTTAGTTTCTCTCGTGAGTTACTCGCGAGCTGCTCATTTATATTATACGATTCATTCGCTCACACGAATGCTCGCTTGAATCCTAATTTTCGGATTATATATTCGTATATTGCTTCTATTTATGGGCAGACGTGGCACGTTTAGATTTTAAAATGTTGGCAATTATGATTATAGCAAGGCAGAATAAAACCACAAAGTCTTTACGTTTAAAATACATTTATAATGAGAGGATAATAAGCATCGTCAAGTACTAGGGCATCATACCTATGACACAAGTAGCAGCTCCTGTCCTTGTGCGCCGGACAGCCGGAGCCGCCGCCGAAGCCGTACACGTACTGGTTGCTCTTGGACGAGTGCTCCGCGAAGTATATACCCGCGCCGAACATGCCGCCTGATAACAACCACATTCACATACTTTACCACTGCGGGTGTGTTCGGAAATGTACTGTAATCTCGACCGAAGAAACGTTTTAGGCAGATCACTTCAATCATTAATTAAATGTTGATCCTTTTATTACATAAGGAAGGCATCATTCCGTAGAGGCGTAGGGCCAATTTTAATATGCATTTTATTTTATTACTCTCGGACAAAGAAAAAAGCTTAAAAGTCAAACATACCTCGTAATTGACTTGATTCAATTGAAAATTAAATTCATAAACTAAACATTTTTTAATAACATTAAAAAAAACGTTTTTGCAATAAGTTAGGCTGTTACAAATTCATGTCCATTAATATAACATTTTAATAATTGATAGTATTAATATTACAGTTTTGATTAAGAGTTCGAAAAACCACAATGATATACATTTGTATATAATGCAGGGCATTTTAATGCAAAACGCGACACCACGAAACACCACCGCGACATCCTCGAACACCTAAATGTTGTGGGTTGTGTGCTACATCCGTAGGCGCTCGTAACACATCGATATTTAATGTTATAAATGTGAAAAACTCTGACTGATCGTTACGGTATCACGGTGAAACCGATGAAACCGAAATTCGATACGAAGAAACCTTGAATTTTAGGGAAGGAAATTGGCTACATTTTATACCAAATGTGCAGTTACTGTTGGATGAAAACCCGAAACCAACGCGGACCGAGCCGCAAACAAAAGTTAGTTACGCTACAAATGTATCGCTGACCTATGTACGCGTGCCGTTCGTCGAAACCCTTCTGTACGATGGCATTGATGAAGGGCGATCCGTGGAACAGCATGCGTTCGTTGGCGCAGCCCGACTCCTCCGCCACCTCGCGACGTCGATGCTGATACCGCTCCCATAGCCGACCGTTCACTATCTTCTGTATCTGTTGTTCATAAACAATTACTTGCATTAGCGTCGACAGTTGGTACGTAACTGAATTTAAATAGCGTAAGTAAGTGGTGTCGGGCTTCCAGTGGTATAATAGGAAACAAATAATTCGTTTTTTATTGACAATTTTTTCGGAACTTTTAGTCGTGCAACAACTACGTCAGCCCCATAGTGCTAGTTCTTAATAACTACTGCATGCTCTCTTTATTACATATAAAATAAAGTTTAACAAAACGTAGAAACCGACTTCAAATTAAAAACACTGTAAAGTAAAAAAATAACAAGTTCTATCTATTGTATTGTGTTTAGAGTCGGTGCCTGTGTCGCTCCCGATCAAATAAAATTGCACCGACAACAACACAACTGACGGTACGTCTCAATATACAGAGCAGTCCAAATGCGATTTTGACCGCCGAGAGTCGCTGTCTCTTGACCATTGTTTACATAAAATGCCACGAGACTTGAAGTATAATAATATAATAGTATACTAGTATATATAGCACTGACCTCTCCCCAGAGCGGTTGACGTCACGCAGGCGGCCGGTCGTAAAAACTACTAGCCAAATGTTTCTATAACATGTGTTAAAGCATGTCGCGCCGACCCCACCGCTAGTGGGATATGGGCAGGTGTAATGGCCGTTCCCTATATTCTGTCTCTGGTTTTGCTATACCGGCGATAGAAAATGTTATCTATTTTCCGTTTGACCGTCCCAATAAACATACTAATGATAGGCAATCCTATACTTCATTGCTGTCTATTGATGAGAGGACTGATAGCTAACTACAGTTATACGACACTATGAAAATGACAGTTCAAGCGTCCCAATATTATTTAAGCGCTATCTGTGGATAAAGTTATCTAGTTTTATCTTTATTGGTAGATTTTTACCGATAAACAGATATCCTCGGCTGTAAAGAAACTAAATAAATAACGCATTTTGAAGAAATAGCCATGAGTATACAAGGCTTACATGGCACTCGCACTGATTTACAAAATCTAAATAATATAGGTACAAATCTAAAAGAAAATATAAAAAATTTCTAAAATTCCCATAAATAATAATAATGCACCGTTTTGATAATCAAATCATGTGCAAGAGACATTTAGCTACTTGATAATGCGAACACCATCATCGCGTCATGTCTATTAAAACCCCCAATTCTCTACCAAAATAATTCCCCACTTCAGTAAAATTCGCTGGGGGTTTAATTCGTTAGACGTTCAAAGGACTTGTATTTAGAGCCGTAATGTATTGACAGTAAAACGTTTCGTTATTACATTGTGTTTTGCAACATATTAAGTATTTCTCAATATTATTATTTTATTTACAGTGGTAAAAAATAAGAATTATAGATATACATATATATGCACTCACGCCTGTAATCCCCGAAGGGGTAGGCAGAGGTATCTCCGTCCCTTATGTGATAGGGGGCGAGCCTATCGCCATACCGGGCACAAATTCCAGACTCCGGGCTGATACTGAGTATTCCGTAATAGAAAAACCCAATACCACTTTACCCGACCCAGGGATCGAACCCGAGACCTCAGCTTTGGCCCCAATCGTAGCGCGTACGCATTTTACTGCGCCACCGAGGCAGTAATAATTATAGATAAATGTTAAATTAAAACTTATATTTCTAATCTAAATCATATCTTCATATTTTCTAACATAAATTATACAATAAATCCTCTTTCTCAGCTTGTATGTAACATAACGCACAAGAGGACCTAGATAGACTGCCTATCTATTGCTATCCTATTATCCGACGTACTTATCTGAAAAATAGGGACGAGATCAAGCAGTAGATAGAACAATAAGGATGTTTGACGATAGATATCTATCGTGAAAATGAAGATTAATATTGAGAACGGCCATAAGAGATTAGTATACAGCACTGACCCTGACGACGTTGTAGTGTGTGAAGTGTCCGCCGGCGTGGTCTCGATGCGCGCGCACGGACGCTTGCAGCTCGCGCTCGAGTATCGCGTACTCGGTGTCGGCGCACTCGCTGTCCGCGCACTCCGTGTCCGCGCACACCTCCACCAGCGTCGTGCCGCCGTACCACTCTGCAATATATACTCCTATTGTTTAATACACTCATTTATATTGATACAAGGGTTTTGCTTGCCTGATATTGCGTCACAACTTTTTATAAGTTTGCACTTTAAGTGTAACCTTAAACTGCCTTGGTGGCGCAATTTTAATGCGTGCGCGTTACGATTCGAGGCCAACGCTTAAGTCTCTGGTTCGATCCCCACACATCACATCTATCACATGACATTCGGCTACTAGAATTTTATTCAAATTTTCGCGTTCGTACCGGTAGTTGTAGCACCCAGTAAGTGGGTGGTCCTTACCGTTGGCGGCGTGCGTGGTCCTCCGTGCGGCCTTGAGCAGTCTGTGTCGATGTCCATATGCAGCCACACCGACGGCGCGCAGGTCCTCGTGCGACATCTCGCACAGGATGTCCACCGTGATCTGCTCGCGCTCCAGCACCGCCGCCAGCTGCTCCAGACCGATGCTGACAACAGACCAGTACACTCTCATCCACACCACAGTATTTCAGGGGGACAACAATACCCGAGTATACTAAGGTTCTAAATACCGTAAATACTTCATGTTTTATGAAAACAAAGTAATTATGTATTATACATTGGAAAACAGTAAGGCTACAAAATTATGGAGTACCTGGAGAGGAACGTTTGAAGTGACTCCGACGTGGACAAAGCAGACGCCGGTCTACCGGCGGCTTCTTCTAGACTTCCTCTAGAACCTTCGGCCCAGTAGGTGCTAGGTAATACCTGTAGACATATTTTCATTCATTTACATTCCATATTGATTTATCGTTAACTATTCACTTTCGAATAGTGCCAAGACTTCATACATTGCAATTTCTAATTTGCCAATCGTGTCGAGGTTATTATCCACCCGTTTTTAGTTACGTACTGAAGATATAATATTGAAACTTTAAAAATAATATTCGATGTGTTTACGCGTTTGAATATTTGTTCTTTTTATTCTACATCAGTGTAGTATTGCTGGATGTAATGGTAAATGACAGGAAATAAGTTTCGATTGGTAGTCGGTTACATTGCCTGTGACTTTAATTATGAGAGAATACGATACGTGGGAGAAAGAAAGAGATAGATGTTTGTTGTGTTTGTGAACATACATGGCTCTCTTAGGGTTTTTGAGTACCCAGAGTCTGCGGTTTTTTAAGAGAGCAATTGTTAAAGAAATATTACTTTTATGTACATAGAATTGTATGTGTAATTTTATTAAATGAACTTTTAAATAAATAATGTTTATTTATTTTCGGTATCAGCTTGGGGGCCTTGTGTGACTGTGAGATATAAGTGTGTGTATATACCGGTAGTGCGAGCTGCACGGTGTCGCCGCTGGGCATGAGCACGGGGTAGTGCGGGGGAGGCAGCGGCGGCGGTGCAGGCGGAGCAGGCGGAGCAGGCGGCGCCGGCGGCGCAGGCGATGCGGACGCGGCGTGCGGCGCCGGAGCCTCGCCCGCCGCCGCGGTCATCGCGTCCTGCAACAACGAGCGCACGTCCTCCGCGCCCGCCAGCTCCAGCGCCGTCTGACCCTCCTGATTCTTCAGGAACGGGTCCGCGCCGTGCGCCAACTATAAACAAAATAACACAACTCTACAAATCATGGACAACTTCAGGTAACGTCATACGAAGCATTTTATACAAGATATAACAATTACCAAACACTAGTAATCAACACTCTGCTCGTTCGAAAAGTCGCGGTCCAAAGGGAAGTTTCAAACGTGAACATGAATGTCGTTTATTACTGACCGATACGATCGAACATAACTTATATACGCGCAAAATAACTTGGCCAGCCTAAAATTAGTCTAAAGCGGCTTCTATTGTTTTCAGAGAATAAAGGATGACGGGAGGCATAAAAAGATGGCGAGTGAATTAGCTAACTTCAGCTCGGCTTAGTTATTTTGCACGTATTCGTAATGGTATGTCATCATCGCCGTCCGTGAACATGTACAATACCAGAGGAATCGGCATCGGCTGTCGGGACGTACTATAAGTATGCCCGCACGAGGATAAAATCTATCTATACGACCGATTTAAAATATGATTGAGCAAGATGAAGTACTAACGAGTAGTGCGCAGAGCTGCGTGCGTGCTTTATGCGCGGCCTCGTGTAGTGGTGTGAATCCCCAGCGGTCGGCGGCGTTGGGCGGCGTGCCGGCGCGCAGCAACAGCGCCGCCAGCTCCAGGTGTCCGTATGATGCGGCATTGTGCAGCGGCACCAGCCCACCCTTGTCACGCGCAGACACCGCCGCGCCCGCCTCCAGCAGTGCCTCCGCCACTTCCAAGTTGTTGTACCCGGCTGCACCCATACACAAAAACAATACCAATAACCACTACGTTCCAACACGCATCACACACGCTTATTGAGGATTTTTATACTGAACCAACAGGTTGATGGCAATCTGCCACCAGTCTTCGCGGAAGACGTCGAGGTCATCATACCATTTCTTCCGTGGCTGACTGAGATTCACTGTCCATCACGGATACCGTTACTATCCTGGACCACATCTTTGTGTTCATACTGACCAGCCTTCCGATCCAGTTGTCACCCAAACTACCGCTGGATCGGGTCCCTAACCATAATCCCTACGCTGCTATATCGGCTATAACCCCGCGGTGGTATTCTTTAACGCAACTACGACAGCTTCGGGGGATCCTGAGTATACTCCGAATTGCTGCCAGAACCGCCCCTGCACTATGCCGCTTTGCGGCCCGTTTCCGAGTGATTCAGAAACCCTTCACAATAATGAACCCATTCGGCGTCTCCAGTAACATTATGTTTTTTCCGCTGCCATGCATCTCGTACCGAAACAATGTACATTATAATATAATTGTATGAATTACATACAATTATATTGTAATTACACATTGATACAATTAATTACATTGTTTCTTCGATGTATGAAGGTTGCGCATTACGCCTCCATTACGCGGTTACATCATTCATTTAATACAGAACGCATTATCGCGACAGTCCTCAAGCCTAAACTCGGGTTCTCCAGCCATGGCTAGCCACACCGGCACTGCGAAAGGAGGCCAATCCGACTTTGATCTGCCTGTGACCAATCTTAATCCAGAACGGAACTCATACTCCTGTTAGAAACAAGCGGACGATAAACAAGATAAAGTCATCTTATTTCTTCGGTCAAATAGATGTTGGACAAAAATGTTGGAATGTGGCACACTCCCTGTTTAATAAGCATATCACACACCGTCATTGGTTTATTTTCTTTGTAACATTTGATTTTGATCAATTATCCATAGTAAATATTTTACAAAAATTCGCACATTCACTTCATACGAACCAGATACGGAGCCAATATTTCGAAGTTCAATGTTATCCAAATAAAATCAAAGGAATCAAACTTTACTGAGTCATATCAATAATTTAATTATTTTACACTCACCAGCGAGATGTAGAGGCGTAGAATTCCTCCCATGTGCATCTCGGCAGTTCACATTCTGTGGTGTTATTAGTTTCCTGAAACAACATGAACTCTTTCAAATATTGCGCCAATGACTCAACCGATGTTTCGGATTCCTTAAGTAAATCAAAGATTGACGCATTAGCCATCGTGATGGATGATGGAACTGACCTGGCCCTGGCCAAGTCTCCTCGTTTGGCTGCGTCGAGTAGCGCGGCGTCGCCTCGCAACGCGTCTGCAGTGTCGCTGTCGCCGGCTCGCACCAACTGCAGCGGAGTCAGTCCGTCTCTGTTGCGACGAGTCGGGTCCGCGCCGTGCTAAAACAAACATTATGACATTGTTTATAGGAAGGCTTACTCAATTGCATCATTGATCTAGTGGCAGCATACTTTGGATGAGATATAGTTGGGGGCCTGGGTACCATCAACAGGACATATACAGTATGTAACAAAAACCCTGTTGGCCGTTTTTGGGTCGTGAAGATAGACATATAGACAGCTTAATTAGAAAAGGTTAAATTAAAAAAATAATAAACAGAAGCGAGATATTATCCTTACACAGAAAGCTTAGAAAAATGAACATATTTAAAAAAAAAAAAACATTGAAAAGTGATGAACAGCTGACTGATGAGAAGTATTGCAGAAGCCAGGAGCGCACGCGCGCGGGGAGTTTTATGTACGTAGACGCCGCATTGTAATCTCGCTCTGGCTCGGAGTCATCACTCATCGCTCTTGCAGAGGTGATCAATCGAAATACGGTTTACAAATAATAAAATAAATAAGGTTGTAGCGGACGGGCGGACTGGAGCGTAGCAGAAAAACACGTGGAGGTACGGGAAATAGTATATTTGCGTATAACACTAGCGAGTAACGATGAATGATCCCAACAAGGGTGGAAGTCATTCGCTACACAAACTACTTACTTAAACGTATTCTGCTTTCAACGAAAGATCCCATCTAGGTGGAAGTCTCTCATTTACCACAGAATAGGTAACTAGGCTAATCCTAACTTTTCCCACCATTTACAACCTTGTGTTCGGAAGTAATGTTTTGTCGGAGAATCTTGCCATCGCGATGTAGATGTGCCATACGTTTTGCATCGCGCTATGGCAGTGGCGCCATCTCTTGACGTATTTTGTAATTAGAGTGGTCATGGGCGCTATAGTCTCCCCCTCTGTCTTCGAAGTCGCCCCGACGAGGAAGACAGTCTGTTTCAGGGTAGCAGCTAGGGCGAGACAGAGAGTCCGCTACTACATTCATTCTACCTTTAATGTACTTGATTGTGATATCATAGGATTGGAGCTGTAGGGCCCACCGGGCCAGTCGTCCAGTTGGGGTTTTCAGGGACATGAGCCAACGAAGTGCCTGATGATCGGTCATAATTGTGATTTTAGCTCCTTCGATGTATCCTCTGAACTTCTTTACTGCCCATACGACGGCTAGAGCTTCTCGCTCCGTAGTCGAATAATTTTTTCAGCTTGTGTCAGAAGTCGGCTTGCATACTCAACAGGGTGTACCTTTTCACCCTCCCGCTGCACTAAAGCAGCTTCAATCAATCGCAAAATTGCTTGACTGTTGTCACATGACCAGAACAGGTAATGTACGTTGGTCCTGAAGAGCGTCGTCGTGAAATGCACGTGTTACCACTGCTACAGTCGTAGAACTGGCTGGAGCTCATGCAACAGGCACAATAGTCCGCTTCGCTATCCGGGTTTGAGTACGCGATGAGGCCTTCACGTTGGGCAGCCACTGTAGCGGACGGGCGGACTGGAGCGTAGCAGAAAAACACGTGGAGGTACGGGAAATAGTATATTTGAGTATAATACTAGCGACTAGCGATGAATGATCCCAACAAGGGTGGAAGTCATTCGCTACACAAACTACTTACTTAAACGTATTCTGCTTTCAACGAAAGATCCCATCTAGGTGGAAGTCTCTCATTTACCACAGAATAGGTAACTAGGCTAATCCTAACTTTTCCTACCATTTACAACCTTGTGTTCGAAAGTAATGTTTTGTCGGAGAATCTTGCCATCGCGATGTAGATGTGCCATACGTTTTGCATCGCGCTATGGCAGTGGCGCCATCTCTTGACGTATTTTGTAATTAGAGTGGTCATGGGCGCTATAAGGTATAAAAATTAAATATGATTATTTTTATTGTCTTATTTTCGTATGCGAGTTATTTCATTACGTTTGAATATCGATTCAGATATCATAGTTAAAACGCCCAACAGGGTTTTTGTTACATATCGTATATATGTATATGTAGTTTGTTTTATAACAAACGAATACAATACTTACTTTGAGAAGTAACCGGACGATATCAGCCTTTCCTTTCGCTGCGGCCTCGTGCAGCGGCGTAAACCGCCAGAGATCTGCTGCATTGACACCAGCTCCCGCCGACACCAGCAGCTCCGTCACCTCGTAGTGACCGTACGAACACGCGTTGTGAAGCGGCACCAGACCACTGGAACAAACGGGTGCTCATGGACGTAGCAAGGGCCTCCCCAGGGTGGTGCTGGCTCACCTTAGAATCCTATTGGTCTAACCCAAAATCCTGCTAACCACGTACTAGATTATTCATATATTTGTATTTTGATAACTGGAAGCAGTAATTGAAAACCTGACCCACTCCAGAAAGATTTTATACTGGAAGATAGTTGCAAAAATGCAGTTTGGGTGCAATTGACTGCAGTGAAACTGCGACCGACAGTCCATAGTCAGCAAGCATGCATGCAGTTCTAACGAATTCACGCTGATTGCTTACTGTAGTTAATCCGGATCTAAATTGCATTATTGCAGCTGGCTTGCAGCCCAAATGCTGGTCTGTATAGAGTCTTATTTCTAAGCCCTTGTGATATATTGTGCAAACACTAAGTGGCAGAGCTGCATTACAGTAAATGTTGTCTGAAACATGAAAAAGCTTGGGTGTACTACTACTGTTTTACAGAAAACCGACGTGATATATTTCATTTTTCTGCACGAATACGACATCGTATTCGTGCAGAAAAGTGAGTTTGATGGAATCCTAAAAAAACCCCCTCTCTCTTAACTCAAAATTCTGTTTTCCAAAGGTTGGCAATGCACACTTGATTTATCTAACATTGTGTATGTTCATATGTGGCGATGATCACATACTTATAAATGAGGTGAATCTGTTGCCGTCTCTGTTGTATCAAAAAAATAACCTAAAGTACAGTGAACATTACAGTTTTAATCATAAGCCGTGTGCAAGACATCTGACGGTGACTCGTAAAAGTAAAAAAGTAACATAAACAAAACCCGACCGCAAAAAAGACAATTTATAATGCACTAAAAAAACCGAAACAAGATTGAGAATAGAAACAAAGTTAAAATATACTTTAAGCAAAGTAAACGCCAATTCGGTTTAACAGACTATATTATGAGCTGAAAGCCTAAGTTAAATACCCGCATTAAGTTTAGTCGCAAACGGAACCGATTAATTTTCATTCGGTTTATAATTTGCAATTACTCGTAGGTCCCGTCTGCTTAACTGTCGAAATTCATCCAGCCGTTTGGAAGATACGAGGTAATAAAGAAATTAACACTAGGGGCTCTGCCCAGGCTTTTCCACAAAACATAAAATAAAAAAAAACTAAAGTCCGACGAATATGAGACATATCTTACTTTCTTCCCCACATTATTCTGCATCGATTGGTATCTGTCTCGAACCCATACCCTCAGCGGTTTCGGAGGAGATACCGTGACAAGCTTTTGGCAGCGGCGGCGGCGCCAGTTACTTTTTTTTAGAATAGAGAGAGAGAGAGAGAAATACATAAAAGATAACCCTAAAACATAACCCTGCCTGGTAGTCAGGTAATAATTCATCAGATTAATTAAAGATCTCATCATTTAGAATCATTTATAAATATTTAAATAAAAACTTACATAAAATGTTGGTTCTGAGAGTCGCATAGTATTAAAAATTACAAATTTTCCATTAACATTAAATTTTTTGTCTATTTAACTGTTAGATGTAATTTTTCCTTATAATTGATTTTGAAATCTATGATAATTAATATAATATGCAACAAGACCTATTTAATTTTAGAAAATGAACCTGTTTAGCGCCAAAAGTGGTCAGAAATACTATTACAGGTTTACTTAGTGTGGGATCAGGACTATGTGTGTGACTGTTGGGTGTATTTATTATTATTATTTATAAATGACCCGCATGCGTGCGCGCACACTATGAGATTTCATAGTAAGTTTTTGTGGATACGGGTGTTAATCTTTGTTGAGTTGCGATACGGGTGATAACGTTTTGTTAACATTAACAAAATATACTTAGTATTTCAGCCTTAGTGGTGCAGTGGGCGAGTAGACCGCTGTGGAGCGAGAGGTCGCGGATTTGATTCCCGCACCGGGACAAAATGTTTGTGTGATCCACAATTATTTGATTCGGGTCTGGGTGTTTCCTCCCCAGAGGGGTTGACGTCAGGCAGGCGGCCGCGGCCGGTCGTAAGTAAGAACTACAATCTAAATCTTTTTGTAATATGTATTAATAAAACTGCCTCGGTGGCTCAGTTGTAATGCGTACGCGTTACAATTGAGGCTGACTCTGAGGTCTCGGGTTCGATCCCCAGATCGGGTAAAGTGGTATTGGGTTTTTCTATTACGAAATTCTCAGTATCAGCCCGGAGTCTGGAATTTGTGCCCGGTATGGCGATAGGCTCGCCCACTATCACATCGTGGGACGGAGATACGCTCGGCGAAATGTGGGTGTACTAGTTGTAACTAGTAGAGAGGGAGTAGAGGTGTACCTCTGCCTACCCCTTCGGGGATTACAGGCGTGAGTGCGTATGTACGTATGTATGTACATATTAATAAAAACATGTTGCGCCGATCTCACTGCGAGTGGGATAAGGGCAGGCCGAAGAAGAATAACAAATATAACGTTTAAGACCACCTATATAGGCATCATAGTAAAATTATTTAAAACTGATAAATAAAGTTACTCTATTCTAAAGGCACTTTATAAGAAATTATAAAATATTTTGAATATAGACCTACAGATAAAGTTTTTAACCAATATTTTTTGGTTGTTACTTGTTACACAGCAGTAGGCAGGTACATACCCTTTATCCTTGGCGTGGACATCGGCACCTCTTTGTAATAGCAACTGTGCTAACGGTAGCCGGTTATATCTGAGAACAAAATAAATAATACTAATAGCAGATAGCTCAGCGGGGAGTGGTATGGACTGTCGACACGAAAGTCGCAGGTTCGAAACCAGCCCCAAGTGCATACACCTCTGACTTTTCTAAGTTATGTGTGTATTAATTGTTAATTATCACTTGCTTTAACGGTGAAGGAAACATCGTGAGGAAACTTGCATACCTGAGAAGTTCTTCATAAGAATTTTGAAGGTATATTTTAAGTCTGCCAACCCGCATTAGTTCAGCGTGGTGGACTAAGGCCTAACCCCTCTCATTCAGTAGAGGAGGCCCGTGCCCAGCAGTGGGACGTATATAATACAGGGCTAGTATTATTATTTATATTATTATCAATAGCACATAAATTATATTTTATAATAATCTTTTTGTAACTAATAATAGGTGGTAGGCCCAATGCCAGGTTCCGCCCTCCCAACACGATTTGACCGTGGATTTGTTATTATGTAAGGCGACTTGCCGCGCCGCGCCGTCGGACCCACCATCCATCCTTCAATCGTCCGCTAATCAGCAGAGTGCACCACGTGCAGGTAAGTTTGGCTTTGGGCCTAAGATGTTGGTGGCACACTTTACTATCCACTTACACTGTAACTGAACATTTACTATATTTAGGGACTAACTTATGTTGTGGTACTCGTTTATGAACAGTAGACGGGGCGTGACTGGTCACATATTTACGACTTAAAAAAGTAATAAACTAAATGTTTTGGCGTGTAGTTTTGTACGTCACTTGTAGAATATGATGCCTTATTGTATTTAACAGAACGTGACTAGTACACGTACAAAATATGGCAACTTCAAAGATACTCCAATAATAATAACATTTCCGAGCTCGAAATAGCTTACAGCGACAATTACTGCTACAGCATCTGCGAAATTTCTTCTGCCACATGGTGTAGAAGAGTAGTCAACTCACCCGGCGGCAAAGTGCAGCGGCGTGGAGTGCCTTCCGTCCACGTCTCTGCAGTTGACGAGGCGGGGCCGCGCGTCGAGGATGGCACGCGCAGTCTCCACGTCGCCGGTACGAGCCGCCTCCAGTAACCGCACAGCTGCTGCGTTCGTACACGCGTCTGTTATAATAAATATAACACTTTAGTGAACAAATCTCGTTGGGTAACTATTAAGGCGAGGAGGCCGGAGGACCAAACCCCCACCCCCCCTCCACTCCTTCCCAATCCATAAACTATCCCATTAAAATAACTTTGAAAACTTTGAAAAATTACACTGAAAAGTAAAAAATAACAAGTCTTAGGTCTCTTTGGAATCGGCGCAATTTTAGTTAACTCCACAGACACCTCTACGAATTGTTATTTTTGACTTATCTGTGGTATTTCTTTGAAGCCAGTTTTCTAAATGTATTTTATAAAATAAAAGTGGTAGATCAGAACCAAATTTATATAGGACCACCTATCGAATGTGCTTCGATAGACGATAGGTGGTCGAAACCTCGAAAGAAAGTCGGTTAAAAAAGCAAAAAAGGTAGCGGCGCGGCGTGGCTTTATGCGTGGCAGGCCGAGGGTTTCTTCCTCGGACGAGCTGCACGAGAAAATGATGTCTCATTTTCTCTTGTAATCTCTATATTTTTTTTAATGACAACTCGGCACACAAGCTAGTGGGTCACCTGAAGGTAAGTCTTCACCGCCCATGTACGCCCACAATACAAAACCGGCCTATGCTATATAAAAAGCTTGGACATGGGGGAACAAGCGCTTAGATAAATTAAAATAAGTCCAAATACAGAGAGAAAAAAGTAATCTGTGGACTACACTTACACACACAGCTGCATACTATTTAATATTTATATCCTTTTTTATTTCATGATTACGTATTGATATTGAAATAAAACAAGACCAGAGAGTCTCTCCCGCGACCACGAAGGCTGAAAAGCTTTCGACGGGACTAAAATAAAATTAAACCGCGATAAAATCCGTATAAACTAGTTTTATTTCAATGTGTAATATTCGCGTAAACAAGATAAGAAATCACTACGTAATTGATACATTAATAAAAAATAATAATAATTTAAATTAAATCAAAATGCAGCAACTTGTATTAAGGTCTTAAGTCAAAACCATTACGTCATTAAGTGGCATTAAGTGAATACTGACACTATCTATTATTTTACAAACTTGACCTTACGCGACTTGTTTCTACGTAAAGCAATTGTATGGGACCATGGTTCCCAAAGGCCGTATGTTAAGTCTTTATAGCCAGTAATTTTACTGGTTTCAATGTCCTTCAAAATGCAACACAATAGTGCTTACCCATTGCTGCTTGGAGGCAGAAATATTAAAAAGCGGTGGTACCAACCCAGATGGTCTCTCGCATACAGGAGACCTTCCACCTAGTAAAAATTAAATTACAAGACCTCACTGAATGGTTCCGTAACGCCCAAACCGTTCGACCTAGAAAGTCAAAATTTATCAGCGTATTCCTAGAATGACATCGACAACCACTAGGGTTTTTATTTTCCTGACATTTTCCCGGGAATCACCTTCTTGAGCAGTTGGGTAAGAAAGTATTTTGTCTGTATTTAATCTTTTACATAAAAGAACGTCCATCAATCTAAAGTGTTATTTTTTTACCGACCATTGTTTCTGTGATAATTTATGATAAAATTCATGCATTAAATTACACATTTCATTATTTTCGTAACACAAAGAACGGCGACATAGATGGTAAAAAATTAAATACAAAATAATAAGTACAAAATTACATCCGCAATTATTTATTTCATAACATTATCTTTACATCGTATAAAACAAAGTCGATCCCGCTGTTTGTACGCTTAGATCTTTTAAAGCAACGTATTTTGATGCAGTTTTCGGCAATAGATAGGAAGAGGAAGGTTTATATGTAGTATACATGCATATTATAGTAGAGAAAAGCCGAGAAATTCAAAGATTTGTGTCGTAACACATATTTTTGTGCGCTGTCATTGCAAAGGCTGATTAAACCTTACGAGATAGATCAAAACCGAAGCGTTAATGTAGAATAAGAAACACAACAAAAACAGACACGCCAAGATTTTTAGTAGATAAAAAGTAAGTGTGATGTTTGTGTTTCGGATATTGGATGGAAATAGTAAATTTACGAAACTGCCGAATTGCATACTACGATATTGTAAAAAATATTCTCAAAGAACGAAGAAATCTTCTGAGGGCATAAAAATAAAATGAATAAAAATATGCTTTTTATTTATTTCTTGTTTCCTTACATAAATACAATATACAGTATAATTATTGCAATTCACTTACATTAAAAACAGTCGTATAATTACTCTCAGAGACGAACCGGAAAAAGGCAAAAATCATTATAATGCCACTTCTGCGTCAGAGTCTACATATTTACAGTTCCTCCACTTGGTCCAGCTTGGTCTTGTTCTATCTTTTATACCTCTCTGAATATTACATCTTCCTCTACTCTTTTTAATATCAGCAGGGTATCGATAATCCGACACCCGATGGTAAATTTTTAAACGAATTCTGTGCTGCTTCTGTTTCAGACATCAATGTAGAAGGGAAACTAGGAGGTGTTATGAGAAGAAGATGATGTAATTTTCTTCTTATGCTTCTCTTTTGGTGTTAGGTCTTTGACAATAAACTGTTTTTTTTTTTATAGTATAGGCCGACAATCGAGCAAATGGGTCACCTGATGGTAAGCGATCTCCACCGCCCATGTACGCCCAATACAAAAGAATTATGGGCGCGTTGCCGACCTAAGGAAAGGAATAATAAGGGATTGGGAAGGGGAGGGAGATTTAGGCCTCCGGATATCTCACTCACCGTACGAAACGCAGCAGCAAGCTGCTACTTTACGCCGGTTTTCTGTGAGACAGTGGTAACGACCCGGACGCGCCGGCCCATTCATGCTGTAGACAAAATTGTCTACAGCGTGGCTCTACCACTGCAAAATTTACCGATAGTTATCTTATTTATTCGCGGAGAGAGCAGCTTGGGTATATCTAGTTGAACCAAATCGTGAATATTGTTTATACTAACTTTATTGTTGTTACAAACGTAACCAAAAACTTAAAATGTCTCTTAAATAACTGAAAATGTCTCTTGGGTCACGATTTTTGTGACTCGGTGGAACTGTGACCCAAGAGACATTTTAGCTATTTTAACATTTTATTTAAAAAATACGAGTTAAGTAGATTGTAATTTCTTTAGGGGTAATTTCAGAATTGAAATAAAAACAGATACTATAAAATTTACGGACAAATAATATTATCTGCACGATATTTTTGCGTTATCCAGAAAAAGCACAATTAATACACGTTGCCTGTCTTAGAGTCACGGACGAAATGGCCAAGTGTAATTAATGTTTTATTAACAGATTACCTGACCATACGATTCGCAGAGTCTTTCCCTATTACTTAGGCTCTTCACATGCTAACTCCCTCGCACTTAGCACCGCTATATGCGTGTGACCTAGGAGACTCATAGTTTGTAGCTACAGTGGGGACATAAATTGTAATTTTGATATTTGTACTGAAAAACATATTTTAGGTTTAAAAATACAAGATAACGAAAGGAAGAGTGTCGTAGTTACTTGTCAGCGTAAAAGTTTATTATAGTCTGAAGAAAAAGTAATGACATGATACCTGATGCTGGACAGATACACCCATTGGGACAACAAAAATTTGTATGGGGGAACGATTTTGTCTGTTGGGTCACGATATTTTTCATGGTTTAAAGAACACATTTATAAATCACATGTTAGTTCAAAAGAACAATAGAATATCTGATTTCATATTTACATCCAAATAAAATCTTAATTTAATAATCAGTAAGATTTCACGATTTTATATTGTTCAGGACACCTGTTGACAAAGAATAGTTGATTCACCCATCTGCATTGCATTATAATTGTTATTGCTACATTGTATTAAAATTTTAATTTTCCTCTTGCCTCCTTGGTCTAGTGACAGCGTACATAAGTTGAGAAACCGTTGGCATTGAGGTCCAGGGTTCATCACAGGTTAGGCAATCACAATTTGATTTAGTTATCGTTACGAAAAAATCTCTAATAAGTTGTTCATGATGAGAATGTGTGCCTGGTATGAAGATAAGCGCGTCACCTAAGCTATTGTTGAACGGAAAAAACTCAGCGAACCGTGGGTGTACTGACTGGTTGGATCTCTACCTAGCCCTAGAGGACACCAGCGTAAGATTATGTGTATATATATTATTTTCCTCTTGTTGCAATAAATGTCGACAACCAAACGACCCACGACTTATAACGTTTCAGGTTATCGCATAGGAAAATTGTACTATATTCGACATGGGCGTAGCAAAGATGTGACCAGGATGTAGAGATGATTAACACAGCATTTTTATTGCGTCAACACAGTTAACTTAGGCTCAGCTCACTGCGCCAACTCTTTTGTTAACTGAAAATTGCGCCATGGGCCATGACGCAGCAAGATGGAACACGCCGAGTGAGCTGCAAAGCGTGCGCCGACTGTACTCCGTGCTCGCAGGCGTTTATACGTTGGCTTCGCAATGGGCGATAATTAATGATACTATGATTCGATTATTTAATCAGTATAAAAAGGACATATTTGTTTGATTGTTTGTTTGTATGTAGGGGGTAATCTTTGGAACTACTGAACTGATTTAAAAAATTATTTCCCTAGTAGGAAGCTGCACTAGGTACCCCTGAGTAACATAGTCTATTTCATTGCAATATGTGACCACGGGTCCCACCAGATATCGATTGTGTAGTCAATTGACATGAAAAATTGTATGCTATGGATAATTATTTTAATCTGGGACGTCCCGTAGTTAAACATGGTAGATCCGATGTTACAATTGAATTGAAAGAGGCCGCCATTTAATTTCTCGTTGTTTTAAGGCCGATTCAAATTAGATATCGGAGTCGGAAATAATATGTTATGTTCTACTGTTAGAAGCATGAGCGCCATTTGCTTTTTTAATACATACATACATACACAGACTCACGCCTGTTTCCCATAGGGGTAGACAGAGACAACGGATTTCCACTTGCTACGACCCTTGCATACCTCTTTGGCCTCATTCACTCTCATTAAATTTTTCATACATGCACGTCGGTTTAGGGTACTCTTGACCAATAATGTAATCAATAATGTTTTTAATGCCGATATCCATACATAAACGTATTTGTTTCATAGGATTTCCTATAAATTATTCCATCAGGACCTGATCACCTTAATTATCCTGCTATACCTACAGTCCTATTTTCTGGGAGAATGCATAGTAAGTACATAAAATAACGTTTTCCGTCTAACCAAAGCTACGCGGGCGAAGCCGCGGGCAAAAGCTAGTTTAATATTTAGCCTGCGTTGTGCGCGTATACATTTCGAAGAAGAGGCGCAGTGAACTTATGTTAACCAGGATGGGCCTGGCCCACCCGACAATCCTATTGGTTCAGCCCCGAATCCCACTAACCATGTGACTTCTCCTAATAATTGGATTTGGGTATATTTTGGCAACCAGGAGTAGTAAATTAAAATCGCTTATCGATATTTTTTCCCGCTTGTGGTAAGTATAAATGGTCTTTCGTGAATATCCTCTTTTAAAAATGTAAACGTGACGTTGTTTTTTGTTGTAATAATCTGTTAGCTGAGTAAATGCAATGGTATTAAATATTCTGTGTGTTGGTGTCAGTACGCACGCCACGCTGCCACGCTGCCACCCGCTCCGTCGCGTCTTTGCTAACTTCTAGATCGTTATTTTAATTATCAAGTAAGTACACAATATTTATAATGTCTATATCGATATTTTATAATTACATCTTAGTGTTACAATTTTAAATTATTTAGAGATATTTTTTAGCCATTGTTTTAACAACGAATTTGAAAAATATTTTGTTCATATTATTTTTGTTGTAGTAAAATATATAACGAGATTATTGCGGCCTATGTTCAAATCAGTATAATATACAGGTGATACCATCGAAATAAGATGACAAGAAACGTAACTCAAATAATGACCCCACCAAAACTGTGCAAGGGGGCGGGCTATAATATTCTGTGTATAATAATCTCTAGTTGACACTTTATACATATAATTTTTTGCGCGGTGCAGAACGTTGTATGTTGTAACTTTTACGAAATAAAAGTGATTTTGAACGTTCATTATTTTTTGTTGCGTGTATGAGTGTTACGTGTGATTTTACCTTTGCATGTGGTAAGTAAGTGGAGCCGTATTTTTTGGCAGAATCATATAAGAGTTATCGTTCTAGTTATCTTATTTCGATGGGTGATACAGACTTATTTTAAAAAAAACTAATAACCTCTTACAGACAAGTAAGAGGTTATTAAAGGTAAACAACTTTAGTTCTACGATTTTTATAGCTAATTAATTCATTTATTTAAAATAGATGGAAAAATATTGTTATGATAGGTCAAGTTTAAAGGTGAAACCGCCGCATCCCAAAGCCCGAAAGCCACCGCGTCCGCGTTTTGCATCCCAGTAATTGTTTAATGTTCCCCTGAGACCGAAATTCCCAATTACAGAAATTATAAATACACATTGATTGTAACAACGCGCAGTTACTTTGTCCAAAAACAAATAGTAATTTAAAGCTACATTGTTCCAAGTAACAATACTTACTTAACCATTAAAAACACTCGACAAGTTAGACAGGGACAAATAATCCCCGAAAGGGTACGAGACTATCCCGCCCACACACCCGCCACTGTAACTCCTGTACGCCAGGATCGACAGTGGCACGCATATTTCGACACCGAGCAATGAAGCTCGGCGAGTCTCTAGGAATGCAAATGTGTCTTTATCCCGCATCGAAATTAATCAAATAGAAGGTTAAGGAGGAGTTGGAAATAATAATTGTCCACTTCCCTCCATAGTAAAACGGGAGACAAAATAATGAGCTAAGGAGGTCTCAGCCTCCGGCACAAGGATATTTACAACTGGAGAGGCCAGATGTAAAGCACCACGGATGTCACTAAGTGGGTCCTATCACGCGAGCTGTTAAACTTGATTCCAATAACAGGTATGGCAAAAACGCCGGAATGCACGGAAATTCCTCCTAGTCTCCACAAGATCCATATAGTATACAATTCCAGATGTTATTTGCATACTGTCTAACATAATGTTGCGCTCATCATGCCAGTGACTGCACTACCAAAGGATATGATGAGCACAGACTGTTCGTACTCCCTGTCAGGTGTAGAGCATATAGCTATGGATCACCTGTATGGGCCAATAGAGCTACTATTGGCGCCGTACGTAGAAAATTGCTCCAGAGTCAACGTCTGGCGTTGATATTCTTGTTTAAGGCGTATAGAACTGTTAGCACCGAAGCTTTACCTGTCCTTGCGGGTGTATTTCCAGTTGATCTGGAGGTGCAACGTCACGCCGCTATGTATTACTCAACGAGAGAGAATATGGACAAAAGCTTTCTTACGTCGCGTGAGCTCTCGAGAATCGATAGACTTTTTAAACCACAATCTGATGTGGGCAACGAACTACTAAACGAATGGCAATGTCGATGGGATAATTCTACTAAGGGGCGACATCTTTATCAGTATTTCCCTCCGGTTCGCGATCGCCTAACAGAAACTTGGCTCGAAATTGACCATTGTGTTTCACAATTTCTCACGGGTCATGGCAATTTTAAGTGTAAACTATTCCCCGAAAGGGTAGGCAGATGTGTAACCAGTACACCCACATTTCGCCGAGTTAATTTCCGTCCCACGATGTGATAGGCGGCCAGCCTACCGCCATACCGAGCACAATTCTATACCCCGGGCTAATCTAATATAATTTTTACCCGAACCGGGGATCGAACACGAGACCTCAACACAGCTGTCGTAACGCGTCTGCATTACAACTGCGCCACCAAGGCAGAGGCATATTAATATATATTTTTTTAATTTAAGTGTCGGACGTATTAAGTGGCGGGAGGTCAGCCGATACTTGCGACCGAAAGATGCCGATGAGAATTAAAAGCCTCATATAAAGGGCATTTTAATAAGGACGCTCAATTTTTAAATGTTAATAAAACAAGTTGTGTGTGACATATCCACTATGTTTATTACCACCTGCCCTTATCCCACTCGCATTGAGGTCGGCGCAACATGCTTTATAACACATTTTACAGAAAGATTTGGCTTGTAGTTATTACGACCGGCCGCCTATCTGACGTCAACCCCTTTGGGGAGATATTTGTGGATCGCATAAACATTTGTCGCCGTGCGGGAATCGAATCCGCGGCCTCACGCTTCACAGCCGGTCACTCGCCCACAGCGCCACGGAAGCTGTCATAGTGAGATATCCACTATCATTGACGGTTGATGGTTGGGTTGGATGGCAATGCTAGTTTAGTATTGAATTAAATACGGACCGATGATTCAGAAATCCGCACTAAACAGTAATTTTCTCGGAATACATTTAGTGCTGGTAGATCTCGTTTACATTGGTATCACCCCAAATTCGACAATATTGCTATGTATGGAACTGTCAACAACATATCATTCATTCAAAAATGAGCGTCGACGCGATTATTCTAGAGAAATTTGAGGCAATTTCCAACTGCTCCAGAGCCCTTTCACGGAATACACGGCGTTGTCTTTGGTCTTTGAAATCGCAGAATATCAAAGTTCTCGTTAATGACGCAGCAGCGATGTTTTCATCAGACCTTGCGTGTTTGTTGATTATAATTTATCGAACCGGTTGACTCGAACTTGGCCAAAAAACGTAGAATAGTCAACATCAATGGACGGTTGTAAGACGGAGCACTGGTTTGATAATATTAGATGATTTGCACAACAAATTTTATAGACTTCACTTTAAAAACTATAACTATATCGATGACTAAAACCTAACAAATTTGATAGTAAGAAACAACAATTTTATTGTACGGTATAAGCCCGCAACATTATATATTTACCATAATTATGTAAAATATAGGTTTGGTTAAAAGAAATGAAAAATAAAAATAAGTTAAATAAAATAAAATTAAATTAAAATTTCGAGCGTCCCCATTGAAATACCCTTTATAAGCGTAACTTGCCCTTAAGCGTCGTGTCCAGGAAACGTCCTGGCAGGCAAACTCCGAGAATGTCGCCGAAGATGGTTTGGTCACGTTATGAGGAAACTGCACATGTACGTCACACCGCGGTGTGCGTGGCAAAAAAAACTAGAGGAAATATACATTTAAAAAAAATATTGTTTATTTAGTGAAAACTGGTTAAGCAGTTCATTGATAAAAATTAAAGATTTTTTGTTCATTAATGTAGGTAATAATTAAAACGGAAACTGACTTAATTGATTTGTAGCATGGAACCAGATTTTCAAACAGAAGCTATTCCATCATGTTTGAAAGTATAAAGGTACTGATCAAAAATTCCAACAATCGAGCAACTCACCCATATATTTTATGTGCATATTCGTGCACAAAAAATATATATGTTAGAGGGCGTTCAAAATTACGAGTTTTGTATGAAGCAGGTTGCTTTGTATTAATAAAAATAACTTTAACAAAAAATAAAAGTGACCAACATGAACGTCATGCGGCATATGCTATAAAAAAAGACAACAGTGAATAAAAATCCCTATCTGGGCAGGTAAAAAAGGATAACAAAATAATTATTAGGGTGACCATGCGTTGATAACGCGCTGATACAATCAAACATGCAAATGATAAATATTTGCAGTCATTTATATGGGGGTCATAACAAAACACTCGTTTTATTTTTTACCTTCTGCGGCCCATAAATGAGTTAACCAAGTAACGTGCAGTCATTTCAATAGGGTAGACAGAGAATAATACTTACCAAATGCGCGGTATTCTTTAGTGAGCAACTTAACATTGCAACTTACATAGTGTAAGTTTTACCTTGGAACACTTTTTCATCGAAACTTTTAACCCACTTTAAAATACAGGTCGCGGTCGTTTAAAAGGTCGTTTATAAAATTCCTGTGATTAATTAGGCTACACTCAGACACTTTTGTTGATGAAATTTAAGAGTTATGTGGCAGTGTCTCCATATTATATAAAAAAAATGATGCAGTAAGCTAATGTGGCGGCTCTAGGACAGGTTTTGATTTCCTGATCACATTATGAGAGGTTTATACGCACAGTTAAAAATATAGGTTATTAATAAAATGTAATTAGTAAATGTAACTGCCTCGGTGGCGCAGTTGTAATGCGTACACGTTACGATTAAGCTAAGGCTGAGATCTCGGGTTCGATCCCCGGGTCGGGTAAAGTGGTATTGGGTTTTTCTATTTCGAAATGCTTAAATGCCCGAAGTCTGAAATTTGTGCCCGGTATGGCGATTGGCTCGCCCCCCTATCACATCGTGGGACGGAGATACGCTCAGCGAAATGTGGGTGTACTAGTTACACCTCTGCCTACCCCTTCGGAGATTACAGGCGTGAGTGCGTAATTAGGTTTTCACATTCCCCCCGGTTTCGTACAATTTGCCGTCGCATGATTATATCACGCCTGTATTCGAACGCAACAAAATCTCAACATTAAATACGCTTCTGCCATAATTAGATTATTTTATTTGCCTAGTTCGACTGATCGAACAATTTTTATTAATTTGGATCGCCAATGGGTGTACATATAAAAATTATTACGTAACCAAACAATTTATCATGCTACCCAGTTACAGTGTAGTATGCATTATGTATAACTATGCTGTCAAACCACGTGGCCATAGGCTTCATTATGATTTATAGTCACTATCCACGTCAACTTCCACGAAAATACGTAAATTGAACAAACAATATAAATTTCCATTGTTTTAATCACCTATAATTTTAATTGAGAATAAGAACAATCCTGTATAAATTATATTACTTATATTATATCATCACGTTTTATTATATTTTCCATGATTCGCGAACAATTTGACAGACTTAACAACAGAGACTACTTACTGTTTTAATATACAACGTGTAACAGAAAGGTTTTGTCTAATTTGAGCAATGTGTACGATATAAGTACGAGGCATGCCTTTTAAGTTTTGTCGTTTGAAGAAAAAAACACAACTAGAACCTTATAGTACTTTTTATTGTTTTCAAAGTATTCACCACGTAGCTTAATACACTTTTCCACTCGCTCAAACCAGTTATTATAACATTTATTACACTCTAAAGTGGGGGTGTTCAAAATGGCTGACTTGAAAGCGTCGACTGCTTCTTCACCGGACTGGAACCTTTGACCACGAAGACTTTCTTAATTTTAGGAAATGTAAAGAAATCTTTAGGGCTTAGGTCAGGACTGTATGGATGATGGTCAAGAATTTCTACTTTTTCCTGCTTCAAATACTCAATCGTTTGACGAGCGCTGTGTGAGCTTGCGTTGTCGTGGTGCAGGATGATGCGTCGCTTTGAGTTAGATGTTCGAAGTTCGGCGATGACTTGTGGTAAAACAAACTGTGGTATACCACTCTGCGTTAACCGTTCTACGATCTTCAAGTGCAATAGTCGCAACATGGCCGGTTTTTCCAACGAACGTGGCCACCATCTTCTTTGAAGTGCTTCGAGAACGAACAACTTTAGTCGGCTTTGGCTCGTCTTGAAAGACCCAGATTGTAGATTGTTGTTTGGAATCAGGATCGTAGGCATAGATCCAAGATTCGTCACCATGGATGATGTCGTAGACGTGATTTAACTCTCCTCGGTTGAACCTTTGCTGAGTTTTCTTACACCATCTGACGCGGGCCGCCTTGTGATCGTCGGAAAGTAGATGCGGTATCCAACGACAAACTAGCTTTCTCACACCAAGCGCTTCATGCAAGATCTTCTGAATGGTTGTCCCTGAGATGCCTAATAGAGCCTCTATCTCTCGATACACACATGTCACATGTGGATTTTCGAGAATTAGTTGTCTCACAGCAATGATGTTACCTTCAGTGAAGGCGGATTTTGGGCGTCCTTCGCGAGATTTGTCACTAACACTAGTATGTCCACGCTGGAATTCTAAATACCAGCGTTCGACAGTCCGCAGACATGGGGCTTCATCACTGAACACAGATGTTAGCTCTTCAAAACACTGAAGCCGTGTCAGGCCTCTTCTAAAGTTGTAGAAAATTATTGCACGAACATTTTCCTTAGAAAGATTCATTTTCGTACGTTACCTGACAGATTCCAATCGACGCTGTGACTAAACATTAGCATTAATACTAATACTTTCAACTGTTTTGAGATTCAAATTTTAAACACATTCGAATATAGAACAATTCCAAATTCAAAATTGCGGGAAATATGGAAACGACAGAACTTAAATCCAATAAAATTTATAAAAATCGCTGTTTTTAAATAATAAAGAATAAAGCAACTTTCCTGAAAGTTTGAAACAAATCGAAGTTCGGAGAAAAAAGTTCTAGCTATTTAAAAACAGCTATTTTTAAAAATGTGTTAGATTTAAATAGCTATAAAAATTATAACTCAAATACAAGCTCGATTCCCTACTTTAAATTTTCAGGGCTTCTTGGGGTCAGAATAAAGCAACTTTCCTGAAAGTTTGAAACAAATCGAAGTTCGGAGAAAAAAGATCTAGCTATTTCCAAACAGCGATTTTTAAAAATTTGATTAGATTAAATAGCTATAAAAATTATATCTCAAATACAAGCTCGAATACCTAGTTCAAATTTTCAGGGCTTGGGGACAGAATAAAGCAACTTTCTTGAAAGTTTGAAACAAATCGAAGTTCGGAGAAAAAAGTTCTAGCTAATTAATAATAGCGATTTTTTAAAATTTCATTGGATTTAAATAGCTATAACTTTACAAAATCGGAGCAATTAAGCAAAAGCTGGGTAGATTCCATTAAAATATACCTCAACAAAATATATTAGCTGCTAGTGGATCCTCATCTTCAAATACGGTACATATAATAGTGTTTTATAAATAGGTAAAATTTAGCCAAAACAGTTGTTTAGTTGGAAGCTATAAGCTAAGCCCGATATAACTTTAGACCAAATATCTATTTTTTTTCATAAAAGTAGAATTCTTACTGAGAAAAATGCCGCTGGGCAGGAGTCTTTAAGTTATATAGAAGCCGAGATACAAATATTTGCAAATTTATGAAAAGTCGACTCCAGCGGCAGGATTTGCACATATCGTATCGTCAAATCGTATCGTAATCGTATCAAACTTTCAGTATCGTCTCCAATTTCGGTGTACTTTCGAGGAAAAAATCACCATCAAAATCGCTGACCCTAGTGCGCACACTTTCGTCGAGAATTAATGGATCTGCCCATAATAATTATAATAATTCCAAAAAATCGACGTTCAAACCAAATTTATTCGTATCAATCATGCAACATTTCTGCCTTTTCAAGGTGATCTAGGTCCTTCGTATGCGAAAGGACCGTCTACGTCTGCCGCCAAGCAACAGTGTGTAAGCACTGTTGTTATCCGCTTTGAAGGGAATTGAAGCCAGTGAAATTACTGGGCATTATAAGACTTAGCAACTTATGTCTCGGGGTGACAAGCGCAGTCCAATCCCATGCAGTGCTTAGTAATTCAAAGTTCTGTGTGGTGTTGCTTCTGTTTATGGGCAGGCGTGGCGCTTACCATCAGGCGAGCGACCTGCTCGTCTCGTCATTCAAGCAAATACAAAAAAAAACCTCTACTTGTCACTCAGTCGACTGATATACTTACTTCGCTTCAACTTTATCAATCGTGAATTAGTTAACAGTTTATTTTATAGTTTACGGTGTAATAAAAATAATGAATTGCAATCGATCGGAAGGGGTTTAGTGTTGTTTTCTTAAAACTGCATTCTTATACATATAACTATGTTTAACTTCTCCGCTAATTGTAGACTAATTTAGATGCAAACAAATTTGTTCGATAGAGTTTAGCTGCGATATGATCCCATATAAAGATCTCTTCTTCCAACTGTCCTTATCCCACTCGCGATGGGGTCGGCGCAACGTACTTTAACACATCTTACAGAAACCCTATTGTGAAAGGGAAGAAAGAAAGAAAACCCTATTGTGAACATAAAATCCAAATTGGTTGAAAAATAAGGCAAAGGCAAATCGCAGTTAATATCAATAATATGAGCAAAGCTGCAAAGGTGGGCGTGTGCCACGCGCTGGGAACATCTCACTATCTCCCTCGCACAACTGCACTACGTAATGACCATCGCGACCGATGACGTGACACATATCCAATCGTACATCCCTTTTATTCATTGCCAACTACCACTTCTAACTTCTAAGTCATTTATTTGTGATTGTGATTAAATTAATAAAAATGTGCCGCATTTAAAAAAATACACATTAGAAAATAAATACGTTACAGGCTAAGCCATGGGTGCATTGTGCAATAAAGGATATGATGGTTTAAACTCAGAACCCATAACGGTAGATATAAAACACTTCATCGGTTGTTATCAGTAGCATATTATAGCATTTATAGCACCCGCATATAGATACCATGTGATAAAGGCACAACTCGTTCTACATATCGATATATGCATATCGCACGCCATAAAGTTTTAAAGTGTCAAATAGTAATAAAGTGTCGAAGAATGCCATACTGCAGCTCATATCATTTGCACTTGAATTAATGTCGTTGTTACTTAGTAATAAAGACGATTAACGAAATTTATTTAGTATTCAAACACGAAGACAAGAAGTATTGAACAAGCAGTTAATTAAAATAATAATAAATGATATTATTGGTACTAATTTCTACCAATAAAAAAAAAACTAAAGATTTATTTACAATTTGTGAATAAACCGGTGCGGCAAATAAATTATTGTAAGAGAATTTAGTAATGCCTAGCGTATAAATTTGCAGTGGTAACTTGACAGCCACCAAGGCACAGCTGCCGAGTAACTAATAAGCTGTGAAAAGAGAGGCCGGGGGTTCAAATGTAATTTGTGTAATACACAAACATTCGTTTCGGATCTGGGTATTGTGGGACCGGATGTCCCTTGTAGTTCCTGGTACCCACGATACAGGTTAACGTAGTGTGAGGTGGAAACCATGTGTGTGACTGTTGGGTGTATTTATTTATTATTTGTTTCGGGTCTGGGTGTAGTCGGACCGGATGTCCCTTGTAGTTCCTGGTACCCACGATACAGGTTAACGTAGTCTGAGGTCAAAACCATGTGTGTGACTGTTGGGTGTATTTATTTGTTTCAGGTTCTTCATGGCACCAAATATAAAAGATCAGCACTCGACCGTGCCGCCTGCTAAGGGAGAGTTCGAGAAGTTAGTACCACCCCAAGCGTCAGATAGGAAATACCAACTAATCTATATAAACTTCCTCACCTTCGGGTATTGGCATCTGGCCGGACTTTACGGACTTTACTTGTGCTTTACGACTGCTAAATGGACCACAATTATCATGTGTAAGTCAATTTAACAGCTGTTGCTAAATTGCCAATGTAAAATTATTCACTTATGTCATGATTTTCAAATATTATTAAGATTTTTATATACTTTAATGAGTTAAATAACACTTAGATTTTAAAAGTGAGTTTAAAAAGAACCTAATTTGACTAACGTCGAAGTAGGTAGAAATAAAATTATAAAATGAAAAATCTGACAAACATGATGTTCGAGTGGCCTCCTTAGTTTTTAGAAGTTTAGTTTAAGTTGAGTGTCGAGACTGAGCGGTTGTACATTGGAAGTGGCTGTACTGATACCTTCTGTGAAATATAATAAATATACCAGAGACACTGAAAAGGCGTATTCTTTACATCTCAGAAGTGGGATAAACCAAAAAAGGTATGTTGGCTATCTTGACCGCTAAAACTATTATATTTGCTTATTATTATATGCTATCACGTTATTAAACTCTCACTTTTACAAAACTTATCAAGAAGCATATGAGTACGGTATCCACTTGTAAAGTGTAAAGATTAATGTCCCTTGCTTATTATTTATATTTTACAATTGTGTGTAATACTGTGTGTGGGGTACGTGGCCGGGGCTACTCTCTGGCAGTACCATAGCACGGGGTATTGTACACTCTGGCCGAACTTATCGTATGCTTGATCAGAGCTACCCTCTGATAGCGCGGGATACGTTCTTACCCAATTAACTTCGTGGTTTCCTAGTGGAATGACAATATTTTAAAATTTTATAAATGGTTATTGGTGGCTACGTTCTCGTAGGCTTATATATGCATATATGTAAAAGGGAATGAAATACAGTGAAACATAGTGAACATCTGAACATATTTATTCTATAATATAATTGAAAAGCTGGCGGTACCTCAGTGTTCGTAAATATTGATGGGTATGAATTATTAAATTTACTACTTATATACTGAATAATTGCTTTAATACATTTAACAACTGATTAGTGAACTATGGTTGTTCACTAGATTGATAAAGATGTACTATGTGGCTTGACTGGATTTTTGAGTGGGTATGTATCCCGCTGGATGTTGACCGAGTCACTAGTTGTCGCATTATGTTAGTGGGCGTACTGTGTGATCTCACTGGATTATTGAGTAGGTATGGTTCCTACTGGTTGTTGAGTGAGACACTGGTCGTCGGATAATTTTATTGTTAGCCAGTAATTGGAAACTGGAGTTAGCTGTTTATTATCTGCTACCTATAATAACCAAACCGAGTAATTTGATAAATGCACAGCTTAAAATTATTGATTTTAATAGTTAGATACCCGTCTAGTTGTTTTTTTTTTATTAATATACCCACTTTTAAGGATTCTTACATTTTATTTATTTTGCTCTGAATATTATTTTTAACGCATGGTGTATTATGGTACTTACATTTTATTATTGAACGGTGTGTTCTAATACATTTACTTTACGAATTGAAATATTTTACACTTCTAAGCTCAAATCCAAATGGAATGATTGTGAATGGATTATTCCCCATGATAATTAACATGTTCCAGTGAGGTGTGGCTATGACATCTGACGTCGAGACGGGTACTCCACCTGGTACACCTCCGAGACGTCGGCGTAAACCTAAGAAAAAGATAGCTAGACGGGAGAGCCCGTCATCATCCAGCTCGTCGTCATCCAGTTCCAGTGATGAGGTTTTACCAAGAAAGATACGTAAGCGTGCTAAAGACCTTTCTACCAAGGACATCCTAAAATTAGTTAAGCGGGTTACGAAAGATCCACCGAAATACTCCTGGAATAACAATAACCTTAACAATGTTATTCCGGAGTTCGATCCGTCGAATAGGACTCAAACTATTGAAAGCTGGCTGCGAAAGGTGAACGAATGTGCGGGTATATATGAATGGGATGAGAAACAGATTGTCCATTTCTCTTTACAAAAATTAGCCGGTCTAGCTAAGAAATGGTTTGAATCCTTGCCGACAGTTGTCTTCACGTGGGACGAGTGGCAGGTTAAGCTCAAAAAGGCTTTCCCAAGTGAGGACAATTATGGACGTCTCTTAGAAGAGATGTTAAATCGTACTTCACGAAGCGATGAAAGTCTTCGTGAGTATTTTTATGATAAATTAGGATTGTTAAACAGATGTGAAATTAGTGGTAAAAAGGCTGTTGATTGCATTATATACGGTATTAGCGACCGTTCAATTAGGAACGGGGCGCAAGCGCAAAGTAGTTCGGTGCCTGAAGATTTACTCAGCTTTCTGGCATCGCAAAAACCTCAACCGCTGCTTAATAGTAAATTGAGTGATCGTGCAAATCAAAAACCTAGATCTATTAATTCTGGTGCAAGTTCACACGTTACTAACACCAAATCGATCACCTGTTACAATTGTCGTTCACAGGGGCATCCTTATTTTAAGTGCACGAAGCCTATTATTAAATGCAAACGCTGCAGCAGGATAGGACACGATAACGATGGTTGTAAATTAGAACCTCTTGTTTCCTTAAATTCTAAATTAAACCATGTGGATAATGTAGGAGAAAAAAATACTTTAATTATTAATTCTTACAATGAGAGCAACTCCAAGTACTTTAAATTTGTTGTAATCAATGACAGGTCCTATAAAGCGTATATTGATTTTGGTAGT
The DNA here is from genome assembly GCA_905332985.1 of Mimas tiliae. Lineage (NCBI taxonomy): Eukaryota > Metazoa > Arthropoda > Insecta > Lepidoptera > Sphingidae > Mimas > Mimas tiliae. The sequence goes on from HG995238.1 coordinate 5,242,532, forward strand.
GAGTGCACCCTTTTACGTAGAACTGAGGCAGATTTAATGAGTCTAGTTAAAAGTTTTGATAACGTCCCAATTGTTAAAGGTTTTGGTCAATCGTCAGTAGTACCTCTGTACAAGTCAAATGTGTTCATTAGAATCGACGAAATTGAATCTGATATTGAAGTATTAGTTGTTGATGACGTTCACATGCAGACGTCCCTGATTGTTGGCCAAAATTTTACGGAATTACCGTTTATTACTGTTTTGAAAGACAGCTCTAGTCTTACATTTTATGAAAGTCCAAGCCTAGTCCCTTCAGAGGACTCCAAAGATATTTTAAAGCTATATATTACTGATACGACGGAAGTCTTGGATACTAGTTCTGTGGCCGTTCATGCAAATTGTAACTTTACGGGAGATGTATTTATTGTAGGTTATAATGCTATCAAAGCAGGAAAGGAGTTTCGTCTGTTTCAGGGTGCTTTTAATGTTTCTTATGGTAAAGGGTTAGTTCTTGTGTCAAATTTATCGCCTCATGCTATAACTTTAGAATCAGGTGTTCTAATAGCTAGAGCCATACCGTTTCATGAACAGAAAGTATGTCAAGTGAATCGAATAGTGAAAGATTCCTCTACTATAGATCCTCTCAATAAAGATGACATTAAGACGGGACCAGGATTGAACGGTGAACAATTGGATAGACTGTATTCATTGCTGCAAAATTACCGCGACTGTTTTGCCACGAATCTCAGCGAAATTGGTTGCGCGAATGATGTAGAAATGAAGATCGATTTAACAGATGATAAGCCAATTTTTTACCGTCCATATCGGTTGTCACATTATGAACGCGAACAAGTCCGAGAAACTATTGACGACTTACTTCGTAATGATATTATTCAGGAATCGACGTCAGCCTACGCCAGCCCAATTTTAATGGTTAAAAAGAAAACTGGAGAGCAGCGTTTATGCGTTGACTTTCGAGCCTTGAATAATAGAACTATAAAAGATCGTTTTCCGTTGCCGCTGATAGAAGACCAACTATCGAATCTCAGCGGTAATAGTTTTTTTTACGATTTTGGATCTCGCGTCGGGATATTATCAGGTCCCCATGGCTAAAGCAAGTCAATATCTAACTGGTTTTGTCACACCCGATGGGCATTTCGAATTCAAAAGGATGCCTTTCGGTCTAGCCAATGCCCCAGCCGTATTCCAGAGACTGATTAATAAAATACTCGGGAATAGGCGATTTGAGTATGCGTTAGCATATTTAGATGATGTTTTGATACCATCAAAAAGTGTAGATGAGATGTTTCAGAGATTAGAAGACATATTAATTCTTTTCAGGCAAAACGGGTTGACCTTGAAATTAACCAAATGTCGATTTTTTGATAATACTGTTAGCTATCTCGGGTATGAAATCTCTCTACAGGGTATTCAACCAAGTGAGGCTAAAATTTTAGCTGTTAAGGCTTTCCCGAAGCCACAAAATGTTCATGAAGTCCGCCAATTCCTTGGATTGACCGGATATTTCAGGAAATTTATTAAAGGTTATGGAGAAGTTGCTCGTCCCTTGACATCTCTTTTAAAAAAAGACTTTGTATGGCAATGGACCGATAAGGAAAATCAGGCATTTTTAATTTTAAAGGAAAAGCTGGCCGATCGGCCCGTCTTAGCTCTTTATGATCCCACCCTTGAAACAGAACTACATGCCGACGCTAGTTCTCTAGGCGTAGGGGGTATACTTATGCAATGGCAAAAAGACGCTAGGGTTTTAAAACCAGTCGCTTATTTTAGTAGACAGACTACTCCCGAAGAAAAACACCTACATTCATATGAATTGGAAACACTAGCTATTGTATGTTCACTAAAAAAATTCCGAGTGTATCTGTTAGGCATTCATTTTAAAGTTTATACGGATTGTGCGGCTCTTCGCACTACGCTTACCAAAAGGGATCTTGTTCCCCGGATAGCAAGGTGGTGGCTGCAAATAAGTGAGTTCACGTTTGATATTGAATATCGACCCGGATACAAATGTCGCACGTGGATGCACTGAGCAGAAACACCAAGCTGTCTGCGGAGCAAGATGATAGCCCCTCTGTTGGCGTATATACTATAGAGAAACAGAACTGGCTTTTATCACTGCAATTGGCAGACCCTGAAGTATCCCGTATCTTTAAAATTCTTAAACCGGGGGATGACCTAGAATGTAGGGATATTCGCAAAAATTATGTTATAAAAGACCATACCGTGTACAAAAAGGTAGACGATAGATTATGTTTGGTTGTTCCGCGAAGTGCCAGATGGCAAATATGCCACATGATGGTTACACAAAAACCCTAGAAAGAATAAAAGACTTATACTGGTTCCCTAAACTAAGAAAATTTGTTAAAAAGTATGTTGCGGCGTGTTTAGAGTGCGCTTATAATAAGGATAACGGGTCAAGGCAAAAGTCTGGTCACTTATATCCGATAGAAAAAGTACAAATACCATTTCACACGATCCATATCGACCATTTGGGGCCTTTCGTAAGAAGTAAAGATGGTAATGTGTACATTTTAACTGTAGTCGATGCCTTTACCAAATACGTCTTTGTAAGAGCGGTTAAAGATTTAAAAACAAAAAACACTGTTAAAATTTTAGAGAGGGTATTTTATGACTTTGGTGTTCCAGCTAGAATTGTATCTGACCGTGGTACTTGTTTTACATCAACAGCTTTTCAAACATTTTGTAATACACTTGGTATCAAACATATATTAAACGCAGTAGCTTGTCCCAGAGCTAATGGCCAGGCAGAAAGATTTAATCAAACTATCTTAAATTCCTTGTCAACACAAAACTTTTCTGGCCATGAACGCGATTGGGACAAGTGTCTGGGTAAAATTCAGTGGGGCATTAACAACACTGTTAATGCCTCAACAAAGAAAACTGCTACAGAAGCTATGTTTGGAATTAAATTAGGTGATGTTTTATCAAATAAGCTTAATACCAGAAACTGTTCTAGCACAAACTCTGAATTACAACAAGTCAGAAAACAAATTAGTAATCATATAGAAAAAGATCAAGCAATACAAAAAGAAAGATATGATGCAAATCGAATTCCCGCAGCTAAGTACGAAATCGGTGATTTAATTAAAATTTGTCGAAATAATTATAATAACGATAAAAAAAGTACAAAGCTTTTATCAAAATTTGTAGGACCATATAAAATTTCCGAAGTTTTAGGCAATGATCGTTATAGAATAACTGATGTTCCTGGTTTTACTAAGAAGGGAAAACCTTATAAAACTGTCATTGCATCTGACAGAATGAGACCTTGGATACATATAAAAGCTTTGCAAATAAATAACTCTGACGGAAGTAGCACTGATGAGCCTAGTAAAAGTAACTCCGAGTAACATTATTAAAAATATTTATAATGAATTATCCCTGTAAAATTACATATTGTAGTAAATATAATGTCAGAATATTTTGATATGATTGTATGATGATTATATAGTTGTAAAATTGTTTATACAGTTATAATTTAGCCAATGTTAATGATTTTGTAGTGTATGAACTATTATAACAAATCGGAAATGTCATGATTTATTTGAATATTTTGCAATTCTTATTTTGTTGTGTGTGCCAGGAGGCAACACACTGTCGGATGGCCGAATGTCATGATTTTCAAATATTATTAAGATTTTTATATACTTTAATGAGTTAAATAACACTTAGATTTTAAAAGTGAGTTTAAAAAGAACCTAATTTGACTAACGTCGAAGTAGGTAGAAATAAAATTATAAAATGAAAAATCTGACAAACATGATGTTCGAGTGGCCTCCTTAGTTTTTAGAAGTTTAGTTTAAGTTGAGTGTCGAGACTGAGCGGTTGTACATTGGAAGTGGCTGTACTGATACCTTCTGTGAAATATAATAAATATACCAGAGACACTGAAAAGGCGTATTCTTTACACTTAGATCAACATTACGTTCAATATTTAAAAAAAAACAGAACCGTGACTGATATCGTCGGCAAACGTCTCAAAACTATAATAATAAAACCATATCATACGCACTCACGCCTGTAATCCCCGAATGGGTAGGCAGAGGTGACACCAGGTAGGTACACCCACATTTCGCTGAGCGTATCTCCGTCTCACGATGTGATAGTGGGCGAGCCTATCGCCATACCGGGCACAAATTCCAGACTCCGGGCTGATACTGAGCATTTAGTAATAGAAAAACCCAATACCACTTTACCCGACCCGGGGATCGAACCAGAGACCTCAGCGTTAGCCTTAATCGTAACGCGTACGCATTACAACTGCGCCACCGAGGCAGTCTAATAAAACAAAATTAGAATTCTAACAATCCTTTAAATGCAACAACCAGTCTTACTATCTGGTAAGTATGTTGTAAGCGAGAGTCCGTCTGGGTAACTTTGCCGTTTTGTCTACTTCTACCATCCAACATCAGTATCCGGTTCCGGTTTACAGGACATTGAAATGATTGAGCAGTAGAATAGTTTATGCCTCGGGATAATACAGTACAGTGATGCAGTGCTATATTGCTCATTGTAATTCAAAATTTTAAGCAAAGTTGCCACTGTAATAGTGATCAGCTCGCTCGCCCTTCTCGTCATGAAGTTGTATCCATTTTTTTTTATAGTATAGGCCGGCAAACGAGCAAATGAGTCACCTAATGGTAAGTGACCTCCACCACCCATGTACGCCCACAATACTAAAAGAAATATGGGTGCGTTCCGGCCTTAAAGGAAAGGGATAATTAAGGGATTGGGAAGGGGAGGGGGTTTGGGCCGGACCATCTAATGTCGAAATTATATGTTCACATTGTAGCCTGGCTGATATTCGTGACAGCAGCCATCGGGGTGACAGCGGGCGCGCACCGTCTTTGGGCGCACAGGACTTACAAAGCCAAACTACCTCTACAAATAATATTGATGGTGTTCAACACGTTCGCGTTCCAAAACACCGCCATCAACTGGGTGCGTGACCATCGCATGCACCACAAGTTCAGCGACACTGATGCCGACCCACACAACGCCACCAGAGGGTTCTTCTACTCGCACGTCGGCTGGTTGTTGGTCAAGAAACACCCCGAGGTGAAGAGGCGCGGAAAGTTGATAGACATGTCGGATATATATAGCAATCCGGTTCTGATGTTTCAAAAGAAGTGAGTATTTCTTTTTAGTAGAGGTCAGCAAACGAGCAAGTGGGGCACCTGCTGGTAAATGATCTCCAACACGTGGGTGGGTGGTGCAGCGTCAACTATAAAGAAAAAGAATGGGGATTGTGAAGGGAGGGGGGATCTGGGTCTCCGTGTCACTCACGTATGAAACGCAACAGCGCGCTACCATTTCACGTCGATTTTCTGTGAGATAGTGGTAGTAAACATTCGTTTCATAGCCACTGTGCCACGGAGGATGTCAAACATTTAAAGGTGTATTCATCACCACCACATATAAGGAAAGAAATAGTGACTTCATTTGAATAATCAATCAGACGACAAAGTCCTCTACATCGCCCATAAACCGTTAAGGATAGAAATTCAACAATGTGGAAGAGCGTCGGTTTTATACTGTAGGCACCGTTTAGGAATGGATTTCTTGAAATTCAACCCCTAAGGGGAGTAAACAGTGACAAAGTTTGTAATGGAAATATTATTCTCTGGTCAAAACTTGAAATGTGTTATTAAGAATACTTTAATGTGGACAAAAAGATAGTTTTCATAAGAACACATTATTTCAGATACGCGATCCCGTTCATAGGAACTGTGTGCTTCATTCTGCCGACGCTGATCCCCATGTACTGCTGGGGCGAGTCGTTCAACGCGGCGTGGCACATCACGATGCTGCGCTACGTGTGCAACCTCAACATCACCTTCCTGGTCAACAGCGCCGCCCATCTCTGGGGCAACAAGCCATACGACAAGAACATATTAGCGGCCCAGTGTATCCCCGTCTCCTTTGCAGCATTCGGCGAAGGCTTCCACAACTACCACCACGTGTTCCCGTGGGATTACAGGACAGCCGAACTCGGAAATAACTATTTAAATTTATCCACTAAATTCATTGATTTCTTCGCGTGGTTGGGATGGGCGTACGATCTAAAGGCGGTGCCCGTCGATATGGCCAGGAGTCGCGCGAAGAGGACCGGCGACGGAACCAACTTGTGGGGATGGGGGGACAAAGATATGGCCGACGATGAGAAGGAAGGCGCTGAAATTCTTAATGGGACGTATTGAACGGTACCGTGAGCGTTTTTATCAAGTATAGGTCGAAAAGGGATTAAAAACAAAATAAAGTAACGAAAATTAGCACTGCTATGTATGTGCCCAATTTTCTTTTATTTATATTGGAGATGGACTAGGTGGTAGTAGGTCTCTCGTATGCGAGAGGCCGTCTGGGTAGGTACCGCCGCTTTGTCTATTTCTGCCGCCAAGCAGCAGTGTGTAAGTACTGTTCATAACATCTTATGTCTCGGGGTGACAAGCGCAGTCCAATGTCATGCAAAGTTGTAACTCAAAATTCTGTGTGGTTTTGTTTCTGTTCATAGGTAGGTTTGCGCTAAACATTAGGCGACCGATCTGCTCGTTTCGTCAATCAAGCTAATAAAAATAACTAAAAAAGAATACAGGTAGACCATGACATGGATTAGTTTACTTTTTATGTCGAAAAAGGCCGTACACGCGGACGGAGCCACGAGTAAAAGCTAGCATATAGATAGACATGCTAGCATTTGCCCGCGGCTCCACCTGCGTAGCAGCCTTGGTTAAACGGAAGACGTTATTTTATTTACTATGCATTCCCGCACATAATAGGTCCTGTCACATCATATGTCGGTAACCTCGTATGCCCTGCTACAACTATACGGAACGAACTATATGGAAATTTTGTTATTATTATTACTTTGTTTACCCAGGTAAACAATATTAATTTGAAATTTAATTTGGTTAAACCAAATCGGCTTTCGGTCGGCTTTAAATATGGATGGGAAAATACTTATCGAATCTATGATTTGTAAATTGAATAAATGTACAACTATAATTTATTGTGTATTTCTTATTAACAATTCGAATGCTATAATAAAGTAATCAGACTAGTGTCATCATCGTGGTGGTGTCACAAAATGCTTATTTGTACATCTAACTTTAAATACCTGACATATCTGAATGTTATCAATGAAATACCGGAGCGTGTAGTGGAGCTGCGCTGCCTCCTGGTGCGTCCGGCAGCGCGCTATGTCCACAAATGTAGACTTTATTTAGATAGCTTTGTGATGTCATATCTCAATGTTTTTGTACTAAATTATACTAAAAATCACTTATTTTATTATTTTTCTCAAGGAGTAAAATATTTAAAATTTTGATGGTGATCCAAAAAGTGTACATCTGAGCACTGAGTACTGACCGTCAGGGTCGGGCACGGGCGGGTCGGCGCGCGTGTCTGCGCCGCACGCCAGCAGCAGGCGGCAGGCGGCGGCGGAGTCGTGCTGCGTTATGTATATACAGCGGTACTGAGCACTGAGTACTGACCGTCAGGGTCGGGCACGGGCGGGTCGGCGCGCGTGTCTGCGCCGCACGCCAGCAGCAGGCGGCAGGCGGCGGCGGAGTCGTGCTGCGTTATGTATATACAGCGGTACTGAGCACTGAGTACTGACCGTCAGGGTCGGGCACGGGCGGGTCGGCGCGCGTGTCTGCGCCGCACGCCAGCAGCAGGCGGCAGGCGGCGGCGGAGTCTCGCCGCGCCGCTACACACAGTGCACTCTCGCCGCGGCCGTCACATGCGTTCACCTTCGCACCTACACACAGTTAAAATAAACTAATACATCGATAAAAGACATGCCAATAAAGATGTTTCTAACCCCGACTATATACTGTCACGAGCATACTTCGCAGAGCTCGTAGCGTCAGGTCGGTAAGATGTAGCCGTACTAGCATTATCGACATAAGTCCGACACAGTATGGGGCGTACTGAAAACATGGCGTAACATAGCCGATGCTGTCCTTACTATCGATCTCGCGTCGCCTCGTATCGCCTCATGGTGAGTGTAGAGCAATGGTCAGACTTGCAACTTTTTTCCTCTGTTGTCACCCCAAATATGTTTAGGCAGATCTAAACGATGATGATAACTAAACCAACCCATCCTTGCAATAATAACTCAATTGCAAACACATGTTCTACATCGCACTTGCTAATGGATCCGAAGAACTTCCACCTCCAGCGGCCCTCGCATGCTCATGTATTGAGACGGCTCACAAGCCCCTCTACATTTACTAGGGACGGACGGATCAAATTTGAAAACCGAGCTTTCTACAAGGTGACTTTGAGCATAATCGTAGTCAAATATTTACTATCCTATCTAGAGCGCCATGCGCTGGCCATAGTGTTGGTTAAAGCTGTAAAAGCAATAATTCGAAAAAAAGCAGCTTCAATCTATAAAAAAATACACCCTGAACTATAAAGAAACTACATTAAAAAATATTCAGAATACTGCGTACATACTACATACGCATTAGCAGAGGTGTAACCAGTACACTCACATTTCGTCGAGCTTCTTACAGTCCCATGCAGTGATAGGGGGTGAGCCTATTGCCATACCGGACAATTTACAATAAACAACTCCAGACTCCGGGCTGATATTGAGCATTTTGAAATAGAAGTACGTATTATCACTGCGCCACCAAGGCAGCCTATACTGTAGTAGTACACAACTATGACATAATTAGCGGCACGAGTCGTGAGCCCAGATGGACAGTAGTGAGGACAGTTGAGAGTCCAATAGGCGACGAGCATCGACTGTAGAACCAATAGCGTGAAGCGTCGGGGCGTCACGCACTTTCATTCCATCAATCAAACCAATAAGTGAGTTATTGTGCAAATGATTTTTTTTCTCGCGACTCGTGCCGGTATCTTATTTAAGAATTTAAGAGGAAATGAAATCTTGTTATCCACTCCACACTGTACCAGAGCATAAAATTTATCTGGAAAATAAGGGTAATTTGGAGTGATAAATAAATAAGTACCGCATTTATGGCAAGTGCAACAAAATATCTCACCGTGTCTGAGCAACAAGTCCATGGCGTCGAGATGCGCATGTTCTGTCGCGACATGCAGCGGCGTCTGTCCCTCCTTGTTCTTCTCGTTCACACGCGCGCCCTTTCTGATCAACATTTCCATCACCTGGGGAATTATATCACTGCATAATAACGTAACATAAGCTCACGCATATAACCGCAAAGGAGTAAGCAGAGCTACAGCTTATGCTTTGAATAACAGCTTCAAAATATTAAAAGTATGAAAGTAGTATAATTTAAGTTTTTCAAATTGATTGTTTTTATGACCAGTGATCAAGTTTTTTTTTAGGTATCGCATTAATAATCACGTAACCTACGGATCAACCAATGATATGTATAATTTTGAATTATTTGTCACAACATCGACGGAGGCAAAATCTGATTATTTCTTCATTATTTAGGCACAGCACTCTTGAAAGTTATATACTTGAGCAAAATTAAGTCAAATATGTACCAAATAAAACCTTATACCGTCCAAATATCTACAACCTCAGCATCTTAGATGCATATTTGGTTTTTTGGTCCTCCGATATTCACATACCTGTTTCCGTTTGGGGTAGACGCTGGCCGCGGCGCAGTGCAGCGGCCGGTCTCCCGTGGCAAGGTGTTGGAAGTTCACCAGCGCTTCTATTGTACATTCACCTGGTAAAGAGTGGGTGCTGCCGCTTGTGGATGCCGTCGAACCCTGGACAGTAGTATAATTTATGCTCGTTATAACAAAGATCTAAAAACCTTTGAGCAATGATAATCAATATTATCGTATAGAATAGACTGAAAACTACTAAGCTAGTACTTATAAGCTACCCTTGAATGTGAATGACTAACGGCGATAAGTCTCTCGATATTTACACTACATCTATGTATTCGAATTTAATTCCTCGTTAAGTTTTACGACTCAACCCTGGTACGGAAATATATTATCTAAATATGAAATGTTCATTACACTAACTTGGTGTTGATGTTGTGAGGTGCCGGAAGACAGTTGTTTCTTGACCCTTGTTGGTTCCGCTAATCGACATGCCTCAAGAAGGCAATGACCGCGGTATTCAACTGCAAAGATATTTAAATAATAAACACTGGCTCTGGCAAACCGCTTACAATCAGGTGAGCCGCCTGCTCGTTTGTCTATCTGAACAATAAATAATGATGATGATCTAATACAGACCTTATACAACAATAGATTATGTCTTAGTAATGTTTCTCTGAATTGACTGACCATGTGTAGAAGCATCGGATGCATATTTGTACTAATTCATGAAAAAAGAAGATTGCTAAAGTTAATAACACTCGGAGTTCGCAAGAGCAAGACTACCTATCACTCGTACTGGTACGTTGTCAATACAAGTACTCACATGCTAGTCTCTCTTGCAGTTCTCTGGTGGGTGCGACGTCCAGGGCTGACTTGCCGTGACAGTTCAGGAGCGTGGGGTCCGCGCCTTCGCTCAACAGCAACGAACATACCTTAAAACGCGAAAATACACTCATTTTATTATACATTAACCATATAATTGTCCAATTGAATTTGTGCCCAGTATGGCAATACGCTCGGCGAAATGTGGGTGTACTAGTTACACCTCTGCCTACCCCTTCGGGGATTACAGGCGTGAATGCGTATGTATGTATGTACTAGCCATATAATGATTACAATAAAGAGTCGGTAAAATTTATTTATAGTTCAGAAGCTAAGAGATAAGATTAAATATTCTTAGACGTAATTATAAACGAAATTGAAGGATCGTAACCAGTAAAGTCCATTCAATATCTGACTCAATTTACGAGACCGATCCTCGGATATGGGCTTTACTGTTTGATGTTAACAAATTTGCGTGCCGCTGTCGATCTCACAAGTGGGTGGTAGGTCCCTCGTATGCGAGAGATCGTCTGGGTTGGTACCTCCGCTTTGTCTATTTCTGCGGCCAAGCAGCAGTGTGTAAGCTCTTGTAACTCTTGTGTTCCGGTTTGAAGCCAAAATATTGAAGACAGTGAAATTACTGGGCATTAAGAAACTAAATTATGTCTCGGGATGACGAGCGCAGTCCAATGCCATGCTTTGTAATTCAAAGTTCTGTGTAGTGTTGCTTTTGTTTATGGGCAGGCGTGATGCTTACCCTCAGGCGAGCGGTCTGCTCGTTCCATCATTCGGGCTAACAAATACAAGTGCAATGGTGAGTGTGAGAGCAGGATAGTAAACAAGTGTTGTTATACCTCAAGCCTCGCCTTGCTAGCGGCCTCGTGTAGCGGTGTGAAGGCCCACAGGTCTGTCGCGTTGACGTCAGCACCCGCACGCACTAACAACTCCGTCACCTCATAGTGACCGTACGAGCACGCGTTGTGAAGCGGCACCAGACCACTGGAATACAATCTGGTACTGTAATTCCTACAGGATTGTCAGTAAAATAGATTATTTTATAGCAGAGACCGGTTTATCATGCCGGCGTTCATGCTAATAAGTACCTATGTAAAGAATATATCCGTGAGTCACTATGGGTGTCCTAGTTGAAAACCAGCGCCAGGCAACACTCAGACAGACTTACCACTGTCTCACAGAAAACTGACGTAAAGTAGCGGCTTGCTGCTGCGTTTCGTACGGTGAGTGAGCCATTCGGAAGCCCAAATCCCCCTCCCCTTTCTAATCCTTTAATTACCCCTTTCCTTTAAGGTCGGCAACGCGGCCATAATTCTTTTGGTATTGTGGGTGTACATAGGCGGTGAAGATCAGTTACCATCAGGTGACCCACTTATGCTATAAAAAACAGTGGCACTCCAAGTGCCGTGAGTGCCGACAGAAGCGAAAACTTCAACAATTATGGTGACAATTGAATATATATCTATGTTGTACGTATATACACAACTTATGTTTATATTATATATATATATATATATATAGTTATATTATCAATGTATTTCAACTTAAATTCAACTCTCGTGTAAACGGGGCCAATATACATAGATACTTATATTCAGAGGTTCCCGACAACGGTGTCGCGAGTTCAATGGTATTTCCCATCTCAAAAAACGCGCCTAAAGAACGATTTTCACTCCAGAACGATATATTTTGCGACTAGCTGTTGCCCGCGGATCCGGCCGTGTGAATAGACTTTTCCGAAATAAAACGTAGCCTATAACCGTCTCCAGGGTCCCATCTATCTCTACATCAAAATTCATCAAAACCGGTTCAGTGATTTAGGCGTGAAAGCGTAACAAACAAATATATATATTTTTTCCTTAAAAGTATCCTATGTTACTTGTTATACCTCCAAGAATAGGCGTACAAAGTGTCATGATGATCGGTTAAGTACGAGTAGTTTTGGCGTGAAAGCGAAACAAACAAACTTACATTAACATTTATAATATTAGTATGATGTTGTAGCCAGTAGAGAGTAGAGAGTAGACACTGTGAGTCACGACTCACCCCTTGTCCTTGGCGTGCACGTCGGCGCCGCGCTGCAGCAGCAGCCGCACGGCGCGCGCGCGGTTGTACCCGGCGGCGAGGTGCAGCGGCGTGGAGCGGCGCCCGTCCGCCGCGTGCACGTTCACGTTGAGCGGCGTCAGCAGCGCCGCCAGACGCTCGTCCGCGCCCGACCGCGCCGCCTCCAGCACCTCCGCCGCGCAGTACTCGCCTGACACAGATAACAACTAAACTTAATATTACATTCATTCGTTAAAACTCTATTATACATACAAATCACTTATTCAAAGTTAGTCTTCTTATATATAAAAATCAATTGCTGTTCGTTAGTCTCGCTAAAACTTAAAAACGGTTGGACCAATTTTGATGAAACTTTTTGTGGGTGTTTGAGTAGGTCCCAGGACGGTTTATATTCACAATTGGACCCGGTAGGTGGCGCTGCAAGCGGTAGATGTTGCGAGTGAAACCGCGCGGGACAACTAGTTAAAAATATTTTAGTAGATTATTTTTGTTTTTTTTTTTTTAATGAAGAAATCAATATAATCGGTGTATGAATGACGAAGTTTTTAGTCTTTCATCGTCGATTTGACCCCAAGCGGAATATCTAGAAAATTAAATGGAGCCAACTTTGACCATAATAATATATTCATTCGAATAAAATAAAAAATATACAAATCGGTACATATTTGGCGGATGTATGCGTGTTCATTGAATGGTTAATGAATTTTGTCGTCCCCATAGCGCAGAGAGCGAATAGCCAGAAGGAAACGAGGCCGCATGTTCGGTTCCCGCACTAATACAAATGTTTGTGTGATTCACAAATATATGTTTCGGGTTTGGGTTTTATTAGACCGCAAGTCTATACAAGTACCTAGTGTGATATTTAGTACTAACTTTTTCTCGCGGCTCCACGTGAACGACCTTGCCCGGGTTTAGAAGTAGCCTATATTCTAATCCAGGTCATGTTCTACCTGTGTGACAAATTTCATCAAAAAAAATACCACCTACATACCTGTCAACACGGGTCTGGTAGCGGGGTCCGCCAGATCGAGCGGTGTCTTGCCTTCTGTGTTTCTGATATTCGGATCGGCGCCATGTTGCAGTAATGCTGGATAGTTATTTATTTATAAGTACGACACAATTGCAAATAAATCAAGTACTTTTAGCAATGAATTCTTAATTTCACAGAAATTATTGGTCCTAAAAGAAAAGAAGAGATATATACAATAATTCAGGCTCTTCAGTCTAGTCGCGTTCCGGGATCAGCCAGTGTATATCCAGTAACTTCAGGCCGGCATAAATCTGCCGACAGTAGAGGGACGGAATGTCTCTTGACGGTCTTGTACGTTATTTGGACTGTACTGTACTTAGCATCAGGTCCAGTGTTAGGTACATTGCCGTACCAGGATTAAAAACACCTAGATGATAAATATATCCAAGCGAAGTGTGGGGCGACCGCAAGCCCGCTAGACCGACGACCTTATAGACGTGGCGGGAAGCGGTTGGATGAGGAAGCCGGAGGACCGTCAACGGTGGCGCCATCTTGGAAAGGCCTATGTACAGCAGTGGACGAATTCAGGCTGATGATGATGATGATGATGAGATGATAAATTATATATAAGTAACTAACCAATGCAAACGTCCACTTTGCCCTTTGCAGCTGCCTCGTGTAGTGGTGTGTATCCCCAATTATCACGCGCTGTGGGCGCCGCTCCTGTTAAATACAAAATAAATAACACCCATTACAATCAAAATAATAATATACGCCAAATCAAATCAAATCACAAATGGGAAGCTCAAAAAAACAAGCGTGAAATGGCAGCAGCAACGTTTCGTATCGTTTTTTTTATTGCATAGACCAGCATACGAGCAAGTGGGTTAGCTGATGCTAAGTAATCTCCACCGCGCATGTACGCCCACAATACCAAGAAAATCATGGGCGCGTTGTCGACCTTAAAGGAAAGGGATACCGTACGAAACGCAGCAGCAAGCTACTTTACGTTGGTTTTCTAAGACAGTGGTAACGACCCGGACAAAACTGTCTACAGCGTGGCTCTACCACTCACCGAGAGTAAGATATCCGGATCGCCAAATCCCCATAAATTCCTTTTTAGAAGGAAAGAAAAAATGGTCGGCATCGCATCCATAATCAGCCTGATGTTATGGGTGGTCCGTGGTAGAGATCACTTACCATCAGGTTAACCAATTACCCATTAGCCAGCCTCTGCTATAAAAATACACAGACTATCGGCGTAGGCTTAGTAATTTCGTTAGCACTCAGCGTTAGTAGTAGGTGCCCTACAAAGGGTCCAGGAAATCTTTACACTAAGACATACCAGCTGCCAACAATGCCCGTACGACATCTGCATGTCCAAACGAGCAGGCGTTGTGTAGCGGTTGGAGGCCGCCGTCGTCTCTCGCCTGTAGGGCTGCGCCCGCCGCTATCAGAATCTCCACAACTTCCCTGCGTCCGTAACCTGGAAGCATGATGTTGTAGTAGAAAATTATTGTTACGATTTTCAGATCAAAATTACATACATACGCACTCACACCTGTACTCTCCGAAGATGTAACTAGTACACCCCTATTTTGCTGGGCTTATTTACGTTCCATGATGTGATAGGGGGCGAGCCTATCGCTATATCGGGCACACTTCCAGACTTCGGGTTGATACTAAGCATTTAATGATAGAAAAACCCAATATCACTTTACCCGACCCGGGGATCGAACCCGAGACCTCAGCACAGCAGTCGTAACGCGTACGCATTACAACTGCACCACCGAGATTGCCCAGATAAAAATTGTTGTGCATATTTTTCTAAATGTGGATTTAATGGTAGCTAATATTATTATAATTGTAGAAACCTCAGATATACAATATGTAAAAAAAACCCTGTCCGATCCGTGAAGGTGTTATTAGCTATCGAGATAGGGTTCTATTAATGTAATCCTTTTTGCATAAACAGTAAAAAAAAATACCCCAAATAGAATTCATTAAAATGTAATTACACAAGAAAGTTTACATGGCAATACAGGGGTGATGGTGCGGCGCGCGACATAAAAGAAAAATCAAAAGACTATATAAAAATATATATACTACAGAAACACGTGACGGCGACGACGGTGATGTCTCACTTTGAAAATTTACTACATTTTAGGGAAATTCGAGTAATTTGGGTACTAATAACATGCATTTTGAAATACAATACCATTTTCATTTTCATGAATAATATTTTATTTTTATTTTTACCGGTAATGTCATTGGGATACCTATATGCCGCTTTCGGATCGGACAGGGTTTTTTTTACATATTGTATAATAAAATAGACGACGCAAGTACTTCAATTTGCATGAAACATCCTGCCACATATAACTATTTACTGTTACATCACAAGAGCAAGTTAGTGATAAGATAACTTTAACAAGTTTTGAAGAGTTATTACAATATTAACGGCGCGGCGCGATAAGGCATACCACGAGTGTTTTATGTGTTCCACTGACGTCTGTCTTACTATGATAACTGTTAACATCATTGATAATATGGTTTCTGATACCTAAATATCTTGTTTATATTTTTGTACTGACTTGTCATAGCGCTATTTTAGTTGCCTTAATGAGCAATAAACGATTTTATTATTTTATTCATCGAGAGCAAACTAAGTCAAAGTACGCGTTCCCATGATATTGCCCAAAATTTCGTTTCTGTTTCGGCATGCAAAATAGGTAATTACGTCGTCTATTAAATGTATGTCTGCGGTAGAAACTAAATTTTAGTAAGAGTAGATTTGTGCCCCATAGCACATACTGCTGTTGAGTTGACAGTTCTCATTATTGCCTAAAAATAGTATGTAGTTGTTAAGTAAAACCATACATTTAATGAAAATACTCTAACCAGAAGGGCCACAATACACAAGGAATGTACACAGGATACTAAACAAAACCAAAAATTGGTGTTATCATTTTATGAATCATCAGTGTTAAAGCACTTGTAGCACCTTGAAGTTACTAGTTTAGAAAAACGACAAAACTGAATCATTCTTGTGAAATCAGAAGTAATCAATGGTGACATTGAAGTTTTTCTTGTCATTTCTTTATCACTTGCGAAATAAAAGTGTTATAAAGGACCTATTACACAATGTTCGAGTAAGATATAATCATCAATTAACATATTATTATAAGACAACTATTTTTTAAAGTACCTAGTAGAAGTTATTGTTGAATGTTAGAGCCATACTATATGTAGTTTTGTTTACAGTGTGAATGGGTCGGTTCGACCGTGTTATTACTGTATCACAGAAAACCGACGTAAAATAGCGACTTGGTGCTGTGTTGTGAGTGCGCCCAGTGAGGAAGATATCCAGAGACATGTCTTGTACATACATCAAGGTCGGCAGCGCGTCCATGAATTTTCTGATCTAAGTTTCTGATGCCGTGGACGCATGGGTCCATGGGTGGTGAAAATCACTGACCATCAGTTTACACGTGTATTTGCCGGCCTATGCTTTAAAATAAAGCATACTTTATCTATGAATGTATGTGCATGTCATTCTGAATAAAGACAATCCTTTGTGTGGGTTTTTTGGAAGTAAATTGTAAATTACTATTTAAACAGTCCATAAGAAATTACACACAATAATTATTTGAAATGCATCTAACATTTCAATCTATGCAATCCAAATAAGAACAGGAGTAACCATGTTATAACATCATGGGATTTAAATATCGAGAAAAATTAGGGCAATCTAAGTGGTATGTCCCTTGTATGCGAGAGGCCGTCTGAATAGGTACCACCGCTTTGTCTATTTCTGCCGCGAAGCAGTAGTGTGATTACACTATCGTGTTCCGGTTTGAAAAACATTGAAACCAGTGAAATTACTGGACATTATTAGGTCCCTCGCATGCGAGAGGCCGTCTGGGTAGGTACCAATGTTTTGTCTATTTCTGCCCCCAAGCAGCAGTGTGATTACACTGTTGTGTTCCGGTTTGAAGAACATTGAAGCCAGTGAAATTACTGGGCATTATGTGATTTAACATCTTATATCTCAGGGTGCGAGCAGTTCAATGCCATGCTTCATAATTCGAAGTTCTGATGGGTGTTGCTTCTATTTATGAGCAGGCGTGACGCGTACCATCAGATGAGCGACATACTCGTCTCGTCATCTAAAGCTAATAAAAATATATATTTTGCAGCTAAACTTACTCCTTTGGTGACATAGCTACAACGGTAACTTACGCCAATTTTAATTTTTTTGCGGTAGCACACCTACCTTTGGTATTAGTATGTAAATACCAATACAATAACACAATCGCGACGAGTGTGTTGTTATCCGTTGAGCAGTTTCATTTTTACTCCAAACTTGCGATTTTTTTGTTTGCCTGCCCATAATCAAAAGCAATACTAAACATAACTTTGAATTACAAAACACGGCATGGCATTGGGCTGCACTTGTCGCACCAATACATAATATGTAAAGTCTCATCATGCCCATTAATTAAATAACCATATCTTAACCAAATTTATATGAGACCACATCACAGCTAAACTTTTCTCTCTTTCTGCCTGGCGTTATCCCGGCCTATTGCCAGGCCTTCCTACTTAAACGCTTCCACTTCGCGCGATCTTGAGCATCCTTGGTAGTGAGACCATTGGCTCTCATGTCTCCCTTTAATACGTAAAGCCATCGCTTTTTGGGCCGTCCGCGGGATCGTAGTCCTAGTACAATCTGGCTCAGGCATTTGCGACCGACGTACTCCTGCGGTTTCCTCAAAACGTGACCAAACCACATTAAGCGACATTCCTGAAGTTTGTCAGCCACGTCGCGGGCACCAAGGCTGCAACGGATGTAAACGTTACGTTTACGTTCTAGTCGTGTAACGTTCCACCTTCACCACAGCATCTTCATCTCCGCGACGTGGATCTCCTTGATATGGCACCCGAGAGTAGGCCATGCACCCATACAGGAGCACAGGCCGAATGATGGTCTTATACGCATATGAGGCCTTTAATCCTGGCATCTTTCTGTCGCAAGTAACGCATGTGACCTCCAGCCACTTAGCCCAAGCAGCGCTTTTACGTCGAGGTCGATGTCACCAGACTCGTGCAGTACAGACCCCAAGCACTTAATCTTGTCCATTTTCACGGCACGTTCGTTCAATCAAGCCATGTACTCTGCCTTCGCCACATTCAGTTTCAGGCCGCCGTTTTCAAGTGTCCCTTTCCACAGGTTCACCCTTTGCTCTAGACACTGTTTGTCTTCATCAACCAGTGCTGTGTCAACGGCATACATAAGCAACCAAGGTTGCTGCTCTTGTATATTCGCCGTCGTGACATCAAGCACAACACTGAATGGAAGAGGACTGAGCGCCGAGCCTTGGTCCCGATTACAGTTGGTGTCCACCAACTGTAATCGGGAAGGTGTTGGTATCGCCAACAGCAGGTCGAACTAAGGACTCGGATCAACAACGCTTCGGCACACTCTTGACACTTAGCGCCCACCAGATCGCCTGCAGGGGCACACAATCGAAGGCCTTCTAAAAATCTAAAAATATGTAGAGGCTTCGTCCTGTATGCCTCGACATCTTATCGCGAAAACTGAGTCCATGGCGCCACTTCAGGGTGTGAAGCCATATTGAAACTCAGACAGTAGTCAGTACCTACACTCTTGGCAGAGCCTGGATTCGAGGACGCGTTCGAAAAGCTTTATGGTATGGCACATCAGCTTAATGCCACGATAGTTCCCATAGTCCTGAACACTACCGTTTAATTTGTATTCTTCATGCAAAGAAGACAATTTAGGACCTCGTCAGGCGAGATTGGATCAACTAGTCCCTGGTTCGGAGACAACTCAAGGAAGGACACGTCCAAATGCTTGGTCCATAATAGGGTTGATGCATGAACTTGAATTCGAACATTAATGTATACGCAATAGAACAAAATACAAAAACCAAACCCTATTATGAAAAAAGAATCAAAATTGGTTGAAAACTGAGACTAGAATGAATATTTCAAATATTGATTAATACTTTTTATGATTTGAATTAAGTAATCTCCCTTGCTATATACCATCTAGCTATCTCCCTTGCATGCATGTGCCGCATTATGACATTGTATATGGCGTGCTGCATGCCTCATTTTATTATCATTCGACATTCATGCTCTCCACCAGATTTAAATAGCCTATAACTCCAATATTTTTGAGGGGATTAATAAAATTCTTTCCATTATGAATTATGGACAATGTAAGCTATTAAATAATATGTATCATTATAATGTATACAATAGGGTAGTTGATTTGATTTTTTTATTAATCAAATTAATAAGTTATGTTACCCAAAACTTAATGCAGAAAGAATTTTATAAATCCATCCAAAAATAAATTAGTTAGTAGGCATTCCAATCTGATAGAAAGGGTAACTGTCAAATAACATACAATGCAAATATTTAACATAACTTTGTAAAATAGCTATTATGGTGCACGCATGCAAGTGAGATGAGTGTGATATCACCACTAGAAACCCACTTTTCCTCATATCAATATTTAAAGTCATAATAGGGTTGATGCATGAACTTGAATAGGGTAGTTTCCTATATTGAATTTTATACATTATTTTATAAAAAACAGAGAATGATACGCAAAAGAAACCCTTTTATTAAAACACAATCAAAATTGGTTCAGAAATGTGCCCGCAGCTATGACTTTAAATGTTGGTATGAGGAAAAGTGGGTGCGTAGTAGGGATATCTCACTATCTCGCTTGCACGCATGCACTATAATGAACATTTTACACAGTGACGTCAAAGGTTGCATCGTCTGTCATTTGACAATTACCCCTTCTACAGGATTTCAATGGCTTCTAACTTATTTATTTTTGGTCCGATTTATAAAATTCTTTCTGCAATAGATTTTGAGTAACGTAACTTATTGATTTAAATAATAAAAAAATCTAGTCAACTACCCTATTTGAACATTACTGTATACACAATAGAAAATAATACAAAAAGAAAACCTATCATGAAAACATTGATTTCAAAATTGGTTGAAGAATAAGACCACAATTAATATGTCAAATATTGATTAAAAGCAAAATTATTAAAAGGCAGCTCTCAAAATTATCAAGATAAATAAAAACAGAATTTTTTCATGAGTGCATGTTATGAATGTACTAAATATTATAACAAAGGAATTGTTCAAGTCAGTTACTTTTTGTACATTAACTGTACTAAACTAATATGTTTAGTACAAAATGTAAGATGTTATCAATTTCATAGGACTTTTCCAAACATTAAACAAAAAGATTGTAAGAGTTAAAAAAATATCTTATGTGAACTGAGGAAATTATTATATTATACTAGTTTTAAAACATTAAACCTTTGCTATACATCATCAATAAATCCAATAAGATAAGTTATTAATTTTATAGTTAGATAGATCAAATTTTTACATTATACTAAACTAAACTAATGCTGTCTATATAATAGTTATAAAAAAAGATAACAATAATTACATTTGTGATACAAGAAGCATCACATAGTGTGGTAAAAATAATATACAAATCATAGTAAATTGCAGTCTTCAAACAATATTAAGTAAATCAAGGTTCTATAATAGAATCCGAAATTATATCAGAACGGCAATAATCTGTAAAACACGAACAAAATCAACGACCGCGACTAATTATGCAATGAACACCGAAATTCGTTGTTTCCTACAGTCAACCTTTCACTTTTGTTTTCGTTCATTGTTATCGGTCCTAATAACGTTTGTTGTCATGTTATTTCACGTATACATACCTGCAGCGAAGTGTAGAGGTGTAGATTTACGGCCGGCCGTGTCCCTGGCATTCACTGTTTGGGGAGTAATTAACTTTTTAACCCTCGCTGCATCACCGATTTTGCAAGCCTTGAACAATTCACGCAGGGGATCCGACGGCGCTGGAAGCGCGTCCAACGCCGAACCGAGTATAGAACGGCGGCTCGACATCTCAATGTCGTATTTCACATTTATATTTCATGAAAACATTGGCATCAGACTGCCATTTTCGCGAATTTTTCAACACAAAAACACGTACAGTACAGCTGCTGTCGATGCTTTTTTTGACATCCGTGATTCGGTGTTGCTATATTTAGATTTTATCTCCCTAAAAGTATATGGGTAGAGCTAAATTGTATACTGATTTTAATTTACGTGGGTATAAAACGAAAACATGCTATCGATGATGCGAACATAAAATAATTTATCAGACTCATGGAATAGACTAGTTGACTTACACCAAAATTTAATTAGTAATTGTAGGAAATACTACAGTATTTGGTTTATGCAACCCAAATATATCAATTTCAATACATTATAGTAGAAGATGTCTTTAAAATTCAAATTACAAAATATATTTTTATTATCTTTATTTGAAATATTCGAAAACGCTACAGCCCGCGACATGATCGTGACGTCAGTCACTATGTAAACAACTAAATACCATTCGCAAATCGCATCTTGTGGTCTTTTGTACATCGAAGTGATCTTCGCAAAAATAAATTTGAGTTTCAGTCGAAGTTTTGTTGTTTTATAAGTCTCAGAAAAATAGGGTAAAATAAAAAAACGGGCTAGAAAAGCCTCATTAACAGAATAAAGCCTATTTTTAAATATGTGTCAAGTAGCCTATTCTCAAAGACGTAGGCATAGAACTGCAAGATTTTACAGATAGAAGCGTCTGACAAATACACATTATTTGGGAAAATGTTTACGAACAGCCACACTATAAATAAAGGATACAGATAATAAATGTTTGTCTGTAACAGATTGCTCTCAGCGCTATGGCTACTATTACTATTTTTTTATAATTTTTGGTCTTATATGCTGTATTTCTTGTGTACAATAAAGTTTTAATAAATAAATAGGCTACTTAAACACGCATGGTCAATTCGCTTGGCAATCGCAAGAGTCTAGGATTACTTGCAGCCTAACTTGCAGCACTTGCCACAAGCTTCCTTTGATTTGTTAGGGCGAGCGAAGTGAGCGAGCCCTCTACTATGCATTTCACAACGTATGCATTTTGTGGTAAAATGTATGAAAAACTATAATATATTTAGATTTCGAATTTAAATTCATGTCTAGATGTGTTAATTATCGTTATTTTATTATTTTTCAAATAAATGTTTATAAAACAATAATAATTGTTATTTTACTGCTAGCACCATCTGTTGAAAGCTACAGAACTAATAAGGCATGCTTAACAACTGGACTAAAAATAAAGTTCGTAGCTAAAACTAGACTGTTACCATCTTTAATTAAACTATCTATATTTTGTTGATTTGTATAAAATTTATTTACAAATTTAAACTATCCACAAGACCACAATGTACTTAATGTTGTGAGGCATTGGTAAGAAGATGTTAAAATCGTGTAGACATAGCTTTATATTCGTTCAAAAACAGGAACATCAAGTATCAACAATACACTCTATAAAGTTTATTTTGTCTATAGTCTACAGTTGACGAAATCAAAATGGCGTCTTTCACGGACTAGTGCATATCCGCCGCATACTGGAAATATCGTTTTAAATATTCGTGTGTGCAAATATAAATCAGTGTTATCAAGTATTTGTGAACAATTATAAAGTGCCAAAGTGTTTAAGGAACTTACGGAACCTAACAAAAAAGGATCGAGACGAGTTTCTCAAAGGTATGCCCTTTCACTTACTGACTAAGTATTATTATCGAGAAATTATCGATGAAATGTGTACATTGAAATATGAAGTGACTAGTTACGCTCGTCGGATGGGCCGCAATGCGCGGAAATATCCTTGCAACGATAAAAAAATATTTATTTCTAATGCATAAATGGCACTCGGGATCCCCGAGTTTTCTAGTGTTTCCCCATTCGATTCGACAATCGCGTCGTGTTGTCTGCGGAGCGCCTTGCGATCGTCCTCACTCCGCCGCGTAGTACGTAATTAAATTATTTAGGCACTGCTAAAGACGCGCCTTGTCTCGTAAGGCAAACTGGATTTCGGGCAATGACAACAACTTTAGGAATAAGTGATGCTAAATAATTCAATCCGTGGTATGTGATTTCGAGAGGAAAACTCCGCTGAGTTAGAATATTACTGTGGGTCGTTTTGGATGCGGTAGAGTGCAGGGTTAGGTATGTGCTAATCAAGTTAGTGCCGAAGTTCGCAGACTACGGAAGTGTCCAGTGTTGTATTTGCGCGGATTGCAGTGTTGTTACCTGGAATATTTAACGTGATAAATCTGTCTGGGTATGATTATTACAATTATATATTTTTTTATCAAACATTAAGCTTTGTGGTTGTACTGGTTACACCCCTGCCTACCCCTTCGGGGATTACAGGCACGAGTGTGTATGTATTTTTGTATTAACATTTGGAGATGCATTATAAATGTAAAATATAATATAAATTGGTGCATTCTACCCAGATTGGGCAGACTGTCAGATTACAAGTGCACAAAAAATAAGGCAAGAATTAGTAAAACCCTTGATTTTTATCATAATTTATTACATGATAAATATTTTTCTAGTGACCTAAAACACATAATATATATGCTGTCTTTTATATTGGTATACTTAATACAATTGAGAAGTTGTTTTATTTTTTATTTATCCAACTAATATAAGAAGCAATCATATAAAACCTATTATGAATGTGTGGTCAACTTGAATGTGGAAAGATAAACAATTTTGTAATTGACATGGCTATAAGTTAACATGTATTGATCTAGTTACCTAATAGGTATATCATTAGACTGATAGTATAATGTAAATATTTGAAACATTATAAAGAATATAACATTGAGTATAACATTTTAACTAGGGATGTAGTTAATGATGTGCCCTCCTGAAAATAATCCTGCTGGTGCCCATGCTTAGTACAGTGTTACTACTCCAATGAGGTGATCATCCAATAGTATAAAGTTATTACATTATTGTTACTTGGTCATAATTGCATATTCAGAACCCTCATTTTTCCCAGAGAAGTTACTGAAACTTGCCAAGATGAAGCAGTGTGGTCTACATCAGGCTCATAGAGAGGTTGTCCATATAGTTAGTTTTTTGCTGTTTCGTAACTCCCTGTGCTCTCTGGCACTTGGTATAGGTCATACTTATAGGTCACCGCCTGTTCTCATTTGCCAAGGAGAGGGGTAAATTACAAAATGACTATGTTTTTATGCAGTTTAAATTGTCTTATTCCTAAATATATAATATATCAACAGACTTTTTTTTAATTTATTAACGATAACAAACATTGTGTAATAAAGCTTAAATAAATACTTACAATAATAAGTAAACACTTGAGTTTTGTACTATATTCTGTTTACATGATATCTGTTAATTTCAAAATTATTTACCAAATAATTAAAAGTTCGGTGGCCTTGCTTCTGTTTATGGGCAGGCATGACTCTTAACATCAGGTGAGCGATATGTTTGTCAAGTCATCTAAAGCTAATAAAAAAATCTGTACCAAACAGAAAAGGTGTTAACTAATAGCACATAAGTGTATAAAACAGTGTTATTTCACCAACTTTAGATACTTACTAATGATGTCACAGCCTACTCGGTTGATTGTTCAAACATGATAAAAACGGTAGAGCAAGAGGCCCATTAGAGCGGCACAGATAATTTGACTCATTAATGTGACATAAAAACTTACAATGCCTAGTTACAAAGGAAAAATATAATTTGACTTTGCAGTTTGAAATGTGGAGTTTCATCAGGAATTGAGGATGTATAAGGGAGTAGGATGTAATCAAGGCAAGCTAAGCTTTGGTTAAGCTAAACTAGTTTAGTTATCTTTACCATAACAACTAAACTGAATAATAAAAATTATTGGGCAAAGGGCACTGTAATTGGATCTCTCTCCTTCCTAAAACTATCATCAGGTCGGAAGTGATTTTAGGGTCTGCACGGACATTTTGAATGTTCCCCCCTGACATGCCCCGAAGGCGAATTTAGGAAAACAAGAAGAGTAGACAGCTCTATTAAACGGTCCTTAGTGACATACGACGATTGGCGATAGTTCTTACTATCGTCAACATACGTTTTTGACTTGTGACGTTACTATCGACAAGCAGCGGTGTTAAGAAATGCGAGATAACGTCTTGAATAATATGTCAAGTGTTGATAAAATTGTTCGCGGCTACGATATAGATCTAGATACGTTTATCTGATAAGGCAACGTCTGTTTTGGCATTCTTTTTAGTATACTGTTCTTCTTTTAGTAGCGATTAAGCACAGAGGCACCTTTTAGTAGGCTCAGACCTCAGCTTGAGCAATCGCTTGGGAGTATAGTTTAGGGCCGCCTCTGCACATCATTATGCCGAGGGCCAGTTGTGGGAGCTCTTTGGACTCGCAGGCGTGTCCTGTGTCGGGGTCGCGTATTATTATTGCGATTCGGGTTGGGCAAGGATGGGCTGCTTCGATAGCGACTGTTATTGAGTCGTTGGGATCTGCCAAAACATGTTTGGGACGTCGACACTGTTCTTGTTTGGAGTAGCTAACTCATATGTATATTGTACACCCTACACTATAATACCAAACAAATCCTCTGCCCTGGCATTAGAGACGTCCCCGGGATCCTGAGGCGAGAAGCGCCCCTGTTTCTGCGGATGCGGAGATAATTAGTCAAATTTTTTGAGCGGTAGAGCCACGCAGAGAGTTTTGTTTACAGCATGAATGGGCCAGCTCGACCGGGTCGTTACCAATGTCTCACAGAAAACTGACGTAAAGTAGCGATTTGCTGCTGCGTTATGTACGGAGAGTGGGATATCCGGAGGCCGCTATCCCCCTCCCCTTAACAATCCCTTAATTAATATTTTACTTTAAGGTCGGCAACGCATCTATGACTCTTCTGGTATTGTGGGCGTACAGGCAGTGGAGATCATTTACCATCAGATGATTCGCTTGCCTATCTTCTTCTTCCATCTGCCTTTATCCCACTCGCAGTGGGGTCGGCACAACATTTAACACATGTTACAGAAAAAAATGATTTGTAGTTTTTACGATGGTATCAATCAAATCGCATTCTAATCTGACTTATCAGTTAAGCACTTCGATGTCACACACAGATACAGTATATACACACAAAGGAATCAAAATTATAACACCCTTTTTTATCGGACGTTAAGAAGAGCGAACTTAAAAAAAACAAAAAGGTAATAAAATTAATATATATTGAGTCAGTGCCATCATTATTGAAAGAATCATCAAAATTGGTGCATACATGTCCCAAGTTTTTGTCTTTCTACCCTTATGAGCTGTTTTATTCAAATTTAAATGGGACCGCCCGCCACAGGAGTCAACCTTATCTAACAGAAAAATAATCTTCCAAATCAGCGCACATTTGGCGAAGTTACATAATAATATACATAACAAAATATATTGTGTATGATAATTTTTTTTAATGTATGTTCTCGGTGGCACAGTTATAATGCGTACGCGTTACGACTGAAGTTGACGCAGAGGTCTCCTCGGGTTCGATCCCCGGGTTGGGTAAAAGTGATATTAGGTTGTTTGGCCCGGAGTCTGGAGTTTGTGCTCGGTATGGCGATAGGATGATATGGGACGGAGATACATTCAGCGAAATGTGGGTGTAGCTCTGCCTACCCCTTCGGGGATAACAAGCGTGAATGCGTATGTATGTATTTATTTGTTATACAGACGCATTAAGAACCTCTTTCGTTTTTTTCCTCGTTTAACAATAATCTATTTGGTCGATTCACATCACCATATTTGTCCATTTATACTTTTAGGTATGAATGGACACAACAGTTCCACAAAGGATATGGTTATCATCGTGTTCCCGGTAAATTAATTAAGTATTACAATGTCACCATAAATTGATGTAGGTAAACAGCATTGACCGTATTATTAGCAATAAACACTTCGACCCAGATAGGTCAGAGATAGTATTATGTGATGATGTATTTCATTGCATATGAACTGCAGCTGCGCTGTATTCAATTTTATCTACAGCATGAATGGACTGGCTCAAGCGATTTGATGTAGAAATCTGACGTGTAGGAAGTAGGAACAGCTTTACTGTTGCGTTTTTCGGTCAGAAAGTCCGCTGGACGTCAATATGAACCATTGCGTCTTCCAATATCCATTATTTCTTACAAGAGTCGACAACGCATCTACGATTCATTTGGAATTGTGGCAGTATATGTGTTTGGAACAATGTGGTGCCCTACTGCTATACACAAAGTCTTCTCATGTTTAATGTATAGTTCGGTTTGAAATTATCAAGTGACTCTTGCCGTCGTCATGTAGGCCTTAGAGATGGCAATAAAACGGATTTAGAAATATGTAACTGTGTTAGATCATCAGTGTTGATAAACTACTAGCTTTGCTTGATTTTGGTAACGGCTCTGTTTATTTTCAGAATTAACAGAAAAATACCGTTTCTGGTTTTTTTAAAGACTAGTAAGAATTTTGAAGCCACCTTTAGGGGTTCTGGTTTCACTTAACGGCTGTTTATATTTAGCAACTACTGGGTTTGGCAATTTAATGTGTTTCACCGAAGTGCAGAAAGTCTAGCGGATTTTTATCGAAATTTAAATCCATGGTGCTCCATACAATACTTATTATTTGACTGCGTAGAGCTGCGTACACGCACCAACTTTGCTGTGCACACGTGCAAACCCTCCAGTACTAGTAGATGATGCGTTCACGCTTTTGGAGCATAGAGGACCCCCCTCCCATCACTTAATGTCATGTTAATACTTTTGAAAGGTAACTTCTTACAAATACTTGTTTCGTCGTGAAATGAACCCCGTCTTTTTTCCAAATGCTGATAGAACCGGTCGTGGGGGTATCAGACTGCAGAAAAATCTATGTCAATACGCGCAAATTAACTTGGCCGGCTTGAAGTTAGCCACGAGCAGCGTAGCGGCTGTTATTTAAGATGGTGCGAGGCGTAAAGTGGAGGGGGGAATTCTGGAGTAATTGACTAACTTCAGTCTAGCCAAGTTATTTTGCGCGTATAGATCCCTTCAAGGTGGGGCGAATAATCTATAAATATTGTCCCCTCGAAAACAAAAATTGCGGATGATGATGTTACCTTTATACGTTAAGGATTTCCTAAATAATTCCATATTAAAGTTCTTTCCGTAAAGACAAACACGACATCTTTGCGGAGGCCGCTACTAAATCTATACATAGAATTATCTAGTCAAAATAAAAACCTACAAAGCGTCGCGTCGCCAGATGTTTACGTTATTTCGCGAGAAAATCCTTTTAATGTCTGCCTTTGCTTCTTTGAAGATATCATTAATCTGAAATATCCTTTAAAAACTGTTTCATAATGTTGAAAATATCACGGCGTGGGTTTTAATGTTGTGGACGGCCTTCGGGCCAAGCGCCGGTCTCGGCTACCCATTGAAATGGGTCAAGTTCAAAACTACGATGTTTCATCAGTTTAAAACTAGGGTAGTGTAGACTTACTTTGAACCAGACTAACGTTTAAGTTCGGTATTGGGAAATAAATCCTGAATTATGGTTAGTATTGTAATTAGCAACGCTTCTCCCCAAAGAGGTTGACGTCAGGCAGGCGGCCGGTCGTAAAAACTACAAGCCAAATCTTTCTGTAACATGTGTTTAAAAGTATGTTGCGCCGACCCCACTGCGAGTGGGATAAGGGCAGGTGGAAGAAAAGGTTGTAATTAGCAACGTTCTCTCGTGAGTAGTGTTGACTATCCATCTACAAATTATCAAAAATCAAATAAAATCAAACGTATATATCAACAACGTGTATGGACAACTCTCAGAAATACAGTTTTCCTCACTATGTTTTCCTTAACCGTCAAAGCAATAAATAATTAACAATAATTGAATTCGAAAAGTCAAATGTTATATATGGGTCAACATGAAAAGTCGTTGAACACAC
Organism: Mimas tiliae; assembly: GCA_905332985.1. Taxonomy (NCBI): domain Eukaryota; kingdom Metazoa; phylum Arthropoda; class Insecta; order Lepidoptera; family Sphingidae; genus Mimas; species Mimas tiliae. The sequence goes on from HG995238.1 coordinate 5,271,892, forward strand.
CCAAACAAAAAACACCTATACATACATCGTAATATACTCAAGTTGTTCAACAAGATTAGCTTCAAATCGAATGAACGTCCTAAAAGCTAGAAATTAACTAAACACCAGAATGTCAAAAGTAGCTGAACATTAAGTTTAGGAGCATTAGCAACTGTTACTGCTGTTGGTATTATGAAAAAATATTGCTAGATTGCCACTGACAATTGAAATTAAATTTGATTTTAAAATTCGATGCAAATGTTCAGTTTTGACAATCTGGTGTTCAACGAATTATGACCATTTATTATAATTATAAATTTTTTGCGCAAGCCCTTTTGGGCGACTTATGTACGTATCGTACGATGTGTAGGATTTTTGGAAATCTGAATTTGTTCAACAATTTTTGGTGTTGACTGTACCGTGGCAGCTGGGTTCGAACCCGCGACATCTGTCTCGGCACTCGGCCAGTATGTTCCACTCTAGCTATTGCCTCTTAGTATAGGGATTATGGAACTATAAAATTGTATTCGGGTCTTATTCATAATAAAACGCTTATCGAAGGTATAAACCTTCATTAGTTAAAACGTATTTTAAGCCTATAGAACGTTCAATAGAATTCTTTATTCATAATCGTTTGATAAAGCTCCGTTAACTAAAATAGGTTTATCATACACAAAAAGTTGCCAGTTTACAGAAAAAGATTGATTGATTGAATGATTTTAGTATGGGTTGTCTCTGGAAAGACTGGAAACAAACTAATTAAAAAGAAAATTGTCGGAGTTTTGGCGGGAATTCTGATAGTGCGGTGGCTCTCTTGATGTAATATTTCCTAAACTAATTTAAAGTTGTGTCGGTTGTATAAAAGTGGTGTGGTTTTGTGCAATAATCATTTACGATGATGAATAGCGTATGGACACATTAAAAATAGGGAATTTAGGTGATTTTTGATCAAGGGTATTGATCGACCTTGTGCTTTCGTTCCGCTTGAAGAAAGTCGTCTAAGAAGCATTGAACTGAAAGGAATTAACACCAAAAGTCGAACAAGACCTTGAAATGGGCCACACCCCCGTTTCATCGTTCTTGGAATATAAGAAAAGAATATAACTAATGACTTGGCAGCCGGTTCCTTAAGGAACAAACAAACAAAAAAAAGAAAATTGACATCTCATCAATGTCAAATGTCAAGAAAGGTAAAAAACAGGAGTTATAAAATTCCACAAGACCTTGAAATTGACCACGCCGTGCCGCTGCGCTGATATTTCGTCGTTCTTGGGAAGAGTTGAAAATATATAATATAGTACTTGTCATTGGCGAAATGTATAATAGGGCGAAGCCGTTATAAATAAAGAAAAATACATAAATTAAAAAAAAAATACAGTTGACGTAAAAATAAACGTCAATTATGAAACAGCTGACCGATGTCGGCCATGTTTTTCACTATCGAACGCTTAAAATAGGTTTATAGAAGGGTTACAGCTTCTATAAAATAGTGACACTTTATAAGAGAGTTAATGAGCGTTTTAGCGTTATTGAACGATTATGAATAACAATTTTTATCAATCATCTAATAACGGCCTTATAAAGCTCCAATAACTTATTATGAATAAGACCATAAATGGCTAAGGAATTTTTATATAATCTCCACCCACTGTTACGTATTATCTAAGATAAATATTGCATCATATTGCACACCTGTTTGTCTGTGATTAACAATATTTCTTGCAACAATAAAAAACTTAGTCTATGGTTGATCGTAGCATCATCGACAAGTGAATGAAAATGACGACGTACAAAGGAATTTGTTAAGTTGAGAATGAACGTAATAAATTCCTTGAGATTATTATCGTCGTAGAGGCGATTCAGTTCTATAGCATGTTCCAAAATAAACATTCATTATAGAATTATATTATACAACATTTTTAATTAAAATATTGTGTTACTGAATGTTCGTGGCGTTCTGTTAATCGACCTGCACTAACGAAGTAGAGGTTAGCATTTCTTGTATCTTCATTGTATTATCACTTAGTAGTAAAGGACCAAACGATTCAACGTAACGTCGTCACTCGTAAATCAGTTTCATGTCTCTGCCAACAATTGAACGTTTTTAGTAACGCCTTGTTTGTGTGTCACGATTTAGGTGCGACATGCGATTAAAAATAAGTCTATACCAGACTTAACGTAATTAACAATATATATAGTAACTAGTTAAATATTTTTTATTTTTCCTTTTACGGATACCATCTTAACTTCGTGGGTGGAGAGACGGTTATGCCGGACTCACTAGCTATCCGACTCGGGTTTTTTTTATCCCGTCCTTATTCTAATTCCCTACGTGGCTATGCTGACTAAAACCCCGTGGTGGCCGCCTTCGGCACAAATGAGACGGTCCCGGGAAATCCTGAGTGTACTCTGGATTGCTGCCGGAACAGCTTCTGCCTTATGCTGTTTTGCAGCTGGGGTCTCTCGAAGTACTCGGAAGCCCCACACAATGAAGCCTTTCGCCGTCTCTGGCAGCACGATGTTTCGCGCTGCCGTTCATCTCTCGGGGGCGTTCGTAAATTGTACATTGCATAGAAGGCTGCACATATCCCGCTGCGTGGCCGCGACCCCTGATGGCCCCATTTAGTCGCCTCTTACGACAGGCAGGGAATACCGTAGTGGCATTCTGCCAACGCGCTCAGTCCACAGGGCAGGAGGCGCCGCGCCGGTCAGTCGTCCACACGGAGCGGCACCTCCTCCTTTGGCGACAAGCGGAATCTGTTCCCGATCCTGTTCGGCGCTCTTCTTCTGCGACATGACGCGTTCGCAGAAGGTGGTTTTTGTTCGCCACGACCTCTGGCTACCAACCATGGCTGGCAAAAAGAGGTCACTACCGATGACTGTTCTGAGAGCGCTGCGCTCTTCATCCCAGGCTGGGCAATCTTTAAGAGTGTGTTGGGCTGTGTCTTCGCGGCAGTTGCCACAGTGATGGCACATAGCGGACTACTTTTCCGATCCGACGCAGGAACGAACGATAACAACCGTGTTCCGTCGGCACCGTCGGTGGCGCATAGTGACGCGCCTGTCAAGCCATTCACTAAAGATAGGACGCACTACCGCAATGGTCGTGAAGCCCGCACTTAGGCTGTTGCTAGCTAGCCAGGCCAGGCTAGACACTACATTCCACGATGAACTGCGAAGAGAGGCCTGCTGATCATTGACCTCCCTGGGGGCCAGTCTCAACCCGATCTAATTAAGAATGCCTATTTGTAACAAAAAAAAACGGCTCATGTATTTAAGGATTTATCGCTTTTATATCATGGTAAAGAATTTCGCGATAACCATGATAAACTGTTATAGATTATCGTCACAACATACGTCACCATATACGTCTGTCAGTACAAACATTACGATTTGCTTTTTCTCTTCATTTTTCATTCCGGGGTGTTACTGACATAGAGAGGTCAATTGGTATATAAGTGCATTATAACAGTCGTTGTCCAAAGCAGTTACCCATCGCAGTTTTAAAACGAAAATACCATCACATCACGTATCCAACGACATTATCGTAACAAGTAAAACTGTTAAAGCAATCACAGGCGTGGTGGTGTGGACCAAGGGACCATTAGAAAAAAGATACGTGTGTTACTTCCCGAGTGAGGTGGTTCTCGTCAAGAAACTTGTCACCCATATGAAAAGTAGCGTGGTGCACCGTTAAACCAGCCAGCGTCGAATGCATTTGCTTAATCAAATCGTCCGCGCACATGTGATGTGAATATTCAAAACTTTCATTGATTAACCCCTGTCACCTAGATATAAATGTTTCTATGCCCCGGGCCATGTATTTAATGTATATATCAATAGTGTATGCGTGCCCAAATATATTCAATAGACCAGACTTCAGTCAGGCGTTTAGTCGATAGACCCATAATCGTAGTTTACCAGTTACCACCAGTGGATAATATATATAAATAATCCACACAGGGGCTTATGAGAGGTGAACGATGAGCGATGGTTATCTATTATAAATGTTCGTTTATTTGTTAAAATGCTAATAAACTGATAGTTTCGTCACATTTATTTATAATAGGCCTATAATTTAATAGGGGCCATCTGCTTCGGATGTTTTATATTCTGATACTTTATTATGAAACCTCTTTTGAAGTCTCAATAGCCGTCGATATCCATCAATTGATATGTCGTGAGACCTTCGAAAGCCGCGGCCGCGTAAAGAGGTGCAGTTTAAAAATACGGCAAACATTCGAAACGCACACAAAGGTTAGAATTGAAAGCGTGTCACGGCGCGTGCGGCCGTGTTTCGTACCATGTGAGAAGGCGCGGTGTACTATCGCTGGCGAAAGTGATTGCACTGGCACTTGGACCACAGAATACTTTATAGTACTACGTACAGAAGGTTCGCTCTGTAAATGCCCCTACACCAATAGCGGCTCTCACTTCGACGTAATAAAGTGCTATTTAATCTTCCGGTGAAAAAGTTTTAATTACCTACAGCCTCATCACCGCGCATTCGCAAACCAGAATGTATTAGCGTATAGATTATATGCGCAAGGGCCTTTTTTGCACTAACTGTGTCAAAATACGTCTGTCTCAATTTTAATGACCTTATTGGTAACTGATATATTTATCGAATCGGTGTGGAAAAGTATGTCTTTAGATACATTGAACTACTTATACCGGAAATCGAAATCGCGACTCGGGATATTGTGCCTCCATGCCGATTGGATCATGAAGTCGATCGGATGTTATTGATGTCTAAGGAAATAATGGACACTTTTAGTTAGATGGAATGAGGTTTTGCAGAAAGATATTAAAAATAAAAAAGTGACCTGTCGAATCAAACATGGGGTTAATGAGAAATGTGAAGGAGTTGAATCAAAATACCTATACATATTATACTAATCATAATCATTAGTAGTCCTGCGAGGGAGCGATTCCTTAAACCGTAGAGACATTTATTTACGATTCTTTTTCAATAAACTTATAAAACATAAATTGTTCCGTTGCACTACTAGGAACGGTTACTCAAGCTGGTTTTTGTCACGTTAACTAACCAGGGAATGAATAGAAAATGTCATGTCTGTGTTATTTTTTTTTATGTGGTAATGATACCAATTGCTAAGCGAAAAAATCTATCGCAATCACTTTTTCCGGTGATGTTACGTACGCAACTCGCCAGTTAACATTTGTTTAGACCTTTGGGCGTCAACTGCATACCTCCGCAGCGCCGGACGATCTCGCCATTCTAACTGCAATGTATATCTATACTTATAAGGTATATACAAACGTTATTTATTTTGAAACGTGCCACCGCGCCTTCTTGGAATTCCGGTAGTGAGGAGAAATTTTCAAAATGCCATGAGTTATGTTCTGGAACGGAAACATTTCCTGGCTATAATCAAACGGTTTTTTTTTATTTTTATTAGCTTCAATGCCGAAATGAGCAGATCGCTTGCTTGATGGTAAGCGTTCATAAACAAAAGCAACACCAGACAGAATTTTGGATTACAAAGCACGGCATGGCACTTGACTGCGCTCGTCACGCCGAGACATAAGATCTCAAAATTTCATTGGCTTTAATGTCCGAAACACAAACATACTGCTGCTTGGCGGCAGAAATAGACAATGTGGTGATATCGACCCAGACAGCCTCTCGCATACGAGGGACCTACCACTTAGTAAAACAGTGTGTTTGGGAACAGAAACTGAAAATAAGGTTGAGCAAGCGCTGCCCTCGCCGCGCCGACCGCGCCTCCGTCGACCTCCATAAAACAACACCATCAATACGGAATTCGACAAACGGTACCAGCAGATTTCTAATTCGTATTCAACACGAGAATTAAGTATGCTAATGTTAATACGGCCGGTGATACCGCGGCGCTGTCGGTACTGACTGGACTGTACTCAGCCAGTGGTAAGACAAGTGCTGGAGGGCTTCAGAATACGACTGCTTTACACCGCAGCAGATGCCGTCAAGGCAACTAAGATTACTGACACCGCCTTATTTATAAATTATATTATGAGGTCTTATAGTGTATGCACTAGGCCCCGGATAGGCATCGTTTTTGGATTTTTTTTGGGCGGTAAAAAAACCGGACCAATGACACAGCATGTATGTATACAGAAGTCACATCATTTTGCAGAGTTCACTTAAGTGTTGTTTTTGAGAATTATATTATATTAAGATATATTAGTAAAACAAAAATATGCCTTTATAAAGCAGTGCACTTGTAACCAAAAATAACTATTGAATCTGTCTGTCTATCAACTCTGTAAGGGCCTTACGGTAAGCCATTTAGTGTGTGAAAGTTTGGGGGCTTCTCAATAAATTATCTTGTACAATAAATTTTGATTCTCATGTAATAAACGCGCATTATTTATTAATACCTGCCCTGTTGTCGTATTTTTGTATATATCAATAAAAGGGAAAACATGATTTTAAATTGTCTATTCTGTGTTGGTGCAACCGACCTACAAAATAAGCTCGCAAGGTCGGTAGTAGGCAGTAGCATTCTACAGCATGTTATCGTCGGAATCCCCAACGAGGATTCTCAAGGAAAGTTAGTTGACGTCACCGGCGCGGCACGGCTCAGCGCGGACAGTACTTCGAAAATACATTTCACAATACGGAAAATTTGTACAATATGGCCTGAGAGTTTTCAAGCTATTGAAAGGATATCTGATCGACTACCTCCGTGGCGCAGTGGGCGAGTAGCTGGCTGCGAAGCGAGCGGCCGTGGGTTCGATCCCCACACCGAGGCAAATGATGGTGTGATCCACAAATAATTGTTTCGGGTCGTCACGCATTACAAAATCTGTGTCACGTAGAGCATTGCCACCCGCGTGCTTGCTGAAATGATGTGAACTCGGACCGGACATAGACGAATGTGAGATTTACATTATGAGATTTACTAACTACAATTTACATGTCAAGTTCGTCTATGTCTCGGATGGGATAAAGTCTTCCGGTTATAGTCGATTGTTCCGAAGTAGTAGCACTGCGTAGCCGATAAATAAATAAATGCACCCAACAGTCACACACATAGTCATCACCCCACACTAGATTTAACCTGTAGCGTGGGTATGAGGAACTACGAGGGACTTGCAGTCCCACAACACCCAGACCCGAAACAAACATTTGTGGATCACACAAACATTTCCCTCGATGCGGGAATCGAACCCAAAGCCTCTCGCTTCGCAGCCGGGTACTCACCATCTGCGCTTTATATGTAATAACTTATTTTTATTCCTACCATGGATAGATATGCTACGGACTGTCGCCTAAATAATCTACGACATCGGTTCCATCCTAATCCTGATGCGGGCAGTGTGATCCGCAATTAAGCAACCAGTAGCACCAGTAGCGACGTACCAATTAGGAGCCGTGCTTTCCACGAGCCAAGGGTCCCAATTGAATAAGTGTGTAGACTGTAGTACAAGAATTGAAGAGAAAGCGATAACTTTTATGCGTTCATTTTGACAATTATTACACTAATATAATAATATCTACCACCTATCTCGTCTCGTTTTATTTATGTTCTTAGCAAGTATTAAAATAATACTGTATGTTTTACGTTTTATGAAATCAAGTATGTAAGTTATTTTTAAATAATATAAATTGCCAAATATTGTGCTTTCCTTAACGTTTATTTGTGAGTATGCTAATTTATTTAAACTAAGTAGTTTCAGCATTCTGATTCAATTCCATTGCAGTTAGTACAAAAGAATATTGTCGAAAAATTATATAACACCCGCTTTAGTTGTTCGCTCGAGCCAAATACTACAAACGGCAAAGAGTGATGTCATGGCTGAGTAACAGCCAATCGGGCCGGCACGGCGCGGCGGCACTTGGTACGTCATACACGCATATAAAAATTAAATAATCATACATAGAACGCTATTGTATATAATTTTTAGAATAATTCGTCATTTCTTACATCATTCAGGGTGATGATCAGTCTACGACAAACTGCGTGGATTCTCTGTGGTTTCATAACTAGGAATTGTCAATCGCTTATAGAGGTTCTGTACAGTAGCGGATCAAGCCCGTCTCGTCGGGGGCCCGGTGCGGTATAAGTAACCTATACTAAAAAGCGTCTTGCGAGGCCAAATATCCCATAACAGTTGTACTGTATGCGAGTAATGCGAGGGTGGTGAAGGTGTATCGAGGGACAAGTGTGGTTAACACTTGCACGAGCATCAAAGCAACGTGCACTTGCACTATCACTAACCAATAACCTAACCGTAAAAATTAGCATTAATAATTAGCAAAACGTGTAATTTTTTAATTGCCGAACAGATTTTCTTCAGGCATAATTAAGAACCATATCAATTAAACCACCTTTCAAACAAACAAACCCACTTTCAAATCGGTCCATTCCATTAGGCGATACGATGCCAGACAGTATACAAACAACATACACTCAAAGACACAAAATGACGTCAAACTAATAACACACTTTTTTGTGGGGGGTTAAATTCTGTGACATGATCAAAGATACAAGTAATAGTACTTGCACTAGGTACTCCGCATCGTATACAGGCATGTTTACATATTGTAAAATCAGTCGTCACTATTCAAGCAAATGAAAATTCCCTACTTTATAGTATTCCAATCCCTAATATCAAGATTTCTTCTGATTCCTTCTTACGACTTCGGGATTACCAACAGAATGAGCGATTCATCCTCTAAAACCAAGTCACAGCGTAGCATGTTGCTGAATGAGCTACGAAATACGGACTGCTCTACCCCCTTATGGCCGTTCCCAATATTCTGTCTATCGACAAATTTGCTTACTGGCAGTAAAATTTTAACACATTTTGTATGGAAGATCTGTCTAAACGTTATTGATAGTAAGCAAATCTGCCGATAGACAGAATATAGGGAACAGCCATTAGAATGCAAAAAATCTAAAACGAAACGTTTCATCGTATCGTCTCGGATTTGTATTAGGAAACGTCACGTGATTGGTCTACAGTTCTCTAGGATACAGTGTTCTAAGAAGTATCGCTGACAAAAATAACACGAAAACTTTATCCGTCGTTTTTAATAGTGATTTAATCTTAGCGTCATAAATATTCGTGACACATTAGGTGACTCAGTTTTGAATAACCTTTGTTGCTCTGATGAATTAACTATTATAATTACTTTTATTAATTTCATTTTCAGATATGTTTTTCACGTGTTAACGATGGGTGTTTACTAGTGTAAAAAAATCCGAGGTCAAAGCTTTGAGTTTTCTATGTTTGTCCAGGGCATGAATTATCAAAAGAATGTGTAAATGAGCTACCAAAACATACATAGCTAGCATAGCTACACGTGGAACACTCTGCACGTTGTACACTCTGCTGATTAACGGACGAGGCAATGGCAAAACTTGGTTTCCGTTGTGAGTTGTGGGTGTCAAACGGCTGGTCGGTCCATATAAATACTATCGAATCTATGGTACGCGAAGGTGAACCCTGGCATTAAGCCGGGATAACGCCAGGCAGAGAGAAGATAACGAACTTAATATTTATGGTAATGAATATGATTTTTGAAAATGTTATACAATGTATGGCTATAATTCGCATAATTTAAACTTCCAAAAACTGAACAAACCGTCCACGTTTATCAATGTGTCAACGGAAACTTGTCTCGTTGATAAACACATAGTACCTACTAATAATAAAATTATTAATAATGATTCATCCACCGTATATGTAGTGACGAACAGTAGGACAGGTTAAAAATCACATCGCACTGAATGACGTCATCTGCTCACGTGATACGTGCTTGTATTTGTTTAATGGCATACATATTTATTTTGTTTACGTTTAAATACCAAACCAATGAGGATAATATGAAACTGATTCGTAAAACCTAAGGGCATCGATGTCGTAGATTTTTTGTGACTTATTTTGACGTTGGCACTCGTCTTTAAATATCCTAAAAGAATCATTGCAATTTTATTAATACCGACTCACGTACCTTTGGCCACATGTTTTTGCTGCCTTAGTTAATATTATAACCCTAATTTAAACCTTATTTATGGTTTTTAAATTAAGTCGATATAACAGGATAAACTAACGAAAATCACGGCAATGGTTAAAACAATATGGCAATATTAAGGGATAATTTTGGGTTACAACTTACAATATTTAAAACTTTTGTTTGTAAGCCTTTTGCCCACCACTCACTGCATAAAATTGTGGCAATAATAATATTTAATGCTTTATTTTCCGTGTATATTTAAAAATATTTCTTCCACGAGTTGCAGTATTTAACACATACGTTATTCCTCAAATATATTCAATACTTCATCAATGCAAAATCAATATAAATATTATGATATCCATAGTTTGCGACAATAAGCTCTCACACGTGTGCGTATACGGTAAACTACCTCACTGTTACGTTCCGCACTGCGTCACTTGTCTTGCGGTCCAAGGAGAGAGATGTAACGGACGCGAATTCTTTTTTAAACTGCCTCCATATCCGCCACTGATTTAATGTCTATAGATAGATCAGTCGAATACGAAATTAATTCTTTGTAGTTATATCATTTTGATTTTCTTTGAAGTGATTCTTTTTTACAGTATGAATTACTAGTTTGACATTTCGACAACAGAGTCATTCCGGGCACGATTCCAGAATTCGGGCTGATACCGAACATTTCGTAATAGAAAAACCCAATATCAGTTCTACCCGACTCGGGGATCGAACCAGAGACCTCAACGTCAGCCTCAGTCGTAACGCGTATGCATTACAATGCGCTACCGAGGCAGTTTAATTCGTAATATCAAATATGCAATAAGAGCCGAAACACATAATTTTAATCGCAATGTTGTAAATCCTTGTGACATCCCCACTCGACATTCTTTCACCAAAGGTATCAACTTGGTAATTGGTTACGTGCACTAAAGTAATTGAGTTGTTGTATATTTAACGACCTCCGAGGCTCGACGGGTGCATATCTGTGCCCTGCCATTGAGAACTCCCGCGGTAACTACCACAAATGTTTGTATGAATCGCAACTATTTGTGTGAAAGGTGTTACACTGTTTTTTTTTCTAGCTTTAATGACAAGAGCAGGTCGCTCGCCTGATGGCATCGCAACACCACACCGACCTTTGAATCACAAACCACTGCATGGCAATGAAAATAAGATACATATACCCCGAGACATAAGATGTTAAGTCTCATAATTCCCAGTAATTTCGCTGGCATCAATGTCCTTCAAAGCGAAACAACAATGCTTACACAGTGCTGTTTGGCGACACAAATATACGAAGCGGTGGTACCAACCCAACGGCCTCCCGTACGAGAGTCCTACCACCCTGTAATTATCCACATATCTTCTGCCTATAGCATGCATGTTCCTAGATTGGAGTGTAGTATATTGTATGTATTATATATGTAACTAAAGTAATTTTATTGTATTGTCTTCTGAGACGAAGGTCAAACATGTTTCAGATATCATTTATTTAGGCATATACAAACACAAAAAGTAGAAGTATACATGGCGAAAGTTGTGTTTTTCTTCCACCTGCCCTTATCCCACTCGCTGTGGGGTCGGCGCAACATGCTTTTTAACACATGTTACAGAAAGATTCGGCTTGTAGTTTTTACGACCGACGAGACCAACGTGTGACGTTATACGGTATAATGCTAGAAAGCAACGCGTTTAGACGGAACACTATAGTCTGTTTATTCGTATTGAAAAAACGAGAGACGATATCGCTTAAACGACGCGATGGAACGTTTCGTTTTTGAATGTTTGCAGTCTAAGGTGGCTGACCCGAAATATATTTTTTTTACTAGCCCTATATTATACATGTCCCACTGCTAGGCACGGACCTCCTCTACTGAATGAGGCCTTAGTCCACCACGCTGGCCTAATGCGTGTTGGCAGACTTCACATACCTTCGAAATTCTTATGAAGAACTTCTCAGGTATGCAGGTTTCCTTACGATGTTTCCTTCACCGTTAATGGAAGCGATAATTAACAATTAATACACACATAACTTAGAAAAGTCAGAAGTGTGTGCTCTTGGCACTGGTTTCGAACCTGCGACTTTCGTCCCGACGGTCCGTACCACTTCCCATTGAGCTATCGCTGCTTGAATCTCGGTGCGGGAATCGAACCCGCGGCTTCTCGGTTCATAGCCGGCTACTCGTTCACTTCACCCCGGAGGTATATCAAAAGTTGTATCGAAAGAAAAACTATGATTTGTTGAAAATGTAATCCATATATTTAAAAACGTAGCTGTATGAATATTTTAAATGTTTATCTTGATTGTCACAGATAATATATCACAGATATAATTTATAAGCTCATCGTAATCACTTAATTTTCTTAATTAGGTATATGTGATTCAAGTATTACGTAAGTTTTAAACCTATCATCAGTCATCAGTCATCACTTAGTCTAAATCCAATCAGTGTCATCATCATATCGGTCGGTTGCCGATCCTGTTGTTGAGAAACTGCCATACCATCTAGTGTAACTATAGTAATGTCGAAGTTCTAACTATGCAAATATTCGTTCATTCATCGATTCGTGCTTTCAAACCGGAATTTCAACCACAACATGTCATAAAGTTGAGGAGAGTGGAAACAAGGACGCCGTGAACGTGTTCACATGTTCATTGGAATGATGCGTGTTGACAACGCCACGATTGAGTGCTTACTGTTCGCTACGAATCCAATTTAATATTAATAGACAGTTGGAGTTTATAGAAATATTTAAACAATTTTGCCGTTTATTTGATTGCCGTAATGAAACATTTTTGAATGTTATCCATAATAATGCATGTACCTTGTCAGAACTGGTGATAGTGGTCCAGTGTGCATTGAACAGTGAATTACAAAGGACTGCATGGATCTGGACTTTGCTTGTCACCCCGAGCCAAGAGATGTTAAGTCTCATAATGCCTAGCAATTTCACTGGCTTCCATGTCCTTTGAACCGAGACACAAGAGTGCTTACACACTGCTACTTAGCGGCAGAAATAGTCTTTGGTACCAACCTAGGAGAACTCTCGCTTACGAGGGACTAGGGGGCCTTACGAGGCCACATCTAGTTTATACAAAGACTTATGTATAGTATACTAGACGGGCTGTTTTGCGTCATATAACGCGGTAGTTTGACAGCTCACAGACAGGGAGCGCGAGAGGGGTTCTAATTGAAAGTAAGCGAGATGGTAATATTGAGTTACGGTCAATTGACCGCAACTTAGTGGTACAATTTCACAGCTTGTCTAGTAGTATATTACTTAGTCTTTGAGTTTGTACAAGTTTTTCCTTCGTCGTTTTCGCGATTCTGAGATCACGTATAATTTGCTAATGTACATATTTTAGCTTGTGTCCTTATCACTTCAAGGTCGCGGCGAGGACGTAACTTGTGACAGCCGACCGAATGCCGTGTGCCGACTCGCTTGTGTAATGTTTGCATTAGTGATAAAAATATGTGCGTACTGTGAAAAGTTTGACTTTGTGCGATTTTTCTGTGACCAATGAGGTAATTTCTGTCAAATATATACATTAGACGAAAGTTATAAATGTGCCATATTCATGCAATCAATCAAAAACGTTGTCCTTACAGAGACTACATAAAATTTGGTTACTAACGTGCATGAAAATACGCCCATATACCTTTTACTGACTAGCGATGGCGGTCTTAACAACTTTAGCACATAAATATGTTGTACGATGTAGTTTAGTACGGGTAGAGAATTGATTGAAAGTTTTTAACCAATTCTGTCGGACGTACTACAATTCCCTTACTATGTTCACTCCCAAAATAGAATAAAAAATACACCCTACATAGTCCTGACCCCATATTAGGTTAATCTCTAACATGGTTATCAGAAACTACGAGGGACTTACGGTCCCACAACACCCACGACCGAAATCAATAGTAATTGTGGATCACATAAACATTTCGAACTCGCGGCCTCTCGTTTCACAGGCAGCTAATAACCATGGGGGCTGTCGTTTCAGTGTTCATGAGCCTCCTCCTTCATTACATTGTTACATTTAACCTATTATACAATGTTATATGTTTTTGTTGCAGTAATGCGCGACGGCAGGACGTGACACGATGTGTAAAGACGGTTGAGACGCGCGCGCGTCCATCACAGACGCGCACACACTGAACAACATGTCGTTTTTAAATAATCTCAAAAAGGTACATAATATTATCATTTATTCATTAACATAGTATGAAAGCAACAAGGGGCAGAGCATTTAGTTTGATGAGCCTTTTTGTAAGCGATTATGTTGTTAATTTTGATTTTGACTGCCTCGGTGGCGCAGTTGTAATGCGTACGCGTTACGATTGAGGCTAACGCTGAGGTCTCGGGTTCGATCCCCGGGTCGGGTAAAGTGGTATTGGGTTTTTCTATTACGAAATGCTCAATATCAGACCGGAGTCTGGAATTTGTGCCCGGTATGGCGATAGGCTCGCCCCCTATCACATAAGGGACGGAGATACGCTTGGCGAAATGTGGGTGTACTGGTTACACCTCTGCCTACCCCTTCGGGGATTACAGGCGTGAGTGCGTACTTTTGATTTTCTAATTCGCAAAAGGCATCGTTCGTGAAAAAAACAAATAGTAAAAGTAAAGTAAAAGTAGTAAACGTAAAGTTCCATCTGTAGTCTATATTTATTGTTGGTCGTTGCAAACGCAGCTGATCCTTTACAGCTTGTTTGGTCAAATTAGAATTAGTAGTCGCTGCTCTGCAGCTCTGATGAATTCCGTCTCCTAAGTTTGCAACGTACTATTATCCTACTAGTGTTATAAATTTGAAAGTGTGGATGTTTGTGAGTTATTGAATTTTATGACGTATGATAATAATCAATGAAGTCTTAATGGCTGAACGGATTTAGGTGGAATTCTGCTAAGATAGCCCATGGCCATCTCTATTCTAAGAGTGGTAGAGCCACGCTGTAGACAATTTTTTCTACAGCATGAATGGGCCGGCTCGTCCGGGTCGTTACCACTGTCACACAGAAAACCGGCGTAAAGTAGCGTCTTGCTGCTGCGTTTCGTACGGTGAGTGAGATATCCGGAGGCCCAAATTCCCCTCCCCTTCCCAATCCCTTACTTATCCCTTTCCTTTAAGGTCGGCAACGCGCCCATGATTATTTTAGTATTGTGGGCGTACATGGGCGGTGGAGGTCACTTACCATCAGGTGACCACTTGCTCGTTTGTCAGCCTATACCATATATATATTTTTTTTTTAAATGGCCTGAATTAAGACACAGGCTACTTTTGATTTGCTTTTAATCCCAGAAAAAGCATTCACGCGGGCGGAGCCCCGAGCAGAAGCTAATGAAAACAATGTTCATGCACATGGCCACTCTTTGTAGTAATTGTGTGTTATTGTGTACCGTCCGACAGGTGCTGCACCTAGGCGGCGGAAATGACGCGAAGAAAAAGAAGGTGTTCAACAACATCCGGGACAATTGTGACCCGGCCGAGAACTGGGACATGGTCGGCGAGCTCGGCGATGGCGCGTTCGGCAAGGTTCCTGTCCTTATCATTAACCATATTATATACGCGATTCTTCTTCCACCTGTCCTTATCCCACTCGCAGTGGGGTTGTCGCAACATGCTTTTTATGACATGTTACACAGTGATTTGGCTTGTAGTTTTGACGACCGGCCCCGCCTACCTGAGGTCAACCCCTCTGGTGAGATATTTATATTATATACGCCATTGTCGTAAAATATTAGCATTTCCAGCCTGTAAAGTTGGATGATAAATATAAAAATATCTAATGTTCATTTAATACATTATGATCAGCCTTTGGTTTCAAGAATGTTTGGAATTTTCCTGTTTTGAACTGATTTATGCAACAAATAGACCGTCATTCTACAACTAAAGAATAATAAACGACTTGCAAAGTTTTTACAATGCACCTGATATAAAACACAAAGAAATATTGTAACTTTAAACGTTTTGGAT
Source organism: Mimas tiliae (assembly GCA_905332985.1). Classification (NCBI taxonomy): domain Eukaryota; kingdom Metazoa; phylum Arthropoda; class Insecta; order Lepidoptera; family Sphingidae; genus Mimas; species Mimas tiliae. Next base: position 5,287,821 of record HG995238.1, read on the forward strand.
TATTTTATGGGGAATGCAATGAACCATAAACGATACAACATATTTTATTCGTCTGAATAACAAGACGAGCATGTCGTTCGCCAAATAGTCGTCCAAACACAGAAGCAACAACAATTATAACTTTAAATTGTACGCATGGCACTGCATTACGCTCGTCATCTCAAAACATAATTAGTATGTAAAATCAATGCCCTTCAAACTAGAAAACAACAATGTTTTTGCAGACTGCAAGCTTCTTGGCAACATAAATATTCAAAGCCATCAATCACCAGACGGCCCTTCGTGTACGAGGGACTTACCACCTAATGACTAGTGTATATCTGACACACCATATCTATCGGCAGGTGTACAAAGCTCAACACAAGACAACTGGCCAGCTGGCGGCCGCCAAGATGTGCCTGCTGGACAACGAGGACGATCTGGCGGACTTCACCGTCGAGATCGACATCCTGACAGAGTTCAGACATCCCAACGTGGTGGAATTGCACGAGGCGTATTTCATTGACAACAAGTTATGGGTGAGTTGACTGATTACCTCTTAAAAAAGTGTGCGTAACGATGCATCACGCCTCTGCGCCGCTTCCTCCTTCTGTGGCTCGCATTCGTATTTGGGAGCTTACTATACCTGTATTTTGTATGACAATAGTAATCGTTTAGTGTTCAGGCTACTCGGCTTTGGAATGCACTGCCGATTGGCATAAAACGTGCTCAATCACCGGCAGTTTTTAAAAGATGGTGAAGGACTATTATCTCTCCCACTAACTTGTGTATCAGACGTATATATCAGGCTGTGAAATTGATATTTATTTGGTATATTTAGTGTCTATGTATGTATGTGGAATATATATGTATACAATATTTATTGTATGCATATATTTTAATCTTAGATGGTATTATATGTTTTTCTTTTATGTATGTATTATACACTGCCCTCTCTTACTTCTTCTCTTATCTCCATCCTATGGTTGCCTGTAAGAGATTGCCCTGAGCGATAAGGCCGCCAATTGTACTATTATTTTTCACATACTTGTACTTTTAGTGTTGTACAATAAAGAATTATATATAAATATATATGAAGGGACGCCGCTATGTTACGTCTCTTCTACACGGCTTGCGGCTTACGAGGTGTGTGTTTATTGCAGATGCTGCTGGAGTACTGCGACGGCGGCGCGCTGGACTCTGTGATGGCGGAGCTTGAGAAGGGTCTGAACGAGTCGCAGATCGCGTACGTGTGCCGTGAGATGTGTCGCGGACTGCAGTTCCTGCACGAGCACCGCGTCATACATCGCGACCTGAAGGCGGGCAACGTGCTCGCCACCATGACCGGCGGGGTCAAGCTCGGTGAGTTTTTCACAACTTCTCTTATACTTCGATAGAGTGTTCAAATTGATTCCAGTCGATAATTTTTCTTTCAATATAATCGTAATTATATTGTCAAATTGTGGGTTTGAATCGTCTTTCTGGCTTCATCATCTCTTCAATCTAGATATTCCAATGATTTTTTTAAAGCTGTAAGCCTTGGAAGAGATTAGGTTGTATTTTAAGTGACTCAATTGTCTCAAAAACAGTTGAAAGTATGTGTATTTATTAATTTTATGCTCTGATTTTTTACATTCAGCACATAATGTAAACGAGCATGTGTATTCACTGTTCGTTCACAGACATTGGTCTAAATTCGGTGCCACAAGATGTACATTAATCTATATGTATTTTGTATTTGTATTTATGGTGGGGACGCCTGCGAGTTGCACAGACGGGTGATCGGATCGGCTCACGTTATTGGAACCATTTCACCTTTAATCCCAGTTGAGTTGTTGCTGCCTCGGCCGGGTCGTTACCACTGTCTCACAGAAAACAGACGTAAAGTAGCCGCTCGCTACTACGTTTTGTATACGTTTACTATCCCGCCCACACACCCGCCACTGTAACTCCTGTGCACCAGGATCGACAGTGGCACGCATTTTTGTTGACACCGAGCAGTGAAGCTCGGCGAGTCTCTGGAAATGCTAAATTGTCTTTGTCCCGCAACGAACTTAATCAAATAGAAAATTAAGGAGGAGTTGGAAATAATAATTGTCCACTTCCCTCCATAGCAAAGCGGTAGACAAAATAATGAACTAAGGAGTGGAAGTACCTATTATTGGAATCAAGTTTAACAGCTCGCGTGATAGGACCCACTTAATGACATCCGTGGTGCTTTACATCTGGCTTCTCCAGTTGTAAATGTCCTTGTGCCTGAGGTTAATGTCCTTCATTACGTTTTGTATAGTGAGATATCCGGAGGCCCAAATTCCCTTCCCCTCCTAATTCTTTAATTATCCTTTTCCTTTAAGTTTGGCAACGTGTCCATTTTTCTGGTATTGTGGGCGTTCGTAGGCTGTAGAGTTGCCATTAGGTGACTTATTTTCTTGTTTGCCGACCAGTATAGATAAGAAAGTGATGAGAAAGTATTTCTATGAGGCTGTTATTATTTTGTTCGCAGCTGATTTCGGCGTGTCCGCGAAGAACAAGTCGACGTTGCAGAAGCACGACACGTTCATCGGCACGCCGTACTGGATGGCGCCGGAAGTCGTGCTCTGTGAGACATTCCGGGATCATCCCTACGACTTTAAGGTGAGAATGAACTGCTCACAATATTGCTGTATGTTTATTGCACTGTTAACTTTATGGTCTTTTTGTGGTTTCTATTGGAGTAGCAGTTATGAAATACTGGGCCGTGAACTATCGCTGACGAAGACCGGCTGTGGGAAATATCTTATGTAGCATTTTGAAATATTTCAGTAAATTACACACGAGGTGTGTCATGTAAAGCTATCATTATAATGACGTTAACATACTTAATACTTGCTTTATGTATCCACAATAATTCCACATTTTCCTGGGACGATTTTGAGATTGAACCCAGGACCTTATGGTGCTTAGCATTAGTACGCTAGACCAATAACACGATATACCCTTATTACCCGCAGGTGGACATCTGGTCGCTGGGCATCACGTTGATAGAGTTCGCGCAGATGGAACCGCCGAACCACGAGATGACTCCGATGCGCGTACTGCTCAAGATACAGAAGAGCGACCCGCCCACGCTCGACCAACCCTCGTGCTGGACCAAGTCATTCAACGACTTCATAGCCAAGGCGCTTGTCAAGGTTACTCACTGCTCAATATAATAAACAGTTCTGATGAGCCATATCCTGACTGTCCATCCTGCCTTGTCTAGTTGAAAGTAATGTCGATATTGTATTAGATATGATGGTTTAGGATTAATTGAATCGAATACAAGGGTTGAAAAAGAGGTGCTTATCCATAAATATTAGTTATTTTTAAGGTTAACACATTTAAGTTGTGTAATTACTTCAAAGCTATGTAATGTTTATATGACGCGGTTTTGTGTAATGTCAAGAGTTAAAATACTTCATTTTGTAAATGTAAATACGCCAAAACATGTAATATGAACGCCGGCAATGAATAGCTAAACGTTTTCTCTATAAGCAATTGTAATTTTCGCCAGGATCCAGAAAAGAGGCCAACGTCGAGTGATCTTCTGAAGCACGACTTCGTGAGCGGCGACCTCGACTCGAAGTCGCTGCGTGACTTGCTGCTGGAGTACAGAGCTGAAGTAGTCGAGGAGGAGGTCGTCGATGAAGACTCTGAGGTCAGTCTCTATACTCTATACAACAGTTATGGTATACTTCCGATCATAGCGTCAGGGACCCTATGCTATATAACAATACGAAATGACGAAGTTTGAGAATATCCATCACAATGATAATATCGATTTCTAATATAATATACTATGAATAAAACGAAGTAGTCGGTAAAAGCATGTATAAAAAGGGGCATATTCTTTATTGTTGCAACATGTTTTTATGTGATTTTTTTATCACCTAAAAAATATTCTAGGAAACGACAATAAATAGGAAAAAAATTACATTTTTCATATACGTTTTTACTTACGAATTCATCTTAGTGGTAGTAAATTATATCAAACATATTATTAATTCGACAGCTATTCTATACTTACTTTTTATTATATAAACCTCGTTGCTTTGTTGCGGATTTATAGTGTAGGGCTTCAGGTGTCGGTGACATCGTAATGTGTCAACGCCTTGACGCCAATGACGCCGTGCGCTAGTGACACTATCTTCAAATGTCATTGACGTTGTATCAGTAACGCGCGCGTCGGTCGATAGACACGATGATCAGAAGTCTATCATCAGGATAAGTGTACGATCGCTTAATACTTTCGTCCTTTTCTGGTACCTACAGGCTATAGTACTGGGAATTCTTATGTAAATATAAGTGTTTGATGGCTCAATATCATGGAGTAAAGAAACTTGACGAAGTCTCAAAACAAAACAGTAAATGCACTGGAAATATAAGAAACTTAAATGTGCTTTGAAAAAGTGTTCTCAACTCATTGTTGTGCTTTGCAAATAAAACAAATATGTATTAAGCTCCCATAATCACATATTATACATAACCACGTTTATAGTGTGCCCATACCTTAGCAGCTTGCAACTAATCTAATCTTCTATAGGTAGGTAAATATAAATAAATACAAGATAATATAACTCATGTGCAACATAGGTAGACAATATGTAAACCTTCTCCTCCACAGCTGGAATATTATCGGTCGATATTTGTTTTCAGTACATTTAGTGTGTGGACGCAGGCAAACTTTTTTTAATTTTATTTTTTATTTATTAGGTTGAATGATCTTACACACTGCTGCAATGATGCATCTCTACTTTTACTTATACATACATACATATGTACTCACGCCTGTAATCCTCGAAGGGGTAGGCTGAGGTGTAACCAGTACACCCATTTTTCGCCAAGGGTATCTCCGTCCCTTGATGTGATAGGGGGCGAGCCTATCGCCATACCGGGCCCAAATTCCAGACTCCGGGCTGATACTGAGCATTTCGTAATAGAAACACCCAATATCACTTACCCGAAAACAGAGTCGATAATATTACAACAGTGGGAGAGAGGCGCAGCCTAATACAATCTTAATTTATTAGAAATATATGTACAGAATTAGATTACTACTTCTATCAATTATAACTATAATTCTTCAGGGAAGAAGTTACTGTTATATAAAAAAATACATTATTTATAAGTTCATATAATAATAAATAACCACGTGTGTCCGCTTGTCTCGCACGCTTACTAACACGGCTTGACCGTTTACGATGGGATCCTTCCGTTACAATAGTCGAAATCGAGGAAGGGAAAACAGAAACCTAACAAGGAACAGTATCAGAGAATTGGTTAGTATATAATTAGTATTTATTTATGTGTAAGTAGATATTCATGCGGATATCTTTTTATTTTCTCACACGACGTCACTTTATTGGCCATAGACATTGTTAACTTCGCTCTTTATACGGTTGTCTATTAAAATGTTTATTTATCAGAACTTAAATTATTATTTTTTTAATGAGAACTAATTACAACCGAGAATTTATTTCTACTATTCTATACTTCTTATTATTTTTTTTTTTTTTTTTTTACTAGCCCTTTATTATATACGTCCCACTGCTGGGCACGGGCCTCCTCTACTGAATGAGAGGGGTTAGGCCTTAGTCTACCACACTGGCCTAATGTGGGTTGGTAGACTTCACATACCTTCGAAATTCTTATGAAGAACTTCTCAGGTATGCAGGTTTCCTCACGATGTTTTTCCTTCACCGTTAAAGCAAGTGATAATTGACAATTAATATACACATAACTTTGAAAAGTCAGAGGTGTATGCACTTGAGGCTGGTTTCGAACTTGCGACTTTCGTCTCGACAGTCCGTACCACTCCCCGCTGAGCTATCACTGCTATCACTTCTTATTATAGTTGAAATAAATACTTATCTATCCTTTTATGAATTTAAATTACGCATTAATTTAAATTAAGCATCTGTTTGTCTAGTTCAGGGATTTCTTAGGGTAAAACAATTGCACAGTTCAAATATAGGTTTCCTGCTTCATGTAATATCATTTTTTTAATAATTGGTTGAGTTGCGTCCTCACAATTGTTGTGTGTGTGCGCGTTAATGTTTGGTTTGTGTGTGGTTTAAATTGCATGCGAATCGGACGGCCAGCCGCGAGAGCTTCATCCTGCGCCGAAGGTACTAACAACCCCCTGTTCGACCGTCAATGAGCTTGAGTTGTGACTGCTTCAGCCTTGTTCATCCGCGTTGCCTTTTTGTATAATAATATGTTATTATGTACTGTACAAAAATAATTTTAACGAAAAATATTAACAATATCCCGTCAACAATTACTTCCGTCTTAAAAGGACGAAAAATGGTGGTGATTTCTAATTACCGTTAGGTGACTACATTCGCTCACCATCTATAAAAATTGAGTTTAAATTTGTCATTAAATGTTTAGTCAAAGCAGTATTAGTTTTTCATTTGACCACCAACCTAGGATCGTCACTATCATATTGTGTATTTACAGGAGCCGCGCAGCTCTCATATGCCTATGGAGATGGAAGATGACTCGACGTCGGTCAGGTCGGGCGAGACTCCGGACGTCAAGAGTGAGTAGACCATTTCTCATCGTGACTCAATTAAACGACGGCACTGAATCATATTGTACATAAAAGTAAATTCTCTTACGTCATATGTCCTCTACTGAGTCAATCTTGGTAGATCTTTCAGGTTATCACCCCATATGACTACGTCGGGCTTACCATTTAGTATGTGACGCGCGTTATTGATCCAATGTGTTTTGTGTGCAGTGTCGGAGTCGGAGCCGGTGGCGGGCACCACTCCGGTCCCGGCGGGCGCCGCTCCGCCCCGCTCGCCCCCCTCACCGCCGCCCGCTGCGACCGCCCCCGCCGCCGCCGCAGCTCCCGCAGCCACCATACCGCCCCCATCCACAGCCGCCGCCAAGAGACCACACGAAGACGAGCACCCGCCCGCTGACAGAAAGCCGCCTGTGAGTTACATGCAATCAGTTATTTCGTCACCTAATTACTATTACCTATTTTCATTGTTGGTATAGAAATATAGATATTTGTCTGACAAGAACCTAGTACATTACCTTATACTCAATTGGCTAAAAATGTTGTTAGAAAGTTTTATCCTATGAATAATACTAATTGTCAGGCCCCAAAGAAAGAGAAGGGTCCCGCGCCACCTCCGCCGTCGGCGACGCCACCCGCATCCCCGGCTACGCGCTCGTCGCCGCCTACCACAGTACCCGCCCCCGCCGTCGCCGCCGCCTCCGCCCCTGCCGCCGCAACCGCCCCGCCGCCCCCCACAGGTCGCAAGCAGCCCGCGCCGCCTCCGCCCACAGTCGCTGCACCGCCAGCTTCTGCTCCCGCCCCCGACCCTGACCCCGCCCCCGCCCACGCTGCCACCGCCCCGTCCGCCACGTCTGCTCCATCAACTCCATCAGTCACAGCCGCCGCCGCTGGTAAACAAATAGTCGATCAGGTAACTAACTGCACATGATCAATAATCTTTCTCCCGAACTGTAGATGTTATAATTGAATGAAAATGAATTTATCAAATTATGAATCAGGTGTGTCGTGATGCTGAAAAAGCCGTAGAAAATAAGAAAACGGAAACATCACCGGAAAAGCCAGAACAAAAGAGAACGCCAAAGCACGAAAATAGATTATCGACACCAGAATACAAACTGGAACTCGGGAATAACGTCAAGTCGTACAGAAGTACAGAAGACATAACCAGAAGCAACGAAGAAACGAGAAGGAGTAACGTGGAACTTCGCATTATAGAAAAGAATTATTCCAGATCGAGTTCTATAGATGATGAAAAGAGCAGTATAGAAATTAAGAGAAGTAACTTTGAGAAGTCACGGTCGAGTTCATCAGAAGACAAATCAAGTATAGAGATCACAAAACATGAGAAGAGACATTCTAGATCAAGTTTCGAAGACGAGAGAATAATAGAAGCGAGAAGCACAGAAGTAATTAGAAAAAATATATCGCGATCGAGTTCAAGAGAAGACGATCGGCCGATCATTGAAGTGAACAGAGTTAACGCCGAAGTTAGCAGGTTGGAAAAGAACTACTCCAGGTCGAATTCCGTTGATGAAAAAGAAAAAGAAGTGGAGAGGAGAAGAGAAGAAAGGAGAAAGGATAAAGAAAGAAGATTACATCAGAATGCTGTGGAAATTAGACCAGTTATGGTAAGTTTGCCTTTTAATACGATTTTTTGCAAAATGCATTACAAAACAAAATTGGGTGATACCGAAATAAATGTGCTGTCAGTATTGCCGCTTTACATTTATTTTTGTCTATAGTATCTAAGCATAGTATCGAATCACCCAACACATGTAACAGAATAATATCATGCTCAGAATTTAAAAAAACGGTTGCTTAGTGCCCGAATACTGCGATGCTGCTTAAATGTTTGATACAATGTTACACATTTGTCATTATCTTATGCAATTATATGACCGCCGTTAGAAAATTGAATTTGTTATGAAATGACGCGATATCGTGATGATAGTTTTAAAGATGTAATGTTTGTTCTGCAGCCGTTACCGACGCCATCTCCGTCCCAGCAAGTGGTGGTGGTGTCGGTGCCGGAGCGCGTCGTGCTCGTGGAGCCCAACTCGCTGGCCTCCGCCGCGGGACTCGTCACCGTCACCACTACACATCCGCCAGTACTCAGCACCGCTGCACCTGTCAGTATCACACCTATACTCTTCTTAATTCATGCTTGGAGGGTATCTTATATATATTTGTACACGACTGCACACCGACCAATGTACACACGGTCAAATACTATATATAGTCGCCCATTCTAGTAAATTTTGTTCCGGGGTAGGTCGATGTATATATTACTTTAGGCCAATGTATTCTCAAGTAACACGATTTCGACGTCTGTATTTGGAATGCACTGTACTTACCATTAGGTGCAGTGTAATCACTTGATCTTGCCCGGACAAAGAAAATGTTGCTTTTCCACTGCTATATGATAACTTGGTTATTTACTCACAGTTACCACCGAACGCCGTTACGATATCCACGACGCCGCCAATCGCGGACGAAGTGGTGATCGTCGGCGCCGGCTCTTCATCAGACGACGACTGTTTCGCACCTTCATCGCTCGACTCGTTGGACTGCAGCAATTCTTACAGCGGTAAGTCTAACTTCGACGAGATCTTGTAGCTAGCTCTCTAATAGATCACGAGAGCTGTGAAGTGCGTTATATTCTTTCGCATAATACTAATATTGATCGTATAAGTAAAGACATAAGATTAGAATTTAGATTGTTGACGTCGATACTCCGTTGGTTTTTATTGACCCAAAGCCGTATAGAATGTTCAGGACGTTTGTTACGATATGGCTGGGTTGGTTATTGAAGTTGTAATAATTGTCCGCAGAGAAAGGTCGGGGTCGGCGGCTGGACAGCAGCGAAGTGTTGATCCTGAGCCCGGGCGCCGCCGGTACAGACTCCGGCGTCTTCGACGACAGCGCTACAAACACTCTAAATCTGGTTAGTACGATTTATAAAACAAGATAAATATTGTTTAGTATTAAAAGTGATCAATATTCGTACAATTGTAATTAGGGTTTTAACAATAATATCGATACTTTGTCATTAATTCTCTATAGTGAATATATTCTCCAGGCCGATAAGCTACTGAAAATATTGAGTTAGTATCGATACTTTTAGCACTATATAAATATAAACAAACAAAACAATAATTTAGGTACTGTTATTGATGCTTGGGATGGACCTCTGAGTTCTGACGTTCAATAAAATATAGCAACCTAAAATATCGATTGTCGATACTTGCTCGGTATCTATATTGTGTTGTTTATTAAATCCTCACTATTGGATCTGATACTGTCGATACTTGGTTGATATTTTTGGTATCGATACTGTGGGGTCAAATATCGAATGAGTAATTTCTGATGCTTTAACTTATCTAGAGCTAAGTCCCGGAACTGACCCAGTATCTTGTCATTCCTGTAGTGTATTCTGTTGGTTAAGTTAAAAGGATGGTGTAGGTTCTGGACTTCTCTATGTTATTTTCATTACGTGCCAGGCGATGAAGGATTTTAGGAAAGTTCACATCACCCACTAATCCTAAATTGATCGTCTTAACATTGATCAAGGTGTACTACTTACTAACTAGTTGAAATCAATAAATTGTGTATTCAGGACACGTCGCACGTGTCTGTGGTGACGGTCGGCAACGAGGAGGTGCGAGTACGCGACTCTGCCGCGACACACATCGAGCTCGGCGCCGCGCACACCGCGCACACCGCGCCGCGACTCAGCCCCGACAGCTTCGACAGGTACGCACCTAGCCTGTGATCATCCTCCTGACTCCTGCCCCTATCCTACTCCAACGAGGAGGTGCGAGTGCGCGACTCTGCCGCGACACACATCAATTCATAATAAATTGTTAGAATAACCATATTTATTGCTGGCAGGCGGTCTGCTTCTGACAGCGGGTCGGTGGCATCGTCATCGTCGCGCGCCGCTCCTGACGCAGACTCGCTCGCCACCTCCGCCACGTCCGCCACGAGCCACACCTCCGTCAGTCACGACGACCGCTCGCATCCACACCACAATGGAGGCGCTAGGTTAGTACCGTACTTAGTACTGGAAATGTAACAGCATTGCAGCGTTTAGAAGAAGTACAGGTTTGGTTTTTTTATGTAACACATTACTTACATTTACTTTTTTAGTCCACGTTTATTTATCAATGAACACGCGTCACGTGATTTATTGACAAGGATCAATTCTTTTGCAGTAATTAAACTAAGAACATTTTACCATTTCCATTCTATTAATTGTGTAGATAGTGTGATCGAAAGTCCAGTTGTGAATCAGGCTCAGCGCTGATGGATGGAGTGGCGGTGAATTGTCTAATTTATTGACGACACTATTATATTATATGATAGAATGTGGCTCATATTTGGATGAAACACAATACACTGAACGGCTCAAAGCAGCGCGTGGTTTATAGAGTAGCATTAACAAATTTCGCGACATTCTGTAATTTTATAGCGCCAAATATGTTCCATGAGAAGTAGACAAATTTGGTGATCAACGAATATTTCATATCGACAGAGTGAATACAGATCAAGGCCTGGACAATGGAGAGCAGGTCGTGTTGAGAAGAAAACCCCAGGACGGCCAACAGGTCAATAGGATACAGAGGTACTTGACAACAATAATTTATCAGTTTACACAAACATATTATGGCTCTAAGTCACGATGCATCACATCAGTGTATGATATCGTTTATATATTTAGCACCCTAGTAATGCAAATACATTTAATGAACAATATATTCATCTCACTGCACATCTGCTTGCCCCGTTGAGGATACAGACGTGAATGTGAGGCATACGTATTAGGTACTCTTCTTCTCTTTATTAATACTAACTTGAATTCTTTACCAGATCAAAAGAAGACATCCATATGGCCAATCTCAAAAAGAAGACGCGGAAACGAACGAGAAAGTTTGAGATAGACGGCGTCATCGTCACCACAACCACCTCCAAGGTTTGTTCAAAACTATATTCTAGTGTTATTGATAAATGTGGCGTTCTCACATATTATATTCGACGTGTTACAGAAAGGTGTGGTCAAATTTAATTGATGTTTAGTGTACGATACGGTTATTAATTTTACTCCAGTAGTACTAAATGCGGTTGTATTACACTTTACAGGGACATAAATAAAAGATTTTCTTTTTTATCGAATAAGTAACATGTCTATATTCGACTTGCAACTTTGTACAACACTAAAAAATAAATAACTGAGCTTTTGTTTTACTCCAGCATTATTGTTCTCGGTTACGCACTTTACTTAATTTATAGGGATGAGATCAATCTTATCGATCGTAATAAATGAGTTATAAAAGTAAGCGTGAAGTTAAAGGATGTCCAACGCTCTTGCAGAGGTAATCAATCGAAAATTCGAAATACGGTTTACAAACAAATTTATTCAAGTGTAAAAATACACATATTTAAAAAATAAATATGTGTATTTTTACACTTAAATTTTCGTATGCGTTTTTTTTTCATTACGTGTGAATGTAGATCCTGATATCACAGTTAAAACGTCGACAGTACTAACGGGTCTCGTTTCTTAGGTGATATGGGGAGACGAGGAAAGCGGTCGCACGTGGGACGACCACGCGCTGCGCAAGCAAGAGCTACGTGAGATAAAGATGCTGCAGAAACAAGAACAGAAGCAGTTCCAGGACCTCAACGCCAAGGAGCAGCAGCTTAGGGAACAACAGGATAAGAGGTAAAAACGGCACGTCCAAAGCATTACGTACATGTCTACGCAAATGAATGCAACAAAATGTAATATGTGTGTGCGTGTGTATGGCAGGTTCGAGGCGGAGCTGTCGTCGCTGTCGCGCGCGCACGAGGCTGACCTCGAGACACTCGCGCGAGCACAGCGCGGCGCCGCCGAGCGAGCAGAGCAGGCGCTAGAGGGAGAACTGCGCGCCGCCGCCAAGAGACTGCGCGCCGACCACGAGCGGGAGCTCAGGCACTTCCGAGACTCGCTCAAGCAGGAACTGCGACTGCTCAAGCAGGAGGTCGAACTGCTCGCCAAGGAGCGGCGCAAGGACGCATACCGCACCAGGCGCGCCCTACTCGACGCCGAGCATCAGGAGCGAGAGCGATCCTTCGTCGCCGCGCTCGCCGACGGAGCCGACGGCGTGCTGCGACGACTGCACGACGCGCATCGAGAGCGGCAGGCGCTCGCCGACCGACAGTACCTGCAGCAACGACATCAGATCATGCGCACGCGCGAGGCGGCGCTCTGGGAACTCGAGGAGAAACAGATACACGAGAGGTACCAGCTCGCCAAGCGACAGCTCAAGGACGAGTTCCTGCTGCGGCGACAGCAGATGCTCGTGCGGCACGACAAGGAACTCGAACAGATCAAGCGCAAGAACAGCCGCAAGGAAGAGGAACTCGCCAAGTGCCAGGCGCTAGAGAAGCGCTCGCTACCGAAACGCATCCGCGCCGAACAGAAGGCGCGTGAGATGATGTTCCGCGAGTCGTTGAGAATCAGCACGATGCCGCAGACCCACGAGGACGACCGCGAGCGGCTCAAGAAGTTCCAGGAGAACGAGAAGCGACGTTACCGAGCCGAACAACAGCGGCTGGCGACCAAACACGCTAAGGCGCGAGAGGAACTCAAGGCGGCCGGAGAGGTGAGCGACGTGTCGCGTGGTGTCTAGCAGAAGTGTGTACGTACACTCTGCAAAGTGCGTGAATATACAACATATGTGTCTGTGCAGGCTATGCTACGCGAGCTGGAGCAGTTCCAGAACGAGAAGCGCAAGGCGCTGATGAACCACGAGAGCAACAAGATGAAGTCACTCGAGGAGCGATACGCGCTCGAACTGAAGGAGTGGCGCGCCACGCTCGCCGACAGGAAGATGGTGAGTGCACATCTGCGTTGTAGTGCTGATGGTGATGGTGGCTTCTGGTGGCGGTCTTACTTACACACTCACATAAACACACAGTCGGTTGTTATGTAAATATACCAGATTCTATCAAAAATATATGAACGCAGTAGTTTGCTTTATAATTCTCCATTTACGATAGTAGTCATTTTCTAAAAGCTGTCTATAGTAGTAAACTGACTACTTTTATCTGCCTTGTTCTTAATGAGATCACGCACAAATAATTTCACATAATCTTCATAGAATCATAGGTCAAGTTGATAAAATAAAATCAAGTATATGTCTATTTAATATATTGTGAACTTGTGCGATTTCAGCGCGCTTCCGAATTTAGAGTAATGAAAGTTTTTATTGAGCAAGTAAGACTCTATAATATCATGTTACAACAAACGCGCATACTCAGAAAACTATGTGATTGATCAATTCAAAAGACAAATTCATCACACTAATCTATAACGCCTGGTGAACGCGTTCACACATCCATTCTATGTATCTACATTCCACACACATACTTATAATGTGTACCGCCGCAGAAGCACTCACGGCGTATTTATTTATAGCTATTTATATTAATTGTTAATATTTATATGTTATTTCTGACTCTATCAAATGTTTCAATGTCATGTAAAACTTTGAAATTAAACTGTATTAAGTTATATCACAAACTTAATTGATGAAAACATATGATGTGGTCATGCATGTATTTATACGTGTGGGCACGCCTTTTGTATGTGTGTATGAATGTACGGTGTGGGGTGCTGTGCATGTGTGCAAGTGCATGAGACAGCTCGCGTATGTGGCCTGCGGCTTTATAACGAACTCTTGTTTATAGGAAAAATGGAATTGCCTATTTGATAATATCACGTGACAGACACGAATTAAAAGTTTGCAATACTAAATTGCAAGACAGTCGAGATCCTGTCGGGGAATAAGAGCTCGTTAAAAAGCCCTTGGTGAAGATCTTGAAATGCATTGATAACGCTGAAAGTACGAGTACTAGATTTGCATGAAAATATAGCAGTTCTCCTCAGGGCGTCTTCTATTAGAGGCTGATATCATTCGAAGAAAATCGTATAAAATATATAAAGCTTGGCTATTTTGGGCGTTTATTGAATTCAGTTTCATTTTAGGTAAAAATAACTTTGGTAGGTATAATGTGACAATCAATGCATTTCAATCGGTAAGTAAGTATTGTGTCGTCAGTCCGTCCGAGTCTGCGTCCGCGTCCACGTACATGTCCGCGCCCATGCGCACTACACTGCCGCACTAAACTCGACGTTGTTGTACACCAGACGCTCGTTTCGGTGTTCGAGAAACAACTCGACGATCACGAAAAGAAATTTGGCAAGCCTATACCGGACCGGAGCATCTACCTGGACGTGCCTTGGCCCAAGAATGTGTTGCAGCACGTGCTCAGTAACTACCACCAACGGACGTCTCTCATCGGCTCCCTGTCGCGATCCAGGACTAGTCTCAACCTTATATCGAGCGGCAACGGCAAGAACAACGCCATCCCGCGAGAGTCGCACGACACCCGCGGCGCCAAGTCCGCCGCCTCCAGCGCCACAAATACTGGCCGCCGCACTAAACTGTCTCGAGCGAACCGTTACGCATCTACCTCTAATCTACGACTCGTCTCCGAGAAAATATCCGGCTTCTCCGTGTTCGCACCGGGCGTGCCGATACGAGAGCCTATCATGGCATACGGTCACGAGTTTGACGACAGCAACAGCGACTGTAGCGAGCGTACTAACATGAAGCGGAGTGTATCGCAACAAAGCTTAAAACGCGACGTGGCCATGGAGGCGGTGGTGATCGATCTACCCAGCCTCGAGAATAGCGACAGCAGCGAGGCGGGGTCGCTGCGCAGCCGCTGGGGGCCCGTGCGCGGCTCCAACTCGTATGGCGTGGGGGGTGCGGGGGGCCCGGGGGGAGCGGGTGACGTGCCCGTGGCGCAGCTCTCCACGCTCGACCTGCGCCGCGCAGCGAGAGACTCGCACGGCCCGCGCGACTCACAAGTGTGACGTCACTAAACTAATTACTTTAGTCATCTACGGCACGCAACGCTACGGGGACGCAGGATAGGAGCGCGCGATTGCGTCTGTGCCACCCCTGCACTGTAGCGTCACGACCAAGAACTGATTATGTGGCCCGCTTATACCCACTCAAATCTTCCAAACTTGAATTGTTACATATTATTATTACATGATTTTTTCAAATGTTGATACTCTTATATCTAGCTTACTATTCGTATAGGTAGCGTAGTTTATCGTGTATACAAATCTTATTTACGTTTATTCGTAGTAGAAATATGTATATTAGCTTTATTAATTATCACGAAAATGTCGTCATGTATATATAATATTCATCAAATCCATGCTGCGGTTCGCTTGATGTGCATAACAGACAACGAAATATTATTTGGGATATTCGTAAAGTATATAACAAGTATTATCATCGACCTGATTGATGTAACCGTGAGTATTATTGTTGAACACGTGTATATGTGTTAATGTATCGCTCACAGTCTACACACATCGAGTTCGATGCACTTAAACACAAGCCACTGAACAAGGGATATTCGGTGATCGAAGATGTTTTCAGCTTCGATATTTTAACATGGAAGTTGCTATACGTCAAGCATCGAAACATCGATGTCAATGAACACATAATGGGAACATATTGTGTATTCACAACTTCAATATCAACTAAATCTGTTCCCTACACTAAAACATATGACCTCATTGACAAGTATTGATCGATCTATCACATTCTGGACTTTGCAAAAAAAACATTGATTTTAAGCTATCTATTCTGAAATCGATGTTTTTGCAACATAGCTCATCCCTAAACTGAACAAGAGACTATCTCCAAAAATGCGTATGTCACATGTTAAAGTGCAGTTAAACGACGCGTGATAACGAGAGCTGTGCCACAGGCGAAGTACAGCCTATTCGTGTACAAGATGCGGCGCATCTCCAAATGTACCGAAATATTGACAGTAGGGTATTTTACTTTATTATCTTAATTATTTTAATCAATAAGACCCCAAAATCTATCATCAAAAGAATTATATAAATACGAGATAAAAATAAATAAATTAGAAGCCATTTGAATGTGTCGGAAGGGGTAGTTGTCAAATGACAGAAAAGGATGCACGACATGTCTTGTTACGTCACAAGACATGTCACGCCATTATGGTGCACACATGCGAGCGAGATAGTGAGATGTCTCCTCGACGCGCCCACCTTTGCTCATACCAATATTTAAAACATGACCGGCAGACAAATTTTTTGTCCAATTTTAAGACACTTGGTACCACTGCTTTGTCTATTTTTGACGCCACGCAGCAGTGTGTAAACATTGTTGTGTTTCCGTTTGAAGGATATTGAAGCACGCTAAATTAATGAGTATTATGAGACTTTCAACTTATGTCTCGGAGTGACGAACTCTGTTCAGATCCATATAGGATTGCCAGGCCCTAAAATAAAAAAGCCGGACTCGGCCGGTCATTATGTCCTTAAATCCAGACATACCTATGTTTTTTGAAAGCCAAGACAAAACCAGACATCACCTTTATAATAAAAAAAAGACTGTTAGGTTTGTATTAAAGTCATTATTATTTAATAATAAATCACAGTTTTTCTTACAAATTTAATATTATATATCATATCCAAAAGTCGGACACGACCGTAAAAAGCCAGACATGGCGGCTAAAGCCGGACACCTGGCAACCCTGGTTCCATACAGTGCTTTATAATACAAAGTTTGGTGTGGTGTTGCTTCTGTTTATGGGCAGGCGTGGTGATTACCATCAGTCGAGCGTTTCGAGCGACTTGCTCTTTTTTTCATTCAAGCTAACACTAAGGGTCTTATTCATAATACAACGCTTATCAAAGGTATAAACCTTCATTAGTTAAAACGTATTTTAAGCCTATCGAACGTTCAATAAAATTCTTTATTCATAATCGTTTGATGAAGCTCCGATAACTAAAATAGGTTTACAATACACAAAGTTGCTAGTTTACAGAAAATGATTGATTGATTGAATGATTTTAATATGGTTTGTCTCTGGAAAGACTGGAAACAAACTAAATAAAAAGAAAATTGACGGAGTTTTGGCGGGAATTCTGACAGTGCGGTGGCTCTCTTGATTTATTTCCTTAAAAGTGGTGTGGTTTTGTGCAATAATCATTTACGATGATGAATAGCGTATGGAAGCATTAAAAATAGGGAATTTAGGTGATTTTTGATCAAGGGTATTGATCGACCTTGTGCTTTCGATCCGCTTGAAGAAAGTCGTCTAAGAAGCATTGAACTGAAAGGAATTAACACCAAAACTCCAACAAGACCTTGAAATGGGCCACACCCCCGTTTCATCGTTCTTGGAATATAAGAAAAGAATATAACTAATGACTTGGCAGCATGGTCTCTGACCTTAGCCGGAACAAACAAACAAAAAAAAAAAGTAAACAAACAGGAGTTATAAAATTCCACAAGACCTTGAAATTGACCAAGCCGCGCCGCTGCGCTGATATTTCGTCGTTCTTGGGAAGAGTTAACATATATAATATAGTACTTGCCTTTGGCGAAATTTATAATAGAGCGAAGCCGTTATAAATAAAGAAAAAAACATTAAAAAAAAATGACAGTAGACGTAAAATTATACGTCAATTATGAAACAGCTGACCGATGTCGGCCATGTTTTTCACTATCGAACGCTTAAAATAGGTTTATAGAAGGGTTATAGCTTATTTAAAGTAGTGACACTATAAAGGAGAGTTAATGAGCGTTTTAGCGTTATTGAACGATTATGAATAACAATTTTTATCAATCATCTAATAACGGCCTTATAAAGCTCCGATAACTTATTATGAATAAGACAATAAACTGTATGCGTCGTGTACACGAGTACGTTGCGTCCGGCCCTGTCCGTAATTTAACTGGATCATTTTGTCCTGCTCGCTGCTGGTATATTTAATTAACTAATTAGTTTCCATTGTTATTGTTTTATATTAGTGTTTACGTTTTACTTATATGGAAATGAGTCCTTCAAGACGGACAGTATTAATGAGCCAAGATTAAACTTTCGTGTGAGTGTCAACTCGGACGCCAGTGTGTCTTATATTTTATTAATTTATATAATTTTTAATACTATGTCAATTAAAAGTAAATGTTTATGATATAATATTAGTTACTGACTTGTCGGTCGGTTACAAAATGTTCACAACAGCTGAGTGTCTCAGTTTGTACGTACATGTGTTGATATTAGTGTATGCCGCGACATAGTCTTCCTGCATACCGTCACATCGCTTGTGACAAGACATCCGCCGAGTGTCGCCCTCACTGTTTGTATATAAATAAACATGTTATGTTTGTACACTGTTTTATTTGCCGCCAGTCTCTTATGTTCACCGCGACAAGACTGTGCAGCGGAAGATGTCATAGCAAAGTAGCACGTGTGTCAGATATCCTCAATGCCTCACATACGAGGCAAGTTTTGGCATGATCGTGCATAGATTATGCCAACTCTGGACTAAAGTTATTGCTATAAATTTTTGTATACGTCTGTAATAGGTGTACAGTGTTTTTTCTACTCAAGTCCAATGACTTTAAACGTGAGAGCAAGCGAAACATATCACAATGTAAGGGCCTTATTCTTTATAAGGTCACCATTAAATGTTAATTAGAGTTTGAACTTTCACAACAGAAAGTGAAGACAACAAAAACCCCACAAAAGCAATAAGATCTAGTGGATAGTCATGTATGTTACTTGTACTTAAAAATATTTTCTATGCTGTATAAAATGTTGTGTCTACAGTCAAGATTTTACGCTCGCCTACAGTTATGTACCTGCGTCTGATGCCTCGTCCTAATCGAAAAATCGTTGAAAGAAAAATATAGTTGCTAGTTACGACGCGACGTGCGTTCGTGCGTGCTGTCGGTTAGGACATAGCCATTTTTATTTTACTTAGGCAACCCTTAATGTACGAGCAACTAATTTCAACTTTAAATAACTTTGTAGTTAGGACGACGTGTCAGTGACCATGACACTGCAATTAAATGTTATATCATGGAATTTGCCCAGCATGAGCATGCCGCATGTATTCCAGCGTATCAATGTAAATATTACGCGCTTCAACCCGACAGCGACAGTGACAGTGACTCCTTATATTGACACTTTTGTGAAGGAGCGCTACAGTCGATGTCGACTACGCTCAGCTTGACAACCCAAAAAAACTAACGAAAAGCTTATAAATATTCATTTCAAATGAAAACTGTAACTCTTGCATAAGTGACCCCTTGCTAACTAAAGACAGGTTTCTCGCAGAGTATTCGGATACATTTTCCTGGACCATGATTGTACAAAATCTCGAATACCTGCTACGGAATTCTGTTATTATAAATAACACATTTTACGGTGAGCGGTGCCCAGCATGTATACTATAATTTTTAACTTAGGGCGTGTTCAAAAATTAACTGATAGTACAGTCAGTAACTAGATTTTCGTCCTTAAACGGTTGTACGGTTGGGGATAGTGACAACCGTTATGTTGGCCATTGGTGCCACGGAATTACTGACTTCGTTTAATGGTAAAACTACACCAGCAGTGATACTACCTACTGTCAGTCAATTTGAGAACGAGGCCTTATTTTATTAAATATCAAATGCGAATATACGAAGTAAAAGAAAGTTTTTAAAACATCTATTTTGCAAAAACTGAATGTTAAGAAAAAATATAAACAAGTGAGATATTCGCGTTTGATATTGAATTGATGGGCGGGCCGCGAGTCGCGACCCGTTACATTGTCTACTGCGTGCTGCCCGTCCAGCGGCGCGCATCGCCTGCGTGTGGTACTAACAGCTGCGGCTCGCATGGATCTACACTCACGCACTCGCATGACTACGGTGGTAGTGTATATTTCTTTGCTGTAAGTTTAATTCTGAATTTTATTCCGCTTACTATTTTTTCTAATCTAAGTTTACAGTGATTTACATGTACTTACTTAATTTAAATGCATACTTTTGAAATGACTTGCAGCGAGATAGATATAGCAGCGTTGCGTTAATGTGTGTGTGTCGATAGGCGCTAGAGGAGGAATTCAGCACGCAGCTGGAGGAGCAGGAGCGACAGGCGGCCAACTCACGGCTACCGTCGCCTGGCTCCGGCGCCATGCCGCAGCACAGCTCCGCACTACACTCCTCGCGGACCAGCCTCGCCTCCAGTCACTACGACTAGTGCACCGCTCGGCTGTATCCAACTACATAATATACTTCGCTTAAGTTATCGGCACTCCCGAGTCCTGTCCGACTTGCTGTTGGCAGTGTTGGTGATTAACTAAATACGAAACAAATTTCCCGCCAAGTGTTGACATTAATTAGTCACGATGGCGTGCCTATGGTCCGACATTGGCTTAATGTAGATTGTAAGTGCCAAATTATAAAGTCATTAACGTAACCAGTAATGGGCTACTTAATTAAAATTAAATGCGGACGTATAATTGATTAATATTAGGAATAAGTGCGATGAGTGAATTTGTATAGGGTAGAATTTTTTATGGCATATTGCATTGGCAGTTGCAACTTTGAGTCGTTATCGTTACCAAAAAGTCGTGTTGATTGCACTGCGCTTGCGGAATGTAGGACCATTTATAACGCTTGGACTTGGAAATGTCAGGGAATTGATAGGTCTTAAGAGTAAAAAAATTATAAAGACATGAAATACAAAAAACGTCCTCGGCTTCCTAAAAATATATTAAGCTGCTACGCGAGCTTTTTTGACAAAATAGTCACTTTTTGATAAATTTTACTTTACTGTAAATAAGGAGTATACCTAGTAGATACTTTTATTCCGGCGCTGAATGCCATGTCGTTAATTCAGTGTCATGTTTATTGCAATCATTTATTGCGTTATATTTTTGCAAGATTACGCACGAGTAATATTCAGATTGATCCACACTTTCTAGAATTACCAAAATCTATTGATTTATCGAAGATATTTATATCAAAATAGATTATATTACTTTACACGACTACACGAGGAAGGTTTATGCTAGTTTATTAACTCCTAGGACTAGGTACAAGGTATTAACTGAACTAACTAAGCGTTTGTGTTAAAGTATCACACAAAGTATGAAGAAAGTTAATCAATCTGTGGAATGAAATATTAGGTCATACACGTCCCGTCCCATACGTTCTGCGTGTCAGTTTTTACATCACAATTACTGTGGACATACCTCGACTCGAGTGGTTCGGAGTTGTGGCATAAGAAGTTGTGTTTTCTTCCAAGTGCTTCGCTCATAGCAGTCGATAGAAATTTAATATTGATGTTCTGAAAGTATGGGACGCCGAAATCCAATATTTAACTTTGTGTCATTCTATACCACTAAGTATAATTGGAGCTTAAAGCGTGACATGAAACTCGGTGCTTTTATGTAGCGTCAGCTAGTTTGTGAGTGTGTTCAGATAGACAAAGTGGCGTTAGAGTCGGCCTTATTATACGGTCTACAATATAAATTATATGCATTTTTTACCTAGAATAAAACATATGTTTGATAGCTGGTGGGTTGAATTGGCTTATTGGTGATCTACACAGAACATTTGATATTTATGAATGCCATAGATGTTATTCGAAAGTAACACAATTTTAAAAATATTACATTTATTGGAACAGGAGTTCACAGGTACAATTGAGATGTCAGGCTTATTGGAAAAATCATTGAATAGAAATGAAAGAAATAAATGGCACTACACGTGTATGTTCTTGGCTGACTTAGCTTCGGTGAAATAAAATCCTCTATTAGGCATTATTGTGCTATCTGTAGCGTAATATAAACCAACCAATGACATACAACCCTAAGTAGTTTTTATGGGTTTATCCATAATTTTATACTGTAGTAGTACTGTGCACTTGTCCATAAAGAAGTGTTTTGAAAGTGTTTTTTTAAAACCAGCTTTTCCTCCAGTATTAGGTATACGGCAATATGGATGTTGTTGCTCAATGACTTTAAATAGTTTTGTGAATATATTGTCTGAATTTTGATTAGCACACGCGTGCTTTTCAAACCTGAAAATGAATAGTTCCCATATGGAAATCGATTAATATTTATCACACGAATGGGCGCTAGTGTGTAAGTGTTAGTAACAGCGTTACGGGCTGCCTTATTAGTAGTGATGATTTTTCTGTGAGTCCGCACATACCTGTATGGATACATACATATTTTGTAGGCTACCGCATTGTGAATTATTAGATAATTCATCTGCGTCATAATCCCTTCATAAATACTTACAAGTTTCAAAAGAATCTAATAGCGATTACAAATTCATTCGCGCTTCGAACTCGGTAATAACACATTGTGCGGCGTGCCTCGTGTATTGTCGACATTGTATGGGTAATGTACTCTTAGACCGCAAACTAAAGTTGATAATCGCTATTAAATTCAATTGGAACGTAGTTTAGTAGTGCATCGCTGGTAATTAATTATTGTATCTAAACGAGCTTCCGTCGACTACGGAGTAGTAGGGTAGTCTTTGCTAGAGCACTTGCGAGCGATTCCAAGTCAGCGTTGGTGTATCGGTGGTGACTCTCAGCTGCCGAACTCCCACGATGTTCTCTAAACAGACATGATGCCGATTCGACAGCGTATGTAGGATGTAGCAGTTTTATTGTATATTTTGTACAGTTATAAGTACACTTGATCAATTGTTTTACAACGTTTAGTCAGCTGTCGAGGCTCTGACTGAATTGTAGATATAGCAATGAGATATGATATTTTTTGTATGTACAGTATTTTTTTTATCGGAGTAAGTACATGTGCCTACTTAATTTAAAGACTAACTCAATGATTCCGGCGGGTGGCTAACATAATGTTCGGCACTGTCTGTTCGCCGCGCGAGCCATTTGCGACCCATGTGATGAGATTAAACAATATTTTATGAATGAAAATCTCCATGTCGACCGCTATGACCCGAGCGATACAGAACTAACTAAAATTATAGTATTTCTATATTATACAGAGATTCTTATGGATTATTGTGAAGTATTCGTCCAAATCTTTATTGTGTTACCTCTGCGTGTTGATCGCGTGCGGAGAGTGCACGCGGAGCGGGGCGGGGCCGGAGCCCGCTTCCAAGCACTCACTGCACATACGCATGCAATGTGCGACAAAATTAAACATATCAAACATTAATATAATAGGCTAATTTATTTTATGAAAATGTTTCTATTTTCTTAAGTAAAATATTCAGAGTTTTATAAAGTCTGCAGCCACCCGCTTCTATGCTGCACCTTCTATTTTTGCTACATGTGAAAGCTTGCGTTTATTTATCAACCGAGAATAAAAACTGAGTTATCGGTGTAAGAAACTGCGAGGTTATACAGCCGTGTATTACTCGGTAGTTCTCAAACTGGATAATAGCTTTGCGATCACAAGATGAATAAACGTAAACTTCCTGACACGAGTTTTTTTTTTAATGTGCGTACGTTAACTTTCGAGTGTCTGCCATACTCTCCTCTTCGTGGTAAACCAAAGACAGAAGATCAGCAACTTTTTATTATCGCTAGTCTGATATCGATTCAATTACATGGAAAACACGTAGCTAGAAGTATTTTCTTTTTATCTTTTATTGTTTAAGCGTGAGACAACGAGTTCCACAGACTATGTAATTGTTTGTAGCTTCACAATTCTTCCTATCGTAACGCAACGAAAAGTAACACGACCGAAACTGTCTCGACAGCACTGCAGATAATATGAAGTCAGGTGCCGCGTATATAGCTGGAGCCATGCTTCAGTGCGAAGGGAGGTAGAGTTGTGAAGCGACAAGACGCCGCACCGGTACAGTTGAGTCGTGTGACGTCACACGGCACTCTGTCCGTTCGCGTTCGTTACGTCGGGTCGTGTACATAAGTTACGAGATGTTGTGACTAGTTAGTTTTGTCACAACCCTCGTTCATTGGAGATTACCGCAGTATTGTGCAAAATGTCGATTTGTTTACTTTAGTCCGTAATCAATAGCCATAGTGATTTGTAATGATCAATCTATTTTTGTCTATAATGTTTTAAATTAGTAAATTATTGTTAATCTTTTATGAAATATAAAAACCTTACTTTGTATGAAAGTGTTTTATTAAAATTGTTTTATCACAGACGTAGATCTAATAGATGACGCAAGTTTTCAAACTTGCCCAAAATCTTCAGCAAACGTATGTTGATTTACACTGTTCACGACAGTAAAAGTATGATATTCTGAGCTCGGCGGCAGTGTCTCCCAACCGTAGCAGATCTATTTCTATCTATTTCGACAGTAAGTACCGCAGTTCGTGCCCTGATGAAACATGAAAAATGCCTTATCGCCTAGTAAACGTAAAGAATCGTAAAAATTTCAAAAGTTCAAGGGTTTCTAATCACTAAATTGTTTTTGGTCGTCACAGCGGGTACCGACAAGATATGTGTAACGATAAGTTTGCTTACAGATTGAAGCAAGTACTTGCGGCCTCTATTTAGATCTATATTTGTAGGTTTTGTTTGAGCCAGTTCCATTAGTTTTGTCGGTTAAAACCAAAGACTTTAATGTATACTACTAGAAAAGCTGCGCGGTACATAGAAATTGTACCACTACGTTGCGTTCAATTGACTAACTCAATATTACCTTCTCGCTTACTCTCAACTAGAACCGCTATCGCGCTCCTTGTTTGTAAGCTGTCAAACTCCCGCGATATATGACGCAATTTTACTTCTATACAGCCCGTCTAGTAGTATACATTAAAGTCTTTGGTTAAAACAGTGAAACGGCACTAAACGTAATGCTTAAAATTAAAAAGAAGCCCTAGGACCTCTACTTCTTGCCACTTGGATAATTTGCTCACAGAAAAATAATTGAATATGATTTATGATGCTGGGTCCCTTGCAATACCTAATTCTTGCCTAAGAGATGTCCAGGGCTTTTTAAAAGTTAATTGTCTGAGAAGGCCGACAATCCTACAATGCATGTTATGGTACAAACACCGCTGTATACATACATATATTATTTAGGTACGTTATAATGCGTATTGTCTCTTCTCCTATATAAGTAAATGATACTCTCTATAAAAAGCCTTACTCCTTCCTACAACACTTCATGGAAATTAATTGCATTTTTATTTCTACTCTATGCAACCTTTAAATTCCATGGACTTACATTTTATTTATATTACACCGTATTACACTAAGTAAAAACAGTATCTTTATTATTCTTAGGGCCAGATAACGTCGCGCGTCGCGTCGCCAAAGAGAATTTATCTATAGTCGTCGCGAGGCAGTATGCCAATTTGACATACGCTACTACGTGTGTAATTGAAACGGTAATTGGTTAAAATATTTTTGAATTGTAATTTGTGATAATAATACCTACTTTTTACAATATTATAATCTAGTCTACTTTTTAAATGTTTTAATAAATGACAATTGGGAGACAAAAACAAATGTCATTAATTTTTATTTTTATTTTAGATCAGTTAGATCAAATAATATTGTTTCGCGAAGATGTAAAATTTCGTGTTTTCAAATCCGTTACACAGAAACCTAGAAACAGACCAAAATGAATAAAAGAGACGTTGGTACTATAACTATACTGAATTCCACGAACTTTCCCACGGACACAGTAGAGAGCCGATACAAGAAATGCATGCTTCTGAATTCCATACAACATATAGACATATTCGGCAGAACGTCGTGTTGGTACATTGAAAATACAAAGAGGGTGTATACAACTACAGTTTCTTTAGTATCGATATCTACTCCTAAGCGAACTGGTGCTTATAGTGATGTTTCTATGAAGAATATAAACTCCAAGCTTTCTAGGTTTTCAGTGACCACTAAAGTGGCTAGTTTGTATCCCGGGAATGACATTCTTACGAAGAAAAAGAGGAGAAAATTGTCCCCATCGGGGCATGATAACGTTATATTCAGTAAAGCTGTCGTTATGAGGTGAAATATTAAAATTTGAAGTTGAAATAATAGTATTGGTTAGGAAAGTAATGACATATTTCATTTTGGAAACACTCGAGAAATTAAACAGGATACACTACAACAACTTACATTATTAGCAAAAGTAATTTTCCCTATTAATATTGCCTATAATTTACGATTATTTACAGGATATTAAAATATCTCATGCTATCTTTTATGGATTACAATTGGGTTTACTAGCAAGAAAGCTACTACTAAACTTGGGTTTACTAGAAAGGAAAGTTTACATCCACAAAAACAAACTGATTGTAAATTAAATTTATATTATTTTTAAGGATATAAAAGATCATATTGTCATAAACTTTAAGCTGCGACGCCGTCTTGGACACCGTCGTCATCTGAAACACACAATATAAAAGGCTATTAGCGTTTTTCTTAGGTAAATTACGTACAATAATCATAACAAAGTACATATAAATATTTTAAAAACCATAAATATATAATTACGGGTACGACACAACATCCTCATTCTGATCCACACTAGAACTTCATTACTATCGCATCTTTCAGTAAATCCCAAAACATCCCAATTAAATGGTATCCATACTCATGAATTTTAGTTTCTAAGCAGTCTAGTGGCACCTCGTGTGCGCTTATTAGCGGCAAACTAAAAATACTACGTACCTACAATACGTGCGAAACAATACAATACGTATGACTAACTTCAGTTCGGCAAAGTTATTTCGCACGTATTGTATAAATGGTAACATCAGTAAGATTCTCCAACTCATACTGTTTTAAACTGCTTAGTACGGCTTTTATTTTTTTTGCGTAAAAATAAATAAAGTATGCCAAATTCTGTTTCATGCTTCGATACAATATTTATTATTTAAAACATACCGTTGAATTACAAGATCTTTCGGTTAAGTAAGTAATCTTCATTTTTCATACATCACTGAAAAATACCGTACATCCCTAGAGAGAATGTGGCAAGCGTTATTGATTAGCCAAAAGGTGTGACAAAGAAAAAAAGGAAAAGATGGTCATGGTAGCTGCAACGTACGGATGTCATTTGTAATCACTTACAATAGTGTTGTAACACACTGTAGTTTCAATACATTATAATTGCAGCATTACAAAAATATTGATTCCTACATCAATTAAATACGGCAATCATTATTGTTCTTTCCCATGTAGTTGTCAATAGTTACGGGAACTTTATAAGCGAGTACAGAGCTAAGTATGGTGCAACACAGCCACGTGTGGCGCATTGTACCGATGGGCACTAAGTTACTAATAGGCGTTTAGTACACCGCGCCGCCCCGCATTTGTCGAAATAATTTATCGTCGACAATCACAAGTAGAACAAAACATTTATATAACAGTAAAACATGTGCATAGAATCATGCCTTATCGAGTGAAAAGCTCTGGAAAACCATTTTGTATTTTTCAAAAATTAATCATTGCACATGTAACGCCATTTATGAACGTTAATAAAAATACAGTTATTTACTAAAATGAGTGACTTTTGTGGTAATAAAATAATGCAAGGCGCAGGTTTTTCTCCCTGTAAAGTTATCCCTTTCTTAGATTAGGTACATGCACTTTAAGCGGTGCAGCAAGAAATACATGCGTCTTCATCAAATGCAATAAATATAAATATCAAATTGAATGCACACGTGAATTTACTAAGTTATAGGTGGTAGGTAGGTCTATAGTATGCGATGCAGCTTGTGTAAGTACCACCGCTTTGTTCTATTTCTGCCGTCAAGCAGCAGTGTGTAAGCAATCGTGTTTCGGTTTGGAGGAAATAAAACCAGTAAAATAATTGGGCAATGAGACTTTGCATCTAACGGACGTCTCGGACGTCGTCTAACGTAATGAACACAGTCCAATGCCATGTAGCGCTTTGTAATTCAAAGTTCTGTTTGGTATTATTTCTGTTTATGAGCAGACATGGTGCTTACTATAACTTACTCGTTCGCCGTTAAGACTAAAAAAAAAAAACATCTGTGATAGATGCGCTGTCTACGTCACAGAACATGCTTAGAGTAAGGTATTTTTTCTTAAATTTTAATATACAGCATACTCAATATATACTTAATATACAGCAGGTTTCCCAACTTTACATGCATTGTAGTCAGAAAGCAACCTAATCCAATACAGATAAAAAATATTTAAAAAATGTACTGCATCTCATACAGTACTAAACATGAATTCTCATTCCCCACAGGAATTTTATTGTTAATGAGATCGAGGTCTTAGGTACTATCAGGTTATTAGATAAACTTATATATCACAACCAATGCTTGTTTGGCGAAAACACTTAATCCGTTGAATGCAGTTTTGGTCCTCATAGAGATGGGACATATACAAAGTGATTAGAAACCTTTGTCGTCTGTGTCCATGGGTTCGGGCGTCTCCTGGTATGCGGGCGCGAGTGGCGACACCACGACTCCGTCCCACACCGTGATCTCCGTGGAGATGTCCTTGCCGCCTTCGAACGGCTGCAGTCCTAGCACGTAACGGTGACCGCCGCGTGCCACCACACGGAGCAACCTGTGTTACAAAATAAACCTATACAATTTAAGCTTCACAAGCAAGAGAAGAAACTCTCAGGATCTCATTACATGACCTAAGTTTTCCTCCCGAGCATAGTGACGCCCGCCGTGTGTCCCCATATTATATCTAATAGTTCATACCTGTACAGTTTAGTCAAGGCGAGAGTAAAAACTAACAAAACTATAGATTAAAACACAGCTTTTAATTTCTAAGTTGCCCAGTAATAGGGTAGTTTCGTGTACGTATTACAAAATAATACGAACGAGAAACCCTTTTTTTAAAGCATAATTCAAATTGGTTCAAAGTGAGTCCGCAGTTGTGATTTAAATGTTATGAGCAAAGATGGGCGCGTAGAGCATAGTGGTGACATCTCACTATCTCGCTCACGCGTGCGCACCGTAATGTCCATTTTGCACAATTTGCGTCGTCTATCTTTTGACAAGTACCTCTTTCATCTTTGAATGGCTTTAATTTATTTATTTTTAGACAGATTTATAAATTAAAATTAAATTCTTACTGAAATAGGTTTTAAGTAACATTCAACTATTGATTTAAATAATATAACTCGACTACCCTATTGGGAGTGTACAGTTATTTCTGAACATTTGTAGCTTGCATAGTGATGCATAAAAGGTATGTTGTATGAAGCAGAGAATATATTTACGTTTGTGCGGTGGCTGCGGCGAGGTCCTGCGCGGCGAGGTCGAGCTGTGTGTGCGCACGCGCATGCGCCGCCTCGCACGGGTCCGGCAGCCCCGCGCACCCCGGCAGGAACAGACCGCCCGCCACCAGCGACAGCGCGCGACGGAACGCCGCGTTGATGGGCAACGCTTGCCGCGCCGGGTTGTTCATGATGCAGTGGTGTGCGAGCAAGTCGATCATCCACGGCGTCAACGGCTCCAGACCCGAATGACGCGCGCACATGTCGCGCAGCAGACGGATCAATACCTGATCAACAAAATATTATCATCAATTATACGCAATTTCGCGTGTCTTGTTTTTAACTCATACATACATACATGCATAGATAGACCCACGCCTGTTTCCCATAGGGGTAGGCAGAGACAACGGATTTCCACTTGCTACGATCCTTGCATACCTCTTTCGCCTCATTCACTCTCATTAAATTTTTCACACATGCATGTCGGTTAAGGGTACTCCTGACTTGGCCTTTCTCGAGAATATTTTCAACTTGATCTATGAAAGGTCGCTAAGGCCTTCCCCTCCCAACTGTACCATTACCTTTTTAACTCAATACTATGATAACCTTGTTAATACAGCAAAGTACCTTAATTGAAGAATGGTGAGCATTCTCCTCAAACCATCTGCTGTGACGTATCGCAGCCAAGTGGCTGGTGATCACTTTGTACTCCAAATGTACCTGCAAAATTAATCAAAGAATAGTTAGGTGCAATTCTGGACAACTCGGTTGTTAATAAGCTTGTTGTGATTGCCGAATTAAAGGGGAGTAGAATAAATATGAGGTTAGTTAAATTAACAAGCAAAGTGTATTCATGTATACGCACATCAGGCTCGAGCTTGCGCAGATTCTGGTGCAGCGTGGTGACGAGCAGCCGCACGGCGGCGGCGGCGGCGGTGACGGTGCAGCCGCGCTCGTGACACGCGCTCACCACAGCGCCGCCGCCCTCCGCGCGCATCAACTTGTTCACTTCCTCGTTCACCTGTACAACACAAACAATGCCTATTACATACATACTTACTTTTAGTATTGTTCTTTGAGCTGTCTCTAAGTTTAGTATGTATGATTTAGAAGCACCACCCCATGAAGTAATACAGTAGACTAGTACAGATTGGCATAATGCATAGTAGACAGATTTAAGTAAATTATCACTACCAACGTGTCGGAGAGTCTTAAATATGTAAATAAGCTTGCGTAATCTAGTAATTATTGCGTCAATGTGTAACCGAAAGCTCAATGTGTTATCGATAATAATTCCTAAGTATTTTACAGTGCTACTTTGAATTAATTTTGGACATGCACATGTTAAAGTTTAAGCCACATGAATGAGCTATAATATTATATATATTTGGTTTGGGCTGATTCCTGATTGAGTAAGGCATATAAGTAGTTTTTTCAACATTGAGGGTTAAGATATTTTCGTGTAACCATTTAGTAACCGTATCAAAACCTTTTTGTGCATAACAATATACTTCATCCCATGTTTCAGCGCTAAAGAGAAGAGCAGTGTCGTCGGCAAATGTGATGATTTTACCATTTGATAAATTGATTTGGCACAGATCATTGATGTAGATCAAAAATAATGTTGGACCAAGGATACTGCCCTGTGGAACGCCATAATTATTAGGAAGCTCGTTACTGGTCCATTTATCAATTTTAGCAACCTGTGTCCTATCAGCAAGGTAGTTATTGAATAATTGTAGGGGTAAACCTCTTACTCCCAGCCTTTCATGTTTTTTTAATAAAATTGGGACTGACACTGTATCAAATGCTTTGGCTAAGTCAAGATAAATAACTAAGGTCTTTTTCTTATCATCCAACATCTTAACTGCATAGTCAGTTAGTTCATGAACGGCGTCAGCAGTAGATTTTCCACGTCGGAAACCGAATTGTGATGGTGATAGTATTTGATTTTGCTCTAGATATTTAACAAGTCTGATGTTCATTATTTGTTCTAAAATCTTTGACTAAGTTGGCAAAATGGAAATTGGTCTATAATTGTTGACACAATGACGGTGACCATTTTTCAAGATTGGTAATATTTGAGATTTTTTAAACGCAACTGGAAAAACACCGGTAGAAAGACACAAGTTGCATATAAATGTCACCGGAGAGACTACCACATCAATAAAATTTTTAAGGAAATTTGCAGAAATGTTATCAAATCCAGTAGGATTAGGACAGTAGTCACTTTTTAGGTTTTGGATTAGTGATTTAACCTCATGTTCATCAGTTGGTATAAGTACAATTGAGTTGGGGTAAGATTCGCCTGCTTCGACTTTAGATGAACCGTTAAGAAAAATTCTATTTTGCGATAATAATTTCTGTGATAATGATTCACCAATGTGAGCAAAAAATGAGAACGTTATTTATGGAATCGTTCGGTTTATCAGTGGTAATTAATTGAAGTGATTGTTCTTTCTTTTTGTTGGTATTTGTTATATCCCTAATAACTTCCCATAATCTTTTATTATTATTTCTTGCTTTTTCTATCAAATCTTTTTCGTAAGTATTTTTTATATTTTTAATTAAGTTATTGCAAAATGTCCCATATCTTTTGTATGTATGTTGTATTATTTCATTGTTCGGATTTTTCTTAGACTTTATATATAATGTGTCCCGATTTCTCATGCATTTTCATGGTAATCAAAATTTAAAATAATACTACAAAACAAAGTTATTGAATACTTCAATTTCAAACACTGACTTCAAATTTGGTTTGATTAACCCAGATCAAGTAAATATTGTTGAAAAATGCAAAAATTAACATGACTGTATGTATGAAATTCAGTATACCTTATTAGAAAGCCCCTCAACAGACTCCTTAGTAGGTAGAGTCTTCATGATGACTACTATATCTGCTACATTCTTCCCTGCCATCATAGTGCCTTTCTTGTAAGAGCCAACTTGACGTACTTCCTCTAATTGCTGTGAAAGATTTACATTAATTATTTAAAGAAATGATATATCACATTTTCTAATAAGTGGCAAGCATAATGGTATTAAGTACATTAACTTAATTCAGACCCGAATCTAGGGGGGGGGGGGAGGTAAACCGGGATACCCGCTCCGGGCGGCATTTTCATGGGGGCGCCAAATCTTAATATGATTAAGAATAAAATACTTGCTCCACAAAGCGTCTAGCATACAGAAACTGGTTGGCTCACCGTCGATATGTAAGAAAAAGGCACTACACAGGCCCTTTGTGCATCATTTTTTTCTTTTCTTTTAGTTTTTTTAAGTAATTTAACTCAAACACTGGAGTGAGGGGCGCCACTATCAAATTTCTGCCCGGGTTCGAAAAAATCATAGATCCGGGGCTGACTTAATTTTGTAATACATCCACCATGATTTTGAAGTTTGGTTTACAATAAAATGTAACTATTTACTGTGTGACCAAATTATATTTATAATATAGACTTACACAAGCAGCAAAGTCACCCGGAGCCACGACTAGGTTATCAAGGACTGTCTGCAGTTTTGTGACGAGACTGAGCACAGCCGATTGTTCTGTTGGTGTAGGACACAGCTCTGCATGTCTTTTAAGGAGGGCCTGCAATTAATCATATGCTTATAGCGCTATACAGACCTAGACCTAAGCAGACATAGTAAATAGTTGGGTTTTTTAGTACAATCATGATTTTGCATACTATGATGAAAAGTAGGTATTATACTCGATTATTACTACCTACATCAAGTATAGTATGCGTAAAATATCTTGGACAGTTTAAAGTTAATCATGAGTAGTATTATGGCCATTGTTTACAGAGCTAAATGACAGCACGCAGTTTGATTACTACTGCTTACTTTGATTTTGCTTAAGTTGTGAGTCATAAGCAGATTATAAAATTGTTGATATCATGAAATAGATAAATATTTTATGAAATGGTCAAACACTGTATTGTATTTATGGTGGGGGCGTCTGTGAGTCACACAGTCAGGTCAGCTCACTTAAGTTGAGCCATGTCACCCTTAATCCCAGTCTGAGTGGTACTACCACTTTCGCTTCAGATCTGGCTCAAGTTCCCAGCATTATATATTATCTGTGATCTATCATACATACACATAATATGCCTATTTCATGCTAGGGGGGTATGGTGCATTTCAGTGGGAAATTTGTTACTAGATTCTATAATTACTTTCTGTTACTCATCGCCAGCAATTCAATTTTGGTACATTGCTGGACATTTTTTTAAAGGTTTTTCCTATCTTGTTTAATTTGTAATAATTATAATAAAATTATTGGAATTATTGTATATGTGTAATCCAAAATTATTGGATTACTTTGAAGTAAATTAAACATTTTACGATCATTCTAAACAACGAAAACTCACCTGGGTCAAAGCCGAGTCGTCTGGAGCTGGTTTGCATCTGGGAAATGCGGGCTCAGCTAACACTAAATCGAATGGAGGCCTCAACATCATCAATCTCGGTCTGTTAAAAGGCGGGCGTCCCATTCCGCCTCTACCGGGCATTCCGCGGCCTCCGCGACCGGCACCTCGCACCATTTTATAACACCACGCACAAACTTTAGGTTAAATCTTTGATGACTTCTTTGGCAACTTATTATAAATCACATGTGTTATATGTATTAGTAGGAAAAATTTAAATTGAATAAAATTATACCGCAACGCAAAGTTGTAATTTTTTGGATTGAATGAAAATCTGTAACACGACAGGGTGACAGGACGCCGCCAAAATTTTACTTTGTCTTTGGAGGGCCGAAACCATAGACCACAGAACAATTTGCAAAGACCATATCAGTGTTGCCAGATCAAAATAACAGGTGTATGACACCCAACCGTGAAAAATAAAATCTTACACACTTTTACACCAAGTCTCCTGTTTCCTCCTGTGTTTGGGTGTATACACTTAAAAACCCGTACACGGAACTTTGTTCTCTTTATATTTTTCCTGTCAATGTATGCAAACTCCTGGCTACAAACGTCAGGATACTTTCTAATGTACCGCCGAGTTTCAAGACGCTTTGCCTCGTCTGAAATGGGACCTTGTACTGTTTCAGTAAAAAGAAATGGATACTCTTAAAAACTCATTTAAAAATCGTGACCTACTATGCATGACACTGAATTTTATGCCATCAATATTATAGCATTAGTGGAAGAAGATATTAGTTTGTTGATGCATCTAGTCCTGTCTGTCACCTGTGTAGTCTTTACGTTTCTCATTACCCGAGATTTGCTAAGCATGAAGCGTCGGCTTTACTTTATTTATTGACTTTTTGAGGAGTTTTGGCGGGAATTCTTACAGTGCGGTGGCTCTCTTGTTTTAATTATTTCCTAAACTGGTTTAAAGTTGTGTTTGTTGTATAAAAGTGGTGTGGTTTTGTGCAATAATCATTAACGATGATGAATAGTGTATGGAAACATTGAAATAAGTGGATTTAGGTGATTTTTGATCAAGGGTATTGTCGACCTTGTGCTTTCGATTCGCTTGAAGAAAGTCGTCTAAGAAGCATTGAACTGAAAGGAATTATCACCAAAACTCCAGCAAGACCTTGAAATCGGCCACACCCCTGTTTCATCGTTCTTGGAATATAAGAAACGATATAACTAATGACTTGGCAGCATGGTCTCTGATCTTAGCCGGTTCCTTATGGAACAAACAAACAAAAAAAAAAAAAAAATTGACTTTTTGACTGTCAACGATTTGACATTTGTGAAAATGACGTGGATACATAGGTTATGAATTTGTTGTATTCGATTTAATATATTAATTAGTCCAATTTATGGCCGTAGAGTGATTAAATTACCCGAATTTTATAAATAAACATCATGATTGAAATAACGGACACTCAGAGTAAGTTATTATTAAACTTTTGTCTATTTAACATATAATTTTATATTTCACAATATTTATCACTATAAGTTGTGTCTTTATCAATTATTCAAATTTTGAAATTTTTCAGGATGAGTATCGCGACCTAGTATGAACACGTACATGTTCACTTATTTAAATTGTTTAGGGGACCGATTGCTGAGAACATTTGACACTGAATAATTGCTCAAATCATTTGAATTTTTATTTTGCTATCATAGAATTTATTATGAATAACTTTGCTTGATCTCTCAGAACTTATTTCACAATAAAGCTTTATATTATCATATATTCTAGAAATGTTCCATATTTATTCATAGGAAATAGGTATTTAATTTGTATAAGTAATTTAATAATACCCTTATTTACTCAAATACACAACAATTACTTTCATGATAAAATATAATAATATTGGTAACATCCCCTATTAGATATGTCCCACTGCTGGGCTCAGGCCTCCCCTAATGAATGTGAGGGGTTAGGTCTAAGTTCGTCGGAGGAGACCTGTCGCTGCCGGCCGTGGTGTCTGCCATGGTCGGCAGCCGGAGGTCTTGGCGGGCGGTAGCCTCCTTTTGCGAGTGCGTCATCTCGCATAAGGAGAGCGCCGAGCGGGATCGTGAGCAGAACGATCCCGCACGCCGCCAAAGGAGACGTAGGAGGCGTCGGGTGGACGACTGACCGGCGTCTCCCGCCCTGTGGAATGGGGGCATTTGGAGAATTCCACCACGGTATCCCCTGCCTGTCGTAAGAGGCGACTAATTGGGGCCATCGGGGGTCGTAGGCGCGCAGCCGGGGGCTGTCGTAGCGCCATTATGGTACTGTTGTACATGCGACCCCGGGATGGACGGCAGCACGGGTGGTCGGCCTCGTGTCTGCCGTTGACGCCGAGGGCGTCCTTCGGTGCGCGGGGGCTTCTGAGCCCCCCGACAAGGAGACGGGCCGCTAGGCGGCACCGCGCAGGGGCGGTTCCGGTAGCAATCCCTAGATATAGCTAAGGATACCCCGGGGCCGCTCCACATGCGCCGAAGAAGGCCACCGCGGGGTTTTAGTTGGTATGCCGGTGTAGGTTGTATATAGTGTTAGGGACTCGGCCCAGCGGTCGCTCGGATTTAACATCTCTCCCGGGCGGCTTAACGCTGGGTCGTAAGACCGGTGAACCCAACATAACCGTTCCGCCTTCCCCCGGGGCGGGGCGGTAGCAATAATTCGCTTTCCCCGCGACAAAAAAAAAAAAAAGGTCTAAGTCACCCATGCTGGCCTAATGTGTGTTGGCAGATGTCCCATACCTTCAAAACTCTCATTTAAAAGTTATCAGGTATGCAGGTTTCCTTCCTTAGAGCAAGTGATAATTAACAATGAAAACACACATAACTTAGAAAAGACAGGGTTTGGAACCTGCAACTCTTGTTGTGTTATTTGAAACCTCTCCCCGCTGAGCTATTGGTACTTATTATAGTCTTCTTCTTCCACCTGCCTTTATCCCACTTGCAATAGGGTAAGCGCAAGATGGTTATTAACACATTTTATTCGGTTTGTATTTTTAAGATTGGTTGCCTGATGAACTTCAACCTCAACACACCAAACACTGCTTACTATGTTATGTCCTGTAAATATCAAACATGTATTTTTACAGAAATTGGCGTAGGCCTCGCTGGGTTTGGTATGACATTCCTATTCCTAGGAGTGCTTCTACTTTTCGACAAAGGCCTTTTAGCCATTGGTAATGTAAGTAGATATTTCCTTTAGCAAGAACTGTCTATTGACCTATGTTCTAAAGTGCAGCTTCCTGACATGCCGTAATGCTCATTGCAAACCATGAAAAACAATAAAAAATGGACAATAAAAAAAAAAAAAAACTTTATTAATAATAAAGACTTTATGTCAGACCAAGGTGTCCATTTTGTTAGTAACAATGTTCTTACAGACTAGTGTTAATAATATGTATAAACTTCTCACAACAAAAACATAAACATAAACAAATTCATTGCTCACTACTGCATCATTCCATGAGAAATGGCGCAGCAGTGATTGATGTAACTACAGTCCAGCTGACTGGCGATCATGCTAAAATAATGTACTCAAAAAAAACAGTCAAGGAAGGGATTCTAGTAATAAATTTAATCATTTTAAATCAAGACTGATCTTTACTTGCACCTTGGAGTGTTAATTTCAATGCAGGTCATCACCATCACCATCTTACCATAAGGTGACCCAATAGCCCGTTGGCACCCTTACATAAAATAAAAAAGAATTGTCACCTATGTGCCAAATTTTATCCAAATACAGTCTGCTGTTGATGTGTGATTGATTAACAAACATCCAAATGTGGATCTTATAGGCTTACATAAATATAACAAAAACAAAAAAAACGTTTATTTATGTAAAAATAATTTATTTCAATGTGAATCGAAACTGACTTCAAATTTCGCGCGAAAACGCTCACTGACTTGTCATGACGTCAGTCTTTATTAAAGCTGGAATCTATAGAGCGCACTTTGAATTATCTCTGCCCTAGCTGTGCACTTAAGTGCAATAAGAGTTATGTGACTTAAGTCAGTGTCGGTATTTATAGTGATTTTTGACTTAGGAAACACTTAAGTCTACGAAATCGACGACTTACCAAAAACTAAAGTATAAACCAAGTAAATATAATGGGTCTAGAATGTAATTCCGCATCATAACTTTTTCAAAACTTATTGCATTAAACGTGTACTATTGTACGTGTACGTGTATTTATTGGTTCAAACAAGATTGCGTGAAAAGAAAATGTTATACCTATATTACAAGATTTTTAGTGGTATCGTGTCTGTAATCACTGGTGCCTTGGTGGCGCAGATGTAATGCGCACGCGTTACGACTAAGGCTGACGCTGAGGTCTCGGTTCGATTCCCGGGTCGGGTAAAAGTGATATTGGGCTTTTCTATTACGAAATGCACATTATTATGGCGATAGACTCGCCCCCTGTCACACCATGGGACGGAAATATGCTCGGCGAAATGTGGCTGTACTAAAAGAAAAGAAAGAATGAACTTTATTTAGCCAAGGCCAGCTGCAGAAAACATAATGGAAAACACAAGAAAGAATAGAATGATACTAGTTACACCTCTGCCTACCCCTTCGTGGATTACAAGCGTGAGTGCGTATGTATGTATGTATCGTGTCTATCGTGTAATCCCTAGCACTACCACTTTTCTTCGTTTTCTAAACCGTTGTCCTTAAACCCGGCATGTACAGTATGGTACTATTTGAAATCGGTAAAAAAAAATCTCGCCTTCACAGATCCTGTTCATTAGCGGTCTGGCATGCGTGATCGGGTTGCAGCGGACGTTCTTCTTCTTCTTCCAACGACACAAAATCAAGGCTTCGGTAGCATTCTTCAGCGGTATAACGATCGTGTTGTTGGGCTGGCCCATGGTCGGCATGATCGCTGAAATGTACGGGTTCCTGCTTCTATTTAGGTATGTGCCATATGTCATATAGTCACATAAGTTTGTTGGGCTAATAATAATAACTAGTGGTCACGTAGTGGGCGAAAATCGACCTAATTTTTTATATTTGTTCTATTGTGTAACTTTAACGTAGGCTGGGTGGAGTTCGTACGTCATATAAGGTGACCACTGAAAATCAGCGCTGCGTTGTGGTACGCGCCACAGCAGTGGTCACCTACCTGTCACAGTCACGACGCAATCAATTATTTTTACTGTAAAATTATTTTTGCTTTGTGACTAATAAATTATCTTTCTTTCTTCTGTCTATTATCTACTTAATTCTTAATTTACTTTTCAGAGGTTTCTTGCCAAATGCTATTAACTTCCTAAGAATGGTGCCAGTGTTTGGCTCTATATTAAATCTGCCCATCATAAGAGGGGTGAGTCATTGAATCTATTATAATACTATCTATCTTCTATATACTATAATAAAATGTGAAAGTTTGGATGCTTGTTTAGTTAGGGCGTGATGCCTTAAAGTCTGAACGATTTTGGATGAAATTTAGCCCACAGGTAGACCTGGATTAAAACATAGGCTACTTTATTGTTGGCGCGGGTGGAGCCGCCAGCAAAAGCTAGTAATTAAATAATCGTTTCATTGGTCTAGTAACAGCTTACTTTAGGGCCTAAAGTTTAGACTATAGTTATTAGAATCACCATACAAGCCAATGTTGCAATTGTACTATCAAGCTAAGTATCACCTTAACCGTTCCTGACGGTGACTGAGATATCCGGAGGCCCAAATCTCCTCTTCCCTTTCTTTATCTCTGTCCTTTAAGGTCGGAAACGGGTCTACGATTTTTCTTGTATAGTGAGAGTTCATGGGCGGTGGGAAATCACTTACCATGAGGTGACCGCCTTTCTCGTTTGCCGGCCTATGATATAAAAAAAGTAATTTGTGTTTTTTCAGGTTGTGGACAGGATAGCAGGCGACAACGGGCGCAACATGGTATGATAGTGTAACGTATGGACAGAAAGACATTTATACAAAGTGTAATATATACGTTTATGTGCGGGTGTGTATGTGTTGTATGTAACTTATAGGTGTGAGGTGGGTGTATAATATTATGGCGGCGCACGGTCCGGCACGTCTCATAACGTGTCCACATGCTTCAATTTTAGTGGGCCAGCTGACTTGATTCAACAAAAACCGACTTAAAAACAATAGCACTGAATAATCGAAAATTACAATTTATATAGGTGCAAGTTCATTCGTCGACAGCGACACCGATTTTGATTATTCAGTGATATTATTTGAAGTCGATTTTTAAGTTTTTGTTAAAACTAGTTTTTCAATTTTTAGTGGTAGCTATGAATGTAAATTGCAATACAATAATACAATCGCGAAGAGTGTGCCAAGTTTCATTTTTGTACTCGGTAGGTACTCCATCATCAGATATGGGACCATATCGCAGCTAAATTCTATCTAAAGATTTTTTTTCCAACTAAATCAGTCGATAATTGACGGAGAAATCGATGTACATACATAAAAAGCACAAAAACGCGCCTAATTGATAACCTCCTCCATTTTTGACGTAGGTTAAAAGGCTTTATGGTTTTTGTTGATCAAGCAGCAGTGTGTAAGCACTGTTGTGTTCCAGTTTGAAGAACATTAAAGCCAATAAAATTATGGGCATTTAAGACTTAACCTCGGGGTGACGAGCGCAGTCCAGTGCCATGCAGTGCTTTATAATTGAAACTTCTATGTAGTTTTGCTTCTGTTTATGGACAGACGTGGCGCTTACCATCGATGACGTTACGTAAAAAAATCTCATAGAAAAAAATTGACCATAGTCTGACGCGAGGCTGTCACAGAGAGTATCCTTTCACACTTTTTTGTATTTTGGCTTTAATTCGACGAAAAAGCTTTAATCTTTATAATATTTATAATAAATTGGCATATTTTATTGATTTGCATTAAAGCACACACATTTAATTAGTTAAAATTGAAATGAAGTTAAAGTTAGAATAACATAATGCAGCCTTGCACAGGCAGAAGTTTGAAAAGTTCTCGCACCTGTCTTGCAAGAAACTTTTCTCGTGTAAATCGAGTTTGATCCGATTTTTTTTAATAGAACACGTAAATGTATCAATCATAACATAGACATTATTGAACATACTACAATTAAATTCTACTATCCCACCTCCGACTAAAATTATAAATTTGAAAGATAGAATGTTTGTGAATTTGTAAATTTGGACGATTTTAATCAATCACGCTCAACTGTTGAACAGATTGGGATGATATTTGGCAGATGGTAGACCAAGACCTGAATTAGGACATTGGCAATTTTAATCCCGTACAAAGACATTCACGCTGCCGATGCCGCATGCAAAAGCTAGTAATAAATAAAAAAATACACGATACGACAGACTTTTATGAAATAATATTATAGCACAAAATAAAAGCGTTGTAAAATGCAAGATCCGTGTGCCGCCATCGATTTAATGCTTTATAAATTCCAAGTTAGAATGCGTTCATGTGAGTGTGATGTTTTATGTGCCATCGCTTGTTAAGAGTTTGGCAAACAGTAACGCAACCTCCGAGGGGTTGATAGCTCAGTTGGTAACAAGAGACGTGCGACTGTGTTACTTGGATATTGAACCCCGGCCCTATGCTATAAAACGAAACGAAGCAACGATGTTCGAAGACGTATGAAGAGTATAATAGGTAGAAAATAGCCATTATAATCATATTCAAAAAAAAAGTTTCTATATTGGGCGTTAGAGGTCAGCTAAAGCTAAACATATTATTATATCGTTGGAAATGGGCATTCATTTCGCAATGACTTGAAGATTAATGCAATCTAGGACGTAGTTACTTTATAATGCTAGTAACCATCATGTCTCCAACCCTTGGAATAATTATTATTTTCCCTATGGTAGCGCAATGAGCAGCAACACTCAATATGACACTCCCATTTACGACTGGCCCAGGTTTGAATTTTACGGCACCTACGACAATTCGACACAAGTGCTGATAGCTTAAGTATGTACTTAAGATTTTTTTATTGCTAAACTCTTGTTACGAACTTTTAGCGATGGATATAGGCCTTTTTGCAACTTCAAACGTAATAACAGACTGAATGAATCTTTGGACTGTGTTGTACATTTGGTCGATATTCACCTCCCTATTTTGAATCCAATAACGGCCCTCGTGTACAATACGCGCAAAATAATATGGCCAGGATGAAGTCAGACACCTCATCCGTGACTCTGCTCGTGGATAACTTAAGGACTGCCAAGTTATTCTGCGCGTAATATAATTAATTTTTACCCAAAGTAGTCTGCTTGCTACCAACTGAGCATCAAACCCCACACATTCTTATGAACGTGAATAATTTTGTATTATATCTATCTCTTTTGTAAATGTGTCACCATTTTATCTAAATATAAATATTGAACTATATCGCTTTTTATTTATGGAACTGTGGGATTTGAACCGTTTCGTGGTATAATGCGCCTGGTAATGCGCGTGGTATAAT
Organism: Mimas tiliae; assembly: GCA_905332985.1. Classification (NCBI taxonomy): domain Eukaryota; kingdom Metazoa; phylum Arthropoda; class Insecta; order Lepidoptera; family Sphingidae; genus Mimas; species Mimas tiliae. Next base: position 5,330,269 of record HG995238.1, read on the forward strand.
TTATGGCCGCTCTGAAGTTAATTATTTCATCCATCCACTACGCCTCCTGTCACCTTTCAGGCCAACCGTGCATTTTTTTTAATTCTTACTAATACCTATAGGCACGTTCGACTTGCGATAAATATCCGAAGTTCCAAGTACTTTAAGCGCTTGCACATTGGTTACGAGTTAGTCGTGCGTGGTATACGCTGTAAATTTATACAAATGTGTCATAAGTTTATTTGCATAAGAACAAAAATTAGTGCGAAAACGGATGCAAAGTACTCATAACCTTAGTCTCATGAAAACAACTGCTACGCCGCTCGTGACTAACTTCACACCGGCGATAATATTTGAAGAGATCTTTATATCCGTAGAGCCTGGGCTCCTATGCTTTAAAACGAAACCAAGCAATGAAGTTCGGAAACGTATAGGTAGGTATAGAGAGTAAAATAGGTTATAGAATACGTAATAATATTTTTTTAATGGAAACGACTATGGTAGTAATTGAATGATGAATCCGTATGCCAATCGTAAATGAAAAGTGATAGATATACATTGATTATTTCCCCTTTCATATAACTCGCCTTTACGTACCTACGACTTTATCTTGTTGTAGTAATTTATATTCTTAATATCACTATTGTGATCGAAATCACCGCTATGGCATATTTTAACGGTTGTACCTAATTGTGGGGGTAATTTACGTTTCCGAACTACGTTACTTCGTTTCGTTACACATGCACATGATCCCTGAGTCGCAAGAGGTGCCCAAGAGATTCTGGTTTTCGATTTGTCTATGATTGTATAAAACGTTGAAAATAATAACATAGAAAGTAATGGACGCGGGAATTTTAAAGAAATAGGGGATTAATCTAATCTATATAGTAATAGTTAAAGAAGTAAAATGTTTGTTGGCATAAGTCAAGTACGGAAGAACAAATTATACCTGCTCAGCTTGAAAAACATAGTTCATTCAAAAATCATCATAGACATTACCGAAATTCGATTTGGGTATGTTATGCTCGCTAAAGTGTCTGTGCTTGCGGCGGCGTCGTGTGCCGGGTCGGTCACTTCCCTGTAACATGGTTGAGGAGGCCGATAGCTGGCACATACGTCATACTCGTGAACGGGTGCTGCTTGTTTGGACGAGTCTGCTCAAACTGTTATTTATTGTTATAACTTTTTTACTTTATAGTCTTAATATATTCGTCGTGGTCATGGGAGTCATGCTCAATAATCATTATTTTGTTTTATAATGTTCCTCTTGGCATAAACTGAGCTGCTTTAACTCAAACTAAATTAAATATTAATGTAGTATCAATATTGTAAATCAGTTTTGAAAAGAGCAACGTTAGAGTTTCTTGTCTGTTCTTCTCTAGAAAAAATATTTTGTTTCCATTAAAAATAAATTTTAGCTTCAGTACCTACAACGAAATACACTATGGTCTATGCACTTCGGCAAGCGCATAGTTTTAATCGTAGTATGTAGGTACGACTGTAAATATATGACTTTTTATTAGACTGAAGGTAATGAGTGCCATGTAAGTACCTAGTATGTGAAAAATAAGACAGTCCTTTTAAAAATGCGTCCTGGACTTAATGTATACTTACTTCTAGAACATCTCGTAGGTCGTAGTATACTTTATACATTAAAGTGTTTGCTAAACTTTGGTGGGTCGCCGTGCGTGTGTGTAAGGTTGGGCAATTATCTATGTGTGAGCTTACGGTTGTTGCTTTGGTGTATTATTGCTTATTCTTATGCAAGAGGCATTAGGTTTAGTAAGTTTAAATAAATACACCCAATAAATAAAATAAACTAGTTTGGGTAAACTATTTAGCGTCTTTTCAATATTATTAATTAATATTGTATGTAATACGGGCATCTTTTCTTTTTGTGAGTGGTAGAGCCATGCTGTAGACACTGTTTTTTACAACATGAATGGGCCGGCTCGTCCGGGTTGTTACCACTGTTTCACACAAAACCGACGTAAACTAGCAGTTTGCTGCTGCGTTTCGTACGGTGAGTGAGATATCCGGAGGCCCAAATACCCCTCCCCTTCCCAATCCCTTTCCTTTAATGTCGGCAACGCGCCCATATTTTGCGCCCATATTGTGGGCGTACATGGGCGGTTGAGATCACTTACCATCAGGTGATCCACTTGCTCGTTTGCCGGCTTATGCTGTAAAATAAAACTTACTCAAATGAGTTACTCCTCAGTTAAACTCAGATCTTTTAAGTTTCTCTTGTCACGACCGTATTGATTCATGATTGTCTTTTTTTATTTAAAAATTAAAATTAAGTAAAATATATAATTCAGATTTCAAGTTGTACCTATCTAGTTATACATATTCTGATTTCAATTCGTTTAGACTTCATAGTATCCAAAATGTATGTGCACTGCAGTTTCTCTATAACCATGTAAATATTATTCCCAGGATGGCGAATCGTAAGGCGTACGACGATTGAATTGAAAATCCCAAAGACCTGTTACCTCAATGGAAAATCCAACGAAATTACCACATTCCTACATTCGTAAGAACGGATTGCCTCAATGTCAGACTACTTAAATGTTTATAGGGACTCAATATTTTTTTCAGCATGCCACATCTATAATGATCTACGCAAAATACTCATTAAGTACGACGTACCTATTTGATTCCGTGTTCGAGTAAATTAGCTTTGTTTTTAAGTAATAACTTATTCGTACTAACATTTTAACTTTGTTTAGATGGCCAAAAACAGACTGTTTGACATATTGGGAACCCGCTCTAATAAAGATTATAATACCTACTGTTGAATTAATTTTAGGTAGGTACTTATTTATAATTAATGTAGGTAGCCACTTATTGTGATTTAATATACTTAAATTTTTTTATACTTTCAAATATATTTTTATATTCGATTGTGCTGAAAGTCGTGGAAAAAATAATAAATACATTCCAAGAGTCATCATTTCTATTACCATTTCTTTACCTCTCGGTGCCCAAGATATGTATCATCGACCACCGTCCATCGGTATGCTTGGGTTTGATACCTCCTTATTTTATTATTTAGTCTCCCGATTTGCAACGAAAAGAAGTGAATCAGTTTGTATTTCCAACTTCTCCCTTAATTCTATTTGATTGATTGCGTTGTGGGACATAGACAATTTACTATTCAGGGAGACTCGCCAAGCTTCACTGTAAGCAAAATACCTGTCGATCCTGGTAAACGAGTTAAAACAGTGGCGGATGGCTTATTTATATCACACTAGCACTTGATGGCGGCTCCGCCCGTGTGAACGGCCTTTTCCGGGATATAAAGTGTTGTAAAATATTTAAATAAAGTTGAATAAAAGATGTTTCTGACATGAGTGTTTATAATCGAGAGAGCAGTAACTGGGCAAGTAAAACAAAACAATATATATATCTAAAAATAGAACATATAAAGATGACAGCCACAACAAAGGTTACATTTACAACATAAAGTAGCCTATGTCCTAGACGAGGTTAGAGTTTACTTGTGTGTCAAATTTCATCCAAAACGCTCAGCCGTTACGACTTGATTGACTAACAAACATCCAAATTCACAAACTCATAAACATCCAAACTTTCACATCTATAATAGTAGTAGGATAATAGGATCGATCGAGCTAAAGCCTACAACACCGTTCTCGTCAAGTTCATAAGTTCATCTACTACCAAATACTTATTTTAACGATGGTTTGATGGTTATTATTGAAAATATGACATCAAACGAGTTAGGCACTAGATTACTAGGTAGATACTTATGTACCTACCCACTTTGTACCAAGATTATAAAGGTTTTATATTTGCGATACCTACTTAAACTTACAGGCTACAGCTGCAACGGTAGTATTGTCTGATCGGTACGAGCCCTAACTGCAGAGCATACTTAAATTCATAGACTCTTAAATAATTATTCGTATACAAGAGACTACAGGGCTTTTATTATAGTAAGTAGCATACATATTGTAATAAGGTGTTATAGGGTGTAACTTTTTTATTAACTAGTTAAGAAAAAATAACAAAGATATCTTTCTAATCCGTATTTTTTTTGAAGTAGGTATGCTATATTATTATTATTCTCAACTATACAATAATGAATTTGCCATGTTTGTTATACTCTTGCAGCCTTTTCGGGTCATTAATCCATAATACGCTCATTTCTACTTGCAATAACAAAACGCAACATCCCACACCGCACCGGGCTATTATCTGTGAAACATCGATACCCCAATGTAGATGGCAGCACGCTAAAGCTGTATTCTTTTTTAGTTACCGCCCGTGCCCGGGCTGAAATGCCTGTGTAAAAGAGAATCTGATTCGAATTTCGAACAAAAAAACGCGCGTTGCTGACTCGTGCCTCTATACAGCCATGAATAAAAATAATAAATTATCATAAGAAAGGAATTATAAATGCAATATTCCATTCGTAGGAAAAAATCACAGACTCTACCGCGCAAGATCGCGAAAGCCCTAAAGAGACTGAAATGAAATCGCTATGCGTGATGTATAATAATAATAAATAATTGAATCCTAGATGAATGTGTCGTTTGTCGTGTGCGTGGGGTAGTGCAGCATATTTTTTAAATAGGGTTGTTATAATTATCATGTAAAAAACGTTGACGGTGTAGATCAGAGGTTGTGATTCGTATTTTTTATTATGAGGGAATGAAGTAAGTGTAATTTAATCTGCTTCTAACAAAAATGTTGATTTGCTTGAATTATTTTTAATATTTTTATTTTGCTTGTATCTTTCTTACATGTTTTTTGACAGAAATAAAATACGTCGCTATTTTGCTTTTTTGTCATATTATTAACAAATTAGATGTATGAAATAGATAATAGAATGTAGAAAATATGAAAAAAATGATTTTGTATTTACATATAAGAATGACCTTCATAAATGCACTATTATTATGTAAGGTACCAACATACCTTACCTACTTCATAAAATATTAGGTTTGTATGTATGCAATGACTTCTTTTTCATCTAAATTTAAATATAGAATAGCTGCTATTTGTAAATTATAAAATCGTGGGTATTTTCTTAGCATGAGGTCAAACGTGGTCAAACGTAAACAAAGATTAAGCCGCACGGTTCTAAATATTTATTCATCACTCACTTTATTTTTCATGAACACCTTAATCCTATAATCTACACATATAATCTTAATAAAAATTAAAAACAAATAGTTAGTAGTAATAAAATGCCGGACGCGCCGATCGACTGAAACTACACCGACTCTAAAAAGACTTCTTGCTGTTATTTTTGACTGTTTAGTATTATGTTTTGATGTTGGTTCTTAAGTTTTCTTTAAACTTATTTTATTTTCCATTACAATAGGTGACCCCATTGCGACAAGTGTGTTGTTATCCTTTGAGAAGTTTCATTCTTTTACTCCGTAGGTACTCCGTCTCATAACTTAAACAAATACCTAATTAGCGGAAATCGATGTACTTTTATACATAAAGAAAGCAAAAACAACGCACTGGATTGAGAACCTACTCCTTTTTTGAAGTCGGTTAAAAAGTGAAAACGGTAGTAGGTATGTTCAAAGCATTTTTTTAACCTACTTAACATTCGCGCTGCCCATCATTTTACTGAACGTAGAGTCAATGTAACTAATTTTATTTCAAATACAAAATCATTCTTGTAAATATGTTGTATTGCTTATTGATTTTTCCAGTATTATTAATGGTTACATTTCTGTGTTATTCTGTTAAAAAACACAATGTATTAAGGGCCTGATTATATCAAATTAAAACGTGCATTATCTCAGTTATTTTTTTTTATGACATATCAAATATATTATGAAAGTTTGTGAGTTTATGATGATTATTAGTCAATCATGCCTTAATATGACCTGGATTAGAACGTAGGCTACTTATTATCTCGGAAAACGCCGTTCACACAGGCGGAGCCGCGAGCAAAAGTTAGTTCGCGATGGAAATGCAAATTTATTTTTTGGCTCAAGCCGTACCTGATAATATAATTTATTTTCATTTCCACTAAGTTGTAATTTATATCATGAGATATTATAAGTACTAAGTATAGATTTAGCGTATTTCTAGTCAGACTCATATTATCTATACTATATATTATAAAGCTGAAGAGTTTGTTTGGTTGAACGCGCTAATCTCAGGAACTACTGGTTCGATTTGAAAAATTCTTTCAGTGTTAGATAGCCCATTTATTGAGGAAGGCTATAGACTATATATAACACTTTTTCCCGGAACAGGACGTTCACGCGGGCGGAGCCGCGAGCAAAAGCTAGTATAGGATAATTGAAAAACTATGCCCTTTCATGGCAACGAACTTTTCAAATTTTTGTTGTGAAAATACTAGTATAGTTTAACGCATCTCTTCTATTGAAAGTAAGTAATATAGTTGTCTAAACAAATAAGTACTTATTTCAATTTGAATTACGTATATTCCATTAAATATATTCAGCACCAGTCTTATAATATTCATCCATGGAATATAATATTAATTATTATGAATAAACATAATATACAATATATACCTACATCAAGATTTTTCTATTAGCCTGAATGACGAAACGATCAGGTCACTCGCCTGATGGTAAGCGCCACGCCAACAGAAGAAGACTGCCCATAAACAGAAGCAACACCACACATAATCTTGAATTACACAACACTTTATGGCATTATACTGCGCTCGTCACTCTAAGACATAAGATGATATGAAGATTAAGTCCTCTACTTTAAGGTTCTTTATGCCATTAAATAGTATTTTCCCCGCACCATTCATATGGAATAGTCCACCGACTTGCGAGATCCTTTCCTCCAACTATCGCGTATTTCAAGCGGACCGTAAAATAATTAAGCAGGGTCGCATAGCTATAAGAAATAATAACATGCCATTTGGCTATAATAAGATTGGTCTATACATACATATATAGAATGAAAAGATATAGATAAGAAAGAAAAACCGATATCTATGGACTTTGTCATATTGTACTAAATGTAGTTCTTTCGCCTTAATATCGCGAGACGAGCAGGTCGCTCCTCTGATGGTAAGCTCCACGCCTGACCATAGTAACACCACCTCATGTGCTCATCACTCAAAGACATAAGTTGTTCAGTCTCATAATGCCCAGTAATGTAGCTATGGTTAATAATATGCTGTAACTGTTGATACTTGGTAGTGGGTGTATGTTGAGCCATTGAGCGACGACCGGGCGTATTCTATCTCGGTTACTGTATTGATCGTGTGCTGGCGGGTATTCCCGAGGAGAGCTGAAATCAGGCTGGCTGCCGGTTGTAAAGCTAATAAACTACAATTTTACTACAACGTGGTTACCTGTACCTGTATAGTTTTAAGATTCCACATAGGAAGCTATCCCTTTATTATGATTTTAAATGTCTAACTTGATATGTACTACAGCTAAATTAGTCATATTTTCAAACTAACTAAAGAATTAAGAAGAAGTCTTAGCTAAAGAGTGCTCTTAAAGTTAAAATAAAGATTCCAGAGTTTACCTAACTCCTTATGACTAAAAACTAAGGAACCCAACCGATATTTATACTTGCCACTTTATCGGAACTGACTAATATTACCACCTATACATAATAGTCACATTATGTATAGGTACTTAATTGGAGTTATGTCAAATTACATAAATATAAAAAAAGCACCCAATAGCCGTAAACATAGTCCCGATCCCACATTAGGTTAACCCGTTTCATGGATATCAGTAACTACGAGGGACTTATGGCCTTACAAAGGCCAGAGACGAAACAAATACTTAGGTAGATAGGGTATTGGTGAATCACACAAACAATCGTCTTGGTGCGGGAATCACAATCTGCGGCCTCTCATTTCACAGCCGGTTACTCGCTCGCGGCGCGGCGCGGCGCGATTCCACGAAGGCTGTCAAAAAATATATAAAATGAATTCGATATACAGCACCTAGTAGCTGGTTCACACGATTCGATTTAATTTGATTAATTGACTTAAATAAATTAAAATAATAATCTTTATTTATCACGTAGACATACTTATAAAAAGGCGCTTATGATAAGTCAAGATTTGAATCAACAAAACCTGTATGAATTTTGAATTTTTAACCAAGTGTGTGGTCAGGACTATGTGTGTGACTGTTGGATGTATTTATTTATTTACTTAGGTACTTTTTGTACTCCTGTGTATGCGACAGTCTCCGTGGCGCAGTGGGCGAGTAGCCGGCTGTAAAGTAAGGCATGTGCCCTTCCCTTTTTCCCCGCGAGGGATTCCCTTTGTTGGATGGAAACCCAATTGGAACTTTAAATATTTAAAATAAAGTCATCTATCCCTAAGGAACCCCTCGTAAGTCACTCTACCCCTCGTTTCTACGTTCTCTTCTAATAAAGTTTAATCAATCTATTTGGAAACAAAGCAAATGAAGTATAAATAAAAATCTTATGATTAGGAAGTGTCTCGTGAGAACTGTGTGTAGATAGATAGCTTTATCAATTTCTGCCATCATGCATCATTGTTGTTTTCTGGCTTGGAACACATCTGATTCTTATGGTAAACCAGTGCTGTTGCATTTTTTAATCAAAGTTGTGGTTGGCACTGTACCTACTTATGGGTAGGTTATGGCACTTGGCTTCATGTGAACGAGCTACTAGTCTTATCATTCAGAAAGTTATAAGAAAATAATCAATACAAACCTTGTAAAGTTTTCACTGGAAAACTGAGAAACTGAGGCTACAATGAAATATTTTCATGTGCCAAATAAAACGTTGTTCCATTCTTTTAATTAAAGTTTGTAATAAGTTTAGTTAGTTAAGTATTTACAAAAATGCAGCTGCTTGGTGATAGTAGGTAGAAAGTTTAATTAAATTAGTAAGTATTTTTCTCTATTCCATACAGAAAAAATCACATTTGAAAAAATAAATACATTTATTTAAGGTTAGGACGAATAACTCGCTCGTAAAATACACGGGTGTTACATTTTTCAGCTCCGGCGCGGTGACTTGAAACTGAAATATTAAATGCGGTATTCGGCCGACGCGGTGTGGTGTGAAACTGCGTGTTTCGGCCACGCAATATATTGTAGTAGGCATGATCCCTTGAAAATGGTTGCAAACGTGAAACAAGGTTTCTTCTTCGTCTTTATTACATTTTCATTATGTTTCACACGCCAGTTTATACGTAAAACTTTTAATTTGATAAATAGTAACAGATTAAATAACGTTTTTAAATAACGCTGTGGCGTCAATTTTTTGAACAATGAAGAAAAACTTAATTCTTTCCGCATTTGAGCGGTATTCTAAAATGGTCTAAAGTTGTACTTATTAATATTAAAGTTCTATTACCTAGTAGGTATAGGCAATAAGCTCGCCTGCATGGGGTGGAAATAAGCTTGGCCAAATATGGGTGTACTGCTTTATCTTCTGCCTACCCATTCGGGGATTCGTGGGTGCGTGTGTGTATGTAGTAGGTATGAGTATGTAGTATGTAACCATTTTGTTAAAAAAACTTATTACCTACACAACTAAAACAGACTCAAAAAAAGCTAAAAATATTTGAGTCGGTGCTATTGCAGTTTAATAGTGAATGATTGATAGATACCTCATACCGCCGACTTAAAATTGTTGTTTACTTTTAAATTATTTAGTTACTTATTAGAGTCGATTTAATTTTTTCTTAATAAGTTTTTATTTAACTTTTTAGTGAATGAATCATTAAAATGACACATAAATGTCGAAGTTTGTCTTTCATCCCCTTAGAGGTGGAATTATTTCTTCAAATTGAAATAGGATCATGACCAAAGTAAACCCTATCGAAAGAATTATTTGAATCGGTCGTTCTGTGTAAACATGCATAAAAAATAATTAAAAAATATATGTATATGAGATATACTGTTTGAAACAGACGACTTGACAAGTGAGAACCTCTGTTTTTTTGCGTCGGCTAAAAATGTGTAGCTATCACAAACATAATGCATTATTTTTTTACCTATTACTATTAGGTACCTACACGTAACATCAATGTCATGCAGCTGAGTTGTAGATCAATAATAAAACGCAAATAAAACATTTAGTATCCACAGAGTACTTTTATTTTAACCAAAAATTAAGCTTGTAAAGGAATAATACAATTTTATGAATTAAATGGGCTTTTTATGCCTGTTTTTCGAACTCACATCACATGTGTTCTGCATACACATACTTCTCATCTCTTCACATTTTCCTACATGTCAGAATAAAGGGCAACAGTTATAAAAACATGAAATAATTCTAAAACGTACGTTACTGGCAGATGTTGGCGGCCCTCCAATAGCGCTTTAACTTTGTGAGTTACTATCAGACATGGGTAAAGGCGGTTGTTGACCTGACTCGCTTTGAACTCTAGAATCAAAGCAATGACTACGTGTACCTACGTATTAAAATTTTAAATATCAGCGTGAAAAATAATATAAGGTGTACCCAAGAAACAGCTTTAGACAATTAAACTGGTGAAATGGAAATCGGTAAAATGAATGATGCTAGATAATTTCTTCTACATTATGTCGGTGTGAGGGTGCTGGGATTTTTCTTTATAGCAAACGTGGATCATACTAGGTCATACGATGGTAAGTGCTCATGAATACTGACAATCCTTCTTTCTGTTTGGCGTTATCCCGGCTTAGCCCAAGGGTCCGCCCAAAACGCCTACACTTCAGCCGATCTTGAGCATCTTATGTAGTGAAACCATTGGTTCTTATATTTCTTTTGGCACAGAAATTTGTAAACGAAGTACTCCTGTCATTACCTCAAAACGTTACCAAATCACCTTCCTGAAGTTTATCTACCACGTCGCGGACACTACCGCTACCACAGATGTACTCGTTACGTGTAAATTCTAGTCGTGTAGCGTTGCACATCCACCGTACCATTTTCATTTCCGCGACGTGGATATCTATAACATTCAAGGGACGATTCACACCCGTACATGAGCACAGGCCGAATAATGGTCTTGTAGTACAAGGTATATCAGACATTTATGTCTCATCGGCATCTTTCGGTCGCAAGTAACGTCTAAGACCTCCCGCCTAATTGGCGTCAATAAGGGTCCTCGAGACCTCCTCCTGACGTCGAGGTCCATGTCACCAGACTCATGCAGTACAGACCCTAGGTATTTAACCTTTTCACGAAAAGTTCATTCCATCCTGATAATCCGGAATCAGTACTCCCGCAGGCCATGTATACGTACGTGGTCTTCGCCACATTTAGTTACAAACCGCCGTTTTTTAAAATACATCCAATTCCATAGTTTCACCCTTTGTTCTAGGCGCTGTTTGTCCTCGTCTACTAGTGCTATGTCATCAACATACATGAGGACCCATGGTAGGTGCTCTACTATATCCGCCGTCGTAGCATCAAAAACAAAACTAATTAGGTACAAAAGGATTCAGCATTGAGCCCCGGTAAACACCAATTGTAATTAGATAGGGGTTCGTATCGCCAACATCAGTTCGAACCAGAGGTTCGAATCGGAGGTGCATATCCCCGATGATGTCAACATAGGCTTATCTGACTCTTAGCGGCCACCAGATCGCCTGCCGGATTAAATAGTCAGAAGCCTTCTGCAAATCCAAAAAGGCAATATGAGAGGCTTCTTCATCGTCCTGTTTTCTCGACCAACAATCTGATCGCGAACTCCGGGTCCATGATGCCATTTACAGGTCTTGAGCCATATTGATACTCACAGTATACTCTTCGCCGATCCTAGATTTAAGAACACCTTCGAATGGCTTCACATGGCTCATCAGCTTAATGCCGCGGTAGTTCTCACAACCCTTAACACTATCCTTATCCTTATGTAGGTACGGGAGTTATAAAACTCAACAACCAATGGTCGAGCATTTTCGTTCGGTGTTCAGAATGCAGTTGAACTAACAATACCAGAATTATAGCCAACTTTAAGGGATAGGTGTTTTCGGCCTCCGTAAATCTCATTCACTAACGGAGCATCTCTATAGAAGTCTGAGCAGTGTGCACTCACTGAATGAGAACAAGCTACCATTTGCGTCGGTTTTCTGTAAAACAGTGGCTTGGCCTTGTCGAGCCGGCCCTTTCATGCTGGAGATAAAACTGTACACTATGGCTCTACCATTTATAGGAGTATAAGAAATGTAATTGTTATAGGACCAAGCTGTCCAAATTCTCAACATGAGTATGCAAAAGATCCGGAATCATACAAGTAGTACAGTCAAACAGGTGTGACGTACCCAACATTAAAAATTTATGCGGAGAACGTCCGCGTGTTGTGTTCATTATTAAAGCCTATCGATTGTAAAATTGTACGATTATTCCATTAAATATTCTGCTAAATCGATCGAATGCAAAAACTTACTCATGTTTCCATTATGTGTAAGGTACGGCACAAAAAAAATTTAATACATTAAGGGAAAATTGCTGACGCCATCCAAATTCATCACAAATCTTAGACATACCTAATTAAAGTATTTTATGACCATTTTTGTCAACTCGTTTTTTTGTGTTATCTTTTTTTATCATGGCACGGCAAAGTACAATGAAGTCCAAATATAATGTCAACCATCAAGCGACATCACAGACTATAAAGATAGTAGCTTCGATAGGTATGTAGGCCTTTGCCTATGCCTGCCCGGTATTCACGGCACAAGAAATATCACGGCGCGCCGTCTCATTCTCTCGTGCTATAAAAACATTTATTTAGTTACTAGCTTTTATTCGCGGCTCCGCCCGCGTTAATGTCTTTTTCCGGGATAAAAAGTAGGCTATGTTCAAATCCTTGCCTTAGTCTACCTGTGTGCCAAACATGTTTCCTTTGAGCAGTTCAGGCGTGATTCATTAACAAACATCCAAATTCACAACCTCACAAACATCCAAACTTTCACATTTATAAGTAGCAAGGATAGTAGGATAGTAGGAAGTAGTATTTGCCACATACCTAATATATCTTAGAACTCTCAGTGTCTTCCATCTTGAAAATCCTATTTATCTTTGGTCATCATCATGGTTGGTATAGTGATTGTCCATTCCGTTAAAAATAATTTGTTTGATAATATCCCAATAATGTTGTGATAATGCCTACACCTAATTATTTATCGTTTGTAGTGTATTGTAGATTAAATCGATTAAAAAATGAGAAACATCATTATATGTTTACTTTCCGTTTATAAAACTAACAGTTCAGTGTCAAACGTTAATTACTCATCTTTTGATTAGAATTTAGTTTGTTATACCTACGCAAATACGTTGTAAACAGAGAAGTTACCATTGTTCCTTATAAATGTTCTTTTATAAATAGCTTTAAAGCGCTCGTTAAACGCGCTTGTGAATAGGGCTGTCACTCAAAAGAAATTAATTTAGGTTATCCATCATCTGTCGCAGACTTAGCAGAGATAATAATTGATGGTCACCGACCAGCACAACGTAGATATATGTGTCAAGGACTGACGCTGTATTAATTTTGGAGAGTGGTAAACATATTAAATGGCCACAGTATATTGATTTCCACTCATATTTTATACTATTTGTAAGGCATATTTTATACCTCTGAAAAGTTTTGTTCTGAATATCTAGGTCATTTAGTATGGCTCTACTGGAATATAAACTAATATTTTATCAAGATCTGTAAAAATAAACCGAAAAAGCCACCTCGCTGCCGAGAAGTGTGCAAATAAAATAATAAAGGATAAGACAACAAAATAAAGTCATGGCCGAAGCTATTTGCTATGAAATCGTACAAATAGCCAGCCCTATTTACAAGCTGAGCGCGGTAACGGCATTTTTATGGCACATAACAGCTCCACTGAGACATTGAAGATCATCGAAAGGATATATTGCAAGTGCCGCGATTACCTTGGACTAACTCGCATTTTTTTATAGGATAGGCCGGCAAACGAGCAACGACGTCATCTAATGTTAAGTGTTCTTCACCGCCTAGAACACTCACGGCATTAGACAGAATAATCATGGATGCGATACATACATACATACGCACTCACGCTTGTAATCCCCAAAGAGGTAGGCAGAGGTGTAAGTTGTAACCAGTACACCCATATTTTGCCGAGCTTTTATATTTCCCATGATGTGATAAGGGGCGAGCCTTTCGTCATACCTGATACCAGGCACCATTCCAGACTGATACTGAGCAATTCGTGATAGAATAACCCAATATCACTTGTACCCGACTCGAGGATCGAACCCGAGACTTCAGCACAGCAGTCGTATCGCGTACGCATTACAGCTACGTGATGGAGGTACTTAGTTGTTTTTTTATTTTAAAATAATCCAATGCGTTGAGTAATTGTTGTGTTTATGGTGCCGCGGCCGTAACAAAAAAATGCGTAGGTAAATTGTACCTAATTAATATTTTCAAAATACAAAAATACACTAAAAAATATTTAAATACAGGATGCAAAATAAAGATTAAGAAAAGTATTTCATATACAAGAGGTACTTGTATGTCAAATAAGTCACATCTCTGGACCAAACTTTCTTCAGCGTGGCTCTACCACTTTAATCTTTATGATTACTGATGTTATGTTGAGAACTCAGAAATAACAAAGTTTTTACACGTTATTTTAATTAGATTTGAAAAACACAATAATACAATTAATAGGTATTTGGTTGAGCTCGCCTTAAATTGTGTAGTGTTTCGTGCCGCCCAAAAACGAATCTATTTAAATCGGCGTAGTTCGGGTGGAGAAGGATCATGTTTAGAGATTAATATTTCGACTTCGTTGAAGCTTCGGAGAGGACTTTAAACTTTTGTCGGGTTCAATTACTGGAAAATGGCAGCCATCGTAATGCCAAGCATGAAACGCTTCGATGTTTAAATACAAATTGTCCGCTTGTCACGCAAAATTCATTAATGAGGCACAAAAAGTGTTTCTCTTTCCTTACCATGCTATTTCAAATTTATTAACACTGTTTCGGTTGTTATGTCTTTCAATGCGTGCCGTAAAAGACGACGACGTGTCAAAGTTGCAAAATGCCACAGCATTATAACCCTCCATCTAGATTGAGAGAATTTATCGCATCATACCGAGACGAGAATCTAACAGAAAATTCTTGTTTTCGGAATGCGTCATAAAGTTTCAAAAAAGAATCTTATAACGCGGCTACGTAAATAATGTTTTTTTTTAAATATTATTATCTACACTCTACAGACTTTTTTTATAGTATTGGCTGGCAAACGAGCAAGTGGGTCAACTGATGTAAAGTAATTGCCAGCGCACATGAACGCCCACTATACCAGAAGAATCATGGACGCGTTGCTGCCCTTAAACGTAATGGATAATTAGGGGCTTGGAAAGGGAAAGATTTTTTTTTATAATATAGGCCGGCAAACCACTCTCTCTAGCCACTCTCCCAAAAGAGTGTTGCTTAGGGAAGCTATTCGAGCCCTGACCTCCCTGGGGACCAGCCTTTGCTGGTGACGGAAGAAAGCTCACGAGAGGAAACTGACGATCAGGGGCAGAATTTCAGGCCAATACGCAGGCTGCCTCATAGCGCATATAGAGATCTACCAACTAGTGGCTAATATACGAATGAACCTTAATAGAGCCATCTATAAATAATAAATACACCCAACAGTCACACACATAATCCTGACCCCACACTAGGTAAACCTGTATCGTGGGTATCAGGAATTACGAGGGACTTGCAGTCCAAAAACACCCAGACCCGAAACAACTATTTGTGGGTCACACAAACATTTGTCTCAGTGCGGGAATCGAACCCACGGCCTCTCGCTTCGCAGCCGGCTACTCGCCCGCTGCCCAGGGAGGCTTAAAGTAAAAGTTTATTACAGAACCATAAAAAACCTGTGAAATAAACTTTAATAAACTGATTGCGTGGACGTAACATGATTTATTAATCACAATTAACAGTGATTTATGAAAACATTGTCCAAACTATAAAATATTTTATAATTTTGCTAAAGGAAGCCTGTAGTCAGAATAGATCTTTATGGGGTCGATTGAGATTCTCCAGCTTTCTTTCTACGTTAAATTATCGTGTCAGGTAGACTCAGATGGTAATGAATAGTGAGTATAAACTTACCAACCTATGTGAACATTTACAAAGTAACTCACTCGCATTTATTGCTCGAGCATTCGTGTTTATTCCCGGATCCTGGGCTGTTTGTGATGTACATACGTGTCGCCCACGGCATTCGTTTTGATTATTTATCCAAAACATTTAACGCTCGGTATCTTTAGATGTTGGGTTCTTTGATTATTTCATGCGTCGGATACAATAATTCACTATCTGTTTACGTGAACATTTTTTTTTCGCGGTTGTTTTAGACCGATTATAAAATAAAGAGTCAAAACTTAGTGATTTATTTACGTTCCTTCTTTCTTTTAGTATTAGACGCCAGTAAACGCGCTAGTGGGTCACCTGATGGTAAATGATCTCAATGATCACTTCCAAAAGTGTGGTGACTAGACCTCCCCACCGCGTCGCTCTTACCCCCTTGCTGCAGACTTTAACGCAGGATGTTTTATAAAACTTTGTAATTTTTTTTTTTTATGATAACTCGGCAAAGTAACAAAAGACAATACCTACCGTCGAGAGACTTGAGCACCTCTCCACAACAACCATTATTTCGGACTGCTTAATAGAAAGATTTTTTCACGGACTCTATATTATATTTTAGGAGAGCGGAATCATGAAAACCCCAGGGCGATTAGAATCAAGAAACTCTATGACTGCCTTATATTATCGTAGAGCTATGCGAAAGTCCTTCTATGTACCTAAGCACCATTGTACAGAATAGTTAATAGTACCTACTGACGTAAGCGTTGTGTTGCGATTTAAAAGAAATTGAAGTCAGTGAAATTACTGGGCATTATGAGTTTAATACCCGAATATTGAAACGCTATTCAAGCATATACTATCGTTTTAAACACGTTGAGGCCGAATTTGTTATATTTACATTTCGCACGTTAGTGCTGTCGCTACCACTTGTCGATATCGATTGCCGATTACCGATAATCGCGTGCGAATGACGTCGAGTGGCGAACGAAGCTATAATGGCTACTCATAACCACTGTTCTTTTGATGCTCTGTTTACTCTGATAGAGCTTTTTGGAAATGTTATGTGGAAGAGAAACGCTGTTGACAGCTTTGTCTACAGCACGAATGGGCCGGCTCAACCGGTTCGTTACAGAAAATCAACGTAAAGTAGCGGCTTGCTGCTGCTTTAGCTGTCAAAATTGTATGAAAATCACCCCCGTATTCATAAACGTTACTATGAGACCTCATAGTGAGCGCGAACGTATAGTGACGAGTTCTCTAAACGTAATTGGTTAGTTTTTGGTTCTAAATCAAAACAGATCAATCATAATTGGACACTTGGCAAAGACCTTACTTAAATGTTGTTTGTGAATATGGGCCTAAGTAGCCGTTAGCCGTCAGACAGTTGGGTAGCGTTTCAGTATTCGGGCGTTAAAATCATATTTCGGGTGAGGAGCACAGTGCAGTAGCATATAGCAGGTACCTACTTTGTAATTCAAAGATATGTATTGATGATGTTTATGGGCAAACTCTCTTTTACCACCAGGCAAGTGACCTGCTCGTGCACTAGGTTAACCTGTATCGTGGATATCAGGTACTACGAGGGACTTGCGGTCCCACAACACCCAGACCCGAAACAAATTTTTGTGGATCACACAAACATTTGTTGTGGGAATCGAACCCACGGCTTCTCGCTTCGCAGCAGACTACTCGCCCACTGCGCCATGGGGGCTGTCATTACATTTCCTATTTAAAACGCATGTCTCTCTAAATGTTTTCGTGTGTTTGTAGTGATTGATATTCGACAAGAAACAGACGCTCTTGACTCTTGAGGTATCGCCACTTGAGTCCGCTGATTACGTGTTGTAGGCGTGTGCTAAATTAACTAATATCTTAAATGACTAGGCTCAATATTATCGAACGTGAATTTTTAAGGCAGATTTCCGATGGTCGCTTTATAGTCGTCAGAGATGCCGCGCTGTCATCGCGTTATTACTATATACACTATAATTCTATGGGAAACCATTCGACGGTAGCGTTACATGCACACGGTGTTACTAGCTGCCAAGCTGAAATATTAGTGTGTTGACAGACTATAGCGTCACTGACGCCTGCGTCTGGAGCTCGATGTGACTATCGCAAGTGAGTCGTTAACAATAAGCTTTATCTACTTATTGTCAAACAGAAAACCCATTCTTGTTCTTCCACCTGGCCTAATCCCACTTGCAATGGGATCGGTGCAACATGCTTTTTAACACATCTTAAAGAATGGTTTGCGTTGTAGTCTTTACGACTGGCCGCCTGCCTGACGTCAGCTCCTCTGGAGAGAAAACACCCAGACCCGAATGAAATATTTTATAACCCATTGTAAACTAAAAAGGGCGCCTAAGATCCTATGGGATGCGTGTGACTATCGGCTGATTTCAATACACGATCTCAATCTGAATCTCCACATCGATCCTGGAAATCAACTAATAAATCTAAGTAATTTATATGTGTAGACTCTTCAAACTGTATTCAGTCTATATCATTTTTTCTTAACTTCACTATATCCCTGTGCAGCAGTTCATAGAATACATCTATCATCCAAAAATCTATAGGTACCTACTCGTCACCGGAGGAAAATTCATCCATTCTACCTGGAACCACCTACCTCCAGTACAGTGCGTTTCCAGATGTCATTTCTCCCACGTACTCTCAGACTCTGGAATGAACTTCCCTCTGCGGTATTTCCTCAGCGTTATGACATGTCCTTCTTCAAACAACGTGTAAAAAGATATTTTCACAGCAGCAGCAGCAGCAGCTCGGTTGTGCCCCTGGCATTCCTGATGTCTATGGGCGACGGTAACCACTTACTATCAGGAGGGCCGTCTGCTCGTCTGCCTTCGTAGGCCAATAAAAAAAGTACAGTACTAACAGTCGCCGAGTAAAATAGATGTGACATACGGACGGACAGACGGACATGACGAAATTATAAGGGTTCCGTTTTTACCATTTGGCTACGAAACCCCAAAAATCAGGCTCATTATGAGATTGCTACTAGGGGGTAGGTCCTTCGTATGCGAGAGGCCTATGGGTTATGTTATGAGTTGGTACCGCCGCTTTGTCTATTTCTGCCGCCAAGCAACAGTGTGTAAGCACTTTTGTTTCGGTTTGAAGGGCATTGAAACCAGTGAAATTACTGGGCATTATGAGACTTAACATTTTATGTCTCGGGATGACGAGCGTAGTTCTGTCCTATGCAGTGCTTTGTAATCCACAGTTATGTGTGACGTTGCTTCTGTTTATGGGCTGGCGTAACACTTAACATCAGGCGAGCGACTCGCTCGTCTCGTCATTTAAGCAAATAAAAAAGATGCAAAATAAGTTTATCTTACCTTTGTAAAAGTCGCAACTATAAGTAAATAAAATGGTACCTACACAAGATGTATGCATAAAGATTAAGTTTAAAGATTTCATTAATACATATTTACTGTTGCTGGCGAGAGAACGGACATTTCATGCATTACACGATAGTGCAAATTGTCGTAATTTAAACTTGTAATAAAATTACAACGAACTCTTGAGCAAAATTAAATGTTTCCAATGATTTATTACATTCCTACAATCCTATTTTAAGTAGGTATCATATGAAAACTATTTTGATTATATATTCATGCCGCCAAACAGCAGTGTATAATCACGGTTGTATTTCCGATTGAAGAACATTGAAGCCAGTGAAATTACTTGGCATTATGAGACTTAACATCTTATGTGCGGGCGGGATGACGAGTGCAGTCCAATGCCATGCAGTGCTTTGTAATTCAAAGTTCTGTGTTGTGTTGCTTCTGTTTATGGGCAAGAAAGTTTAAAGTATGACCCCCTGATCATAGGTGTGGGTCAAGCCCCCACTATTTAACCGACTTCTTTCAGTGCTCTGTTACCAGTCCTGGCGTGTAAATTAGCGCGTGTAACAATCAAGATTGGTATCGTAATGGTGCATTTGCGTCCTTGGAAACTTAGAGTTACCACAGCAATGTATTTATTAACGTTGTAATACTGAATAAAACAAAACCTTTTTGGACTACATTTAAAAAATAAAGAAGCAGGCTCAAATTTTTATATAAGTAGGTATTGTAATTAAATTTACAATTTACCTACCTAATACCTAAATAGGTACTTAATAATAATGTTATGAGGTGTTTCTAGTAGGTACCTATAATCTTTCTAGATCACAGACCAATGACCTAAATTTTTTACCACGCCTGTAATGATGGAACGATGAGGGTTGGTATGATTATCATGGCAGTGTAAAGACACGGCATGGTCTATGACCCAAATTCACTCATATAGTTTGAGTGGTCATTTAAATATTATTATTAATATAAACACTGGAAACTAATACAAGAAATGGACTACCTACGTTCTGTAAAGTATTTGATTAGGTACCTAAGTAGGTAAATACTTATTTAAAAAGTAACTTCGAAAAAGAAATAGGTAAATGAGGTAAACAGCCGTCATGTTACGAAAAACATGGCGCCGCGCCAGTTTTAGCGGGAAATCGAAAAATTCTATTAGTTAAGTGTACAAGAGCGTTTGTCTTGTCACGATTTGAACGAAAAGGTGATAATATCTTTACATCAAATATTTGAGCGAGAAAATAGTGAGGGGGGAATATTTCGATTCATATAGTAGCTTGCAGTTTTATTTATCAGACTTCAGAGGTTCTCAATTCGAATCGTGTTATTTTTATGTTTTTTCCTATTTATCGTTTTTTCAAAGGAGAATTAGATTTCTGGCGCAAATAACGCCAGATAGAAAGAATGGTACCTAATTTTAGTAATTACTTTTATAGTCGTTGTTATTGTTTACCTCAAGATAGGTAGATTTGGTTTAGATCTGATGACGATAGTGGGAGGGAAAAATTGGAAACTCCTATTCAACAAATACCTATGATTATTTGCACTTAATTATTACATAAGTAAGTACTTATATCAAGAACATCAATGTTATAATAATTTTACGATTTATTTTCAGTAAAGTATCCCTAATTCATCTATTTAATAATCAGCCCTTTCTATTAATTATTTAATTGCTTGCTATCGTTGTTATCATAATTTAAACCCACCTATATATTTTAAGTTATTTAGATCTCTTTCAGTCTTTAAAATTGTTAAAATAAAAGTCACTTTCTAATATAAGTACATAATATTTTGGGCAAAATTACTTTGCTTGACGGTATTATTAAAA
This sequence comes from Mimas tiliae, assembly GCA_905332985.1. Taxonomy (NCBI): domain Eukaryota; kingdom Metazoa; phylum Arthropoda; class Insecta; order Lepidoptera; family Sphingidae; genus Mimas; species Mimas tiliae. The sequence continues at coordinate 5,351,491 of HG995238.1, forward strand.
CTTATTTCTTTTGTTACAGATCCAGAGTCCTGCCTCGAGTCTCGACCATCCACCATAACCTCATTTTAAGGTCAATTGACAAAGCGCGCCAGTGTCAAAATGTGTCAGTGTTGCCATAGTTGACTTTTACCACAAATTTGGGTGTATTATGTGTTAGTGTTTAGGGTAGTTTCAAAACAAGATGGCGACGCCGCCAGAGTCCCCGGTGGAGGAGCATGCGTATGAATTGGAGCCGAGTCGAACTCCCAAACCTATCCCCGTTGCGTTGGAAGAACTATGTCGTCAGACTAAGTTTTCTAAGCAGGAGATCAGGGTCATGTACAGAGGGTTTAAAACGGTGAGTGTGCTCAATTGTTTGATTAAACTGTGTTATTATCATAAAGTAGTCTGTCGTTATTATTAAATAACAGTTTTTAAGTACCGATATTATAACATTATACGGATGCAGGTCCGCCATATTTTATTGTATCATGTTAGGATTCTTGTCGAATTCATATGATTTTACAAAAAATACAAAGGAATATACTTAATAGGAAACAGACAATATAAAACGGGTACTATTAGGTACCTATATATTTTTGTTATATTTCTATACTCACCTGGCCCAGACTCAAATACATTCGGACTAAAACATCTCCTTTGTAAATATGAAAAGGTGTAAGATTCTATTTTTATTTATTTTTTGCATCGTAATTAACACGTAATACGACTAAAATTGGGAGAAACATACTCCAAGTACTACAAGTATTTGATCCCGGTTATGGCCAGGACCTAACCCCCACAACCCGTCACGGGAACAATGTTTCGCTATTGCCTCGTCCTTTAATGAGCAGAGTGTACCAAGTCCCTGGGGGCTTAGCGTAAACAACACGAGATGACTTTTAACCGACTTCAACAACAACTTTCGGCGAGTTTTTTTGCTTTTTTATGTATGTACAATTGATTTACCGGCCAATTCTGACCCGATTTTGTTGGAAAAAAAATCATTCGATAGAGTTTAGCTGCGTTATGGTCCCATTTAAATTTGGTTAAGATCTCATGACGGAGTACGGAGTAAAAAAATTAAAAACCGCAACGGATAACAGCATAGTCATCACGATTGTGTTATTTATATTGGAACCAACCACTAAAAATATATTTATAGCTTTGAAACCGCCTCAATATAAAACACTGAAAAGTCAAAAATAATCATTTCAATTGGTCTCTTAGGAGTCGGTGCGATTTCATTTGACCGACAGCTGCACCGGCACCGACTCCAAAAAGACCTACAGAAATTGTTAATTTTGACTATTCAGTGTTATTTTTTTAAGTCGGTTTATAAGTTTTGTTAAAACTTGTTTTTGTCCACTCGTTTTGTCGTGAAAAACGAGTGTTATCTGGTTATCTCTATATGTCTATCGAAACTAACGTGACTGTCAAAAGTAGACATAAACTAGAGAAAATAGTATTTTTAACATCCTTTGTGTTTGTGTGATACCTTGTCTACGAACCCTAACATGACGACATAATTTTACCTAATGTTGACGTTTTACCCGAGATATTTGTTGTCGGTAGTTAGGTATCTCTCTTGCGCGCGAGATATGTATGTTGTGTTGCATATCCTAAGCCCGCAGGTCAGGTTGGCTTTGAGGAATTGCTTCCTCCGTCGACGTCCCAAACATGTTTTGGCAGATCCCAACGACTCCATCACAGTCGCTATCGAAGAAGCACTTTCCTTGCCCAACCCGAATCGCAACAATAATACGCGACCCCGACATAGGACACGCCTGCGTGTCCAAAGAGCTCCCACAACTGGCCCTCAGCATAATTATGTGCAGAGGCGGCCCTAAACTATACTCCCCAGCGATTGCTCAAGCTGAGGTCTGGGCCATCTAAAAGGCGCCTCTGTGCTTAATCGCTACTAAGTACATTATACATATTTCTGGCTAGATCGCCATAAGCGCCAGCTTTATTTTCAGGTGAAGCTGTAAAAGCAATATAGGCTAACACCACAAATCAATTCGAAAAAAAAACTAAGATGTTGGTGACCCACTTACACTTCGAATACGAATAACGATTAACGACTACAATAGTGAAACAGAGACATCAATTATTCAGAAAAGTTGGAAAATATAAAACATCCAGGCAACACAACTCACAAGCTTTTACGTCGGCTCTGCCATTTGTTAAATCTTTGTAGCTTTAAAATATTTACTTATTTACTATAGTGGCGGGTAATCTGGGACAGAGTCCCTCGTGGATCTGAACACCCTCGAGGCCCATAAGACTAGAGTGAGAACTACATAATGTGTGCATCTGCCTCGATGGGTCTATTTGGTAGGTATTACATATTTATACATATTTATTTTATATAGAGTATTTGCAATCAACCTCAAGTTACCTAGACTAAATTCGTGTCTTCTTACTTGTATTAAATAGGTCATTGATCATGTACAACGATACTAATAGTAAATAAAAAAAAACTGGCATAAACATCTTGATAAACTTATACAGAAAGTTATATACTTACAAAGCAATTTATATTATAGTTACGTGTGTTAATTAGGTATTATGCTTTAACGGCGAGGGTACCTGCATACCTGTGAAGTTCTCCATTTAGAAAGTATATGAAGTCTGCGAACTCACATTAGGCCAGCGTGGTGGACTAAGGCCCCTCGCATCCCGTTATCTTATAAAATAATAATTATAAAACCTAGAACCCGTTATATTTTGTCTACGAACCCTAACATGACGACATGATTCAATTCAGTCAACATCGAATCGAATGTCGAATGTTGACAGTTTTACCCGAGATATTTGTCTCCAGTAGTTATCACTCTTATTTTTCTCTGATGTGAGTGAAGAGACTCGGAGTCGGGTGACCGGATTTTACCTACGTATTCATATTAATTCGCGCCCGTAGTCGAATCGCATAATGTTATATTCGGACTGTACTCCATGCCAATGACTTGGACAATTTGCGCCATACAAACAAAACACATTTTTTGGACAGTAATTAGTTCAGCAGGTCCCCTAGAGGCCACAAGTCACTAGTATTAATTAATGATAATCTATGCCTATAAGTCTGGAAACCCATAGTTTGTTTATTAAATATTTTTCTGGAAATATGAGGAACTAGCTCTGCCCGTGTGAATGTCTTTTCCTGGAATGTAAAACCTTGGTTTCTAATCCAGGTTTTGATCTACCTGTATGCCAAATTTCATCCGAATCTATTCAGCCAAATTCACAAACTTACAATCATCCAAACTTTTACATTTTATTAGATACATAATTGGAACTAGGAAGTATGATTAGTTGTGTAAAAATCGATGATTAGTTGTGCTAAAGTCGATTAAAAATGTTGACTTTGAACTAAATCAAAGTAATCTAAAAATTGCTTACTTACTTTAGTTTTAGTTTAGCCGGATGACAACAAAAATAGCTACTATTACCTTACTACCCGAATTCGTCAAACTTTGTAGTTTACATATTAACCTACATGTATAGGTTGCGGAAGCGGACTATTAGCCAGTATGTATAGAACAAACAACCCTAACCCTATATGAGCTCTAGCGAGTAGCGAGGGTCCATTTTACAAGTTTACTACCATGTGTAGTTAGGTAGGTAAGCACTTTAAGTAATGAGCGATGGGTTGATCGACTTGATGGTCATGTTTCATCTTCTGTTGTAATATGGTAAAGAACATCAGAGTATGGACATTTCTATGAGATTTTAGCTTGGATCACTCTTGACTGATCATGAAAAACTGAATGACATAACTGCATGCTTGCGCATGTTCTAATATCACGCTGAATTCCGCAATTTCTAAAACCTCATCTGGTTAACTTGTGTATCCTACCTAGTGGTTACTATATTACATGCTCGTATGGTGCCGCTTACACATGTGACTGTGCATAAGATTAGAGTTGCACAGAGGACCGTGGAGCGCTCCAAACTCGCCATCAAACTTTAAGACCTACTTAAGTCGCCATGTGGAAATCTGAAGAAGAATTAAGGTTCGAGACGTCAGGTTTTCAGCCATAGTACATAATTACATAAGTCATAATTCTTCAGCTCCAGTCTTAATACCTACGTAACTTAACCCATTCAAAACATTTAGGTAAAACGTAGAAAGAAGTTTCAAACCCACAAATACTGGATTCAAAAAATACTATTTGTAAATACATGCTGAGCGTGTATGTATGTAGAGTAGCTATATGAGCGAGTTGCGAGGATAAATACTCTATCGATATATTTATCATTTAGCCTGCAGACTAAACATTTGGCACCGCGCACTTTCTCGGGCTTGTAAACAACATATTCTAAATCTGAAAACAAAGGCGTTTAGGCATCATCTAAAACCTTTTGACCTTTTTTAGCTTTCGAACCTGCATACTACTTATTTGATTATTTTTTTTTAAACTAAATAATTACTGTCTACGAAAAAAATGCTGTTGCATGACACGTTATAATTTAAGTATTTAACTACATATTATTAATCTTCTCACATTCGCTTTCGCAAAAAAGATTTTGTGTTTGTTATTATCATTTCTCAGATCAGTGCTGTTGAATTTCACAATATTTTTTTTTATATTGCGTTACAAACCTTTCCATTGAAATTCCCCAAAAAGGTTGACGTCAGGCAGGCAGTCGGTCGTAAAAACTACAAGCCAAATCTTACTGTAACATGTGTTTTTAAAGCATGTTGCGCCGACCCCGCTGCGAGTGGGATAAGGAAGGGCAGGTGGAAGAAGAAGAAAGTTTTCCATTGAAAATCGCTTGCTCCTGTGACTTAGATTATGTCCTCGTACGCCGTGACTAGCGGAAACTGTCGTGCGTCGTTCAAATGTCGCCAATGTTGTTACACGTCGCCATGTCGCTGTGACGCGGTGCTCTTTAATGTACGTATGTGATACTTCGGACGTGACTGAAAATATTGTTAGCGTTTTATGTTTTCCATTTATACGTGTTAAATTCATATATTTATCAACACCTTAAATTAGCAGATGCAGAGAGAGCAGAATGTAACGAAGTACCTATGAAGTAAACAAATTGAAACTCCTCAACGTATTACAATTTATAACACATATGTATCGTTATACTTAGCTTTTACACACTATGGCAAAATAAAAATAAGTTTAAATAGGTACCTAGCTATACCTAAATACCTACTTACTTACTTACCTATACCTAAATTAAAAAATAGTTTTATTTTGAAGTCATTTTTGAAGAGGTTAAATGTAAAGTATCAACAGGAATTCAAACAGTTTCCTTCGAGTATCAACATTTTGAACATTGTTTCCTGGCCGAAGAGGCAGAAGTGGATGCCAAACTGTTTAGTCTACCTACTAGTCAGCTTACAGAATTAGTGTTTGTTTGTCGTTACATTCTCACCCAACAGAATTTTATGATCTCATGAAAATTTTGCTGAAATTCAAGGCAATTTGATAGTTGTTTGTTACAGGTATTTTATTTGTATTTGTAGTCCAAAAGTTAATGTCGGGTGTACCTACCTACCTACTTTTTAACTATTTTCATATTTAGTACGACTATCTGGAAATATAAATTAGAGCACTAGTATTTATATTTTTATGTAGGTACTAGGCAATAAAACAATTTATTGACAGCCACCGTGGCGCAGTGGGCGAGTAGCCGGCTGCAAAGCGAGAAGCCGTGGTTTCGATTCCCACAACGAGACAAATTCTGTGTGATCCACAAATAGTCCTTCATAGTTCGTGATACCCATGATAGACATTATATTATTAACCTAGTGTGTGGTCAGGACTATGTGTGTGACTGTTGGGTGTATTTATTTAATCGTGTTCTCAAAAACTATGTCCCATCACAACTAAGTACTACCTAAATTAAATTCATAGAGTAGGTAGCTACTGAAAATGTCACTGAATGAATAGGAAGACGAAAAACATTTAAGTATTTACTCCCAAACTTACGAATTATAGCCATTCAAAATAAGTAGGTAACCTAATTTGAAAACTGTTAAACTAGGTATGTTTAGTCTTGTCAAAACAAAATGCATTATACATGATTATACACTAATGTGATAGGAGTATAACTATATTTTAGTTACGTTTAGTTCGCGACAACAGAATACAGGTAGGGACACTTTTCTATGGGTAAAATTGTTTTTAGCGAGCTTTCGTGAGAGCCCCTCGGTCAACAAAGTACTTGTGGAAAATATTTTATTTTATTCCATAACTTCTGAACAATGATAGGTATTATATATTTTTGTTCTTCAATTAAATACTTAAGTAGGTATATTATATGACTAAATGGATCACTACGCACGCGAGTTATTTTCGCACTTGGCCGGTTTCTCGTAATTATTCAATTCGGAATGTATTACGTCGTGTGCGGTGTGTCCCTTGCTGACTAGAATGCAATACACGGTGTCTCAATATAATTACAGTACCTAATATAACAAATCTTCTGCTTCTTCTTCTTCTGCCACCTGCCCTTATCCCAGTCGCAGTTAGGTCAGCGCAACATGCTTTGTAACACATGTTACAAGAAGATTTGATTTGTTTTTACGACCGGCCGCCTACCTGACGCCAACCGCTCTGGCGAGATTAGTAATATAAAAAAATAATAGTACAATAATAATATACGGACATCCTCCGTGGCACAGTGAACGAGTAGCCAGTTTTGAAACGGGTTTGATTCCGGCACAGTCTGGATATTGTGGGAGCCTACAGCCACGAATCTACGATTTTTTCAAACCGTGCAAAAGCTTGATAGTGGTGCACCTCTCTCCATTGTTTGAGATAAATTACTTAAAAAAACTAAAATAAAAGAAAAGAATTATGCACATAGGGCATGTGTGCCGTATTTTTCTTACAAATTGACGGTGAGTCAACCAGGCTTTCGTATGCACTTTCGTAGGCACTTTGTGAAGATGATTATGATTTGATATTATGATTTTGGCGCCCCCTATAACTGCCGCCCGGAGCGCGTGCCCCGGTTTATAAGGGGCAACCTACCGTCTGACGCCTACAACCCGCAACGCTGCAGCGGGAACCAAGTTCCGTAATTGCCTCGTCCGTTAATCAGCAGAGTGACATAGGTACCAAGTACAGATGAGGTTGGCTTTGGGCCGAAGATGTTGGTGGCCCACTTACAATCTAATTTAAAATATGGATAGGTACTCTTAAAAAAAATTGGACCAAGGAATATAAAACTATCTGCCGAGAGCTTACAACCCATTGGAATTACATACCTTTTGATTGAGATTATTAAAAATAAATAGGTACTCATAGGATTCGTAGATGTACCTATATTATGTAAAAAAATCTAGTGTTGTAGTCTTATCAGACATTCTGTAGTCGTAGCCAACAATTTCTGTTCAAATGCGATGAAACTGCTCAATACATACTTTAAAATAGAACCGATAGATATTTTTAAGACACTGTATTTCCAAAGAGACGTTGTGAAATACTCGTACTGTTCTTGTCTTCATGTAAGTGTTGGCAGTACAATCATTTTGTAGACCTACATTACTAACAGGGTTGCCAGCCATGGCAAAATTTAAATAATTAATTATAAAAATCGAAATGTAGGTACTTATCACAAAACCTAACATAAATTATGAGATGAAACCAGTTTGTGAATTAGAATGCTTGTTAGCCCAACACGCCGCGCCGTAACGGCTGAATGGTTTTGGATCAAATTTGGCACACAGGTAGACCACGACCTGGATTAAGATATAGGCTTCTTTTTATCTCGGAAAAGGCCGTTCACGCAAGCAGAGCCGCGAGCAAAAGCTAGTATAGACATAAATAAATAAATAATGCAACAGTAGAGTCTGTCTGTGGTTCATCTGTTTGATTAGGTGGTGGGTCGCTGGTTTGCGAGTGGTCGTCTGGGTTGGTACTACCGCTTTGTCTATTTCTGCCGCCAAGCAACAGTGTTTAAGCACTGTTGTGTTTCGTTTCGAAGGACATTGATGCCAAAATTACATTTAATTAAGTGAAATTACTGGGCATTATGAAACTTAACAACTTATATCTCGGGGTGACGAACGTAGTCCAGTGCCATGCAGTACTTTGTAATTAAAAGTTCTGTATGGGTTGCTTCTGTTTATGGAAAGGTCCGGCGCTTACCATCAGGCGCGCGATCTGCTTGTTTCGTCATTCAGGGTAATAAAAAAATAAAAAATAGCTCAAGACGTACAAACAGATGAAAGGCATTTCTATCCGGGATCATTATGAGACATTTAAAGAAAAAAATTAATACAATAACAACACGTTTTCTTCTGTGATGTTCCATAGGTCCTATGTTACCGTAGCGGAATTGGTCGCAGCTTATTGTCATATAAGGAACGGTTGTCTAAGTTTAAAGTGGAGAGACTCGATCTAAGACGGAAGAAGACTGATTTAATATACTTGCATAAAATCATTCATTCGCAAATAGATTCCCCAGAACTACTGTCTTTATTAAATTTCAACACAAATTATTATAGGACCCGTAATCCAAACAACTTTGCGCTGCGCGTGTTTGCTAATAACACATCCTATTATAATCCTATCATACGGATGTGTCGGTTATGCAATGAACTTTGAAAATAGTACACTTGATATTATGAACAGCAAGGCAGGGCCATTTTTGCGTAGTACTAAAAATATAATAAAGTAAAGGTGTAAAACGTTTAATTATTTATTTGTTAATTTTCTTGACTTTTTCTTCTCTATGTTATAGGTTAATTAATTTGTCTTAGCTTGTCATTTCCGCACTGTTATTCTATTAGGGAATATGATTAGGAAGACGATCTAGTACATAAAATTATAATATTTAAGTTATATTACTTATATGATTGTATTCTGTGTTATGCCTTTTATTGCTAATAAAATAAAAATAAAAATAGCCCCGAACCTAGATACTGTTTTTGAGCCGGATCAAAAACTTGACATTAGCGCACCTCCCCTCCAAATGAACTTTTAATTGTAGTATAGTCCTCGTCAAACTTTATGGCTGCTCTGAAGTAAGTTACATCACCGTCTTTTACGCCGCCCGTCATCTGAGTTCTTTAGTCTCTTGTAAACAATAAGAAACCTATAATAAGAAATAAAAAAAGAAAATTAAATTCCAATTCCATTTTTAAAACATTGTTGCCAACCCCGATTATATCAACATAGCGGGCGTCTAACTGTCATAGTTGACAAGAGAGCGCGCGCTTCTTCTATTTTTGGCGCCAACGGTCGACGACTTTCTTACCTACTGACCTTTTCATTAAGCGCGGAGCATGAATATCTCTGTATCTTTCACACTAGTTGGTTATATATAATGTTGTTTCTATCATATTCCAATTTGTAGGGAGGTTGGAGTATTTCTGCCTTAATATGTACATTATATATTTACGAGTCTGGCAGTGGCACATTACACAGTGGAGACATTTTGCACGAACCGTTTCCTGCAGATTCCTTTGTGTAAGATCAGATTGTTTTCTTTAGGCTCAAGAAATTTATTCAACCGAGAATTTTGAATGGGAAGCGATCCTGAGGTGCCTATACAGTTTTATCTACTAAAATATATTTTTTTATAAGTAATATATTATACCTACGTGATGATTAATCCAAACTAACCCTTTATTTATCGTTTAGCAACAAAATATTCTAATTTAAAAGCAATGTAAACTGAGTACTTGCTAAGTTATGCAGTTTATATTAAATTTAAATTGAATTAAGGCCCTTGTATAATCCATGAATAAAAACAAATACTAAGTATTGAGTTTTAGACAAATAATATATGTTTGGAAAGCAAGAAGTAGAGAATATTTTGCAAATGTGACTGGATTCTACGATAAGGTCGATATGTTCATTGTAAAAATAATATTATAGGTTGTGTTTTTACTCCTCTCTGTCTCTCCCTCTTGCAATTTGATTACAACATGTTCATTTATAATCTATACCTACTATCGTTCTTTAAATCCAGGTAGACTCATTAATATTCAATCTGATTATGATTTTTAACAAAAACGTTTCATTTCCGTGGTTGAATTCTGTCAGCCGTTCATTTGCGTAATGTTGGCAGCACGAGAACTTGCGTGATGGCACTACCACTACGCCACCTTAATTTATATTACGGAGAATTAGGCTTATATTTTCGCGTTACCTCGAGTTTTCGATTTTAGATGAATTTAAGATTAGATAAAAGGCGGCGTTAATCTACTAGAGAAACGTGTAAGTGAGCCACCAACATCTTGGGCCCAAGCTTTAAAACCAACCTCACATGTACACCCTGCTGAATGACAGATGAGGCAATAACGAAGCTTGGTTCCCCTTGCAGGTTGTGGGGGGTCAGACAGTGGCTTGCCCTTTAAAATACCAAACACCGAGGACCCTGGCGTTCAGTTTACTAGAGAGACAGTTCAGCAAATTTCAACCTTTTGCGATGTTTCGACCTTTTACTCCTGAATTGACGGTGTCCTCCAAACCAAAATGGCAAAATGTTAATATATTTTTAACTTCAAATCACAAAAGCTGACGGTAATTTCAGTGATGACATAATATTGAAAAAGAAAAGTAAGTATAATTATTCTTTTACTTTCTAAAAGCACATCAAATTGTGTGCCATGCTGCGTGTCCCCGGCCCTAGGCCTCCCGATAATTTGATATTTTGGTGTTTTATCTATAAAACCTTTACTAGGACAATCTGAAACAAGCCTAACAAACATATCTTCGAGAACTAGAAGTAGCGCTCATTCTCACATAAATTTTGCCACAATACCTACGCTATAACAATACCAAGGTGACTTTTATTTATTTACAAGTTTACGTTACATGAACATGAATGATGCTTAACATCTTACAGAGCTCATAACAATCAAAAATTAAATGCACAATCAAAAATATTTATTGAATCTTTAATTGTTAGTGGGGGGGGGGTATCTGATACATAGCGATAGCGACCACCGTACACATGGTGAAAATCCCGCCATAGTGGCTCATTCAGGCGAGTCGGGTTCCAGGAGCAGCCAGTATATGTCCAGTAACATCATGCCAGCATAATTCGCGCAATGTCTCTCGACGGTCAACATTATATTTGGACTGCGTTGTACTAGCATCAGGTCCAGTGTAGTCACTTTTCCGTGGCAGGATACAAAAAAAAAACTTCCACCTGCCCTTATCCCACTTGCAGTGTGGTCGGCGTAATAGGCTTTTAACACATATTACAGAAATACTTGGCTTGTAGTTTTTAAGACCGGTCACCTGCCTGACGTACCCTCAACCCTCCTGGGGAGAAAAAATAATAATATAGATTATTTAGATGCCGTACATTTTTCACTTTACCGCCGCGATAGTTCGAAAAGCTGTGTTGTCACAGAGGACTGGATAAAAAGCTCTGACCTAAATCGAAATATACTTACCAGGGGGAGGAGCCCCCAACACCATTTAGCCTAAAGGTCCCGCCATACTAAGTACAACGAAACGAAATGAAATGTTAATTTGTTTTCTCCTAGGTACAAAAATTCAATATAAGAGATCTGCGAGCGACGCGACGGTTCCGTTCTGCGGTAGTATGGCAGGATCTTTACACTCCCGCTCCGCCTGAGAAGGCGGGGTAGTAACTAGTACATGGCGTTGTGTAGAGAACTTAAGAGACCCCCTTACATATAAACGTACACTTCTTACTTTTCTTCGTAGTAACGTAATAAAGGTACACTTCTTGTGAATTTGACACACCTCTAACTCATTTATTTGCGAAATGTTTTAAGCAGTATACGGACTTTCCGAAATATGGTTTCAAAAACAGTTTTTTGGAGTTCTAAATTCCGCTTGGGTTTCAAATTAATGCGGGTTCAAAAATGTGGTTAGTGGTATCAATGGCGAGTTACGCAAAAAATTGCACTAAATACCTACATATGTTTTTATTTTGTAATCCGTGATCTGTTATCAGAACTGATTATAATTTCGGGGTATTGGGAATCAGGAACTACGAGAGACTAACGGATCACTTACTAACGGTCCCACAATACCCAAACCGACGACATTTTTTGGAATGGGCTAGATTTTAAATCACTCCCGGTTATCAAAACTGGATACAGATAAAGAGACGAGTAGTGAACAGGATTTTGGTGTGGGCCAGTAGAGTTTTGAGTTCCATCAGGCCTACCCTGGCTGGCCCCTTGCAACGCGCATGAAGATCATCGTAGCTAAATGTATTCGTCGGTATTAATTATCCTTTCCATTTCTTCCAGGAATGTCCTGAAGGTGTAGTCCAGGAAGACTCCTTTAAGGACATCTACGCGAAGTTCTTCCCCCATGGAAGTGAGTTTAAAATTTTATATCTACGGGTTGCTTGCTGAATTTTCGCAGCGAAATAATTCCTCTCACTACCTATCTTTGAACCACTGCACTGTGTTGAATATGAAGTCTTAGGACTTAGGAGCTTAGCGTATGCAACAACAGATAATTTAGTCGACTCATTGTATCGTGAAAATCTAGTTCTATCTGGTTATCTCTATGGGCTTTACTTACGTAATTTTATCGAAAGTTAACACTTTTACTCGAGATATTTGTCAGCGATAGTTATCTTTCTCGCGCGCGAGATATATTATGTCGTGTTGCATATATTAAGCCCGCTAATGTATCTTTTTGAATCCTTTGGAGCATATGCGATCTCTTCTTCAAATATCGAATGTTTGAATCACAGAAAAACATAAAAAAGAATATAGATTAAGAGAAACTCTAACACCCTCTCTTTATTTCCATCTCTTCAAAATGGGATTGGCATACGCAAAGCGTAAAATTCAAAATTAAAATAATATTAAAAAGTCGTTTAAAAAGATCATCAGTAGGTACTCACTATTCTTATGGCACTGTTTCATTTACTATTGAGAGGCCCATTCCGCTTTAAAATGCCTCAGTGATGATTATAGGACCTAGGATAGGATATATAGGATTTGGGCCTCCGGAAACGCAACAGCAAGCTGCCACCGACGCCAGTTTTGTGTAAAACATTAGTACTTAGTACTCACTGCTCCGATCGAGCCCATTCATGTTGTAGAATGTAAAATAGTAATTTTTACAATGTTAAAATACCACTACCTCTACCACTTTTTACCCAATGTTATCGATATACATATCCTATCTTCCATTACAAATTACATATATTGTCCACAGACTCAGCCCTTTATGCCCACTATGTGTTCAGAGCGTTTGACGTAAACTGCAGCGGCGCCATCAGTTTTAGAGTAAGTATTTCAGCTTCAATATTTAAAATAAACAGTACAAAGCACTTTGAAACTGCTTTCGCAGACACGACTGAAGAAAATCGTTTGCAACTTTTAGATAAAGTGCCTACTTAATAAATTTTTGGGCGCGCGGTATCTGTGCCATCGGATATTGGTTATTGTCTCTACTGAAATTGCAAACTTGGCAAAAATTTTAGATACATAAGTTCAAGCTCACACCTTTAATTCTGAAAGATAAGCAGAAGTGCAACCAACCAACTAGTACACCCACGGTGTACCGGGTTTATTTTCACCTCATGATACTTACGATAGGTGGCGAGCCTTCCACCTCATCGGGCACAAATTCCAATCTTGGACAATTCATATATGATATTTCAAACTCAAACACAAATTGTGATAACCCGAGCTGCGGTTTAAACCCAGGACCGCATAAATTTCTCAGTATACGTACGTGCTGCTACCAGACTAATAAAGCGGAAATTAAACATGAAATTTTCGGGTACTTTTGATTTTTAGAACACTGTACACGGTCTACATGACCTAGCTTGAAACTTGATCACTTGGCATGTGAGTTCAAAACTGCCAGCACATACCTTACCTAAAGCCAATTTGCCGGAGCGGGGCAACAAATTAACCGGGAACCGTGTTCGAGGGATGATGAAAGAGGAGGATCTCAGTGGTGGGATGTTGATTTACACTACATTATGTGAAGAGATATATGGAAGATTCATATTACCCAAGGAACTCCCTCTCTTCTTTACGACCAAGGATGCATGTAAAATGGCATAAAACAATTTTTATCGATCCTCTGGGAAGGTATCGAGCAGTTGTCTCCTTCGCTCCTACAGCGACGTCCAAGTCTTTGCAGTTGGGTGTGTTATTTGGATTGGACGTCAAATACTATACTATACGTCTACTTATCCATGTCATTATGAAACAAATCTTTTTGGCCCGGTAATATATTTTTATTAACGACGTATTAATGTGTCCGACCATTTCGTGGAGTAGTGGCATTCTTCGTATAGTTTCTCAGGTAATGTGCTCTATACATTCTTCTTCTTCTTCAGCCTGTATCCACCCAATGATGTGTGTAGATCTCTGACTTTTCACACCATTCGTTCTGTCCAAATAGGCACATAGTTTGAGGCCTTTATAAAAAGTAAAACAAAATACTTTTACAATACTTTACTACTTTTTCAATATTTATGAAATGTATTTAAGGCTATTACTAGGGCTAAATCGTAAAAATGACGTTGAATTGCAAGGCTACTCGGATAAATCTACCGAACAGACCGCTATACAAAAATATGTGTATAATATAGTATTAGTTAGGTACCTACTGGGTTTCGGCATTTAGGGGCCTTATTAGACCAGCGGTCCTGGGACAGTGCCCGACGTGGCCATAGGATTAAGATGGAACGTAGAAGGGAATTAGTCCTTATCTTATTATTAGTGGTCAGGAAAAGACGTGATCAGTGTTTGACTAAGCAGTGCTTAAGAAGCTTTATAATTAAGGCTCATTAAGTATACATGTTATCACTTTTAATGCATTTTCAAAACAAAACCACTTCAATCATTCGCGAATTTTAAAACAACTTCCAGTACGTATAGTGGTGCAAGCGTCCGTTAGGTAGTATTATTGCATTTGCTGCCATTGCGCGACACATCCTGTCGAACTCGAGTTTACATTGAGTTATTTCCTTTTTAATCAACGTCTATCTTGTTTACAGTTATGTAGCTAAGTAACCTCGATCGTAGGGTACTAGTGGTACAAAATTCTGCCTCCACACTAGATATCGGTTTCGTGGCACCTCAGCTTCGGTAGCTTTTTTCTATGAGCGCGCATAGCTCAAA
Source organism: Mimas tiliae (assembly GCA_905332985.1). Lineage (NCBI taxonomy): Eukaryota > Metazoa > Arthropoda > Insecta > Lepidoptera > Sphingidae > Mimas > Mimas tiliae. Next base: position 5,366,531 of record HG995238.1, read on the forward strand.
TCCCTAAGGCTGTGGGTAAACCCCTTAAATTATTAGAGTATTATTAAAAAGGTAGATGACGAAGTACTCAGCTTTGTTTGTGAGTAGCCGGCTGCGAAACGAGAGGTCGTGGGTTCGATTCTCACACCGAGACAAATATTTGTGTGATTTACTATATTTGTTTCAGGTCTGGGTGTTGTGGGACCGCATGTCCCTCGTAGTTCCTGATACCCACGATACAGGTTAACCTAGTGTGGGGTCAGGACTATGTGTGTAACTGTTGGGTGTATTTATTTATTTATTTGTTTGTGCTATGATTATATATCATTCTGCCACTCGCCTTATGTCTGAGATCTGTCCCTTAATGGACTTTTACTAAGTACCGACTGTAGCAGCAGAACGTGTGAAAGAATATGACCGTAGATACTTCACTATTATGAGAACCGCAATAGAGACGTAATGCTGAAGCCATAAATATATCGAAACTACAGTTACACGTTACACCACTATTGTCCCAAGTGACATCGTCCGGTGCCGCTACTGTAATCCATGAATGAACGTCACACGTTCCTAATCCTAATGTGGAACCATCACGAACTAATTACCTTAATTTAATATTCTCTTTTAGTTAATTAATGCTCTAGAAACGTCGCGTTGATTTTTTGGTGAAATACTTCTAAAATGTAGATAAAAAGCTATTGCTAAATATCGATGTATCGTGTTTTCCAAATAATTTATTGGTAAAAATGACCTTCAAACTGTTTTGTAATAGCTGTACACCTTTTAAAGCTGCCAACATTTAATTTGTGTACTTAAATAGAATGCGTTTTACGGGTAGGTATTAAAATTTATGGTGGGTAGGTAACCAATAATAACCAGTAATTTCACTGGCTTCAATGTCCTTCAAACCAGTAAAACAATAACAGTGTTTAGACACTGCTACTTCGCGGCAGAGATATACAAAGCGATGGTAGTTACTCAGACGGCCTTTCGCATACGTGGGAACTAAACTAAACTTCGCTGATAGACGTCAAAATATTTGTTACCGAACTCGAGACACTGATGAAATCATGTATTCGGAAAAATCTCTCTTTGCATTTTAAAACAATGGTTTTGTTGCCAACAAATGAATCCTGTATTTAAATAAATTAAAAATTTTGCAGTAGTGATTCATAAATTATGAGAGGAGAGAAAAATTTATTCCCGTCTGCTATTGACCTGGGGGCTGGGGCCCTCCCGCTCGTCTGACTTGCTGCTGAGTACACTTCTGTCAAAAACAAACAAATACAATTTGCAAATGTGACTTGTAAAAATAAAATAAAATAAAATGTACCTATGCTAAATATGCATGAAGTTTTAATTTTAAGTAGAATATTAATTATGAGTTTAAGCTTCTCTCCCACTATTACGATATTATCGACTTCATTTTTGAGTCCCGTAAGTAATAGTAGCATAAGAGAACCGATATTGCATCACTGTGTAACTTCACACGTGCTTCCATACAAGATATATTCAAATTAAATATGGACCGATAATAAAGCTGTGGGGGGAAAGGCCTCATGTCATTCAATAAGACAAAGATTTGGAATTTAGCGACTGCATCGATGCTGTATCGAAATCACGCGTTTACGCACTTGCTTTACTGCAACGCGTTTTGGCGACTTGCTGCGTTTGATCGTAATTTCGCGCGTTTTAGCGACTATTGATCTGGGCTGGCGTTGAGGTGAAGTGAGGGGGAGAGCGGGAGTAGTAGCACGGACCCGCACTGACTGTTCACTTGCATTTGCATGTACCGTGCATTACGTTAATCTATGGCACACCGTTCGATGGTAGAGTAGACTAACGCACGGAGTCAGACTCGGAGAGTCTTCAGAGTTCAGTATGGCTCTCTTTGAAGGCAACAGACGACATCACAGACGTTTGATGCTTGACGCGACCATCAAAAGTCTTCCTTTACACTGAACACCAAGCGAGATTCAAGATGAAATGTTTTGCATAATTTTTCACCGCTTGCATCTGCTCCGGCACCTCTTTTTAGAAGTGGCCAAGCGCGAAGATAGAGCGAAGTAATTTCCCGAACGCGGCGCGCGGATTCACTGGAGGGCTTTTAATTAACTTTGAAACTGTCGAGCGCTTGCACCGCTTTAATTGCAGCGCACCTCTACTGTATAATTGGGAATGTTAGTTCGGCTTTTGATTCTGAATTTATGTTCTGCTTGGAAAAATATTTTAAAAGTTATAACTTCAAAAATAAAGACAAGAAAAAAACTTTACTACTGCACAAAACTTTGAATTTGACTGCGTGTCTTACAATGCCCATTAATTTAACTGGCTTCAACGTCCTTCAAACCGAAACAAATCATTGTTTACCCACTGCCGCTTGGCGGACACCCTCTCACATACCTACCAGGAATCTATTACTTAGTGAAGTGCACGTGCAGTGGACGTCACTCCCTACTTACTTGATCGTTTGTAAACTCTGCTAGAAAAAAGATGATACGTAAACTAACATCTTTGGTGCAACCCCATTGCTAAGATTAAAATACAGTGGACCCGCGGTAATCCGACAAACGTTTTGCAGGGCAGTGTCGAACTAACGAATTTGTCGGATTATAGATTAAAGAGTACCTTGTAATCCGACAAATTAAACAAAAAAAACAAGCGCTTACAAGTTGTAACCTGTTCAATCATGCATTATCAACATCAGCGAGGATTATTAAAAAAAAAACATAAATAGACATGTCGGATTAACAGGGGTGCCGGATTAGACAGGGGCCGGATTACCGAGGGTCCACTGTATGTTTATTTACTAAAGAATGGTAAATAGTTACATAGTTGTCAAATGTATTTTTCCCAAGTCTGTTTTCCTCAAATAATAAATATATTGAGTGTAAGCTGGTGTGACTATTATTCGCGGGTTGTGGCCTGTGGGCGTGGCCCGAGTTCTCCATGAATCTTTTCCACACGCCAAAACTACATTAATAATATTTTCGCGAAAACCTGTCACGGTGAACTAAAATAAGCAACAAAACAATAATGGATCATTTTTCGTCACTGTCATCGTTCCTCAAAATCTACTTTATAATTCGGTATGGTTTATGATTTATATGAATTTTAAGGAAATGGGATTGGCAGTGTCAAAGCCAATTCTGTGCGTTTGTAGACACAACGCAGTACGTATCGTAAAACACAGGCGTCTTTAACGCGTGCGTCATTTGCGCTTTCAATATGGTGTTGACTGAAACCAACGTAACTGAAGCTTTAGATATTGGTGAGTTTCTATTTTCTACCATCCCACTTTCATATTAAATGATAAAGTTTGTATGTGTGAGTTTGTGAAGTACTTCACACTTCATAACCTGTTTTAAGACATAGACTAATTTATATTTTAGAAAAAGACATTCGCGTGGGTGGAGCCGCGAAAAGCTAGTAATTTTATTATACCTCTCGTAGAACTGTACTCATTGAGCGATTCATATTTAAAAAATATTATGTACCAAGCAGCAGGGTCTGGGCGTAAGTCTGCCGTAACATAATCGCTACGAACATAAATATGTTAACGAGATTTTTGGACTCAAATTAAATCCAAAAATTCATCATAAAAAACGAAGATGCCAAAATTGCCACAAAAACAGGTGTTGGCGCAATATATGCAAATTGTTGTGTTTGTAATGCTAGGGTTGTGCCATAAACAAAATGTTGTTTTATTTTGCTGATATTGGAAATCGTTGACTGAGACATGATATTGGTATAAAAAATAGTGGTCGAATTTAATTAGGCAGTTCGAAAAACCTACATGGATTAGAATTTGCATATACATATACATATACTCACGCCTGTAATCCCCGAAGGGGTAGTCAGAGGTGTAACCAGTACACCCACATTTCGCCGAGCGTATCTCCATCCCTTGATGTGATAGGGGGCGAGCCTATCGCCATTGAATTTAATCATTTTAATAGTAAGCGGTAGAGCACGCTGTAGATGCTTTTGCCTATAGTTGCCCTCACAATAATGCGAGCGACCAGCTCGATTCATTTAAGCTAATAAAAATCAATTAATCGTCTGATTGGTATAATGACTAAAAAACTGATGAGGTCTTGAGCTCAAATCCTAGGTTGGGCGATCACAATTCGTGTTTGAGTATTCGATTTGGGAAATTACTCATAAGATGCCCGGGATTGAAATTTATGTCTAATATAGCGATATATTACATTCGCCCCCTATCTCATCAAGCTCAGTGAACCGTGGGTGTACTTACTAATTATACCTCTACCTACCCCTTCGCAGATATAGGCGTAAGCTTTTGTATGTAGAATTATACACATTATGATCATCGCTATACTATAAATATGCTTTCTACAAATATAACAATCTAACTCTTAAATGCCCCGCGACAACAAGTAGGTAGGAAATTTCTGCCAATTTCTTTCTTCTAAATGGTTGAACAGGTTTAATTCAAACATATCTTAAAACTATGTCAAAAACCAGCATTAATCTAAACACCTGCATTCAAATCGGTCCATTCATTTACGTTGCAATTCCGACAGACAGATCCACACATACTCGAACGTATATCATGTATATCACATACATACTCGTATACAAAGAAACAAAGGCTCAAACAACTCTCTTTTTGTCGAGAGTTAAAAAACCTATACTAACTACGCGGTACTAATGCGTACGTGGTAAAACTGCTGTGCTAAGGTCTCGGGTTTGATCCCGGGTCGGGTAAAAGTAATATTGGATTTTTACGAAATGCTTAGTATCAGTCCGGACTTTGGAATTGTGACCGGTATGGCTATATGCTCGCCCCCTATCACATCATGGGATAGAAATAAGCTCGGCAAAATATGGTTGTACTGGTTACACACCTATACCAACTCTTTCGAGGATTACATGGGTGAATGCATATGTAGACCGTATGTTAAACGGTATATATCCTATATTAGGTAGGTAATATGAATTGTTTCAAGTTTTCTCACTTAAAAAACCTTCACGGTAAAAGCGCAGCGATATGTCGCATACTTTAAGAGATGATTCAAAAGCTGTTTTGAAATGTGCAAAGAAAGCCTTTTCAAAAGACTCGACTCTACTGCCCTGTTTTCCTTTCCTTTTGGACTTTCTATTTAAAACCTTTTAAAATAAACATTTTTGTTATTTTCACCAGTATTACATAGCAATCAATCGAGATTGTTAAGAAGTATCGGTTATTATGTAGTATGCATATGTTGGTACAGGAAAATGAGAGACAGACTTTTTATAGCCTAGGTCGGCCATCGAGCAAGTGGGTGACCTGATGGTAAGTGATCTATATTGCCCATGTACGCCCAGAATACCAGAAGAATCATGGGGCGTAGCCTTCCTCACCCATATGCTTTTGAGGTGAATAATTTCTTTTCTTTTTCAATAATAAATACAGTTTTCAATATTTCAAAAATACAGTTTTGTTTTATCTAGTTGGATTAGGTAATATATCAATGAGTTGGATTACTAGGTTCACAGAAATCACAGTACCTATTTCAAAATATGTTGGCAGCCCTGAACTAATTGCATTCGTTGCGTTGGCCCGCCGCCAGGTGAGCTGTGGTCGTTTGCCTCTAATTACAACACGGTGCTTTGGTATCACTTACCGTCAATATTACATGTCTGTATATATAGTACAAACAGGATTTGAGCTTGCGCCAGATTAGTCTATATAAAACAAAAATATTTTATAGATATGGCGCATATCACAACTACAGTTTAATTTCGGAAAGGCAATTCTCGTTCATTCGAAATTAGAATTAAACACGTTTTCGAAAAAAAGATCGAATGAAATTGAAGTTCAGACAATCCTTATTGATCATTTCGATAAAATATATTGTATTATAGTAATGATTTCCTGGTGATATTGTGTTTGTACCTATTCCATATGTTTCATATTATCCTTTCCGAATCGTCCTCCCACATCTCCGTGGGGTTTGTTTGAAATTAAAATAAGGATTAGATTCTCAGTTTGATGCGTTTCTTAATGTATGTTACGCAATATCTCAGCCAAAGAATCGATTTTGATGATTCTTTACCTCAAAGGAGGTCTAATATAAATTTGGTTAGAATTTAATGATGGTGTGCAAGGGAAACAAATAAAACAAATTAATTTGGAGTCAGAATAATTATGATTATTTTAATATCACGTATAACTTTTCAGGAGCTGCTGGTAACCCTCTCAACTCTTCTGCGAGGGTCGGTGTATGAGCGTCTGCGTTGGGCGTTCAGGCTGTACGACGTGGACGGAGACGGAGCCATTACCAGGCAGGAGCTTGCTGAGGTGGTGGTGGCCGTCCACGAGTTACTAGGCAGGCGGGCGCCGCCAGGATCGCCAGCAGCCAGGCTGGATGACGCGAAAGCTAATGAGCAGGTCAGATAACATTTTTATGAGAAATATGGAAAATGAGCATGACATTAATAATCTTACAACTGAGAAGTAAGTACTTATTGCTATTACAAATGGAGTGGATTGAGATTTTAGGTACAGCTTTATGGTCTCATGTCAACATTTATTTAGGAGACATCAATGTAAAAAATTTAATACAATGTGCCTACGATATTCATATTAGGGCAATGGAACGCAACATTTATAATGACCCAAAAGAGTTCCGGCGTTATATTAAAAACAAACGTAAAACCAAATTTACTACCACCGAATATGAATATAACGACCAGACAGTAACGGGGCAAGAGGCTGCTAACAATTCGCAAAGTATTTTAGTTGAGTATTCCACCAAGAAAAACCCGAGTTGGACGTTGCCGCGGCTCAGGTGAGTTGTGTTAGCGGTTGCACCTGTGCCGAAAGGTACTGTGGGCAGGGATATCAGCTCGTATAGGCCAATAGCGGTTCTTTCGGTCTTTGCCAAGGTATTTGAATCCATCATTGACCACAATGTAAGGCAGGAGATCAGGGTCCAAATGGCTGATGAGCAACATGGGTTCAGAGCGCACCGCTCAACGGCAACCAGCCACATCAACTTTGTTGATAATGCAACCATTGAAATCGATGCACGAAGACAGGTGGATACCGCTTATATTGACTTTAAAAAAGCATTCGACATTGTAGATAATGATATTCTCCTCAGTAAAATGGCGTCTGTAGGCTTTACACCTAAACTACTACATTTTTTTGCATCATATCTACAAAGTCGTATGCAATATGTACGGTTAAATGAGTATGAGTCCAATGTCTACCACACGAGGTCTGGAGTAAGTCAGGGTAGTACACTGGGTCCGACTCAATTCATCATTATGATCAATGATTTGCCGAGTGTAGTCCGTACTGCACGCAGTCTACTATTTGCGGATGATCTCAAATTATATTTGTCAGTAAGTTGCCCTGAAGACTGTAAGGCCATGCAACGTGATATTGATGCAGTTTTTGATTGGAGTGTGAGAAATTGCCTATACTTTAACCTGTCAAAATGTAAAGTAATGACGTTTTCACGTTTACACAGGCCAATTATGTTTAGTTACCATATTAATAGTAACCCGTTAGATCGAATTAATAAAATTAAAGACCTAGGACTGTTATTGGACTCACGGTTAGACTTCAGACAACATATAGCTTTTGTGTGTGAAAATGCAAATAAACTACTAGGATTTGTTATGAGAGTATGTTCTGCGTTTAAAGATTGTCGAGTTGCGTTGGCACTATATAGGTAAGTATGTAAGAAGCAGACTGGAATACAACGCCATAGTGTGGGACCCATATCAGCATGTGCATAGCTTGTCGATTGAACGAGTTAAAAAAAAAATTGCCCGTTATTTATACTATCGGATGTATGGGTACTATCCATTTCTGTATCCGTCTATGTTTGTGGTGGGGATGGTGGGATTGAACACGTTAGAGTGCAGACGTAAAATGCTTCTCTTAATTCACTACTACCATCTCTTAGGAAACAAAATCGACAACCTGACGACGCTAGAACGTGTGGGTTTCGCATGTACTCCCGGTCGGTTTCTGGTCGGGCTCGAGAGTGCGGCGGGCCCGCGCCGGCGCCGGAGCCCGTTCGCTTGTGTACGCGGCGTGCACTCGCGCCGCGCCGCCGCCGCCCCCACCGCCCGTGCGCTCACGCTACTCAATGCGATGCACGCGATATACCCAGATTTAGATCTCACATATGATATACCAACCCATGTATACACTAGAATTAAGTCATTTTTAAATATGTAATTATAATGTTGTTTATTAGTTTTATGTTATGAATTTTATAGTTTGTTATTATTTTTAAATAAGTAGAGTACTTTTGTTGTTTTGTATTGTTAGTAGCTTAAGTTTATGATAAGGTTGATTGTTACGATGTAAGTGCTTTGGTGTAATACTGAAAACTTGCATTTAAATATAAATATAAATAAATAAATCAATCAATATATTAATTACTTTTCAGCATTGGTATTAAAACTTATTGGCGCCCAACGTGGTGTGAAAAATATAATATTTTCCGAATCCATGGCATTTTAAATCCGTCTTTTGTAAAACGAGAGACTGCGGGTTCGATTCCCACATCGAGACAAAAAAAAATATGTTCCACAGATAATTGTTTGTCTGGATGTAGTGGGACCGTAAGTCCTCTTTAGTTCCTGATGTCTACATAAGACTTATTTTAGTACGAGGTCAGGACTCGTGTGTGTGACTGTTGGCTGTGTATAATTATTTTTCAGGTAGACCGGGTGTTCAGGAAGCTGGACCTGAACCAGGATGGCGTGATCACAATCGAGGAGTTCCTCGAATCCTGCTTAAAGGACGACGTGATTACCCGCTCGCTGCAGATGTTCGACACGGCGCTATGACGTCAGACTTATGAAGCGCGCGCGCCACCCGCCCCTAGGTAATATCACTATGACATTAGTTATGTATTATTATGATAGCAATCAAGGTTAATAATATGGAACACTTTCGACGAAACTTGTCACTATCTATTTATTGCGCGCAATTATCTGCATAGTATGGTATAGTATATATATATATTTTAGTGGATTTACTTAGTTTTATTAATGTATTACTGTAACGCGAACGTATCCGCGGCAAAACCGACACCGGGGTTTCCATCATATTTCTGAACGCATCGATCGCGCATCTGAGATGCACCTATATCTCCCGTCCCTTTTCCCCCCCACGCTGCGAACCCCGCCAGCGACGAGTCGCAACGCGGGACGGAACGCTCGAGCCCGGACGTGCGCGCGCGTTTGAGATTTATGTATCTTAGTTTATATGTACCAACGCGACGCCCGCTGTAATTGTGAGTGATTAAAAGTGGTTGTGTACGAACCCTCTGTTTTATTGTGGATGCCGTGCAAACACGCACACCTTACAGTGACGCCCAACTCGCGGGCACAACCATTTTCAATTCGGGCGAGTCCATTTTTCGGCTCCGATATTTCAAGAAACTACATTGTGACGGCGATTTTACCCTGTGGAAGCGTAAAACCTACCACGGAGGAGACGCCACCTTTCTACCAGTGTTGCGAAATTATCTCGGAGCGACGCAAATATCGATAATTCCGCACTTCCGTTGCCACACGGGAGTTCGCGCCAGTTTTGTTCGTCAAGAGAAAACATGCCACCGAAGCGACAAGGCAAGCAGGCCGAATCGGGATCCGACACGGACGATGAGAATGGAGCCGTGGCATCATCCCCGAGCATAGCTATGTCCGAAGAAATGCTCCAATCATTAGTCGCGAACATCACACGAAGTCAGATGGAGGCCAACCGAGTGCTCGTAGAAAGCATTATGTCCACCACCAGGGAGCAGTTCCGAGCCACACTGAGCACACCGTCTGACTCGCAAACTCGTTCAATGCCTTCGGGCAATTTTGCGAAGTGCACGGCGCGCTTCGACGGGTCATCCAAAAACGCGGACACACTCGAAGCATTTATCGACACTATCGAGGTGTTTAAGGAGTGCACAAACATTAACGACGAGCACGCTCTGAAGGGATTACCGATGTTGCTGACCGACGAGGCCGCCGTTTGGTGGCAAGGTGTCAAGGCATCAGTGACGTCGTGGAAGGATGCCCTGCAGCGGCTTCGAGGAATGTATGGAGTGCCGCGACCGGCTTACAAAATATTTAGAGACATTTTCGCTTCAGAACAACATAGTGAACGTGCAGACGTGTTTGTGTCTAAAGTGCGGGCTTTATTAGCGAAATTGCCTTATACAGTGCCGGAAAATATGTGTGTAGACATAATCTATGGATTGTTAAACCGTAGAATAAGGAAGAGAGTGTCTCGCGACGCAGTGGACGGGCTCGAGCAACTTGTCGAAAAAGCCAGGTCAGTAGAAGAGTCGCTGGCGGAGGTAAGTGCAGCTTGTCCAATAAGTTCCAATGTCCCGGAGTCCTTACCAAAACCTCCCACAACACCACGTAGTATCAGTTCGAATTATAGTGGAAAACCGTGTGTCGGCCCCGCGTACGCGGGAGTTAACCCTTCAAAGGCTACGGGTACCTCGAATAACCCTCTAGTGCCTACGTCCGATAATATTGGTACTAGAGATAGGAAAAATGATGACGGTAGACGGTCGCGACCCAAATGCAATTATTGCAAGATGTTCGGTCACACTGTCGACGAGTGTCGGAAAATTAAGGTTAGTAGCGGAGCGGACGTGAAAACACAGTTGCACTGTTACGGATGCGGTCAACTGGGAGTAGTGCGTTCTAAATGCGATAAGTGCAATAGCGCGCTGAAATCTAATAAATCGGATTTTCAGAGTGTACACCTAAATGTCGGTGATGACACACGACCCTTGGTCGAGGTTCACGTTGTAGGTCGCCAAGGAGTTGCCATCCTAGATACTGGAGCCACGCACTCGATCGCAGGACCGATGCTTCATCGAATCCTTGTTGACGCAGGCATTGTGTTCAAGCGCACTTCGGTCACAGTGGGCCTTGCTGATGGTTCACAACAAATTCGCACTGTACACGAATGTAATACTATAGTGACACTAAAGGACCGCGATGTGCCTACGACTTTTATAGTTCTTCCCGACGCGGAAACGCGTACGCTGTTAGGAAGGGACTTTATCACGAAGGCCAATATTTTGCTGGATTTGCCGCAGAGTAGTTGGAGTTATTGTGATGATACGCATCGTTGGTATCCGTTTGTAACCCAATACGACCTACCTACCTGCGACGAATCGGAGTTGATGAAGGTAGACGTGTCAAAGCTTACGTTGAGAGAAGACGAGGGTACGAACCTGACTACAGATCAGAGGACCCAATTAAACACGCTGCTCGTGAAGAGGGCCGATGTATTTGCGAAGGAAGGATTGCCGACGGACTACGCCTCGCACCGCATCAAAGTTGACCCGAAGCAAGAACCAATCGCCTCACCTCCTTACCGGATGTCGCAAAGCAAGAGAGAACTCTTAGACCAAGAGTTGCAGAAACTTTTGGATGCCGATATTATAGAAGAGAGCGAATCTCCATGGGCTGCAAACGTGGTGCTAGTGACAAAGAAGGATGGCGGAGTTCGACTATGCGTGGACTATAGGAAATTGAACGCCGTGACAGAGCCCGACCGTTACCCGCTCCCACGGATAGAAGATGTTCTTCACGCAGCCAAGAACACGAGCTATATGACGACATGTGATCTCCGCTCGGGCTATTATCAAATAGCTGTAGAACCGGAAGACCGAGACAAAACGGCCTTTGTGACCCCCGTCGGTACTTTTAGATTCAAGCGCATGCCTATGGGCTTACGTAATTCAGGCGCGACCTTCCAAAGGCTTATGGATCGATTCAAGGCCGGCAAGGAGCTGGCGAATATCTGTTTGTTGGCTTATTTAGATGATGTGATCATCCTCTCTGAATCGTTTCCACAGCATATTCAGGATCTGAATGCAGTATTCAGTAGACTCGAGATGTACAACCTTCGGATAAATCGCGAAAAGAGTCATTTTTCTCGTGAGTCGGTTAAGTTTTTAGGTCACGTGATCGTTCCAGGAGGAATAAAAGCGGATCCAGATAAAACAGCCGCTATTGCTGCTATGGCACCGCCGAAAAACGCGAAGCAGCTGAAAACATTTTTGCAGACGTCAAGCTGGTTCCGGCGCTTCATTCCGAACTATGCTGACGTAGCTAGACCTATGACAAATCTTTTAAAGAAGGACAGCAAATGGATGTGGACATCGATACAGCAAGAGGCTTTCGACCATATCAAGGAACTACTTGTCACAGCCCCAATCCTACGTCAAGCGGACGAAGCTAGGCCGTTTACGTTAAGAACGGACAGTAGTGGATATTGTCTTGGAGCTGTGCTAATGCAGGGGGATGGCCCTGACGAGCGGCCCGTGGAATACGCTAGTCGCCTCCTTAATGACGCTGAGAAGAATTACACCACAACTGAGAGGGAGGCGTTGGCCGTTGTTTGGGCCGTGACGAAGTTCCGCGGTTACATCGAAGGGTCGGAAGTGACGGTAAAAAGCGACCACCAACCATTGCGTTGGCTGATGACCGTCAAATCACCTAGTGGCCGATTAGCGAGGTGGGCCCTTACGTTACAAGCATACAACCTTCGAATTGAATACACCCCCGGCAGGGCAAATGCCATTGCAGATAACCTTTCGAGGCCGCCTTGTGACGATGGAGCAGATTGTGATATCCACTACGCTGAAGTGGATATACCGTCGAGGAATCCCAAGGAGGTTCGCGAGAATCAGCTTAAAGACGTTGAAGTACGCGAGATCATCGAAGATCTGGAATCCGCCCACGATCCTTTTAGGGGGAGGAAATGGTCAGACCGGGGATTTATTATGTCGGAAGGTATATTATACCGATACGCTTCTGTCGATGGCGATGACGACACTGCTTGTTTGGTAGTACCCGCACAAGAGCGTGGAAAGATATTAGACGAGTATCATGATGCTCCTACGGCTGGACATTTCGGAGTCGAACGAACGCTCGATCGAATACGGTCCAAGTACTATTGGCCTGGGATGAGGCAGACTATTGCCACGCATATAAAGAAATGTGTAGAGTGTCAGAGGTACAAGGTCGATAATCGTAAACCAGCTGGGTTGCTGCAGACTCCAGCACCTAACCGACGTTTTGAAGTCGTAGCGGTGGACCTTTTTGGCCCATTGCCGGAGACACCCCAGGAAAAGAAATGGATCCTGATTGTAGAGGACACCTGCTCGCGCTGGATAGAATTATTCGCGTTAGAAAAGGCTACGAGCGCTGAATGCGCCAAAGTGTTGGTGGAGGAAGTGTTCCTGAGGTACGGGGTACCTAGGAGAGTCATAAGCGACAACGGCGTGCAATTTATTAGTGAGACCATGCAACAAGTGTGCCACACGTTTGGCATAAGCCAGTCCCTTACGCCTAAGTACCACCCGCAAGCTAATCCGGTTGAAAGAAAAAACCGCGACATGAAACCGCAACTTGCCATATTGGTTGGTAAGGAACACAATACTTGGGACGTGCATCTATCTGCGATACGCTTCGCAATGAATTCTGCCGTCACCCATAGCACGGGATATACACCCGGTTTCCTCACTTTTGGGCGTGAGTTGCGTGCGCCCGCCGATGTTATCGCCGATATGCGTCACATTGTCGAGAACGATAATGCAGTGACCAGCCTCACACCTTACCTACACCGCCTTTCGTCGGTATTATTCGAAGCAAGGGAAGTCCACGAGAAAGCCCAAGCAGATCAGAAACGTCATGCTGATGAAGGGCGACGTCCTGCGCCCGATTATGCCCCTGGGGATTTTGTCTTACTAAAGACTCAAGGAAGCAACGACACGACATCCGGACAAACACCGAAATTTATACCCCGGCGAGATGGACCATATCTTATAAAGAGCGTTGCAAGTCCGACGACATACGTGTTAGAACGAGTTAGCAATGGTGATGTTCTGGGTAGGTACCACGTATCCCAGTTGACCCCATATGTGGGTGACGTTCAACCGCCAGTGAACGAAAAGCGTAAGCGTGGTAGGCCGAAGAGGTACTGCTGACCTAGAGGCGAGGGCGCATTCTCCAGGTCAGAGGGGGAGGTTGTAACGCGAACGTATCCGCGGCAAAACCGACACCGGGGTTTCCATCATATTTCTGAACGCATCGATCGCGCATCTGAGATGCACCTATATCTCCCGTCCCTTTTCCCCCCCACGCTGCGAACCCCGCCAGCGACGAGTCGCAACGCGGGACGGAACGCTCGAGCCCGGACGTGCGCGCGCGTTTGAGATTTATGTATCTTAGTTTATATGTACCAACGCGACGCCCGCTGTAATTGTGAGTGATTAAAAGTGGTTGTGTACGAACCCTCTGTTTTATTGTGGATGCCGTGCAAACACGCACACCTTACATTACTAGTATTCTCGACATATTTTTACTAGTATTCAAGGTGGTAAGTCCCTCGTATTCGAGAAGGCGTCTGGGTTGATACCACCGCTTTGTCTTTTTTCAGCCGCCAAGCAACAGCGTATAAGCACTTTTATGGTCCGTTTGAAGGACATTGAAGCCAGTAACAGTACTGGGCATTATGAGACTTAATAACTTATATCTCGGGGAGACGAGCGCAGTCCAATGTCATGCAATGCTTTGTAATTCAAAGTTATGTGTGGCGTTGCTTTTGTTTATGAGCAGGCGTGGCGTTTACTATCGAGACGAGCGACCTGCTCGTCTCGTCATTCAAGGTAATAAAAAACTAAATGTTATTATGTGAACAATATGTTCTAGGAGTATAACGAAACGCTCGCCATACCGCATAATTCGGTGTCGGTGCGCGCGCGCAAGTGACGTGGGGATCCTGTCCAACATGGCGGCCGCGTGGCGTTCCCGCGCGCTCTCCTATATACGGCACTACGCCGCATTCGAGCACTTCTACAACGACATCGTCAAGCCCAAGATACGGAGCGTCATGTTTTTCCATTTCTGAACTCCAAGAAATGTTAGAGTTCTAGTCATTTTGTCTAAATATCGGTATATTCACGTGGTCTGTCGTTTTTAATATTTGGCAAATCGTTGCTTAATTTACCGCACAAATAATATTTATATTTGGGATAATCTTTAAGGTCGACTTCCAATAGTCGCGTCAAGCGTCAGACGCTGACGTCGGTAAGGCTCTCGTCTATCAACACCCTACTAAATTACCGCTTGAGAACCAGTGAAGCCGTGAGCTAATGATCGTCGAAATCCGAATGGTTTCTCATAGATTTACATGGTACTAAATACTAACGTGGAGAGCCGGCAACACTGACGCTGCATTACTAATGGCATTGACGTGACTATCAGAAGTTTACATTTTAGTAGGTGTGATGGGTTTCGGTTACAGCTACTTAGAGATTTTTATACGAATTAAAAGAAAAATAAATAACAGTTTTTTGTCTTTATTGTGATTTTAGTAAGTGACAAAATATAACTGTGCTTTATTGTTTGACTTACGAGTAGTTCTGGTGGAAAGTTGTATGTGCCATTAATCATCTGATTGGATTTACGACAAACCATGCGCTAAGGTCAGTATTGTCGCGAATCCAGAATATCGGTTAAGGTGCGCGACCAAGACAGAAGACCGCGACGCGCAACGCGAGTAAGGTGACAACGATACGTCCGCTTTGTATGGAAACAATCACGCGCCACTGTCTTCTATCTCAGTCGTGTACATCAAATGTACCTTTAAAGACATTACTTTATTATCCCTTTCCTTTAAGGTCGGCAACGCGCCCATAATTCTTTTGTATCGTGGGCGTACATGGGCGGTGGAGATCGCTTACCATCAGGTGACCCATTTGCTCGTTTGCCGGCCTATACTATAAAAAAAACTTATTTTTTTTGTAATCGTAACTCTAGCGGCCGAAGATTTTATAAAGTTTTGATTAGGGATGAGATAGACTTGCAAAATTGAATACCAGGGCTTCCAAGTACGAGTATGTAAAATACCAAGGTTGAAACCAGGCTTTTAAACTACTTCTTTCGATAATAAATGTTGAGTATCGTAACTTAAAAATTTAAATAATCGAGTCAATCCATACTAACATTATAGTAACTCTGCCTGTCTGTCTGTTACGTTTTTATGGTTAAACTGCTGAACAGATATTAACAAAATTTGGCAAAGAAATAGATTATATCCTGGGGAAGGACATGGGGTACTTTATGTCCCGGAAAAGACAGTCACGCGGGTAGAGCTGCGAGAAATTAGCTAGTCATTTATATTGGTACTGGCCCGCCACACCGCCTGTAGCCTTGCGGGTCCCGCATCGCCAGTAGGTACGCAGCTACGTAGTAAATACTTTCAACATATTTAGAAGTATTTCACCCGTGCGAGAGCGCCGTACTTTGAAGCGAAGCTCTGATTTTAAATCTAGTAGCGTAAATACGCCTCATCGCTAATCTTTTTTAAAATAGTCTCGTAGGTATAAATATTTTTTTGGGGTTAATATCATGCTTAAAATTCTAACTAGATTGGTGATAACATGGTTCCATTCGCCTGGATGAAGACCATAGCATAAGTTTTGAAAACCCCTATATTATTATGCTACGAGTATAGCAACAAATCATTTACGTGAGTGAAAATTCATTATTTCATGGATCGTTGTCGTGTCTAGACTATAGTGAATTTATCAATAGGCTTAACGTAGGCACTTAGTTGAGTCAAGACAGATTTCCGATAGTCGCGTCAAGCGTCAGTGACATCAACGTCTATCAACACCCTACTAAAGGCGCCAGTGACGCTGTGCGTTAGTAACGCTATAGTTTCTTACAGATTTACACGCGACGCGCCATTAGTTGACGCGAACATCGGAAGACACCCTTTAGTTTCATTATTTTCAAGAAATAGTAATATATTGTTATTAACCTACCTTATTTTGTGAAAAATACCCAAAACGACAGACCGTGATAACCGTGTGTATAAATTATTAAATATGTTAGAATATCGAATGTAACCTTAAACCCAGAGTTACCCAAACAAATTGGTATATGAAGGAAAATTTGAGCTTTTTGCATTTATTTTTACAAAATCACGACTGAGCTTTTACGATTTCAATAAACCGAGATGTTCCCGGCAGTCTAATGAGTCCGGCTTCGCGTGGGAACAGGTTTATTTAAGAATTTTAATTATATAAGTAACATAAAAAATAAAAAATGATTTTTTTTCAATAAAAGAACCACAGGGTAATCATCCGCTCCTTAAAATTGATGAAATAATTAATTTTAATGATTTTTTGCAAATACCTACAAAATCTTTTTGGATGCGCTTACCAAAATAATATTTTTCTAGATAGGTTTTTTGCTTTATATCCGAATTTGAAATCGTTGACTGTCTCAAAATCGTCGATAAATTCATTAAACGTGTCCATTTTCAGTAAAGACCAATAAAGTTTGCGTTTTATATGAGATTATAAGTTTTTTATTAACACTACATATTGTTGCACTCAGAAACGTCATTTATTTTTATATCTATTTATTTCAAGTTCAGAAAACTTGCAGCTAAAACAGAAATACATAATTAATATAAAAATTGGTAACAGAAGAGCAATTACAAGTTTTCTCAGATAATTATAAACCTTTGAATATATTATATTGACGAAACGTTAGCAGACAGCTTAGAAGATTACAGGAACAAGTAGTTTAATATACATATTATAAACAGGAAATAATTAGAAGCAGACTAAACTCATTGAGAGAATACATCACTTATAACATTTTTTTGCATAAAGACACTTGTATAGAAGTACCTATTAGGTATTATCATTATGTACCTACTTTCTTAGATTTTTTTATTTCCATATTCAGAGCCGGATATTGCGGTATAAAATTAGTTACTAAGTACAGAAATAATCTTTATAGACGCCTCTAACGGATTCTCTGAATGAATACATATTTTTTTAACGTCTCTGAGTACGGCAATTGGTCACCTATTACAACACAATTTTAAGGTTAGATCACTTCGTAACCTTTGTATCCCTGGAACAGAAATTACATATATTGAACTAACCATAAAATTACTAAAGATGCGTTGTTTCCAAACTTTAAAGCGTTTCTAAGAAAGCAAGAGGTTCACGAAATCTACAGATTTGACATATTGTTAGTAGGTACTGATGCTGTATTATGTTTGGCAAAACATATTTTAGATATAATCGACAACATTGTATTTTAAAATCGATGTCTATAACACTATAACGCAAAAGTAATATAAGATTTACGAATGTAAAAGTTTGTGTTTAAAAAAAATTGTGGCAATAGGATTAATGAACTTTCTTAATTTTTTTATTTGACAACAGTTTTTTTATCAGTGTAAAATATCGAATCCATTTTGTCCATAATCACCCCTTCATTCCTATTCACCCTAGTTGACCAGTTGTTGACCCATTGATTGTAGATTGCCATTTCATAAAACCTGTATAATTATAATCATAATTGTTCATTGGTTTTTAATTTGACCATAAAATAGGTAGCGACACGGATCGTGAGCAGCACAAGCTTTACTTGTATGTACAGTAGTTAATTTTTTATTCCGATTAGTGACTGGCGGAATGCGATTTTTTTTAAAGCATAAACCGGCAAACGAGCATGTTGGTGGGTCACCTGATGGTAAGTGATCTCTACCGGGCCCATGTCCGCTCACAATACCTGAAGAATCATGGGCGCGTTGCCGTTTGCCGTACAAAACGCAACAGCAAGCCGCTACTTTACGTCGGTTTTCTGTGAGATTGTGGTAATGTACCGGTCGAGCCGGCCGATTCGTGCTGCAGACACGGCTATACCACTCAACGATTGGTTCTACAGTCGATGCTCGTCATATATTGGACTCTCAACTACCCCCACTACACACGGCTCGTGCCGGTAGTTAATTAAATATTAAATCTATCTAAAACGTGAAGCAATTTGAAATCATATCACTTCGTTAGTATTAACTTTGTTTCGTGGAAAATATTTTTCCGAAATTACGTATCTACCTACCTAATATGTATTACCTGTTTAGTTTATGTGTGGAGGAGATGTACTTAGAAATGAATTAGTAAGAACTTTTATTTTTTGTATTTTTGGGATTGTATAAAAAAAAAATAGCATTGTCTGGAAAGCAAGTCACCTGATGTTAAGTGATTTTCACCGCCCATGTAAAATACAACAATACCAGAAAAATCATGGGCGTGTTAATAAGCGACGGGTTTGGGCCTCCAGATATTACTCACCGTATGTAACGCTACAAGAAAATTTCAGAAACAAGGACACCAAATACTCGTGGGGTCTCTTCATTTTTATAAAAGTATGCTAGCAGGCGAGCAACTGGGTCATCCGAAAATAACTGATCACTACCGCTCATAAAAACCCACAAATTCAAAAAGAACTGGATGCGTGTTATAAACGTGGTTACCCACGCCAACGACCTTGCTGATTTTTAAAAACAAAACTATATAGTATGGAACAAAAACCTCTTGGCCCTTTCTAGGTCGTGAAGATATAGACCGCTTAATAAAAATAGTTAAACTAAAAAATAATAAACAGAAGCGAGATATAAGCGAGAGGGTTCGATCCCCGCACCGAAGTGGGACCGTAAGTCCCTCGTAGTTTTTGCTACCCACGGTACAGGTTAACCAAGTTTGGGGTTAGGGCTATATGTGTGACTGTTGGGTGTTGTTTTTTTATTTAGTACCTAATTTAAAAGTAGATACGTCCACACATCCTAATACATCAAACATTACCAAAATATTATCTATACTTTTTCATCAATTATTTCACGCATAGTCAAATAATAATCTGTTCTAGACTAAAAATGTAATATTTAGGAATTGATTTAGACGTTCATTTTTAAATTTATATTTCCAGTTAGTTAACATATCGCTACATAAACAAATCGAAGTTAAAAGTCACAATATATATTTATATTTTGGCTTATTATTCTGTGCCTACGTACAATGTCAATGATCATAGCATCAGTTACCAACTCTTTTAAATGGCGTGTTATCCCAATTTTGGATCTTGCGAAATCAATTTTAACACCTAGTTATATTACTTTTTTTAATCCCAGAAAACACGTACGGTTCACATGCAGGCGAGGCCGTGAGGATCATAGAGAAGGTCTTAAGGTAGGCCGCTTATGGTAGGTATATTATCTCTCTCTCGTAGGTAGATATATTATGATCGCTATCTCTCATAAAGCGCTCGGCCCTTCTCTAACACTTTTGGAAAAACGGTACAAAGTTGGACCGCGGAAAATAAGAGATCGTAAAGAATTAACACAGGTATTTCTTGTATAAAGGTATATTTACTAAGACTATAGACAACGCAGGATATTAAACAAGGCTTTTATCTCAGCCTGTTGTCGTCCACTGTTGGACGTAAGCCTCCCCAAGTGAGCGCCAACCATCCCGGTCTTGAGCAGCCCGCATCCACCCGCTACCCGCCATCTTTTTCAAGTCGTCGGTCCACCGTGCAGCAGAGGGCTTGAGAGAGTAAAATGTTAAAAAGATAAAGAATAAAAAGTTAGTTAGGACGATCATATGGTTCATCATATTGTATGTTAAATTACAACACCAGGATGTAAATTGTGGCTTGTGTAACGTTCGTTGAAACGTATACCTAAATTGTTATGTAAAATTTTCTGTCACTAGTCATTTGCGGCGATTGGAATTATCGATCGGATAAAAGATAATACGCAGAGATAGAAAATAGCTGAACTGCACCCAAATATACCTATTTAAAAGAAAATGAATGTCGTTAAAAGTAGATCGTGGGTATTACATTTACATGTAAATTACCCATCCCTGTAAAATCTCATATGTATGAAAAATTATCTTTAGATAATAGAGCGATATGTTTTCTAGCTCCATATTAAATTTAGAGCATCTAGACTTTTTAGAATGTCGTAACGTTTTATTTTATGTAGTCAAGCATAAATACTGTTTAGTATGATGCTTATAATATAATGTTCCTTAATAACATGTAGTTATAGATAATCGCCTTAGACGATCTGTGACTGGACCCGACTAGTCTGTAATGTATTAATTTATTTATATTTATTGTTATTTAATTTTTTATCTAACATTTAAAAATAAAACCACACTGCTGGGCAAAGAGGGAAACACTATAGGTATCTCTTTAGAAAAAAACGAATGTAAATCCTCTTATACTTAGAAACTCATCTAAATACCATCTGCATCCAATAACCACTTAATCAAATTGAAATTAGATAATTCCATGATCCCTCATATTTCATCACACAAAATTTGCACAAAAGCTGGTTTAAACGAGATTCATACAGCATAGATACTTTATAAAAAATCTTTTCAGCGGTGATGATTGCCAATACTAATAACACAAAACAATCTGTGAAATGAATAAACTAGGGTGTTTCATAAATAAAAATAAACTTTTAACCGTATGTGTCATGTATACATATTATGTATTTCCTTCCAAAAGAATGGTACAAAATTATAATTTAAGCACTATCTATAATGTCAGCAAAGAATTATCAATTAACTACTCATCTAGAGAAATGTTCAGTACAGTCACAAATTGTCTAAATTTAAAAATATCTTATGAATTGTAGAGTAATTAACTTGGAATTAAAGAGCTCGTGGATTTTCGACTGAACTGACTAAATATTCTTAGTTTATGTTGTCACTGGGCGGGTTTTAGCGTTTTCTTACAACCATCCTTATATCTACAGTAACTTCTTGGTGTCCTATATTTATCGTCAATAAACTATAGTTCAAGATTGTTTATCAAAAAAAACTTCAAATTATCTTAATTTAAATATCTCACTTGTCTAATGTGTTATTATTTAAAAAAGCTTGCGTTTTTTCATTGCATAATATAATAATAATTGTGTTATAATATCAGAAGAAGCCGTAATACTACTATAACGTTTAGTAAAGTGAACTGTTTAGCAGTTTTTACCCAATTTTATTGATAAAAGGCAACCTAAAGTGGGACGCACAAACGGCGATTATGTCCAAGTTTAAACCTTATAAAATGGAACTTCTGTAATTCGTAATCAATTTGTATTATATGTCTTAGAATGAAATAAATAAGACATAGGTTTCATCACTGTTTGAAGATTTGGTGCAAAATACCCATAGTCCTATGTAATATTATTTATATTATGTATATATTATATTGTTGAATTCTACGTTAGAGGAGTTCTGAGTTTATGGAATAATATCGGTCAATAATAAAAATTCTAGACATTTAAAAAAAATCAAGTGTTCAATTAGTTCAATTCTTTTAAACAACAATAACTGCAAAGAACGTATAAATTTAAAAAAAGTGGATAACAATTTGGATAATTTTACAGTGTTTTAAACATCGTGCTTCTTAATATGAACGCATATGGTTTTTCTTTATTCGTCATAGTTTCTTCCATCACGTCACAATTGTGGAAATACGCTCGACGAACCGTTTGTCGTGAGCGTATAATAAATAATTTGTGCACTTTGTCTACTGTTGTTTCAAACAGCGATTGTTGCCTAATTAATATAATATTTACACGATGAAATTCTTATATGTTTTATTTTGTTCTTGATTTATATTAAGGCGTTGACTGTAAGTTTAAAATTATAAAGTAAATAAATTTAAATAAATTAATGAAATAAAATTTTATTACATCTTTTATATATCGTAATCTCTAAATTTTTATTTTATGATCGCAGTTTATAACTGTGAACGTTTGTAATGTCGTGTGTACTGACTACTGTGAATGTAATGAAATATTAAAAAGCGGTTGTTATGGTATTGTACTATATTGACCGAGTTGTATGTATATTGTACACAACTGTTTTATTATAATCGTTTTATTTTTGATATCGCTACGTTTTTTTCTATTCTAATTTTATACCTGCGTTAGGTTGAATAAATAAGGGAAAAACACACTAAGCATACAACTCGAAACTCGAAAGCTTTGAACAATCGGCTCTTGTCACTAATTTGAGTATAACCTTGTCATGTCTTAGTTCACCGACTCTCAATTCTATAATCATAATAACGTATTAGTTGTGGGCTGTAACAACTAAAGAGTCTAAAGCAACGCTAAAAACTATACCTACGAGTCATTAAACTCCCTTTGTAGCGCGCCGTGTGCCGCGTCGGGTCGGTGTGAATCTTCCCTAAGTTTTTTAGGCAAGATTGACTATATGGTAATAAAATGAATGACATTAGATAGAGTGAGATAGCTATCCTATAGCTCCATGTGCGAAGCTTAAAGTAATATTTTATATTATGTTATCTCTAAGCTTGGATAAACAGAATGTAGTAGGGACATAACTACGTATTTTTTTTTATAACACATTTTACTTTTATTTAAGAGAGCAGACCTTTTAGCATAAAAAACCCTTTTCTATATTAATCTAGACTTGACGAACTTGGTTTTTATATTACTTTAAGCTTCCCAGTTTTATCAACAGCCGTGTGGCGTTAAAATTGTGATTGTGTGTTAGGTATATATAATTATTGTAAATATTTAATTTCATTTTGTCGCCGTATCGATACGTCCACGTTACATCTTATAGTAAAATGGTTCTTCATGTTTTTCTGTGTTTTAATTATTATCAATTCTTAAAATACTACCTTAATAATTATGTAGGTAGGAACCTGGTACCTACATCAATTTCTGCATTTACTAGGTAAAAGCACTAGTGGGCGCCACATACCGGTATCCATAATGACACGGGGGGCACTAGCTTAGAGTTCCTAGACTGAAGGGGCCCCGAAAAGCTTATTTGAAAACTTAATGCTTATTTTTCATTCAAAGGTCAATAAAAAAGAATACCCAATGCACATGAAAGAATCGAAACTTCTTCACCATTCCTTTCTGAAAGCCCCAAGCTATGGGTGCCCAAGACCCCTGCATGCCCTAAGTGCAACTAACTGGTCCCTGGTCCCTGCTATCCATGATATAGGTAGGTACCTACGCCGTGCCATATGATTATGCGTGCGTATGAGTGCAACTGAGTAACTGACTTCAATCGCTAAACTTATACGGTTATCCCAGAAATGTGCCTAAATAAATATGAATCTATAAATAAATGATTATATATCTTATGTTTACGTGAATATTATACATTGAAATAAAACTCATTTACACGAGTAAAAAAATCCATGTAAATTAGTTTTATTCGAATAGGAAGCTTTTTCAAAATTTCTATTGTTGTATTAATTGTATAAATGGCAGGTCTTAAAAAAATTAAATAGGTATTTTATAGGTGAGTGGATTTTTTATAGGTATCTACTTCTGGAAATGGTATAGCGATTAGACTGTAGAAGACTGAAAATAAGTATAAAGGCTGTATGTAAGGTCCCTGTTTGATACCTAGGTCGAACAATCAAAAGTATGGATAGAGGTCAAGCGAGCAGGATGTCCATCATCTGATGTTATGAGATAACCGCCGACCAGAGAATCTGTATCGGTGCGCTGCTGGCAAAGAATCTTAATCAGCATCTACAGAGTATTGGTCTGTACCTACAGATCAATCCTGAAAGTAAACTAATCATAATATTGTCATTTATTAGGTGTGGTGGCTACCTAAGTGGTGAAAAGCATTGAAACTGTATTCTTATTGGCTTGTCCGCGGGAACGACCAATTTATTCGGATTGAGATTACATAATAAACTTAGCCGTTATAGCATCAAACTAAATTTTCTAAAGGTATCGGCCTATTCAGAAAATATGCGTGAGTTAGCCCAGGGTTAAACTTAGTTTAACTTAGGTTAAACGGAGTTAACTTGCGCCCGATATCATATCCACGACAGATAAAGTAGGTACCTACCTACGGCTGCGATGACACGGTCCAATATACTCTTGAGAAGTGCTAAGCCTGGGACAAAGAGCGCAGCGCCCTCAGAACAGTCGCCGGTAGAGACCTCTCGCTGCTGGCTGTGGTAGCTGCCATGGTTAGCAGGTGGAGGTCATGGCATGCGATGGCTTCCTTCTGCGAACGTGTCAAGCCGCAGAAGGAAAGCGCCGAACGGGATCGGGAACGATCCGATCGCTCTCGCCGCCAAACGAAAAGTATGCGCCGCGCCGCGCCGGGTCGTACACTGGGCAGACCACTGACCGCGCGGCGCGGCATCTTCCGTCCTATGGATTGATTGTTGAATATCAACAATAAGCATAAAAGCAAAGACTTTCATGTATATTACTAGACAAGAGCACAGTAGGTACATAGAAATTGTACGATTAAGTTGCGGTCAATTGACCGTAACTCAATATTACCATCTCGCTTACTCTCAACTAGAACCCCTATCGCGCTCCTTTTTGTGAGCTGTCAAACCCCCGCGTCTGTGACACAATTTTACTTCTAAACAGTCCGTCTATTAGTATACATTAAAGTCTTTGCATAAAAGGGTTTTTCTAATACGAAATGCTGAGTATCAGCCTGGAGTCTAGAATTCGTGCCCGGTATGGCGATAGGCTCGTCCCCTATCACATCGTGGGACGGAAATACGCTCGGCCAAATGTGGGTGACCTGGTTACACCACTGCCTACCTCTTCGGGGATTACAGGAGTGAGTGCGTATGTATGTATGTATTAAAATTATTTTAAATACAAAAAAATTACAAAAAAATACCTAATAAATTACTAACCAACGCGTAATACTTTTTCACCAACTATATATAGCGTTAGTTACAAAGACAAAGGTATAATTGTTATTGATTTACTTTTATTTACGTACCTATGCAAGACCTTTTATAAAGTTTTTGTATCAAATTATACATTCTGGCAGCACAAAGTAGTAGATCGCTGTGTGGATCGCGGGCGGCTGTAGTGTGGAAGATCTCACGCGTCACCAATCACCATACAAAATATGCTGGACATCAATGCTGGACACATTTATCGCGGCCAGAGATCAAGCCAGAGATAAATCGGGGCTGTTGGTGGAAGGCTTTATGTTGATTACTGCGCAGCTATTTACAACTAAAATCGAAGCAACAAAGTTATTTTTGTACGTACTATCTGTATTTTGGCATTTTTCCTAGACTTTGGTCAAAGTTTAAAGTTCCCTGACTTTGGTAGTTTTCTGGTGTGTCAAGGCAGCGTCTTTAATATTAAGGTGGTCACACTGCAAGTAAGTGTCAAAATTGTCCAAAACTGAACTTGTGAAATAATTTGTGATTACATGAATAATTAATCACAAATCACTAAAAGGTGATCAGCGTTTTGTTTATTAAACAATGTCCAATACACCTCACATAGTTGACGGAGAAGCCTCAGAGTCGGATTCAGAAATAGAGATAGGCAGATCTCCAGTAAGTACCTATAATTTTACTAATCATAACAAATTTTAGCTAAATCCAACTGTAATACAGTTTAGTTTCTTCCCTGCTCCACGGACTATGACAGTAGTGATGCCCGACTGTCGATAGTTCCGATATCGATAGTTGACCTCGAAATTCAGATATCGATTGTACCGATAGCATAAAATGTAATATTAGTATTGACGATTTGCAATACTACCAAAAATATCAATAGTATTGAACCTTGATAGTTCATTATTACTACCTATCGATACTATTTTCGTTCTTGACGAGTTTAATATCGATACTATAAACCGGGTATAAGGAAACGCTTCCGAAAACGAATTCTGGTGGTAGTACTGGCGATTACAGACACAATACCACAAAAAAAACTACATATTTTGCGAATAAGTTACATATTTTCAATCAATTCTAGCGATACTATTGCAAGATATCAGTAGAGTTGGCACATTCTGTGAATGTCAATACTGAACTGTGATAAATTAGTAATATTATGTCGCTTTACATTAATGTAATGTTAATAAACTAGGATAAAATAGTTTCCATAATTTTGCCTACTTTATTCAAAGATGTTGGTATATTTGTTCAGGATTTGGAGGGCTCACCAACCTTTAATGCCTTTGTTATTGCTGGAGAAGCACCAGAATCAGATGATGGTAAGAAAATTAAACACTATATAGTTTTGTGCTTTAAATATCAATACATATTTCACTTGTTTGTTGAACACATTATATTAATAAATTTCATAATAACGGTGTTATTTTTTTCCTTAAATACTACTTCTTTACTTGTACTCAGCCTAAGATTAGAATATTAATATCCAGATATTTTGTAGGATGAATAATAATTTTTTGACCAATCTACTACACTAGATTCAAGGTATATTATAGGATATAGTAACAGTGTCTTACTTTATGCATATGTCAGAAACCTGTTTCAATTCAATCAGATCTATGCGTGAATACATGTGACAAACAAATAAACAACAATACTTTTTTTAAACTCATATAATATAATATCTGCATATTATATTCATAAATTACAGAGTCTAAAATCCCGGAGCACCTGCTGGAGCCTGACCTGCCATTGCACACAGCACTGACACCCACTTCATCCACACCTGCCACCATATACAATTCTATTCTGCATCAGAAGTTGTGTAAGTAAACCTATTCACTTTTATGGAGTTTATAGCAAGAGTCAATAAAAAAGTTAAATTATTTCAGAATCATAATATTAATGTATGTAACTGTAGACATTTTATAATATGTTATTTTATCACAGAAAAACACAAAAAAAGACTTCATGTAAGTTTAGGTACTAAATATGTTTTTTTTATCGATTCAATGTACACTCAATATTCTCAAAGTTTTTAAGTACTTATGGCTAGCTAGGTGGCTTCTATACTGTTTGTATTACAGGGGAATGCAATGTGTCCCTGCGAGCAACTTTAGAGGGCTTAGTCAAGCACACAACAGACATATCAGTGGAGAAATTAACCAGAGCTGACAAAACTCTGCTCAGTGTTCAGGTACCGCTTTCACATAATTCATAAATTAACATCTTTTATGTCGACAGCAAAGTGATCAAAGTCATCTATGCAAAGAGTGCAGTCTAAATATATAATACGCGCAAAATAACATGGCCGGTCTAAAGCTAGTCACGACCGACTTTACAGTTATTATTTTCAGAAAATAAATTATTGACTTTCACACAGACAAGTCCTTTTACGTGTATTTAAATTTTCACCGAGAGACGTTGCATTTCTCGACGCAAGTCTGAATTATACCTTCTGGCTTTTTGACTATATTGTAAATTAACGTTGTGTTCATATTATGTGTAAACTAATATAGCTTCATTTCGGTTTTTTTTATCCATGGTCGGCAAAGTGACTACACTACTTTCTGTTGAAGCAGAATTTGTTTTAATTTTAAAGGCGTCAACGATTAAAATACCTACTATTTTTTTTTATTTTTGACTTAATTTTAATAGTGTACCGATTCCCATGAATCCTGAACCAAAACATCCTTTTATAAAAAAAACTAAATCACTTTAACAACATTTTAAAAGTTAATTAGAATTACAATATTGGTAATTCGCATAATATCATGGGGATAGATAGCATAAAGTCAAATAGATAATTTATGTTTGACAATTTATCAAGTTTTTTTTATAATCCGTAAATGATAGTTTTGAAAATTGCGTTATCAAGACCAATACGACAATATTATGAAACTCATTATACTTTTGCCAACGTCGACTCGGTTCTATAGGCTGTACTCCACACCAATGACCTTGATGAATTGAGCCATACAAAAATTTACCGGATTAGAAGTTTCACAGCACGTTTTGAATGGTTTCTTATTTGTTTTGTCAACTTTTTATTTAGAATGTAAAAATAATACGTCGCGTTTTTTTATTCGATCACGGGGATTATTTTGTTAAAGATGTATTTGAATCGATAGGCTGATTCACTAGATTTTTTTGATTCTTTAGGTGATTATAAAATTTTACATGCGCAAAACGTGGATGCAGCACTAGTTGCACGTCCGCCTACCCCTTCGGGGATAAAGGTTTTTTTACACGTCATTTTAACGAGTTGCAGCCTTAAGCTGTGTGAAATCATCCCAACTTTAAGTCACCACTCACCAGCAAATGGATTTTGAACTAGAAATTATTTTAGATCTTCTTAAACTTATTTCGTTGTTATCATCAACGACTAATGGTGAACACCCGACCCATTGTCGATCCGGTGAGTTTCGCTCTGAGATCCTACCTATAGGGGTACCTATAGTTACTGTCGGTGTCAACATTCTGGCGGTCATCAAGTAACGTCTCCTTGAGGTCGACATTATATTTGAACTTCACCGGACTCACTATAAGATGCGGTGTAGTCACAGAATAGTTTTTTTTTTAATTTAATATGACGTCACTTTCCTCAAATACAGGAGTCAATGCGCGCCACAAACGCTAACCTGAGCGTGGCTCGTGCTCGTCTACAACAACTGCAAGCGGGACTTGAGAAGGCTAACTGTGCAGCTGCGCTACCCACTATCAAAATTAAATAAGGTTTCAATTCAATTTGTTTTATTATTTCATTTATTTTGGTAGAATGACAGCGTTTCCCGCGAGGTTAAACGATTATCGATACAACCTAACTTCACTCTTAATCTGCGGTGGTATACTAGAGTATAAAGATTTTTTACCTTGAACGATCGAGTTGGTCATCATCATTAGTGAGTGGTAGAGCCATCCTGTAGATAGTTTCGTCTACAGCACGAATGGGCCGGCTCGACCGGGTCTCACAGAAAACCAGACGTAAAGTACTGTAGCTGCTGCGTTTCGTACGGTGAGTGTTATTCCCGCAGGCTCATATCGCCCTTCCCTTCCCAATAACTTAATTATCTGTTTCCTTAGAGGTCGGCAGAGCCCCCGTGATTCATCTTCTGTTGTGGGTGTACTGGGCGGTGGAGATCACTTACCATCAGGTGTCCCACTGGGTCGATTTACGACCTATGCTATTAAAAAAAATCGTTCATACATAATTAAATAACTGGTTCAGGATGTTGCCTGAGTAAGTATATATTTGTATTTTGTACATACATACAAATACATTCGCGACAATATCTCATGGGGGTAGATAGAGACTATTGAGTGCCACAAGGTACAATCCTGACATACCTCTTTTGCGTTAACGTTACCACGTTCCTACGTTTTTTTAGGTAATTTATAATTGTACAGTACATATTTCCGGAGAATTTGTAATGGTTACTTGGTAATTTTAATTCTACGTGGCTCATGTAATAAGGAAAAAATGAAGATATGAAAAAAAACAAATAAAAAAAATCTTGTATTTAATTATATTGAGGTTTAAATTTTTTATTCAAGTTCATCTGCCTGCCTGCTCCGACAAGATGTGGGAAGAGGTAGAGGTAGATGATATTTAAAAAAAGCAAATGCATGAAAAACAAAGAGAGCATTAAAATCTACGGTACATGCAAAACGTCACATTTCATAAAAAAATGGTTACGGTATTTTTTGCCATACTAATAGTAATTAATTTAGCGTTTTTAATATAAAAATAACAACGTAAGTGGTGCCATCTATTGGCGAGCCACTAAACGCTGTAAGTGGAGCTGCCGTATCCCCACTCGTTCATCTTGGCGTCGACCCAGCGGCGGAACCTGGCCACCGACGCGTACACCGCGGGCACGTCCTTCTGTCCACAACCGATGCCCCACGCCACTAGTCCGGTCAGCTTGTACCTGTTGTTGCCGATCGGACACGCTAGAGGGGCGCCACCGTCGCCCTAAAGAATTACAATATAATAAAATTTACAACTCACTGCGGATAAGTAAAGCTGGTCATCAATAACTTAAAGTCCTATATCAAGCATTCACATCGACATTAGCGAAATCATCGAAAATCGATGGTGCCATAACTCTTATAATAGTACTAGCTGTTGCCCGCGGCTCCGCCCGCGTGAATGCCTATTTCCAGGATTAAAGTAGTCTAGTCGCATCAAGCGAGGCCCGTCATCGGTGTGAGAAACGCGCTTGACAAAATACTAATGTCGCTATTAATAAATAGGGGTTGATCGTAGAGGGTTGTATGTATTTTTTAATGTTGCATCATAAAAAAATAAAAACAAAAAAAATTGTCTAAAAAATCAAAAACAAAATTTTGGGGTGGACCACCCTTAACATTTAGGGGGATGAAAAATAGATGTTGGCCGATTCTCAGACCTACCCGATATGCACACAAAATTTCATACAAATCGGTCCAACCGTTTCGGAGGAGTATGGGAATTTTATATATAAGATAGAATATCAAACATTCACAATATCATTAAATAAAATAGAGATAACCATCCAGTCATAAAGTTTTCTTGTCTTCGATGGAACATTCAACTGTACCCTTTGTTTACGTCATGTAGGCTATTGCATATCACTAAGGTCTAGTATAAGTTGGCGTGCCGTTTACCATCAGGCGAGCGACCTGCTCGTCTCGTCATTCGGTGGTATGAAAAAAATCTATCCACACTACATATTTCTAATTAATCCCAAATCCTGTTTGCTAACATTCGTGAGTACTGAGGGGTCATAAGTTGGTTCGCCCCATATAATACCGTCAAATCTATTATACTAGAAGACGGAACCTGGCATGAAGCTGGGATAACGCCAGGCAAAAAAGAAGACTATGGTAGTAGGAAGGGGTAGGCAGAGATGTAACCAGTACACCCACATTTCGCCGAGCGTATCTCCGTCCCTTATGTGATAGGGGGCGAGCCTATCGCCATACCGGGCACAAATTCTAGATTCCGGGCTGATAATGAGCATTTAGTAATAGAAAACCCCAATACCACTTTACCCGACCCGGAGATCGAACCCGAGACCTCAGCTTTGGCCTCAATCGTAACGCGTACGCATTACAACTGCGCCACCGAGGCAGGCACTATGGTAATGTTATTGTTAAAATTCGTCAAACCTGGCAAGTATCTTTGCCCTCCTCCCCTCCGGCGCAGGCGAAGCTGTCGTGGAGTTGGAAGTGGCTCCCGAGCCGTGTGCGCTGCAGCTGAGTGTTGCAGAGGCTGTGAGGCACCATGTTCTGTTCCACCTTCTTCAGGATCACCGCGTACCGCCCTTGGAGACCTGAACAGGTAACAATAACATCATATTTGCAATATAAACTATACTTCATCAGTAGCGGATTAAGGGGGAGGTTGGTCCCTGGTCTTAGGGGACCCCAAATCTCATAAAATGTCAAGCTTATATGATAAAATAGCTCACCGGGAGCTCCAAATAGATTTGCCGTCCCGGGCCCCCGACGGTCTTAGTGCGCCACTCTACTTTATATAAACTTATTTGATGTATAATGAAGCAGATGTCCGTGTGAGCAGGCACATTAAGTACACCACTTTGTCTATTGTACGCGCTGTTGTTTTCTAGAATACCTAATATTTATGCCTGACAGGCGAGCGACCTATTCGTCTCGGCATTCAGACTTATCAACACGGATTAAATAGGTACAGAGCTTTTTATGTCGGTTAAAAAAATAAGATGTTCAAAATAAATAAACCCAAATAAATACACCCAACAGTCACACACATAGTCCTGACCCCACACTAGGTAAACCTGTATCGTGGGTATCAAGAACTACGAGGGACTTGCGGTCCCACAACACCCAGACCCGATACAAATATTTGTGAATCACACAAACATTTGTCTCGGTGCGGGAATCGAACCCACGGCCTCTAGCTTCGCAGCCGGCTACTCGGCCGCTGCGCCACGGAGGCTGTCGCCAAAATAGGTTATGTTCGGCTGGGAAGCCTTCAGACCTTAAAATATTGAAGTTAACGGGCTTTGAGGTAGCAACAATGATTATAAATAGGTATATTTTCAATGTAGAAACACCAAAACAATGAACGCACCGAACACATCTTTCCCCCATCCATTAGCGATACAGTTTTTGGTGTTCTCGAAGGACTCGTCCTGTTCCGGCAGACATATCATGTTGATGTGTTCAGCTAACTGCAGCGGTTTCCGCAGTCGCAGCAACGCCACGTCGTTCTTCAACGACTTGGGCTTAAAGTCTGGAAAATAGCCATAATGATTTCTTATGTTTACGCGAATATTACACATTGAAATAAAACTAGTTTATACGGATTTTGTCGCGGTTTAATTATATTCTAAGTTTAATTTTATTATTAAATATAAATACCATAAGTTTACCTAAAAACGACTGTAAATGAATCGCTGCTATTCGTTGAGCAATCGTCAATTTTTCCCTAGTAGCTAGTCCGTCAACCGATTTTAATCTTAATGAAGTGGCCACTGGGACCACTCCTTCTCGACTTACTATCGACAAAAAATATAATCATCAAAATCAGTCCATATTTCACGATGACACCGCGTTAACCGTACCGAAACATACAGAAAACCAAGGAAATTATAAGAGAACTTCCTCCTTTTTAACCGACTTCGAAAAAGGAGGAGCACATCAATTCGGCTAGTTTTTTTTTTGTTTTTTTTTAAATGTTTGTACATCGTTTTCTCCGCCAATTTTAAGTAAATTAATAATCATTGCGTTTCGGAATGGGGGGGCTTTTCAATATCAGTTTAAAATTATCTTCGCTCTTGCTTTCGAGCTCAGGGACGTAGGCCTTACAGCATGGTTGATACATCAAAGTTATGTAGCCTCGTTTTAAAATATTTCTGTTGCAATACAGAGTCTTGAAATCAAGTCTCCAAGTCTTTGTCTATCAGTTTTAATACTGTACCTTGGTGTATGTAAATCTCTTGAACGTCTTCCTCCTGGAAATCGTATATTTCTTTAATAGTCTGCGTATCCCATTCACCAGCACGCGCCCTCAATTTTCCTGGAGCATATCTGGAGTAGAACGAATACTAAATAATAATTCGATAACAATTAATTTGTATAAATTTGGCAATAAATACATTTTGTAATCATAAATTATACATAAAAAAATTTAAGATAACGTTCGTAAGAATATCCTACGTAACATAATAGGCCTTACATAGAAACTTGTTGTTATACACTGCTTAGTTAAACATTGCTTTAGTCTCTTTCTAGCCACTTTAAATCGCGTTAACAGCGAAATACAAAAGAAAAGAGTGTTTAAGTAATCAATGCAATTAACGTTAAGTATATATAAATATATAAAGTAAGGCCCGTCAGTGGCGGATGCAGGATTTTGTTTTGAGGGGCTTGACCCGAAATTATATTTTTTTTAATTCAAAAAAGCAGTATGTACTAGATACAGTATATAGAATATGACCAGGATTAGAACATCGGCTACTTTTTATCTCTATAAATAACTCGTTAAGTTGCAATAGCACCAACTCAAAACTATTGTTATTTTTATTTTT
The DNA here is from genome assembly GCA_905332985.1 of Mimas tiliae. NCBI lineage: Eukaryota > Metazoa > Arthropoda > Insecta > Lepidoptera > Sphingidae > Mimas > Mimas tiliae. The sequence goes on from HG995238.1 coordinate 5,400,625, forward strand.
TTGTGTTGACTTTATTTTTGTTATACTGCTTTACTGCGGTTGGCGGCACTACTAGGCTGACGTCACGTCGTGGTCGTCACTCGACCGCAGAGGCAGGCGACACTATTACTACGGTCTACGATCCGCCGTATAGTTTGCACTCATACCTTGAATAATAGAATATGAAGCCTTGTCATAGTTTAATGCATGGATTTGTAATGATAGTTACTTAGAAGCGATGTGTGCGCCCGTCATGACGACTTGCGGGTGAATGACGACGCCGACACCAGCGTATGAATCGTTGAGAGCGTCCAAAAGAGCTACCACCCACGGGAACTCCCCGAACTGACTTTCTCCACCCTGAAATCATTTATTACCAGGAACTACAACTAAAGGTTTAAAAAAAAATGTAAACGATACACAGATCATGTAGCCCAATTTTATGTAATTCCTAGTTTCAATAATTCAAATTAGTAACTACGTGGGGCATCAGGAGAGTATTAACCCTTCCACGCACTGGCACGATCTCTGGTCACGATTCTGCTATCTATGATCTGTATACACAGCTGCGATCTATTCTGGCGATCTGTTCAGCGTCCACCAATCACAGGCCGTCGTCTAAGATAGGGTTGCTGAGATTTTTTCGGCTATTACAGTATTTTTCAGTATTAAATACAAAATACAGAAAATATTATAGTATTTTATGGGCAAAATAATAAAGACAGATATATTTGTTATTGATTTGTTTTATTTACGAATGCAAGATTCTACCATAAAAAAGCATAACATCGAAAACATCCATTTAACAGTTTTTATATCCAATTATACATTCTGGCAACACAATTCGGTAAATCTCTGTGTGGATCGCGGCAGTGTGTAAGTGCGCACGATCCCATACAAAATGTATTAGAAATATTTATCGCGGCCAGAGATCGCAGATCGCAGTAGTGCGTGGGAACCTTTAAGTAATCCTCGAATAGGATTGTACACTCACATTCCCTTTAATAGTGAATCCCAGACCCTCGGAATTCCTGTAGCCGCAGCCCTTCAACTTGGTCGCATCGGGCTTGGGTTTCACCACCTCGCTGGGTTCTTTGACCACCGTGCAGCAAAGCTCAACGCTCTCTTGGCACCGTCTGATGGTATTGTCCTCGCCGAACCTAATGGAAATCCAGTTTATTGCAAACTCAATTCATTGAACGACGCGGCGCGACATTACAAACATATACGAACGTATTTGGCAGCCTCCTTGGCGCAGTGGGCGAGTAGCCGGCTGCGAAGCGTGAGGCAGTAGGTTCGATTCCCGCACTGAGACAAATATTTGTGTAACCCACATAATTGTTTCGGGTCTGGGTGTTGTGGGACCGCAAGTCCCTCGTATTTCCTGATACTGAGGTCAGGACTATGTGTGTGACTGTTGGGTGTATTTATTTATTTATTTGATAGTCACGCTGTTGTAACTTTGGTCTACCTCATGAATAGGCCAGCTCGACCGGGTTAATACCACTCTCATAGAACAACGACGCGATGTGAAGTTGCATTTCGTACAGTGCGCGAGATTACCGGAGGCCCAAATACACCTCCATTCCTCTCCTGTAATGCATCTATGATTCGGCAGGTTTTGTAGCGGAAATCACTTATCATCAGGTGTCCCGATTGCTCGTTTGCTGACCTGTCAGTGCCCATACTGCGTTTTGTCTCAGATTAATCTGACAAAATACACCCAACACACATATCTAACACTTGGGTATCAGAAATTACAAAGGATCTCCCTCTCGTTTTCGGATCTCTCGTTTCACACCCTGTATATCCCTGCTACGGTATGGACTCTATCTAAATGATATATTTAGAAAGAAATGAAAAGAAAATGTGTTTATTATTTAAAGCTTGTGAAGTTTACTTTGTCCAAACGTATGATGTTAAATCAGAGTTTGCGTTCGTGACGTACCTAACGTTAGCAGAATGCATACAAATGGTAAATGTTCAGTACGTGCGTGGCTCTAGATATGTCACCTGATGTCCAGCTCGCCATAGCCGGTAATGCTGGGGTCATTGATGTGTACGCCGTTGAGGTTGTTGTCGCACAAGTAATACGGCACGCACTGGCAGCTCTGGCCCTTCTTGTCGACGAACACCGCAGGCTCCTCTGTCGGCTTCACTGTTATCTGGGAGTGTAAATACACATAAGCCCACGCCCGTATCCCCAAAGTGGTAGCAGAGGTGAAACTAGTGTTTTTCCATCCCATGATGTAATAGAGGGCAAGACTATCGCCACGTACCGGACACTAATTCCAATATGATATATGATTTTAAGAATCGAAAACTCAAATATAAATTATCATAAAATAATGAACTAACCCAAACTAGAATTTGAACCCACGGTTTCTCCGCTTAACCTTTCGGGGATTAGTGGCGTGAGTGCGTATGTATGTTTTATGATAGCATAACTGCAGTAGACAAAAATAATGTATGTCATGTAACTTATGAAGAAAATATAGACACAGTAAAACACAGAATCTTATGCAGGACTTATAAATGTTTACGATGTTGAAAGTGACAGTTACACTTAATTAACAATAATAATATGAGTCGGTAAAAAACGTATATTTAACTATTTGTTATACGTAGTTATACATACAAAACATATACATGTTTAATTACGAGTCGAAACGCGAACCTCCTCAGTTTTTTGGGTAGTTAATAAAGTAAGCATGTTTGTACCCAGTTATTTTTTTAATCTCAAATGATGTTTCTAGTTTTATTACAATTATTTTTAATTAATAAAGCAATAAATTAATTATGTTTTTACCAGTTTCTTACACTACCTGGAAGATACTAAAAATGTATGGGATTATCGACTGAATTAAAACAAAGTATCAAGACCGACCAACTATGATGCCAGCCGTGCAGTTTTTAAATTTTCCGTTTTTTTTGTAAATGGACTCGCTAGCTACAACTTATTTCTAAGGACTTTATCAAGGGCAAATATGTGTCTAATGGTATAAAGTAGTCCGAGTGTAGAATAAACCTGTTTAAACTGTGTATTTATTACCTATGTAGCTCCATACTACTTCGCTAGGTAAATTGTGGATATTTTTGATAAAACGTTGCGTTATAATAATCGTAAGTATTTGTAATACAGTTATGTGGTTTATCGTGAAATATAAATCCAATGAGGGTAGTTTTATTCGTTTAGGTACCTACCATAGACAACAATAGTTTTCTTTCTGCCTGGTGTTATTCTGGCCAAATGCCAGAGTTCATCATTCCATCATGATTTGACGGTGGATATATGTGATAATGTGGGGCGACCCGCCGCGCCGTCTGACTCCCACCGCCCGCAACGGGAACCATGTTTTGCCATTGCTTCGCACGTTAACCAGCATAGTGTACCACGTGCTGGTACGGTTTGCTTTGCACCTAAATTGTTGGTGGCCCAATTACACTCCAAAAACTCAACCAATCAAAGTAAGTAATTTGTACGCGTGACTGTTAAACTGTAGTCTGATTGGCTCATGTGTGAGATCCATCCGGAGAATCAAACTTAAATCGTTATGGAAATCTGCCGTTATTCATTCATTTATTTAAATCAAAAGAAAAACTATACATACGGCGTCAAGTCCGGGAGTGGTGTTCAGCGGTGGAGGAGTGCCGAAGATTCCTATTAAATCTCTACCGTCGATGGTGGAGGTCTCTTGGGCGAATGCCGCGGTCACAAGCGTCAGGAATAATAGCATCTTGCTGGAAACAAAGTTTATTTATTACATTACAACCTATCTTATATATAAAATTCTCGTGTCACAATGTTCGTTCCCATATTCCTCCGAAACAGCTGGACCGATTTGTATGAAATTTTGTGTGCATATCGGGGAGGTCTGAGAATCGGCCAACACCTATTTTTCATCCCCCTAAATGTCAAGGGTCCACCCCAATTTTTTTTATTTTATTTTATAGACAATTTTTTTTGTTATTATTTTTTTATGATACAGCATTAAAAATACATATAACCCTAAATTTTTATAATAAATACACCCAACAGTCACACACCTTCAAGCACCTTCGCTAGCACCTTCGCATGACTATTATCTGTAGTCAGGCTCTAATATATACATAACCATGAGCATGGGGTGCTATATTTTGACATCGCTCTATACTTAACTTGCCGGCATTGGAAGGACAATTTAATACACGGTTTCGTTCTTCCGCAGACCAGGTTTAGGTTCAGTACAAAGATCCACAAAGCTTAGTAGAGAAGTTTGATTTTGCGTTGCGTTTTAATACTCGACTCAGATACCCAGAACAGTACCACTGTTTCAAAAAATAACACTGAAAAGTTAAAAATAATAATTTCTAGAGGTCTTTTGGAGTCGGTGTTTAGGTCCGCAGCCGGTGAAATTGCACCGGTTTTTAATTTTCCTATTAATCAAGAACTTTTATTTAAAAATCATACTTTGTGAAACAACATACATACTAGAATCGTATTTACTTATAATACTATTAATATTTGTCTAGTTTTCCCTGAAGAGGTCAGTTCGGAAGGTGCACAATTTATTTTGTAGATTCATCGAAAGGACACATCGATTGTATCATCATTAAATTTAACCTTCATCTTTTTAGCTGTTCTACACACTATGTCATAGGTACCTAGTGATAACCTCCACGTATATAATATAGTACAAAGGCGTAAGTAAATAAAATGATGAAGCAGTGCTCCTCGTGAGGGCCGGCCCTGGCTAATGTCGAACCGTAACGGCCGACCAGAGGGAAGGAGCCTCCGCGTTTAGGCTTTCTCCATACCAAATCACACTAATTATTATAGGTATGGGGCAACCGCTGTCGTGTTTAAACGTCACTTCAACCTAAAACCATTCTCGAGCTAGTAGTTTTAATTGCTAGTACAGTCCAAACCTACGTATATTGCGTCGACCCCACTGCGAGTGGGATAATGGCAAGTAGAATAGAATGCGCGGGCGTGTGCTACAGTAGCGTGGTGGCCCGCAAGTAGGGTTGCCAGGCCCAGAAATAAAAAAGCCGGACGTTTTACCCTAAAAGCCGAACATATCTTTTTTGCAAACCAAAACATACCTTTTTAAAGCCTGTCATCACTACTAATATATTAAAAAAGACAGAGTTTGTATTAAAGTTGTTTCTTATTCATCTCCGTAGTATACATGAACTCGGTATTTAAATAAATAAATAAATAAACCAACAGTCACACCCATAATCTTGACCCCACGCTAGGTTAATCTGTATCGTGGGTATAATGAACTACGAGGGACTTACTGCCCCACGCCACCCAGACCCGAAATAAAAGCTAAGTATTTACATCTGGTGGAGAGCATGACTATAAATAGATGCACGCTATATACGATGACGTCAACCTATACGGTGACGGTCATAACGCGCGTGCGAGAAAGATAGCGAGATGGTACCACTATTACTTCATTTTGTCGTCACCACTGTCTCACAGAAAACCGGCGTAAAGTAGCAGCGGTGAGAGATATTCGGAGGCCTAAATCCCCCTCGCCTTCCCAATCCCTTAATCATACCTTTCCTTTAAGGTCGACAACGCACCCATGATTCTTTTGGTATTGTGGGCGTACATGGGCGGTGGAGATTACTTACCAACAGGTGACCCACTTGCTCGTTTGCCGGCCTATACCATAAAAAACCCTTCGAGTGCACTGCGTGACGCCTTCGCCCATTTTTTGAAAGAAAACATAGTCCGATTTTTTTTCTCCGATAGTCCTAGGCAGTCGGAATCAAAATTGGACATCTATACCCGGCCTTAGGTAGACGTGGTACAAAGCTGTAGTCTAGCCTGTTATGTCAACAAAACAATACTGCTCGACCGCGATGGTACCTCTGTGTCACAGTAAACTAACTGAACGACTGTGACACCTTGCTGTTACGTTGCGTTTCATACGATCAGTAAGATTTCCAGAGGTCCTAAACGCTCTATCGCCAGTCTTGCCCAGTCCCTCAGTCGTAATGTGTTGCCAATTTTTAAGAAAAGAAAGGACCTTTCTTAAAAATTGGCAATGCATAATACGATTCTTCTGACATTGTTGGCGGTAGTATCACCTTCCATCAGGTGACCGACTTGCTCATTTGCCGACCTTCTGCTTTAAACAAATATGTCAATACCAGTGCCTTTAATGTCGTGACCCTCACTTTAAAATAAAACTCACCGTAATTATGTGTATCTGCTGTATGATGATGCATGCAAGTTAACTTTTTGAATTACGTTAGTATTGTGTCTTGCGTTAATAACAATTAACAGAAACTTGAAAAACAAGTTATGTATTATTGCGAAAAACCGTGAGATTTCTTTGTTGTTTGAACTTCGGGTTTTTTTTTAGTCAAATCTGTGATTTTTTGTTTTTAGTTTTACAGCAAAAAAGTTGTCTAGTCACGGAGCAGTGGCCTAAGATAAAATTGCCGAGTGGAATAAAAATTGGAATATTATCCATTGTTAAATTTGACCAATGAATTAGGGTTGAATAGAGCCAAATTCAAATTCTGGACAACCCATTTGTGATTTTTCCAATAAAAAAAACTCATACAAACTGATATTGCCCGACCTGGAATTTGAACACAGGACATCATCGGTTTCTCAATCTAAGTACATTGCCACTAGACCAATGAAGCGAAAATATTGAATACTTATCATAGAGAAGAATCATTCGCTCTAGAGCTGGATCAGTATTGCGCTATAATATTGTTGACCTAACCTGGAGCCCCGTTAAAGGCCTATCAAATGTCTCTCTATCGTTAATTTTGGTAACAGGGAGCAATAATTTAAATCTTACCCCACTTCAGAAAAAACTTATCGAGATGAGCAAGTCGCTCGCCTGATGGTAAATGCCACCCACACCTGCTCACAGAAATAACACCATTTAGAATGGGCCGGGCCGTGCGCGGGTTGAGACCATCGGTTGAGACATAGTTCAGCGTATCAGATCATTGTTCGTATGTAATTAAAGCCGACTTGCACGACAATCCTAAATCGAGATTTACCATTAAACTCAAGTGGCAAGGCTTGGCAAGTGCCAAGTGCAAGTGCACGACGATTCTAAATCGTCTTTTAAACCAGTTTAAGAAACGTTATATCGTTTGAAAATTGTACATTATAAATTAATAAGTTTAGTGGTAAATCTCGATTTAGGATCGTCGTGCAAATGGGCCCTAACTCATCGAAATAAGATGAAGAAACATAACTCAAGCAAAAAAATGACCCCGCCAAAACTCTGTGCAAGGGGGCGGGGCTATAAAAGACTGTGCAGCTCGTTCATTCATCAATTCATAAAAATTGATTCATGATCTCTAGTTGACACTTAATAAGTCTAATTTATTGCGCGGTGCAGTACGTCGTATCCCGATTAAAAAAAATATTTAGACATTAACTTTGAACGTTCATTATTTTTTGTTGCGATTATGAGTGTAACGTGTGTTTACCTTTGCATGTGTAAGTGGAGCCGTATTTTTAGCAGATTCATATGAGAGTTATCGTTCTAGTTATCTTATTTCGATGCTTAAACCATTAAAAAGCCCGAAATCATCTGTAACTTTTAAACGGCTGAATAGTTTTTTTCACCAATCCTAGACCATAAACTGGCTATTCACACAATGGTGTTACCTGGTATAACCTTTCAAAATAAATTTATTTCGATTGAAAATCTAGATACTCCTCATGCTTAGATGATTTGATTGATTAGATGACTTATGTAGGTATGTACATGATGAGACCAGGCGGACGAGAGCGCACATTCTGAATGCTGAATTAAATGACTACCATACTTTGTTTGACCCCTGGGCATTTGCAATTGAAATAATAATAATACATACATACATTCTCACACCTGTAATCCCCAAAGAGGTAGACAGAGGTGTAGCCAATACAGCCACATTTCGCCGAGCGTATCTCCGTCCCATGATGTGATTGGGGTCTATCGCCATACCGAGCAATATTTCAGACTCCGGGCTGATATTGAGCAGTTCGTAATAGATAAACCAAAATATCACTTTTACCCGACCCTGGGATCGAACCCGAGACCTCAGCGTCAGCCTTAGTCGCAACGCGTACGAATTATAACTGTGCCGCCGAGGCAGTCATTACATTGTTGTATTTTTTTAATTTTATGCCTGTTTCACAATGTGCTATTAAAAAAGCGCCATTTATACTCGTACGACACAGGTGAGAATATCACACAAAACTATAATTTGCTAACATTTTATAAGATACTAGCTTTTGCTCGCGGCTCCGCCCGCGTGAATAGGCTTTTCCGAAATAAAGCGTAGCCTATAACCGTCTCCAGGATCCCATCTATCTCTTCATCAAAATTATCAAAATCGGTTCAGTGAATTAGGCTGAAGGCGTAACAAACAAATAGATACTTATTTTTTTCATAACAAGTATCTTATGTTACTTCTTATACCTCCAAGAATATGTGTACAAAGTTTCATGATGATCGGTTAAGTAGTTTCCGCGTGAAACCGTAACAAACAAACTTACATTCACATTTATATTGTTAGTATGATAATTTTCAAATTGCATGACTGCTCATAAATGACACGTTTTCTGCTAAATTCTTGCCTCGGTTTTGAAATAAATCGTCTTTATCTAAATCAGATTTTAGGTAATTTAAGAAGTACCTTGCAATTTGATATACCTACGCTCCTTTATGTTAGGTACTTACTGACAGTGGTGATTTTGTATTTTGCTATATGTTATTTGATGTAGGTATAACGTTTCCTTGGATATTGTGGAACAAGCGCAAGTAAATATCGTCGGTAATCAAATCACGATTCGCAAGGTTTATGCGAAGTCAAGGTCGCTTCATAGTGCAAGTTTAATTCGCGCTTAGGGTTACTAGTTTCTAAAATAAAAAAGCCGGACTCTCTATTTGGCCAGGACATATCTGTTTACGAAAACCAAAACATACTTTTTAAAGCCGGACGTCAGTTTTATAATAAATAAGGCAATTAGGTTTCTATTAAAATTGTTGATTAATTATTATTTACTAATAAATCAGTTCATTTTACAAAATTAATATGTATATCACATCCAAAAATCTAACAAAAATCGGACACGTGCATATTTGGCCGGACACGACCGAAGAAAGCCAAACATATCCGGCTAAATTCGGACCTGGCAACCCTATTTGCGCCCAATCAATAATTTTAACAATTAAACAAAAAATGCATCCTTATTTATAATTTACACACATAAAACAAAGTTCACAAGATGAAGATTTCATTTTCCTTGTTTCAAATAATTACCTTAACACGGATATGAACTCCAATAACAGCGTAACGTCACTTAAAAAAAAATAACACTAGATCTGTAACATCACAACACAGTGTTTTTTTATTATTAATATTAACGTGTGCATTCGCGCACATATCAGAACGGACTGGTCAAAGAGTAAAGCGAGACGGATCTATCAAAGCAACTATCTCACCGGTGTCTCATCAGCCTCAAGTATTGCTTCTACATTATACCTAAATAACTTGTTTTCAAGGGGTTTTCTCGCGCGGAATTTACGTTCATTATTAAGTATTTATTAGCTAACACCTTGTACCAATAATACATTACATAACAAATGGTTTTACCCATTTCTAAATTATAAAATATCATTTGGAACTGGTATTGTTGAGTGGTAGAGCCACGCTGTAGACACTTTTGTCTACAGCATGAATGGGCCGGCTCGTGCGGGTCGTTACCACTGTCTCACAGAAAACCGACGTAAAGTAGCAGCTTTCTGCTGCGTTTCGTACGGTGAGTGAGATATCCGGAGGCCCAAATCCCATTCCTTAATTATCCCTTTCCTTTAAGGTCGGCAACGCGCCCATAATTCTTTTAGTATTGTGGGCGTACATGGGCGGTGGAGATCACTTACCATTAAGTGACCCGTTTGCTCGTTAGCCGGCCTATGCTATAAAAAAGAACTCTGCAGATACAAGTCCGGTGACGACATAATACTATGGTATAATGGAGATAGGGATCCGATCCAAGTGTCGTTTGGACAACTGGTTCGGAAGGCTGGTAAGTCCGGCATAGCCATATCTACACCCTTAGAATAATAAAGCTATACACCCCCGAGGTTGAGAAGGTATCCATAAATGGGATTATCCCCGCGGGAAATAAAGCTATTTAAGAAAGTCCTTCGATGGCTTCTGTAATAAATAGGCACGAAACAAATCGATTTTATATATTTTTTATCGACATCTTTGTTGTTTTTTTTATTAATGTTCTGACTTGTAAGGTCATATTGACATATTATTCACCTTCACAGTGACGCCTAGTATCGAGGTTTTTTCCTGCTACAAGTAGGTAGGTACCTATATAAAACTGTAGTCAATGCCCTACTTAATAGTGTCATGTCGAACTCATCTTACGACCTTTGGCATCCTGATAACGTTTAATAAAGAGCAGTAGATTGAGACAAAGTGATCGACGTAATACTAAATCAAAAGAGTCGTGGAGATATTAAGTAAACCTACATAGGTACATATACAGTATGTAACAAAAACATTTACATCTGAATTTCTGTGTGTATTGACGAAGCCGGGGGCGCGGCAGGTTTGATGTACGCGGCAGCCGCAACATGCTATCTCGCTCTGGCTCCAGGTCATCCCTCTTGCAGAAGTAATCAACCGAAATACGGTTTACAAACACTACATAAAATCAAGTTTAAAAAAAAATTATGATTTTTTTATAGGTAAGTACTTAGTTCAATTTTCGTATGCGATTTTTTTCATTACTTACGTTTGAATATCCATTCTGATATCATAGTTAAAACGCTCAACAGGGTTTTGCTACATATTGTATATACTCGTACATACCCAGGTACGATCTACTAAATAACTCGCAATAGGTACGGAATAGCCTAATTTTAATATCCTTAGCAGGGATATTATATGAATTCAGCATTCATATGTACAACATCGAGGATATACCTAATAATCGCGCCATCACAGACTCCGAATCCTGAAATGTGCATATAATTTTTACACAGCTTTGTTGTTTGTAGGAAAGGCACCTGTTCGCATTCTCTGACGGTTCCGCTAAATATCTAGGTAGGCTAACTAGGTTCTTGATGATTTGAACAGGTTGCAGCACCAGGTAAGTATTCCACATTGTAAATTATGCAGAACTAAGAACTTACGAGTTGCTACAGCTGAGTATAGACATCGCGTCACGTGTCCTATCGATGTACCACAGTAAATTCTCTGAAGAATTGTTTAACCGTAACCCATTCTTACATGGGTGCCTCAACGTCTTTAATGTCGCCTAATCCCCACTACATGTTTTGACTTGTTAAACTAAAGCTTGGTACATAGTTCATTTATCTAGTACGTACATATAAAACTCTGTACTACAAGACAAAGAGTACCTACTCGGCTAAGCTCCCCTAGACCTCGGATCGAACCAGGGTTAGCGAAATATTAACTTTCAGAAATTTGCCGGCTTATGTTGTCTTTGCTGCTTTTTTAACATTGGGCCCCCTAGAGCGAAGAGTTGTGACGTGTCTCGTTGGTCGCAATTATTTTTGAAACGCACTTCTAAGTGAACCATCAGGTGCCGTCAATTCGCCGTGTGTGGTTAAAAAATCCGACCCTGCACATGTCCTTTTTAGGCCATGTGGGCTTTCAGGAAGCGATTGCCAATGAAATTTCACCTTTTTCATGTAGGTGTCCTATAGTGGAGTTCCAACTTTCTTTAATTTCCTTAAATAAAAAACAGAGTCAGTATTTCGGGGCCCCTTCAGCCCAGAAGCCATGAGTTAGTGCCTTTAGTGCTCTTATAATAGACTGAACTGGTCGTGTAGCTCCATTGAAACTCCACGCCCGGATAAAACAGCCATAAATACACATATTCAAATAAATTGAGGTACAAATTTATTATGCCATATAATATATTTATTCTGTACACGCCATGCAAAAGGATTGCCATATACCTAGGTATTTCAAAACAGGCGGAAAATTCTACCGTTTATTTGCACTAACCAGTGTACTTACTGATCCAGATATAGGTACAGTCAGATTTTGTCTATTTTCCACAAGTTTTTTTTTGTCCGTACTGTTAGCACTTTTACCTAACATTCGACTCAATCGTGGATTTCGCTACGCTTCATTAAAACTAACAAAACGACGTGTTCATTTTGTTTCTTCATGGAACGGGCAGGCTTTGGTTCAATTACCGTAGGTGTAAAGTTTTTTCTAAACCAACTTGCGTCCGGCAGAAACGCATTACTCTACTAACAATTATCAATACATTGCATTTCAAATAGAGAGATGGATGAAGAAATCGCGCAGGGGGTCAATAACCAATTAGTATATTTATTAATTATCAACACATAATAACAAAGTCACAATAATAAGTACTAAGTTTTAATCAATATTACCTATTCTTAAAAAGTGAGATCATTTATTATTTGTAAACTTTACTTAATCAAACAAATAAATTAACATCACGGTCCAATTTTCTAGCAAAAACAATGATAATTTAATCCTTTACTCTGTTGAGTCGATCTAACTAGTGTTGTGATTGTTGAAGGCAGGCATGGATTCAGGATTTAGGGGTTGGAACAATTTTTCACTGGCTTCAAAAAGGAGAACTTCCTTTTCAAAACCAGTGAAAAATTCTTCTGTACCTATGTATTGTTATTTTTTATGTTATAACTTCGACAAATATATGCATCAATTTGGAATATTCCTTTTTCTTTGAAAGTTTTTTCCGTGGTGGTTCCATATAAATTTGGTTAAGGTCCGATGACGTAGGTAGTAAAAGGTATAATTGAAATTTCATGGTGATACTTCTACGACTCAAGTTCGCGGCCTGCACGATTTTTAGATTAAGACCGCAAGCGGCCTGCGGGCCGCAGTTGACGACCAAGGACCAAGATTTAAATGGTTTATGGGAATTGCATAGCCGCCTGCGAAGCGTGAGGCCGTGGGTTCGATTCCTGCACCGTGACAAATGATTGTGTAATCCACAAATATTTGTCTCTGATCTGGATGTAGTGGGACCGCAAGTCCCTCGTAGTTCCTGATACCCACGATACAGGTTAACCTAGTGTGGGGTCAGGACTATGTGTGTGAATATTGGGTGAATTTAATTATTTATTATAGAAAACTTTCAACTGGCCAGATGACAAAACATGGTTATACATCTGTGTACCTACGTTTAATTGGATGACATTTATTTCTTAATTTTCCGATCACGTCGTCACAATGCGTCACCGTCAACGTTAATTCATTTCCTAAAGTAACATTCATCAATTATTATGCAAACAAAGTTCAATTTTATTTCAATTACATAATTGAATAGATATCCATTATGTAATTTTTTTTTTCCGACCTCGAGCCCGCTGGACCGACGACGTGATAGACGTGGCGGGAAGCGGCTGGATGAGAATGGCGGAGGACCGTCAAGGGAGCGCCAACTTGGAAAGGCCTATGTCCAGCAGTGGACGAATTCAGGCTGATGATGATGAAGATGTAATTTTCATTTATGTGACACCTGGCCGTGTCAGACGTCTCAAGTCAATAGTGACAGTTATTGTTTATAGAAACACATCACGCACACATAGCTAGACGTGCAATAGTGACTTGAATTATCTATAAAAGTAATCAAGGTGCTGTGACGTCGCAGGCGGGTGTATAAAATAAACAATCATCACTGACAAGAAGGTATACCTTCTCTAGTAACAATATAATGTAACTCTGTATATTCTTAGAACATCCAAGAGTACTCAATGCTCGTAGTTTTTCTATTCCACTTTGGCTAATACACATTACGAATAATACATACATACCTACACACTCACGCCTATGTCCCATAGGGGTAGGCAGAGACTATTGAGTACCACAAGCTACGATCCTGACACATCTCTTTCGCCTCTTCCACATTCATACATCTTCTCATACATTTAATAATAATAATAAATAATATAGTAATAATTATACGAATAATATAGTAGCCATGTACGTCTATCTGTATTGAAACCAAGCAAGCCAGTTTATTATGTTTATTTTGTCATCACACGCGGTGCACATATATTTTATGCGCGTTGCGCTGAATGTTACGCTTAATCACGGCACGCAAAAAGAGTACACAAACGAAGTCTATAATATTATCAGTGGGCTATTATCTATTTATTGGCAGTCCCTTGTGATTTGTGCCATCAGCTTATATAAAAATGTCATGGACGGTATGTTCTAAGCATAAGTAATATTTCCAGTTTAGTGGGACTTAGCACCTTTTTTAAACAGTTATTACGTAATATAAAGAAAAACAACATCGTAACAATTATAATTTTATGTTTGCGGCGGAATCATTAAATACGATACCTTTACAGGTGAATACAACACTAAAGGCCTGTTTCACAACGTCCGAGTAAAGGCCGCCTTATAACAGCTAATTTGTAAAGTTTTACACAAATTTGTCAACAAATAGCGACACGTCATATAACTTCACACACAAAAACAAAAGTGCTGGTATCCAAAATTTGGCAGTTGTATCGAAGCGGTTTCTGTGCCTAGCTAACTATTTACATACATGTGTATATGTTGAAAAAGCTATATTGCCTTGCAAGTTATTGTCAAAATACTGACAAAAAAAGGTTCAAAACTTACGTTCATAGTAAAATTCGAGGTAGCTACTTTTGCTTTCTGTATGTGATATGATTTTTGCATTATGCGATAATTTATATACATATACTTGGGCATTGTGAGATAGGCGACCATAAAACATTCATGCGGCCTGCGAGACCTGTCCTTGGCGTTGGTTAAGGTTGAATGCCGGCACAAGCCCGCGAAATTCTATTTATTTTGGGTTTTTTGAAAATTGCAGCTCGATCGATTATATTATAGAAATAATCCAGATCGATTAATATCGATAGAAAATTATTTTGCGCAAATAATCACAATCGATGTATGGAATAATAACAATGAAAACTATAAATATTGCTTCTATAGTTATTTAATGGCCGAAATTACTAATCTGAGAAAAAAATAAAGTTTTTTTACATTAAAGTTTTTAGTGTACTGGTTACACCTCCGCCTACCCGTTCGGGGATTACAGGCGTGAGTGCGTATGTATGTATATATGTACAGTTTATAAAAGCTTTGTTGATAGTTACTATTATTATTATTCAGTAGATAAACAGTGATTGTTTTCGCAAAATTTCCTTTTGATCGATATTATGTCGAAGGAATGAGATGGAATTTTCAAAAAACAAAACAAAAATAAAAATTTGCTAGCTAGTGCTGACGGTCACACTTATATGTTAGTTTATTTACAACACAGGATTTCTGCCTGTCTCTGGCAAAGTGACAGTTTGCGCGAAGTTTGGAGTCTGTTGGAGTCGAAGCGTTCCGTTTAGAGGTTCTCGTGCAAGAAGTGCAGTAACGTCGCCTCGTAGTGTTTGGCCGCGTGCATCGCTCTCAACGAATGCCTTTCACCAGGGTATACCTGTTCAAAATAAACGGTATGTACGTTTTAATAATTATCAGCACTGTTAACCGCAACGGTAGCAGCGGGGAGTGGTATGGACGGTCCTGCAAAAAGTCGCAGGTTCGTAAGCAACCCTAAGAGCATGTACCTCTGACTTTTCTAAGTTACTTCATTGTTGATTATCGCTTGCTTTACTGTGAATGTAACATCAAACCTGCATCACAGAGAAGTTCTCCATATTTTGGAGGTATGTAAAGTGTGCCAATCCGCATTAGGCCAGCGTGGTGAACTATGACCTCTCTCACTCTTTTTTGAGTGGTAGAGCCACGCTGTAGACACTTTTGTCTACATCATGAATGGGCCGGCTCGCCCTGGTCATTACTACTGTCTTACAGAAAACCGACGTAAAGTAGCAGCTTGCTGCTGCGTTTCGTACGGTGAGTGAGATATCCGGAGGCTCAAATCCGTGTGGATCTCAGGATGGGTTGTGAACTAAAAGTGTAGTGATAAACAGTGCGGTAACCTGTATTCTATGCGGTTTGCCGAGTCGCACCAGCTCGGCGAGGAGTGCGGCGGTGTGACTGAAGTGGACGTTCTCATCCGCCAGCCCGTGGATGATCAGCAGCCGACCATCCCTGTACACACACCCTATAATTATATACAGAGTACTACGATTAAACTCTGCGCTTCGGCAATCTTCGGTTTACTTATAAGTACGAAGTAGCCTTAATTAATGCGAAGAAGGGCGCATGCGCGAGCACGCTGGCGCGCGCGTACGCATGCGACGCTCGTGCGGGCGCGCCCATGTACCGCTCGGTGTAGTATGTATAGTGTGTGTGGTGTGTATGTGCACTCACTGGTCCGGGAAGAAGGGCGCATGCGCGAGCACGCTGGCGCGCGCGTACGCATGCGACGCTCGTGCGGGCGCGCCCATGTACCGCTCGGTGTAGTATGTATAGTGTGTGTGGTGTGTATGTGCACTCACTGGTCCGGGAAGAAGGGCGCATGCGCGAGCACGCTGGCGCGCGCGTACGCATGCGACGCTCGTGCGGGCGCGCCCATGTACCGCTCGGTGTAGTATGTATAGTGTGTGTGGTGTGTATGTGCACTCACTGGTCCGGGAAGAAGGGCGCATGCGCGAGCACGCTGGCGCGCGCGTACGCATGCGACGCTCGTGCGGGCGCGCCCATGTACCGCTCGGTGTAGTATGTATAGTGTGTGTGGTGTGTATGTGCACTCACTGGTCCGGGAAGAAGGGCGCATGCGCGAGCACGCTGGCGCGCGCGTACGCATGCGACGCTCGTGCGGGCGCGCCCATGTACCGCTCGGTGTAGTATGTATAGTGTGTGTGGTGTGTATGTGCACTCACTGGTCCGGGAAGAAGGGCGCATGCGCGAGCACGCTGGCGCGCGCGTACGCATGCGACGCTCGTGCGGGCGCGCCCATGTACCGCTCGGTGTAGTATGTATAGTGTGTGTGGTGTGTATGTGCACTCACTGGTCCGGGAAGAAGGGCGCATGCGCGAGCACGCTGGCGCGCGCGTACGCATGCGGCGCTCGTGCGGGCGCGCCCATGTACCGCTCGGTGTAGTATGTATAGTGTGTGTGGTGTGTATGTGCACTCACTGGTCCGGGAAGAAGGGCGCATGCGCGAGCACGCTGGCGCGCGCGTACGCATGCGGCGCTCGTGCGGGCGCGCCCATGTACCGCTCGGTGTAGTATGTATAGTGTGTGTGGTGTGTATGTGCACTCACTGGTCCGGGAAGAAGGGCGCATGCGCGAGCACGCTGGCGCGCGCGTACGCATGCGACGCTCGTGCGGGCGCGCCCATGTACCGCTCGGTGTAGTATGTATAGTGTGTGTGGTGTGTATGTGCACTCACTGGTCCGGGAAGAAGGGCGCATGCGCGAGCACGCTGGCGCGCGCGTACGCATGCGGCGCTCGTGCGGGCGCGCCCATGTACCGCTCGGTGTAGTATGTATAGTGTGTGTGGTGTGTATGTGCACTCACTGGTCCGGGAAGAAGGGCGCATGCGCGAGCACGCTGGCGCGCGCGTACGCATGCGGCGCTCGTGCGGGCGCGCCCATGTACCGCTCGGTGTAGGCGGTGTCGTAGAGTCGCCAGCACGTGACGGGCGCGCCGGCTACACACACCTTGAAGATGTTCGGCCGCGTCGCCAGCGCCAGCAGGGACAGGTACCCACCTACCGGACACGACCACTCATGTACATTACGCCAACTATACGACAGTCGATACACGCACAGTGCACACGCCTGTATCATCAAAGGAATAACCAGACTACAGCTACAATTGCACCCACGGTTCACTTAGCTTACATCCATACCATGAGCACGGCAAGCATGGTGCAAATTCCAATACCGCTCTAACTACATGATTTTATTTTTCTAATCAGAAAAGTCATTGATGAGCTGTGATGAGCTGATGATTGAGTTTCACACCATATGTATACTACCATTAAACTGTTAACTCACGACGTTTCTCACTTACCGTAACTCCAGCCGTGTATTGCGACCCTCTCCATGTCTATACAGCCTGTCTCCTTGGCGAGCCACTGTAGCACTTCCACCTGAACCGATACAGAAGTACAGAAGTACAGATAAAATCAACTCATTTGTACGCACGGTGCTGTTTCTAATGTGGTGTGCTTGTTAAACACAATAACTGTATGCCACATTTGTAAGCTACCAAATACTATTACATCCAATAACAAATTCGATTGCATTGCTAGGACATAAATACGCACTCATACGTACTCACGCCTGTAATCCCCGAAGGGGTAAGCAGAGGTGTAACCAGTACACCCACATTTCGCCGAGCGTATCTCCGTCCCTTATGTGATAGGGGGCGAGCCTATCGCCATACCGGGCACAAATTCCAAACTCCGGGCTGATACTGAGCATTTCGTAATAGAAAAACCCAATACCACTTTACCCGACCCGGACCCGAGACCTCAGCGTCGGCCTCAATCGTAACACGTACGCATTACAACTGCGCCACCGAGGCAGTCAATAGTAGGACATAAATATTTTCTTTTTTTATCGCATGAGAACATGTCGATAGTCTATTTGCAGCTGTGGACACAAAACGATAAACAGCTGAGCTTTTGTCTCACTCCAGCATTGTTATTCTCGCTCATGCATTTTACTTAATTTTTAGTGTACATCCACGAGTTATCGATCATACTTAACGAGTGATATAAATTAGCGTACAATTTTAGGATGTCTACTCTACTCGCGATACATTACATTAGCCGATTTCAAACTTTATGATAGCTCTGAAATTAGAAGAGCGGCTAAGCAATTATTGTTTTTTAAATTTTAGAATTTGACAGGAAACTAAAGGGTTAATAGAATCAGTACCTGGTCGTCAAGCTCCACCTGCCCCATCTTGCCTTTGATGGCAGCCTCCCACGCGCGGCCGCGATGCTTGGACCCGCGCGAGTCCACCGCCACCACGTTGAACCCGCGGGCGGCCAGCATGTGCATCCTCAATTGACGGATGCCCTATGCAAACATTAAATATCATTGAATTTCTTTTATAGCATAGGTCGGTGAGAGTGGGTCAACTGATGGTAAGTGTTCTCCATCGCCCACGAACAATCACAATATAAAAAAATGAACACGGTGTTAACTTTAAAGAGAAGGGATAATCATAGGATTCGAAGGTCCAAAACCTCCAGATATCTCACTCGCCATATGAAACGCAGCAAGCTGCTATTCTATGTCAGTTGTTTGTGAGACAGTGGTAACACAACTCGATCGAGATGGGCACTAGTATATAATAGTTATAATAGAATATTTGTGGGTTTTAGAGCTGAGGTGATGATGAGAGGATGGTGTGCGGTCCCCGGTTACCTTGTAGCTGTTGGTGACGGTCTGCACCTCGGGTCCCCCGTACACGTGCAGCACGGTGGGGCTCCGCCCCGGGCGGCCGCAGCGCCACAGCGTGCAGTACGCGACGAGCCCGCACGACAGCCGCGTCTCGTAGATCTGCGCCGGCGGCACCTCCAATGCGCTCAACGAACTCTCTGCAATACATCACAACACACACAACACACTCCATGAGACCAACGTGAAGCTGCAACTTTACTGCTGAGCTTCATACAGCTGATTCCTTAAGCAGTCATTTTATAGGCAGTGGTGATCACCATGCAGTCTATTCTAATTGAAAGTTCTGAGTAGTGTTGCTACTGTCTTTGAATAGGCGTACATTTCGTGTCGTTGCGTCATTCAAGGGCCTTATTCTCTATGCACGCACAAACACGTAAAGCATATGTTTTACGCAAACTTCACGAAGTCAACACCGAATGGCATACTGTCAACGACAAAATTATGCTCATAAAATAAAATTTTACATTAGCTCAGAAAACATCACTAAATACCAATTTCATGAAAATAAGGCCCCTGAATAGTTTAAAATGAAAGCGTCATTTTTACAGTAGTAGAAAGCGTGTGTATTTCTTTACCTCTAACTAGTAGCGAGGTCTCGGTGCCATCGATGTCGTCTCCGTCACCGGACCGACTGTCCCATGAGCCGTTAAAACTGCGCGACTCCGATGACTCTGTTATAGGGAAATATTAGTAAATCAGTGTCGAGAAGATAACGAAATTATATAGTGAGGCAGTTGAACAATCCGAGGCATAACGTATCTAGTTAGGATACCTATGAAATGTAAGGAAGTAGTACGTCTATATAGTAAGTTTATTTCACGTACGTACGTTAAGACGACTTGACGAGCGGTTTGTAATTTATTATAACTTAAAAATCCCAGACATTTGGGTGCTGGACTATGGTATTTTTTGTTGTATACAAAATAGGTTATATTATTACATTTCATAGTAGAAAGCCAAATGCGCAAGTGTGTCACCTAATGGTAAGAAATTATCACCTCACTCTGCCAAAGGACCTTGTCGACCCAAAGAAAGGAGTGAGAATTTCAGTTATTGTAATTTGAGCACGTCGTGCTATGTGCGTGAGCTTGTAAATACGTAGATTTAATTTGTGTGGTAGCAACTCGTCAGCGGTCGTCTTATTTCTTTTGACAGGCACACAATGATTGCACACACACCACGCGCACAAATGTGTTTAATCATCTATAGTGGGTACAGTAGTAATATATCGAAACTACAGTTTGTTACAACACTGTTGTCATGTTGTCTCAAGTGATATCGTACGGTGCCGCTAGTGTAGCCCGTATTTGAATACTGACATCGGTGGTATATATAATACACGTGAGATAATTTGTCCGGAATGAAGTAAGTACCTTTATCCGCCCTCTACGCTTCCCGCCACGCTCTATAGTTTCTGAAAACAATAGGTGCGACGTCACTCGTGGCTGACTTCAGTTCAGCTAAGTTATCTCACGCGTATTGTATGTGACTGACCGGAGGCTGGTCGCTCCATGAGTGTACCCTGCGCGTGTAGTCGTGTACTCCCCACACCACTGCCGTGTACTACACGGAACACGCGCGTGCACGGCACGCTGCTGATGTTCGATGTCGTGATCACCGCTGTACTGCACTCCTGTCGTATACACCACCATTCATCATGACCATACAGCTTAAGGAAACTTACAGGACATATTTCATATCATAGGGCAATACCCATGACTTTGTTTCGGCATTTCTTCTCATAGTTAGCCCCGAAATGCCGTCGTAAATGTAATGTAGCATAAAAAAATGATTCGACATGTAAAAGTGATATTTATGATCCAATTTACAGAATAAATGATTTGAATTTTGAATTTGAATCGTATCAAATTAATTCAACAATACAAATTTGTAATTTTAGGATGATCTAACACAACTACAGTAATGTCCAAATGTCGACTATTCCAACTCTCGACGATCGCTATAATCATAACAGTCAGCTTTATTTGTATGTACAACAACTGACCACGAAACTTGACTCGCCGGAACGAGCTATTACTATTTCAGGTTTTCCAACATGTATTACAGGGCCACCATGTATAGTCAACAATCCAATGCAAATATCGAGTGCTCTCCTACCAGACTTGTTAACATCTTTCGGATGAAGAGGAATACAAATGAATCTCCAATCCATAAATAATCACAAGGGCCTAAGGGAGTCAATCGGCTCGAAGAAGCCAGTCTTATTTAGAATCATGCGAATCATATTAATATTATAAATGTGAATGTGAGTTTGTTAGAATTTTGCGTGAAAGCGTATCACGCAAAAATTACTTAAACGATCATCATGAAACTTTGTAAATACACATATTCTTAGAGGTATAACAAGTAACGTAGGATACTTTTATGAAAAAAAAATCTATTTGTTTGTTACGCTTTCACGCCTAAATCACTGAACCGATTTTGATGAATTTTGATGTAGATAGAGATGGGACCCTGAAGACGGTTATAAGCTACGTTTTATTTCGGAAAAGTCTACTCACGCGGGCGGAGCTAGTATTTTATACAGTTGAAAGCTGGAGTTGAGTGCGATAGTGTTACCTCGTCGATGTCGACGGTGCAGGAGTGTCCGACGGTGGTGAGGAGCGTGATGGCGTGCGGCCGCGGCGGTGACAGCGGACACACGTACAGGTGCCGCTCCAAAGGAGTCTCCCTCAGACCCACGAGGTACACCAGCTTGCGTGTCTCGTCTACCTGGAAATTAATAGTAACGCCTCACATTCCTACTAAATTGGTACCTAGTGATTTCTTAGGTTTACGCGAATATTACACATTGAAATAAACTAGTTTATACGGATTTTATCGCGGTTTAATTTTTATTTTAGTCAGTCCCGACGTTTCGAAAGCTTTTCAGCATTCGTGGTCACGGGAGAGACTATATCTCTACTACTATGTCTCTATATGCGATAAAATCCGTATAAACTAGTTTTATTTAAATTGGTACCTGTTTAATACCGGGTTTAAGGGGACCGTTTTGCGAAGCCGAATAGATAATAATTCACATACATACGCACTCACGCCTGCACTCCCCTAAATGTATAGTGTAACTTATTTCCGTCCCATGATATGATAGGGATAATAAATCACAATCTTAACATAAACAGAAAACGCTATTCCTTTGCTGCATACTGGTTATATTGGAAACATAAACCTGCAATGTAAAGCGAGCTAATGCTAATAATAATAAATAATACTAGCCCTGTATTATATACGTCCCACTGCTGGGCACGGGCCTCCTCTACTGAATGAGAGGGGTTAGGTCTTAGTCCACCACGCTGGCCTAATGCGGCTTGGCAGACTTCACATACCTTCGAAATTCTTATGAAGAACTTCTTAGGTATGCAGGTTTCCTCACGATGTTTCCTTCACCGTTAAAGCAAGTGATAATTAACAATTAACACACACATAACTTAGAAAAGTCAGAGGTGTATGCACTTGAGGCTGGTTTCGAACCTGCGACTTTTGTCTCGACCGTCCATACCACTCCCCGCTGAGCTATCACTGCTTTCTTATGCTGCTGTGCTAATGCTAAACTAGGGTTCAATACTCAGTAGATACGATCGCGCGGCGCCGCACAGTTGATTTGTTTATTGCCTTTACATTACGCTATTAAGAAAAATACTATTTTAATATTTATTTGTATAAAAAGTCATTGTATTTGTTGGTCCAAACAAGAAAATAATGTAGTCTAATTTCGCGATTTTTTAGTGGTGTTGTATATGTAGGTCATCAGCACTACCATCTGTCATCATTTTCGGAAGCGTTTCCATTACACCTGATATAGATTAATATAAAACAGGCGCATAGGTATAACATATTATGTGTAAGTATTCGAATACTCAATCTGGTGCAAATTTATCAGGCGAGCGACGTGCTCGTCTCGTCATTCAAGCTATTTTTTTTTGTGTTGTGTTAATTTAGTATGTAGATGCCACTTACCCATATCTTCTTACCCATGACCTCCCACTCGCCGGCGGTGAGCGGCTCCTTGCTGATGATGTTCGGTCCGACGGCATTGGTCTCGTCGTCCGTCATCATCTCTATCACCGCTGTCGATAACACAACCCATTTATAAACAAATGTTTTACTACAACTTTAACGCCGACCTCAAATGCATTTGCTAGTTGATTATTCAGCATTTTCTAGCTTTACCCTTGTATTCCGTTATCAGATCATCTCAACCAATTTATATAGGACTACCCTTGCGGTTGAGGTAAAAAATCAGTCCATATAATTAATATATTTCTATTCCTGCACCGAGACTTAATGTTCGTGTGATACACAAATATTTATTTTGGGTCTGGGTGTTTTCTTCCCAAGGGAGTTAACATCAGGCAGGCGTGGCGCTTACCATCAAGCGAGCGACCTGCACGTATAGTTATTGAGTTTTGTAAATTAAAAACTTGCGTCTTCCTTTGATGCACTCGTGTAGTCTATAATGTATGTGTCAACTACATAATTTAACGAAATATCATAGTGAATCCCGAAAAAGAACGGTGATCCGAAATGCATGTGTCAGAGGAAGACGCAAATATGAAAGCGCACGAATGAGGACATGGCTTAATTATGTTTTATATGATTATTTGCGAATATATACTATGGATCAGCCTAGTAAAATGGATGAAATTCAAAAATAATAGGGTATGAACAATATAGAAAGTACAAGAATAAAAGGCTTCCTGCATTAGGACGTCAAGTTCGTGACCGATCTTCCAATGTTTGGAGGAAAATGAGTCGTGTAACTTACATACCTACAATAAATAGACAACGGAATATCGAATGCAAAAGGCTTAGTAGCCACGGAATATGATATTTTCTACAAAAAAGGGACACGCACAAGTTACTTAACATCACCTAAATAAGATAACTAGAGAACAACTCATCCATGAGATCATATGAGTCTGCCAAAAATCGGCTGCACTTACTTACACATGCAAAGGTAAAATCACATGTAACACTCATCATACACGCAACAAAAATTAATGAACGTTAAAAATCATTATTACATAAATGTTAATGTCTAAATATTAAATTTCAAAATAGAGATACAACATTCTGCGCCGCGTAAAAAATTAGACGTATTAAGTGTCAATTAGAGATCATGAATAATTTGTTATGAATTCATGAATGAACGAGCTGCACTGACTTTTATAGCCCCGCCCCCTTGCACAGAGTTTTGGTGGTTTTTTTTTGCTTGAGTTACGTTTCTTGTCATCTTATTTCGATGCTTAACATGTGGTCATTTCTGTTGTCTGCAGAGCCAGGAGGGGGAATGCGAAAGTGTGATATCCAGCTAATATAGTAGAAAATTGGCGCAACGGGCGAGTAGCCGGCTGTGAAACGAGAGGCCGCGGGTTCGATTCCCGCACCGAGAATGTTTGTGTGATCTACAAATATCGGTTTCAGGTCTGGGTGTTGTGGGACCGTAAGTCCCTCGTAGTTCCTGATACTCACGACACAGGTTAACCTAGTGTGGGGTCAGGGCTATGTGTGTGACTTTTGCGAATACTTATTTTTTTTTAAACTTCAATTTGATGCGTTCATCAAGCATGTGTCGTTTCAATGATGATGGATTATGAGTGAGTACTCACATTTGCCCCGTCTCTTCCTGATCGGCAAAGAGCAACAGTCCATCAATAAAAACGTAGTTGCGAGTGTGGCCGCCCTCCTCCGGCGTCGGGACGAAGCTACGAGGTTATATTCACACTTCACGATCTACTTCTACTTTTCATTCAGTTTTTTTTAGAACAAACCCTCTCCCTTCTTGTCAGCAACAGCGGAATTATGGGGGCAAGCGCAAGTATGTACAATTTTATGCCGTACCTGATTTTAGCATTGCAGTGGTATGTATAATCCGTCTTCAATTTCATAATATCCAGTAGAACAACAGAAGCACTTCAAGTCTCGTTAAGCTGTATACAAGGTTAGACGGAAAAGGTGTACTAAACCGAAAGGACATAAAAGTATCCGTCATTCTGAACAACTTCTATACTTGCAACTTTTTCAATAAATTCAATAGTTTCAGAGATATTATTTTTAAAAAAATACGCATACATAACCTTATGATCAGTTGTTTTTTCACTTGGAGGTGCGGTTGTTGTGTATTTAGACGCCAAGTCATAGAGCTTAAAAATCGCAGGAATGGATTGGTTGCAAGTTTTAAAAATTAATCAAAATATATATTTGTTTTTGTATGAAAATATTTTTATAGATACACATGGTAGTAATCCTTATAAACGATACTTTAAGCTGGTCTTGGCTTAGTACACCCTTTCTTACTAACCTTGCATATGATTACTTACATATTACCGCCGGCATCAGCGTGCAAGGACCTTTTTACAGGTGCAATTACTCTTTCAAACATATAAATTTATTCCTGTGATAAACATATACTTACATCAATGTGATAATGTGTCTGCTCTGATCAGTGGCAACGTAAGTTGTCAGGTGTATGCACAAGTATTCTTAAAACTGCCTAGCTATTAAGGTGTTATTGAAGCTATGTGAAGTGTACTTACATCTAATCCTCTCTCTTCTGGCGGGGAGGAGTGCACAAGTGATGAGGTAGAGGTGCAAGTATCCGCTCTCCTCCGAGGCCCATATGAAGCTGATGTGGTGGTCGCCCTGCGGGGAGGGCGGTGATGGCAAGAAGTATAGAATGTCGTGGATGTTGATCCAAGCTTCAGGTGCTGACTCCGACACTAATACCTGGATCTCCTGGATGGGCTGATCGAAAACAAAAGAATTTGGTTTGATTCATAGTAGCTGGATTGATGGTCTGTTGCCAAAATTTGTATAATAAATGTGGGTCTGAAATCTGAATTCAGTTAGTTTATTTTTTATTTTTTCTAGTATAGGCCGGCAAACGAGCAAGTGGTTACCTGGTGGTAAGTGATCTCCACTGCCCATGTACGCCCACAATACTAAAATAATCATGGGCACGTTGCCGACCTTAAAGGAAAGGGATTGGGAAGGGGAGGGTAATTTGAGCCTCCGGATATCTCACTCACCGTACGAAACGCAGCAGCAAGCTGCTACTTTACGCCGGTTTTCTGTGAGACAGTGGTAACGACCCGGACGAGCCGGCCCATTCATGCCGTAGACAGCACTGTCTACAGCGTGGCTCTACCACTCAAAAAACGTAGTTTCGACGAGCATACATTTTATATAATACAAAATTAATGATTGTATTTCTCCTCTCTCATAACTTTTATTGTACCTATCTATTTATATTCTTATCCCTGACTTATTAAAGTAATTGTAATTATTATTTCCTTCTCCAATAATTATTTTCAATGCATGCTGTGGCTTCTGAAGGTGATGCATTTATCATGTAAGTTCTTGAATGTTATTATATTATTAAGTTACAATGTAATTACCACTGATTGTCCCAAATAAAAATAAAATAAAAATAAAAAATATAATTGTTGGAGGTAAAATTTGGTACACTGCTAATTAACGGATGAAGCAATGGCGAAACTTGATTCCCGTTGCAGGTTGTGAGGTCAGACGGCGGGTCGCCCCACATTATACCAAATCCATCGTCTAATCATGATGGGAAAGTGCCGTCGTATCAATAAGCTGTGGAAAAATTTGCCGGCACACGTGTTTCCTCCTTCCTACAACATACTTTAAACAGAGTGTGAAGAAACTGTGGACTGCCTCGGTGGCGCAGTTGTAATGCGTATGCGTTACGATTGAGGCTAACGCTGAGGTCTCGGGTTCGATCCTCGGGTCGGGTAAAGTGGTATTGGGTTTTTCTATTACGAAATGCTCAGTATCAGCCCGGAGTCTGGAATTTGTGCCCGGTATGGCGATAGGCTCGCCCCCTATCACATTGTAGGACGGAGGTACGCTCGGCGAAATGTGGGTGTACTGGTTACACCTCTGCCTACCCCTTTGGGGATTACAGGCGTGAGTGCGTATGTATGTATGTAGTGTGAAGAAACAATTAGGCAGGCCAGCATAATTATGCCGATCAACGATAGATACATTGTCTGTCGTTGGTCGACACTATTCATTTATTGCGCTACACTTACCATCAGCGACCCGCCTCGGTGGCGCAGTCGTAATGCGTACGCGTTATGACTGAGACTGACGCTGAGGTATCGGGTTCGATTCCCGGGTCGGGTAAAGTGATATTGGCTTTTTGTATCATGAAATGCTTAGTATCAACCCGGAGTCTAGAATTGTGCCCGATATGGCGATAGGCTCACCCTCTATAACATCATGGGACGGAGATTCGCTCGGCGAAATGTGGGTGTACTGGTTACACCTCTGCCTACTTCTTCGGTGATTACAGGCGTGAGTGCGTATGTATGTACTTACCATCAGAAATAGTGTAGTCACTGCTGTGCCCGGATAAAAACAAAACAAGCGACATACCTGAGTGTACGTTTGTTGCGTGTGTTGTTGCGTGTGTTGTACATGCGGCGCGTGTTCGTAGTGTGCGTGCGCGCTGAACTCGCACACAGGCAACAACGCCAGCTCCAGCCGCTGCTGCTTGCGATCCAACAGCTGCACCCACACACTGCACAACAATATATACTATTTACACATGTAGTCACGTCTTACGCCACACACACACCTGAGCACACAGCTTAGGACCCTTTTAAAAAATAAAAATATAGCTTTTTTACAATACCATGTCATCACCGAAATTATTGAACACAGACTAAAAAGAATGTTAAGCGAAATTATAGATAGATAACACTTTATTGTACACCATGCAGAATATTACAATAGGCGTTCTTATCGCTAATAGCGATCTCTACCATACAACCTTGCAATTGGACAGCCTCCGTGGCGTAGCGGGCGAGTAGCCGGCTGCGAAGCGAGAGGCCGTGGGTTCGATTCCCGCACCGAGACAAATATTTGTGTGATCCACAAAAATTTGGTTCGGGTCTGGGTGTTGTGGGACCGCAAGTCCCTCGTAGTTCCTGATACCCACGATACAGGCTTACCTAGTGTGGGGTCAGGCCTATGTGTGTGACTGTTGGGTGTATTTATTATTAATTGACAATTATGTTTGCGATTTTAGTAAATATATTTATAGTTACTACGTTTGCCAATGCCCGAAGTGGCCTTATGGTAAAGACAAAACTGCCGGTACAGGAACGTTGAGTAGTGCTCTTCTGACAAAGAGGATTACAGACATAAACCTAAATAGATCCCATAGGTACTTGCAATCTGTATGGAGACCGAGTGTGCCAATTGTTACTATGTATACCAACATTGTCAAATTGTGAAATTTTATAACTCGAATCAAAATATTTATTTAAACAAATAAAATTTTATATATTGTTTAGATTCCGTCAAAACTCCACTTTAGTTCGGAAGGCTGTTTCGCTAAATAAGAACCGGCAAGAAACTCAAACAATAGAATCACGAGTCACGACCTATCGCAATAGCAATATGGAAACGTCCATTATTAATTATTAAATATTTTGAGTCAAACTCAGTGGGGCTTGTTTTTGTCCGCTTAAAGTAGCTTTTTTCAATAATAATAAAGCCTCTACATTGGTTTAGTAGGTCGAAAGGCCCACTATTGTGCTATTTGAAAAAACTTAATTTTAAACAGTTGAAACTTTTTTGCTTTTTTCTATAATAATAATAATAAATTGGTATCGTAGGCCGAAAAGCCAACTATTTATGCCGTTTGAAAAAAAATGACACCATAGGCTAATTTAAAAAAAAAAAAAAAGAAATAAGCAAGGGAATCGTTCATACTTACTACTGTCCGCACGGCGTCCACCCCACCCTGGCGATGTATTCGAACCACGGAAAAGTATCTTTGAGCGGCTGTCTCAGCTCGAACCACTGGATATCGGTCACTTCCATCGACTCATCGGCGCTGTCTGTCGCTGAAAACAAATATCAAATGTGGGTACAATGTACAAAATATATATATGTGTCGAATTGAAAACGTCTGTTATTTCGTCAGTTAAAATATGTTTTAGAGAGAGCTGGATCAACAACTATTGGTGGGTGGGAGTGATCACTTACCATTAGGATATCGATACATCAATATATAGTTTTTTTTTTCTTTACTTATAATTCTCTAATCGGGTGAACTCAGCAGTTTGCGCACATCTCATATAAAAAAAATATGATAAATTTTTTGTCTTGATTAAAACATCAAATGACTTCTATAGCTTTAACTGGAGTCGACCAGCGCTTTAGTACCACTACCCAGTAATAAAAAAAAATAAAAAAGTCCAGAATAACTATGTTGGATGGAATAACAATTACAGACAAACCACACCATATGCAAAATACTGCTTATGTAGGCTTATTTTAAATCTATGCACGGTAAAATAACTACTAAATTGGACCTGATAAAGCATAGTACAGTTCAAATATAATGTCGACCGTCAAGAGACAATGAGTCCCTCGACGTTGGGCTGAATTATACCGGCCTGAAGTTACTGGATACACACTGGCTGACCCCGGAACGCAACTCGCATGAACAAGTATACTATATTATGAATACTGAGTTTCGAATGTCCATGTATAACTTACGATGCGCATCAGCGGTTCCCTCCTGGTAACAATCAAGTACGGTGGTCGGTGAGGCCTTCTGCAGCCTGAACGTCACCATCTTCAGGGTTGACTTCGCGTTTGGAGTACCGGCACGGGGGAATCTGAAGGAAATAAATGCATTAAAACTCCATTGTTATATTAATATATTACCTTTTGCGCGCGGCTCCACTCGCCTGAACATCCTTTTCCGGAATAAAAAGCCTATGTGGTACTCGTATGACATGGTCATGGTCTGTGTGCCAGATAGTCCGTGATCTAGACTAGGACATAGGCTACTTTTTATCCCAGTAAAGTCCGTTCACGCGAGCGGAGCCGCGAGCGAAAGCTAGTAAAAAATAAAAACTCTGTAGCCTCACCTGAACTCCTCGACTTCCCCGCTGGTGGACTGTGACGAGGGAAAGCTGAATATTTTCACATCACTCTCGTCAACTTCCTCGTATACTATCCGATACACGTCATCTGCAAACGAAGTATTATTTTAAAACAACCTTAATATGTGAAAAATGTACCGGCATTTTTAATTGATGTTCTGAATATCGACAATAAAGTGGTAAATATAACCTCTTGTTTTAAGTCAGTTAAAATGGAAGATTTACTAATCCAGCACAGACAGGTGTTCCATCGGCGTTGACCGTTAAGACAGGCTTCATTTGTTCGCGTCAAGCGTCAGACGTGAGCATTGACGCCACGATTGTACTGTGCACTACGTAAATGTATATTATAAATCGAGCCATTCATGCTGCAGACAAAACTGTCTACAGCGGGATTCTACCTTTCATCAGGACTTAGACCTCTAGTCGGACCATGCCATATGTCCCGTGGAGCCGCCGCTTCAGGCGCCGACCCCGGCTTAGAAGCCTTCCTACATGTCCATTCTCTGAGTACAGGCTTTACCTAACCTTGGCCAACGGAGACCATATGCGATATGCTCCAACTTGAAATTAACCTTAGGCACTGCCAATCTCAAAGATACCTCCACTCACCATCAGATTTGGGTTGCCACCAGAAACCGGTGTACCTTGAGAACTCTTCCTGCGTGACGTAGCAAGGCACGCCGGCTTGACGAGGGTCATCAGATAATCTGAAAAGTATTACATATATACAGACGCACACACGCCTGTAACCCCCGAAGGGTGAAGAGGTGTAAACAGTATACCCACATTTCGCCTAGCTTATTTCCATCCCATGATTATAGAGGGCGAGCTTATCGCCATGCCGGCCATAATTCAGACTTTGGGCTGATACTGAGAATTCCGGAATAGAAAAACCTAATATCACTTGTAAATTGTAATCGACCCGGGGATTGAAACCGAGACTTCAGCACAGCAGTCGTACTGCGTACACATTACAACTGCGCCACTGAGGCAGGCAGAAAAGTATTACATTATTCAAAATGGCTGAATTTTAAACTGACAAGGTAAAAATAAGGTCAGAGTATTGATACATACATTAATTCACAGCCAAGTTTAAATCATGTGTATAAGTAATTTTACTTTTTTCTTTTAATATTTTTTTAGACTGCCTTTGTGGCGCAGTTGTAGTGAGTGCGCGTTACGACTGAGGCTGAGGTCTCGGGTTCGATCCCGGGTTGGGTAAGTGATAGGTATTGGGTTTTATACGAAATACTCAGTGTCAGCCTAGAGTCTAGAATTGTGCCCGGTAAGGCTATAGGCTCGCCCCCTATCACATCATGGGACGGAGAAATTTGGGTGGTTACATCTCTGACTACCCCTTCGGGAATTACAGGCGTGAGTGCGTATATGTACTCGTATATGTATGTATCAGGCAACAACTTGAGCGAGACATTTAATTATGTATATATATATTTTTTTTAATAGCATAGACCGGCAAACGAGCCAGTGGGCCACCTGATGATAAGTGATCACCACCCACGTACGCCCACAATAACAGAAGCATCATGGGCGGGTTGCCGACCTTAAAGGAAAGGTATAATTAAGTGATTACCTATCAGGTTCGTGTCCCTTGCACGCGTATGTGAGTCGCGTCGGTCTGCGCAGCGCGCCGGCCGCGAGCCAGATGTCGCCGCGCGCCGCGTGCGCCACCAGCGCGGGCGCGCGCGGACACATCGCCGGCGTCAACGGCGCGCCGCCACCAGTGTTCAACGAACGCGGCACTAGCGGCGGACACTGCGACACAACACACAACATACAACATACATCTAATATCAATTACCTAACATTTAACAAACACTCGACAACAATAGGGTAGTTGACTAGATTTTTTTTATTATTTAAATCAATAAGTTACGTTACTCAAAATCTATTGCAGAAAGAATTTTATAAATCCGACCAAAAATAAATAAGTTAGAAGCCATTCAAATCCTGTAGAAGGGGTAATTGTCAAATGACAGACGACGCAAACTTTGACGTCACTGTGTAAATGTTCATTATGGTGCACGCGTGCAAGCGAGATAGTGAGATATCCCTACTACGCACCCACTTTTCCTAATACCAACATTTAAAGTCATAACTGCAGGCACATTTCTAAACCAATTTTGATTGTGTTTTCATAAAAGGGTTTCTTTTGCGTGTCATTTTCTGTTGCTTATAAAATAATGTATAAACTTCAATATAGGAAACTACCCTATTAGAAATACTTAAGTAATCTTTAGACGACTAACGGCCATTTTCAATAATTTTATTACTTTGATTCACGGATAAATCCAACGAAATAAGATGACTATTTCGATGGGAAAATAGCACATATGAGCCAATCAGAATATAGTTTGAAAGTCATGCGTTTGGCCTGCCCGATGTCAGAAAAAGCCAAAGTGTTGATTAAGTTGGCTGATCTGGCTTTAAGTAGGTAGTATAAGTATTGGTACTAATGTCTTTTTTTGTGTTTTTGTCTTTACAGGGCGATGTGGTCGATCAGCGACAAAGCTCTGAATATTTTTTTAAAAAAAGGTCACTCCTACAAATTACTTAATTTGATTGATTAATTTCCGGGATTTATCCGGATTGTTATTGAAAATGGCCGTTACAGATTTTTAACATAGCTCAGAACTGTCTTGAACTTTCACACAAAAAAACCGCATTCATATTGGTTCATTAATTTATGCGCTAGATCGGGGGTTTAAAATGAATTAGTATTCATACTAATTGGTAGTAATAAAATAAAAACTGGTTTTATTACACACTAAAAGTCCATAGTGTTAGTAGGTACAAAAAAATAACTGTTAAACATGCTACGCTTATTAAAAATTAGCTTGATTCCTGCTAGAGGTGTCATCCGAATCTCGCCTCATTTTTTTTATTTCTATTAATCATAATAAGAAGTTGACGTCAGGCAGGTGGCCGTACAAGCCATATCTTTCTGTAACATGTGTTAAAAAGCATGTTGCGCCAACCCTACTGCGAGTGGGATAAGAGCAGGTGGAGAAGAATGGTCGTTGTAACCCGTAAACACCCATGCTATCGATATATCTTTGCCAGCGCAGTGGCAATTTATCGATATTCTTCTTGAAGAAATCTGCTGGACAGGAGGCAACAAACTCTTAAAAAGAATTTTGTACTGCAGCCGATTTTTCCAAGAAGGGCATCGATATATCACTGTGGTCACTTTGATTAATAGAAATAAAATATATGGAAAAGAAAATATTTAACTTTTGTCATACATAACACTAAATTCAAAGGTAAAGAAAGACCTATTATTATAAAGTTCTATGTTGTATAATGTTTATCATTAGAACCCAAGCCTGCTTATGACATACAACCTTGTGATAATGGAACAACTAAATAACGACTTTAATTAATAT
This sequence comes from Mimas tiliae, assembly GCA_905332985.1. NCBI lineage: Eukaryota > Metazoa > Arthropoda > Insecta > Lepidoptera > Sphingidae > Mimas > Mimas tiliae. The sequence goes on from HG995238.1 coordinate 5,434,336, forward strand.
TCTATTACAATAATTGATATACTTTGGACGAGGTTAATGCCCGAACCTATAAAAAAAAATTGTAACGTTTTTTTTATAAAACTCATTAAAATGCATATGTATGATAATTGAGTTACATTCTTTCAACATTTCAATTAGAAAAGCTAAAAATAACAGTCACGCACATTTTAGCACTATTGCCTTGGTGACTAATAATGGATTTTAGTGGATCAACTGACTATGTATGCACTCACGCCTGGAATCCCCGAAGGGGTAGGCAGAGGTGCACCAGTACGTCCACATTTCGCAGACCTTATTACCGTCCCATGATGTGGTAGGGGGCGAGTCTATCGCCACACCGGGCACAAATCCAGACTCCGGACTGATACTGAGTATTTCGAAATAGAAAAACCCAATATAATTTTTTCCTGGGGTTCGAACCCGAGACCTCAGCAAAACAGTTGTACCGCGCATGTATTACAACTACGCTACCGAGGCAGTCATGGGTTTACATAGGTCGATTTTAGTCGATCAACTGACTCTGTATCTTATGAAATCGATTGAAAAGACTGTTGAAGAGTTGAGACGGTTCAAACCGCATGCGATTTAATAGTTGATCAACTAAAATCGAGTCATGTGAACCCATTATGATGTAACAATTAAAATTAATTAATTTTAAGAAATGACTGTATGACATTAAAAATTAACTGACGTCTCTGAGGGAAAGTCTGATTCACCTGGTTAGGACCTTCCTCTGCAACAAACAGCGAGGAGGCGCAAGGGAACAGCACGCGGCCGGTCCTCGGGTGCAGTTCGTACGAGGCTATCCCCCAGGCCGCCACGCGCTGTCTCTCCCAAAGCAGTTGCTCTTCGCGCGACCACTTGCCTGATGTCACGCCTAATGCCACATTGGACTCGATGAGCGGCTTCCAGTCCAAACTGTAACAAGCTTGGTATACTAAAACAAAATATCTGTTGAATTTCCTATTAGCTAAATGCTCGAGTTTCTTTATTAACTTGAAACGAGCAGGACACTCACCTGATGGTAAGCGCAACGCCTCCCCATAATCTGAAACACCACACAGTACTTTGAGTTACAAAGCACTGCATGGCACTAGACTGTGTTTGTCACGCCAAGACGTTATGTTTAGTCACATAATGCTCAGTAATTGCAATGGCTGCTAGACTAAAATATCCTTTAATCCGAAACAACAATGCGTACACACTGTTGTGTGGCGGCAGAAATATATAAAGCGGTGACACCTAGCCAGACTCCCCTATCGAATACGAGGGACCTACCTACTAGTACGCGAGTAAAGCGTCACTGGCGCCAATGACGCCAAATCTGTGTGTTAGTATTACATTATGCACTATGTCAATCTGAGGGAAATCATCTGATGGTAGCGTTGACCGCACGGCGTCACTAGCATTTAATTATTACTTTTGGTATGGTGTTGACCTGGGATTAAGGGTGAAATGGTTTAACTTCAGTGAGCTGATCACCCGTTTGTGCTACTCACAGACGTCCCCACCATAAATACAAATACAATGGTGTTGACACATGACAGCATCACTGCCGCTAGCGACTGACCCTTGAGGCAACATCGAAAGATAGTTTTTAGTTTCACAACTAGCTTGATTTTTTCAATAACTATTAATGTCAATAATATAGTGTTAGGGTATTCACTTTTTATTGGTTAATTAAGGGTATTTAAGAAAATAGTAGTGGCAGGGTGGATAAATCATAGAAAAGAGGTTTTCACCATGATTGGGGCCAGTTTGCCAGTTACCAGTACCCAGTACTGAGGGCTGAAGCCCCAGCCAGAAGCCAGTTTGTAGTGTCCAGTTCTCAGTAGCTCTGATGGTCTACGATTCCATCCTAGTTTAAGTCTTAACTATAATTAATTAGAGAGGGGTCTCTAGAGAAACCTGACATAGGGTTTGTAGAAAACAAACATTGTAAAAGTGACCAATAAACCATTTGTAGAATTGATAACAGAAGTTTTGTATTTATAGAATAATACTGATCTCACATCTAACAATAGTATAAATTAAAATAGTAAAGTTTGTAAACAATGATATATAAATATGTGTAATCAAATCATATAATAACATAATATGTAAATAATATGTCCCACACTGGGCACGGTCCTTATCTACTAATGTTAGGTCTTATGAGAATGAGTAGTTGACATTCCTACAATTTGGTGTTATTTTATTACTGTATAGACTAAATTTAAACTAAGTTTATATCAGTTCCATCCTTTTTTTTTTTTATAGTATAGTCCGGTAGACGAGCAAGTGGGTCATCTGATGGTAAGTGATCTCCACCGCCCATGTACGCCCACAATACTAAAATAATCATGTGCGCGTTGCCGACCGAAAGGGATAATTAAGGGATTGGGAAGGGGTGGGGATTTAGGCCTCCGGATATCCCACTCATCGTACAAAACGCAGCAGCAAGCTGCTACTTTACGTCGGTTTTCTGTGAGACAGTGGTAACGACCCGGACGAGCCGGCCCATCCATGCTGTAGACAAAATTGTCTACAGCGTAGCTCTACCACTCGTTATCCATTGCAGATAGTTAGTTTATAATCATAGTTTAGTCTGTACGGATTGAAGTAATTATGTGGAATAGATCTGTCTTTGACAAGGATATTATTAATCAAATTACGAAAGTGGACCACTTGATGATGATTTGTACTATTGATGAAATGTAATTTATTTCAATATGAGTTAATAAATTATATCTTAATATGAGTTTAGATACCTTATAACCGGCTGGTAACTAGTGGCAACATAGATGAGATGTTAACATTAAATAAAATTAACCTAACTACTACATATCAGTAAAATATACAATTGGTTTAAAATGTACTTTTTGTTCAAAGTACTTTAGTTCACAGTGGATTTTTAATATGCATACTCATAGATTAAATTTAGAATAGCATTATAAGTTGAGTGCTGAACAGTTTACACATCTCTCAATTTCCTGACATGGCAAGACTACATCTGCTCAGCAAGAAATATCGGGTTTCCTGGTTTCCTTGCTTGAGACCAACTAAACTAGTACAAAAGAATTATATGAACGTACCGAACGTTGTTGGGCTGCTGTGTCGGAGTCACGTCCGTGTACAGTAGAGTAATCTCCCAGCCGTTCTGTGGAGGCCGCAGAAAGTAAATTCTCATCTTTCCATTGCTCAATTTCCTAAAGGATATCGCCATTGGCGCCATCATAGACAAAGAGAATAACTCCTTTCTCAGATCGTGCACGGCCTGCCTCACTTCTGCCCATGAGTACTTCTTCGAAGGCGACCTCACCACGTCGCCTGCTGCAGCACCATCTCCAGCCTCCCTCACTTCCATTTCGATTTATATTTTATGAATTTATTATCGTACAAAAATCTTTCTCATATTGCAATAAAAGCTTGATATTGTATCGACACGTAGGATTATTCGGGCGTATGCCTGATTACTTAGTACTTTAACCTCATTATAATAATAAATTTATCTTTTAAAATTTTTGATGTAATAGAGGCCAACGCACTAATTTTTCTTTGACTTTTGTCTTGCCAAATGGTCGCTGCCGGATTGTAGGGCTACGATGATAACACGAAATTACTTTCGTGAAAATACTTTACATCTCTGTTTTTTCTAGCGCGTCAGAAAGAGATAAAGTCGATTTATCTGCAAATGTCAAACTAAAATGAGGATATTGTGAGTACATTTGGATACACAAATAAACGCATATTTATTTACTATTTATTATCTATCTATTCTTTTAAATACAAGCTAAGAATAGGAGATACTCATATGATCGTTACCTATATTCTATCTATCGACAGATTTGCTTACTGTCAATTGTTTTTTGACAGACCTTCCATACAAAATGTGTCAAAATTTTACTGCCGATAAGCAAATTTGTCGATAGACAGAATATTGGGAACGGCCAATAGAGTACAATAGTAGAGATATTAGTACAAAAGACAGTAAATGCATGCAAAAATCTGACTCAATGAGTTAATTTAATGAAATTGAATGAATCGACTTTAGGTTCGTTAGTTTACTGAGCAAGACAATAAGTCATGTAACACCTAATGGTGGGTTTATAGCTTAGACCCACCAAACAAAGAAAAAGAGCAAGTATCTAAAGCATGATTTGCTTAATATTCTTGATCTTTCAGTAAAAACGCAATGAATCTATTGATTTATACTAAACGTAAAGGCAGTCACTCACCGGGAGCAATCGTTTGTAATGTAAGATTCAATATTGAGAATTACGTTACTATCACAGAAGATTATTACTCTCACGAGATTACTATACTGCGCTAGCTGAACTGACTAACTGAGGAGCATTCAATGTATTAACCGCTCGAACTTTGAACGTTATACATTGCAGTACTGTGTATAAACTGTAAGCATTCAAAAGTGTAACATCGAATCAGTTATTTTGACAATGTCTTATTCCAACATATTACAAATTGTATCACGGTTATGCGAACTGCAATGCTCAGTTCTTCTCACTTATTACTGTAATGTTACAAATTATATAATTACAGTTAACGCATTGTAATGCTCGGTTCTCCTGACTTACTAACGTAATGCTCGAATCTGCAATCTGTTACATTACATTACATGCCAATACTTCCGATGATTGACCGCCTAAATAAAGCGAGCAAAAATGAACTAGAATTCGTGCAGTGTTTAAACCAAACGAGCGAATGTTCATTCTATCCACCCTATGAAATTCTTTTGATGTAAACAGAGACACAGCATTCCTTCATTGTACTATCTTTGTTCACGTTGATTCTATGAAGTATTCCAAGAATGCTCGCTCGCTGTATTTAAACAGTGCATGAGCGTGCCATGATGTGATAGGGGGCGAGCCAATAGCCGGGCACAATTCCAGACTCCAGGCTGATAGTGAGCATTTTGTAATAGAAAAACCCAATATCACTTTTACCTGACCCGGGGATGGAACCCTCATGAAGACCTCATGATGGGGATGAAGACCTCAGCGTCAGCCTCAGTCGTAATGCATATGCATAACAACTGTGCCATCGAGGCAGACTCCGTTTTAATTGAAAAAATATCGTGTAAATTATGGATTTTCTCAAGAAGAACGTTCACTAATGACCTTGTTTCTTGGTTCAATTCAGACATAAATTGTTGTCCACTATCGACCAACTTGACGAATGAACAATATGTAAGCATTCTAATTGTTGTTGTTATTATTCTTACTCATTGGTAGGTTTTTTTCTCATGATTAAGAAGGAACGCTTTTGATACAGCTCTAGCTCCCTGTGCGTTTGGTCTAAACCCACCTTTAAGATTTCTCGATCAGATTTTGTCTATGTGAGAATAGACCAAACTCCAAAGGAACATAGAACCAAGAGCATTATTTGGTAAAAAATCATAACCTTTACTGTAAGCGAAAGCGAAATAAACAGCGAACAATAGAAATAGAATTCGTGGAAATTTCGAGCATTCACTTATTTCGCCAGGTTGCATTTCAAGTAGTTAGAACATACGAATATTTTGAAGATCTCCGAAGAGTGAGTGTGTCCCAAAACAACAAAACGCTCTAGGAATCTGTTCGCTCGCTTATTTGTCATTCACATCAAGTGAGCAAGCACTCTTTGAACGTTCCCAGAAGAAGAACAACGAACAGAGACCGCTCTATTTACGCTAAGCAAATTTGATAAAATGGGAATAGAACGAGTATTCGTCGTTTAGTCTAAACCTACCTTAATAATTTGTATTATGTATCCGAATTCACTTCTTTACGCGAATTATTTGACAGAAGAATGTTCGTTCTGAATTTAGCCATAATTTACTAGTAATATGTCCTCATTTATCGAAATAAGATTATCCCCATTTAACTAAAGATAACTGATTTTTATGGTTCAATAGATGTTTAAATGTGATCAATAATTATAATAATAATAATATCTCAGCGAATGAAATATATATGTATTTTTTTATTTATAGTACAAAATGCTATTCTAGTACCTTATTATGGTTTTATTGTAATTTAAGATAAAATCAACCCCTAACCAATAGGATGGTTTATTATACTACCATTCTCCTACAGTGATAATAAAGGATTGCTGAATATGTCTAATAAAAAACGTAATAGTTTCAAGGTCATTTAATATTGAGCGGATATGACACAATATTTTTCAAAACTGCCGCAGTTCCGGCAACAATTGCCGCCGAAGTGTCAAACAGGCAACAGCGCAAAAATGTCGCTATAGTGGTCAACGCGACGTTGTTTTCATTCACTATTTACGTGCATATAAAATGGCATCAGACACTCGTGTGTTACGGACTTGTGGTTTAATAATATACCTATTAATTCGCGTGAATGCGTCGTTTGACAACAACGCGGTACCAAGAATACTTTCATTGAAAATTAATAGTAAAATATGTGAAGAGAATACATGTAAATATTTTTTAAACGTGAGCGGTGGCGAATTTATCGGTCATTATTCATTGAGGCTGACCCCGTCGGCGGCTCCGAGGGGTGGCAGCTGTGACGTAATTCACCCTAATTATGAAATTAAAGAAATTACAAGTGGAAAGTATATTACTACATTGCAAGTTATTTTACCAAATCGCAGCGGTAAAATATTCTTTTGCGTGCAAAACCGCGATGAGAAAAATATACCATTTGGCGGAAAATGGGTTCATCAGGGTGTTGATTATTATTTGGACCCGAAAAACGACGTGGGAACGCCAGACAACACTCTGTAAGTATATTCATTTCATGAGGCAAGAAATCTTATTCAATATTTGCAAATGTATGAAATGTATATGTAATGCCCAGCGAAACCTTACCTGCGTCGAGTGCGTTGCCCTGTTGCTAAAATTAATGAATTTTAAAAGCTATATATTATAAAGGTACATAGAAAAGATTTTTGTTTCAAAGCAGTTGGATATAAAATATTTTTATTTCAAAGCAATTGGATTATTCTATAACAATAATTCTCAACATTTGTTTTATATTGTAAAAATTATGTTTTTTTAAACCTTTTTTGATGAGTTCTATGTTATAAAAATAAAAAAATAAACCAGGATTATAAAAAGATACTTGGATAAACCAGGTCTTTTAGGCCATTCAAAATCCACAATATTATATGTATGTATTTTTGGTTTATGTTTAGTATATGTATGTGTAGAAATAGCAAATTCCTACACAGCCTGGTTACACAGCTAAATATACTTTTAACAACTTTAAAAGGGAATATCTCACTATTCCCCTAGAGTCATTATGAAACTTCCATACTATTCTACAAGATGGTAGGTCCCTCGTATGCGAGAGGCTGTCTAAGTTGGTACCACCGCTTTGTCTATTTATGCCGCCAAGCAGCAGTGTGTAAGGACTATTGTGTTTCAGTTTGAAGGACATTGAAGCCAGTGAAATTACTGGGCACTATGAGACTTAACATCTTATGTCTCGGGGTGACGAGCATAGCTCAATGCCATACAGTGCTTTGTAATACAAAGTACTGTGTGGTGTTGCTTCTGTTTATAGGCAGGCGTGGCGTTTACCATCAGACAAGCGACTTGCTCGTTCTGTCACTCAAGCTAATAAAAAAGAGTGTATATGTGCATAAACATTTATAACATCAAATAAAACCTTAAAAACGATGCGGTGACAACTCGTCACATTAGCTATGTCGTGGTTTTCCCTGATAGGTCACATTCAGTAATATGTCACTTTGATTAACGTTTATGTCAGTTTCCTCTACTCGTCTCATGCTATATTTGGTCTTTGCTATATTTGGGTATAAAATCTTTATTTATTTCGATTTACGATTTCGTGTATTTGTGACAATTTCTCCTATATAAATTATAAGATTTTCAACATTTAAAAAACAGGTTTTTTTTGTATGTTTTTTTATTTAAACGAGCAAGTGGGTCACCTGATGGTAAGTGATCTCCACCGCTCTTGTACGCCCACGATCATACCAAAATCACGGGCGTGTTACGGACCTTAAAGGAAAGGGATAATTAAGGGATTGGGACGAGGAGGGGGATTTGGGCTTCCGGTAACGTTACGCGATATTTCCGTTAAATGTGTAATATTAATAATCAAAACACTCTGGGGTTAGGACCACCGGTGGCTTAGGTACTAGACCTCGCCATTGGAAGATGATATGCTTTTAAAATAAAAAGAACACTGTACCTACAATAATAATTTATTGTTAACACTTCTACATTAAATTTCCATGAAACCTTGGTATCTGGACTAGGTCACTTTGTATCTCAGCTGAATGAAGCGAAATACCTATAGAATGAGTTGAATTAGAAAGCTTAGTCACACAAGGTGACGTATTACTGAAAACAATAGTTTTCCTTCATAGGTTATAACAAGGAAAACGACGAAATAGCTAATTATGACAATCTGTCACCACATTCCCTGAAATACGCACTCGCGCCTGTAATCACCGCAGGGGTAGGCAGAGGTGCAACTAGTACACCCACATTTCGCCGAGCGTATCTCCCTCCCATGATGTGATAGGGGGCAAGCCTATCGCCATACCGGGCACAAATTCCAGACTCCGGGCTGATACTGAGTATTTCGTAATAGAAAAACCCAATATCACTTTTACCCGACCCGGGGATCGAACCCGAGACCACAGCGTCAGTCTCAGTCGTAACGCGTACGCATTACAACTTCGCCACCGAGGTAGTCAACATTCCCTGAAAGTATGTACATTACGATATTGAAACAACCATCAAAATTGATTCATGGGTTTAAAAAACATCTCAAACAAAACTAGTTAGTTACATGGCAGTCGAGTACAGAACCATCTTTTTCATGTCGGTAAAGAACACGCGCTCCGTGGCGCGTAAAAAATAATTCAATAAATAAGATGCAAGCCTTCGAAAAGTACGCTCGACAAAATCCATCGGAAGCTACAGAAAACATTAAGACGAAAAAAAAACCCAATAGGGTAGTTGACTAGTTTTTTTTTATTATTTAAATCAATAAGTTACGTTTCTCAAAATCTATTGCAGATAGAATTTTATAAATCCGACCAAAAATAAATAATAATAATAGTTAGAAGCCATTCAAATCCTGTAGAAGGGGTAATTGTCAAATGACAGACGATGCAACCTTTGACGTCACTGTGTAAAATGTTCATTATGCTGCACGTGTGCAAGCGAGATAGTGAGATATCCCTACTATGCACCCACTTTTCCTCATACCAAAATTTAAAGTCAGAACTGCGGGCACATTTGTGAACCAATTTTGATTGTGTTTTAAAAAAAGGGTTTCTTTTGCGTATCATTTTCTGTTGCTTATAAAATAATGTCTTAATTTCAATTTAAGAAACTACCCTATTCTAACTATCAAAACTCGAGACCAAAAAAAAATCAATGGATTAAGTCATCAGATGATATTATTCTGATGTCTAATTTTAATTTGCAGTTGGTGTTACAGCAACGAGCAAACAATGAACAATATTATATTTTATAGCCAATAAAATACGTGAATCCTATTATTATCTTTTGAAGATTTTTTTAAATGTTTCATGATGTGCGAAATGAATCATGAAATTCCTAAGTTGACTTTGATGTCATGTTCTAAATAACATTGTTTGGTTTCAATATTGTTCGATTTTTTAGTACATAATGCTAGTATATTCTCTGTGGTTACATTACAAAGTCCTGGTAGGTACTTAAGTTTCATGTACTTACATCTTATGCATTGGCTTAACTTGGTTTCTGTTGTGGGGATCAGACTACAGGTCGCCTCATGTAATGCCAAATACCTTAAATCTATGGGTACGTGGGATATCGCCAGAAATACTTTTTTGACAACTGTATAAAATATCGTTGATTATAAAAACACTTAGCTGGCCCTCGCGGTTTCACCGCAGGCCTGTTACGGCCCTATTCCCATGGGTCATAGCGTGATATACCTACATATAAACCTTGCGGCGTAAAATTTCTAAATTATATTAAAAACTACATCTAAATCCGTTGCATAGTTTAGGAGAAATCAGCAGAAAAACAGACGCAGATAGCGTCTTTGTTTTTTACTTTATTTTTGTTAGCTACTTTTGTTACCATGAGCCACACACTCCTACAGATATATGGAATCCTGGTGCCTTTATTGTTATGTTCGAGTAAATAAATGTTATTTTACTAGGTGGTAGGTGTCTCGTATGCTAGAGGCCGTCTGGGTCTACCACCGCTTTGTCTATTTCTTCCGTCAAGCAGCAGTGTGTAAACATAGCATTCCGGTTTGATGGACATTGAAGCCAGTGAAATTACTGGATGTTTTGAGACTTAACACCTTAGTCTCAGGGTGACGACCGCAGTTCAGTGTCATGCAGTACTTCGTAATTCGAATGTCTGGTTGGTTGGTGTTGATTCTGTTTATAGGTAGGCGTGACACTTAGCATCAGGCGAGCGAGTTCGTGATCTAAACCTAATACTTATTTTATGTTTATCAAAATGTCGCATTTCCTTGTCTTTGGATACCTAATCTGCGTATTCGTATTAAATCCATCCAATGGTCATTTCATACATTATCAATAGGGAAAAACATCATTGACATTATCGCATGGATTTATCAAGGATATTTTTAACCCTGATGTTATTGAGTTGTGGCTCGCCCCAGTACGTCAATCAGTATATTGCGTCTATTGTAGTGGGCTTCGTCTACCTGGATATATGCTGTTTTCTATATTATATTCATTGCTAAAAAAGTAAACAAACACGAAGGAAGGACATGGCCCAAATTATAAAATATCAAGTCATAGAAAATGTATAATAACAAAAAAAACAAACAAAATTAGTATAAATGCGTGTAGCAAACATGCTTATCAATCGTTTGGTTGGACGTCGGCAAAATTATCAATAATCCAGTCATCGAAATGAGATGACAAGAAACGTAACTCAAGCAAAAAATGACCCCACCAAAACTCTGTGCAAGGCAAAAGGGGGCGGCGCTATAAAAGTCCGTGCAGCTCGTTTATTCATCAATTCATAAAATCTATTCATGATCTATAGTTGACACTTTACATCTATTTTTTTTCGCGGTGCAGAACGTCGTATCTCGATTTAGAAATTTAATATTTAGGCATTAAAGTTGATATTGAACGTTCATAAATTTTTGTTGCGTGTATGAGTGTTACGTGTAATTAATTAGCTTTGCATGTGTAAGTAAGTGGAGCCGCATTTTTGGCAGATTCATATGAGAGTTATCGTTCTAGTTATCTTATTTCGATAAATCCAGTATCATTTCCAAATGCAACTACCAAACTCTTAGGCACTTCGATCTACGAGCATTAGATATCCTATTCGGTAGACAATAGAAATAAAGAAAGAAAGAAACCAATTTATTTGTCACAGACACGACATATTTACACATGTACAAAACAAATATAACAAAACTTAATTAACTAATGACACGCAGTTGCAATACTCACTGTTCTTTATTCAGTTTCAAGTGCAACCCTGTTTTCACTCACATAGTTAAACTGTTGATAGTTCTTTTCATTTTGGCTATGTTTGCTGTGCTATAATGTTAGTAAGATTTTTGAGAATGATTCTCCGCTTCAGAAACAATTACGATAAAGCTTCTTGAACTAAACAAATAAAATTACATTTGGTGTTGTTCCTTCTATTAGTTCTATTGTACCAAAATAATGGATCTGTGTAAGGACTTTTTTTTGCAAATAGCATAGTAAATTGCTATCATGAATAGGGTTGCCACCTTTTTTTTTTGGGCAAATAAAGTCCATTGGGTATTCAAAGTAGAAAAAATAATATTGTGTCAAAAATAAAACATATTTTTCATTACTTTTAGTAACTTTATTCAATTAATATCAGAATGAAATGTTATCAACATAATTGCATGAGCCACATCTAGAAACGCTTATATCGCTGTTTTTAGCATGATGGTTAAGCGAACGAACTACCTACTCACATTCATATTTTTCTCATTTTTTATGTATTTTGAACAGACCTAATGTAGTAACTTGTTTTGTACTGTGGCGGTACACAGCGCGCACCGCACATGCAATGTTAACCGATCCTGAATCGCGCTAGCAAAGTTTGGCGACGGTTAGTATATATACAAGTTCCGAACATCAGCCATTGGAGGGGCCGCGGCCGGTGAGGTACAACATCTGCCTGACTGAAGATCTCCCCTTCTCTGGAGGAACATATATCACCCGTTCCTCTACAGTACGAATTGTCCAGAATAATTAAGATAAAATGTTAATGTAGTATCTCATGTAAGTGAATGTAAATTCTTATGAGAAATAAAGTTCTTTAACCAGAACTTTTAACAAATAATGATCTCTGCTAAATAGCTGCATAGCATCTTTACAGTCTATTGTTATCGCACCTACCCTCTGGTATACGTAGGTGGCCGACCTACCCTCGCCTCAACGGATAAAAGCAAACAGTATAAAAGATGTCGCATTGAACGGACAGGGCTCAGTGTTTATTTGTAGTTGTGACAGTATAGTAGCTGCGTTTGGTGTGAATTATTGGCATAAGCTAACACTATATTTAAGAATAAATAAGTAATCCATTTTTTATCAGATACAAAGACGCTTTGTTTCTTTCGTCTCGCCATTTGCTATTGAAAACGTCTTTTTGTCAATGCTGAGTGGCAAAGATGCATCGATAGCATGGAAAAAGATGGAAAGAAATACTTTAACTTTTTTCGTACAGAACGGCAATATCATAGATACATACCTATTACGTAAAATGAATCCTAGAGAAATCCAATCAATCATGCGAAATAAAGTATTTTCGCGTACTTTATTGTTCTCATGAAGTATAGAGTATAATTACCCTAATTAACGTAAAATACTAGCCCTGTATTATACTCGTCCCACTGCTGGGCACGGGCCTCCTCTACTGAATGAGAGGTTAGGCCTTAGTTCAATAGAGAGTATTATAATTAACGTATAATAAATACTCTCTATTCTAAAAAAAAGTAACTGGCGCCGCCGTCGCCGCTGCCAAAAGCTTGTCACGCTATCTCCTCCCAAACCGCTGCGGGTATGGGGTCGAGACCGATACCAATCGATGCAGAATAATGTGGGGAAGAAAGTAAGATGTCTCATATTCGTTGGACTTTAAGTTTTTTTTAATTTTATGTTTAGTGAAAAAACATGGACAAAGCCCCCTATTACTTTATAATAAAGTACGGGTTGCAACTCATCTCATCGTTCAATAGTATCTAACTGCTGAAGTTACTCATGACTGACTGCCTCTGTAGCACAGTTGTAATGCGTACCCGTTACGACTGAGGCTGACGCTGAGTTCTCGGGTTCGATACCCGGGTCGGGTGTAAAGTAATATTGAATGTTTCTATTACGAAATGCTCCATATCAGCCCAGAGTCTTGAATTGTGCCCGGTGTGGCGATAAGCTCACCCTCACCCTCACCCTATCACATCATAGGACGGAGATAGCTCGGCGATATTTGGGTGTACTGGTTATACACCTCTGCCTACCCCCTCGGGTATGTATATGCTGAAGTTACTTGCGTCCGTCACAAATATTTGCCGACCATGTTGGTAACATCTGGTTCCAACGCCATAATCAAAGACTAATTTCTATAAAATTTATAATCTTAGATCGTGTCACTTAGCGGAGCCAACTTGTCTGCCATGAAATGATGAAATGATAGTTTGGCCGCATGCCAACTGTAGTATTTAGAACACGTAGGTATATGTTTTGTTTTCATATAAGAAAACGCGGTAACCGAAACTCCAATATTATTTAATCTGCGCCTCCAGCCCGAACACGGATTCAATCACGTGCGAATGCTGAGAGAATTTTTCATTAGCATAAATCCATATAATCTATTTAATTCCGTCTGATTTTGCTATGTAAATGTTTTTTACTATCTCTATAAAATGAAGCGTGTTGACAAAACCTCTGTTCTATTGAAGTAATGAAGCTGTACATTATTTTATACTAAGCGGTTACAGGGTGTACAATAAATATATTTGAGACTAGCTTTTGCTCGCGGCTTCGCCCGCGTGAATGTCATTTTCCGGGATAAAAAGTACTTAAGTAAACTTAGTTACTCCTTATTACATCAGCTATCTGCCAGTGAAAGTCCCGTCAAAATCGGTCCAGCCGTTCCAGAGATTAGCCGGAACAAACAGACAAAAATTGTAAAAAATGTTATTTTGGTATATGTACCGTATATACATTCTTATGCATGTAGTAAAAAGTGGTTATTTTAATATTACAAACAGACTCTTCAATTTTATTTATTTGTATGTATAGATACCCGATTCATGAATGGATGCCATGCCTGTTTTTGTTGTTCATTTTGCCGTTTTCATTTGCCCAATGCTCTACAGTTTATCAAGTAAAGGCACAGCATAATAAGCTTATGTTTCAGTTGACATACGTCCAGTCTCCACTTGTGCTGTGCTTTACTTAATTCATTCATTATTTTGGTTATGACCCATAATAATTGGCCATGAATTAATAATAAATACCCAAATACCCAATAATAATAACCCAAACTTTAAAGTGATGGATGGATGGATGGTTTTTTTATGGCATAGGCCGGCAAACGAGCAAGTGGATCACCTGATGGTAAGTGATCTCCACCGCCCATGTACGCCCACAATACCAAAAGAATCGTGGGTGCGCTGCCGACCTTAAAGGAAAGGGATAATTAAGGAATTGGGAAGGGGAGGGAGTTTGGGCCTCCAGATATCCCACTCACCGTACGAAATGCAACAGCAAGCTGCTAGTTTACGTCGGTTTTTTGTGAGACAGTGATAATGACCCGGACGAGCCGGCCCATACATGCTGTAGACAAAAGTGTCTACAGCGTGGCTCTACCACTCATTATGATGACTGTTTTGTCTACAGCATGAATAGGTCGGCTCGACCGGGTTGTTACCACTATCTCACCGACGACGTGAAGTAGCAGCTTGCTGTTGCGTTTCGAACGGTGAGTGATATATCTGGAGGCCTAATTCCACACACGTCACTTAGAAAACTCAGAGGTGCATGCTCTTGGGCTGGTTTTGAACCTGCAACTTTCGTCTCGGCAGTTCGTACCACCCCGCTGAATTATCGTTGCTTGTTTATTTAGCAGACCTATATAAATTAATGTTGAAGTCTGTGGTCAATAACGTGCCGATACCTGTACTAACTGAACTACGTGAATCCTCGCGTTGTGTGCAAACACTGGCAATATTGACCACGACAAGGTCGCGCTGTAATGTTTGACAGAGTTTCGTCACTTACGAATTACGATATAACCAATTTACCCGTAACTATCTCTGAGTCACCGTGCTGAAAATATTATACTTCGCATCACTGAATATAATAAACTCATTTGTATTCATATCTAATCCGTATTAAGTAAGCGTGAACTTTTTTAATTTTAACCTATTCTTGTCTTGTAAGTCGGAAACATAAAATCATCATGTTCTGCTCGGTTAGGTACCGTGAAGTGTGCAAACATTAATTCCGATTCATGAGAGAATCTTAATCAAAAGTAAGGCTTCGAAAAACATATATGGGCCATTATTTTATTATAGGGACCAATGGAAACATTTGTAATTTTTTTTGAAAAATAAAGTTAGTATCTTTTACCGTTTTATGTCGATTTATGATGATTATGATTTAAAGTACCGATTACAGTCATGTGCAGCGATGTTTTCTGGTTAATTCCTTTATTTATTAGTGTTTATTCAAGGAATGGTTAGGAAATACAACAACTGCGTTACTTTTTTACAAAATTAGGTTTTATTTCTGGGAACATTTAGTTTGGTTTCAAAACATATCCCATATAAAGTTAAAACAGTATAGGATAATCTTATAATGTTAAATCACAAATATTGAAGTTTGTTTAACCTTTTCAATATCGTCATCAGTCACAATATATTGCAGTACGGTAACTCCTGTATTGCATGTTAAAGCCATTGTGTTCGAAGTCTTGTACTATAACAAAATAATAATAATATATAATAGGTTCACGATAATTACGACAATCATTCCGCAGTAGAGTTCATACTAGGGATCGTCCATTAATCACGTGAGGCTTTAAAGGGGGGGGGGGGGGTTTGTTAAAATGACGAAATATCACAAGGGGGAGGGGGGTGTAGTAAGATATCACGTGAATATATGCTAAAACATCACGTGATGAATGGACGGCCCCCTACCTGGGAATCCGGTTTAGCACCGTACGTTTCCACTGTTCATTTGTACCACGCACATACAAGCTCTGGAGTGATCTGCCTCGGTGTTACCCGAACGCTATGACATGTTCTTTAAACGAGGCTTAAAAAGAGTATTCCTTCTGTAGACAGCGGCTCGTAAAAGCCGAAAAAGATAAAATGTCCAAATATCTAAATCTGGCACACGACGTTACTAACATGTGGGATGTAGACTCGACTCGATAGTCGTTTTGCCCATGGGTTGATACCGAAGAGTCTCGACCAACATCTCCAGAGGCTCTCAATTGGTCGTTGGGCAGGAACCAGATGCAGAAAGCGGTGTTATTGGACACGGCACGCTTGTGAGGACGTTCCTCACTCTGGGGTCCTATCCACCGGTGGCTTGAGCCCAAAGCCTCGCCGTTGGAGGGTGATGTTCTTTATATTTTAATATATTTTTTTATATATAAAAAACAGGCAGTCTCATATCTCAAAATTGTGTCAGTTCAGTAATATAATTGTATATTATGCATCTCATGCATCGAAAATATCGGCGAGTACATATATTTTCAGATGTTAAAAATTACACAATACATATATGATGTAAACATACATCATAACAAATATGCGAAATAAAATAAATAAATGTCTCGAAGTTGTTGCGGCGCGCGTTTCAGTGCATGCGGCTTAATCTACTTCAATGTTACTTAAAATTGGCATATCCACGCTAATCACTAACGACTCTAGTTAAAAAATCGTTTGCGAGCGTACAATCAGTGATAATGGATCTATATTTTTATCTGCATCTTTCTGATGATCTTTAAATGTCCATTTATAACCGTCGTAAACTAAAGACTAAAATCTTAAAGTAATCTTGTGCTTATATGAAGTTATAGATAAGTGAAGCAGTGCGACCTCTAGCATCCTCCGATGAGGTCAATGTTTCGTACACGTCATAAATACCTAATTGTTCTGGCAGTCTTTGATAATCTGACTGAAAAAACTCGCAAGAGAAATAACTACCTACTAGCACTGTATAAATCTTCAATACCCAAAGCATAGCTCACGTTCGTCCATTCATTTTTTTAGCGGCCTTGCTCCGTATAGTGTGATCGTTAAAAAAACTTATAGTTGAAAGTCAGATATGAAATAGAAATAACACACGCGCATACAGAATATTCAATACATTTTACGATTGATGTACGAGAAAAAACTTATGACGCGCGCCACGGTGACGTTGGATAAACAAAAGTCTGACCTTGTAATTTCGAGTACCCGTAAATAGTAGGAAATTATATATACCGGGCAACAGGCTTCATTCTGATGGAAATAGATATTATTTGCAGGTGCATTCAGATATCAAAAAGCCTTTATATAGATTGATTACCAGCTCAGCGCATAGTTCTTAGGCATCTCGGTACTACATATCAACAGCCAGGATTACCAGCAGTATGAATTGTCAGTCTATCACTGCTATGTACTTGTTTTTATTGGAGGGAACATTCCACAAGTACGAACATTGTTCTTGCAATTCTATGCCTTTTATTCTGTCTACTATATATTTAGAGAATAATTTATGAATGATATGAAATATTTCAACAGAGTATTTAGACCACAACATTAAAATCATTAAATTCAGGACAACGTTTTACCCCTAGCTCTCCTCTAATTTAGAACCGATGCTTAGAACCCGTAAAAAGAGTCCTTGAGTAATGGCATCTGAAATATAGAATACTTACTAAAAATTGTTCGGTTTTCTGTAACGTGATGTTACGCTCGGATGATTGTATGCAATGTATGAACGAATCACCTTGGTTGTGTTGTTTCTTTTTTCTGGTTCACAATATAATTGATTTTGCCCTAGATTCTGCGTGAGGGATTTAGGTGAGAAAATACAAGTGTCACTTAGAGGCTAGAGCACTGTTCTTCTTGGCCCTAGAACATATTATATTTGCGGCGAAGTTTTGGGAATATAAATATTAATCATAAAGAAATTAAGCTGGCCCGTGATATTTACCTTGTGAAAGCAATCTTACGGGATTATCTTAAAATCCTAACGTATTGTTTTCTAATGTTCATACTTGTCATCAAAAACCTTTCATTCGATAAATTTTCACTTGTCACACATTTATTGTTCACAGTTCAAACACATCTCGACATGGCAAGACTCCAAACGCCAACATCGAAGAAACCACACCCGAGCCCGACTTGTCACGTGACATAGCCATAAACTACTTACCTAGTGTACTGAAACTTTCTCACGCAGAGAAGCGGGATATCGAAGTGCTCGTTCAAGATAGATTCGAACCTTGGAACGACCTGCAGAGAGATACCAGACCTAAAGGTCAGGTTGTCTTTGAAGGACAAACAAATTATGTCGGCAGATATAAAAGAAATATAGTGAGCGATAAAAGAACAAATTCAAGACAAGGTCAAGAAAATGAAGCTTTTAACGAAGACGAATATAAAATTGATCCATACGGCAGAAGTAAGAGTAACATAGAAGGAGAATACAAATATGACACAGAACCTGTGAATAATTTAGACAATAATCAAAGTAGTAGTAGACCTAATCGTCCTAGTATTAAACCTCCTAATACAGTTAGTCCAAACAAAAATTATACTACGAATAAAATTAAACCAAAAGTATCAAAAATTCCTTCATCTGTCATACGTAAAAGAAATTTAGAAACTATTCTCAAAGAATTTTATAAAGACAATAACTTTACGTCTGATTCATATAACAAGGAGAAACATAAATCAGAAAAGATAAAGGCCGATGCTAGAGTTCCGGTTTTAGGCGTAAACGATGCTATAAACGCAAGTCCAGGTAAAGTAAGGAAGCCACGACAGTTGGAAATGTCGGACTTTACGAGCGTCTACGCCACACAAACTCCTTTAGTTATTGAAGGAATCAGGGTTGAAGACTCTTCCAAAGAACCTAATATTATAGAAGGCAGTATACCTAGCGTGCTGGCTGAAACTGGAGTCACTTTGAGGTGAGGAAATTCCTTTTTTTTTAGTTAACTTTAATCAGTATTATATAGTATCTTTCTATTCTATTCTATTTTTAGATTATGGCCCCATCGATTTTCGATGATTTCGCCAATGTCAAGTATTATAATAGCAATATGTAAAAATAAAGATCAAAACGTTATAGTTATAGCCTTCGCAGATGTGAAATTCCCAAAGATACGATATTGCGTCGACAGTAGTGTAAACTAAAAGGAGGACGTATTCCATTCTTCAGTCTCGCGACTGTTAAAGAGTTGTTACCATCAAGTATTCAGTAGTAGTAGGCATTAGGCACCTTTGAGTAAGATAACTTATAAAGGCTAATTGTAAAACCACTTAAAATTTTAATTTTATTGAGTTATATTTTTAATTGAGACAAATGCTTACATCTAAGCCACTTATTTAAATATATGAAGAACTTTCTATGCTCAGTGCATATCTTGATGATTCCTTAACCGACTTCAAAAAGGAGAAGGTTCACAAAACGGCGCATTTTATGTTACGCCTATTGTGGACACATTATGTAAGTCAAAAATAACAATTTCTGTAGTTAGGTCTTTTTGGATTCGATGCAATTTAAGATACCAGACAGCGGCACTGGCACTAAAGATGTATAGTACTAGTGCACTTATTTTTTTAAGTTTGCTTTATGTTTAGTTTATTAACATGTGCGCCACAAACATTAAGCACGAGGCCGAGTTACTTTTAGGATGAAGAGAGATCTAAATATCGCTCCTTAATCCATAAAATTTATGTGTAGTTTGATATGAGTAAATCCTGAACTCTTCAATTTCATGCAGAGGCGCCTCTCCCTGGTTGGGCAAACCCTGACTGGGACTTAGTGAACAAAAAGGTATTTTGTTCTTTTAGAGTGTTCGGCGAGGGCCTTACAACCAGGACGGTGATAGCGTTCACACACCACGAGCAGGTATACGGACAGCCTTGCAAGTTTCTACTCAAAGGGGAATATATGGTGAGTGTTATGATATGATATTCCTTTTCTATTGCACATTGCCCCACATTGTAAATGCCAGGGTAATATTAAATGTCAAGTCGATGACATGTAGCTGAGCCTAATCGATAAAGCTAATAATAATAATATTTTGTTACTGTTTCTTTTTATATATGTATGTCATAGGCCGGCAAACGAGCAAGTGGGTCACCGGATGGTTAGTGATCTCCACCGCCCATGTACGCCCATAATACCAAAATAATTATGCGCGCGTTGCCGACTTTACAGGAAAGGGATAATTAAGGGATTGGGAAGGGGAGAGGGATTTAGGCCTCCGGATATCTCACTACCGTACGGAACGCAGCAGCGAGCTGCTACTTTACGTCGGTTTCCTGTGAGACGGCGGTAATGACCCGGGCGAGCCGGCCCATTCATGCTGTAGACAAAAGTGTCTACAGCGTGGCTCTACCACTCTAAAAACTGAACTGAATATTCTTCTTCCACCTGCCCGTATCCCACTCGCAGTGGGGTCGGCGCAATATGCTTTTTAACAGACATAACCGAAATATTAGGCTTGTAGTCTTTGCGACCGGCCTCCTGCCTGACGTCAACCACTCTGGGGAGTAAACACCCAGACCCGAAACAAATATTTGTTGATCACACAAACATTTTGTCATCAATCAAAATCAATCACTGCGCCACGGAGGCCAGTGATAGCGAATACTGAATGTTGTTAAAAACAAAATATTATCGAACTCAGGATGGTCAAACTTGCCCATAATTTTGACTTAATTTGACAATTTGAGACTTAATAACTTATGTTGTAATTAAAGTTCTGTGTGGTGCTGCTTCTGTTTATGGGCAGGCGTTGCGCTTACCATCAGGCGAGCGACCTGCACGTTTCGTCATTCAAGTTAATAAATAAACATAAAAAAAATCTCTTTCAGGTAAAAGAAGGATCACTCAAGCCAAAAACAGCGCTATTCGATATAATAGCGCCAGCACCATTAACTGAACCAAAGCTTTACATATGCGCGAAAAACTTGCGACCAGGTCTCGCAGACCCGACCAAAGATGAAGAGAAATACATGCATCAAGGCAACGAGACGTTCAAAATTATCGCGACCCATAACACTCTACTGCCGTTGTGGTTCTCCCTGACACTCATTCTAGTATGTCTGACGTTCTCTGCCTTGTTCTCTGGCCTCAATCTCGGCTTGATGTCGATGGACCGAACTGAGTTGAAAATTATATCTAACACTGGCACAGAGCAGGAGAGAAAATATGCCAGGGCCATTATGCCAGTGCGGGACCATGGTAATTACCTGTTGTGCAGTATCCTACTGGGCAATGTGGCTGTTAATTCGACGTTCACGATTTTGTTGGACGAATTGACGTCGGGTCTGTTCGCTGTGATCTTCTCCACGCTATCTATTGTGTTGTTAGGTGAGATCACGCCTCAAGCGATTTGTTCCAGGCATGGATTGATGATTGGCGCCAAAAGCATCATGGTGACGAAGGTAAATATACATATAACTTTTTCCATTCATTAGATCCTAATTCTTACAGTGAAAATCCGTCAAAATGGCTCTCCAGAGGAGAGCTTTCAGGGAGGCGGCCATACTAACTATGTATAAGCTAAATCTTTCTGTGGCATGTTTTAAAAAGCATGTTGTGTCGACCCCACTGTGAGTGAGATAAAAGTAGGGGGGGGAGTGATTCTTTGATCCTCCGGAAATGTACTTACCGTGCGAAACGAAACAGCAGAGCTCCCGCTGCATATCGATTTTTTGTAAGGCGGTAGTAGTACCACTCCGGTCGAAGCCAGGCCCATCCATGCTATAGATAAAAATGCTTACAGTGTGGTTTTATTGATATTTGATAATAAACCTACACATACAAAGCAATAAATAGTAATTAAAATAAATAAATAATAAATATACTCAACAGTCACACAAATAGTCCAGACCCTACACTATTAATGTAACACTTGTATCATGAGTATCAGTAACTACGAGTCTTACGGTCCCACTACACTGACCCGAAACAACATTTGTGGATTACATAAATTTGTCTCGGTGCGGGAATCAAACCCGGGGCCTCTCGTTTCATAGCCAGTTATTCGCCCGCTACGCCAAGAAGGCTGTCGTGAACTGAAATCATTTTAATTTGCACATAATTTAATGTAATTTCTGCTATCGAAAAATATATTTGTTACAGGCTGTGATGGCTTTGACTGCTCCGATGGCGTTTCCAGTCAGCAAACTCCTGGATTATTTCCTAGGGGAAGAAATAGGCAGTGTCTACAACAGAGAACGGTTGAAGGAGCTTGTTAAGGTAACGTACATTTCGGCGAAGCCTACAGTCGTGCCTTCAATACCTGTAACTCCGCCAAATGTGGACCCATTTGGGTCATTATATTTGTATTTGATTGGGTTTACTCCGATAGTGGTCCTATTTAAAAAAAATGAATATATAAAACTTCGACATATACAACGTGTTATAGAAAGGGGCGGGCAAATTTAAGCAATGTATAGTGTAGGGTATAAGTAATTATCTCCCATAGTACCAAATCCGATTGCATAGCTAGTACAATAATTATAGAATTTTATTTTTTTATCGAATGAGTAACATGTCGATATCGACTTTCAACTTTGGACAACACTAAATGATAAACAATGATACTATAGACCTCCTTTCATTTAATTATTTTATAATTAAAAAAACATTTGTTGTCAAATGTTCTGATTTTATGAAGTATGATTACGAGTTAAAAAAATATGTTTTAATTGACTAAAAACAAGTATTATGTATTGGTGTAACTGATAAAAGTTTTTAAGAGGATCGTCGACTGTAATAAGCCAAATTCATAGATGGAAGACCCGTGAATGAAGTCTTTAACATGCTTCTAAAGGATGGTACCTATTTGTCTTCAACACACAATCTCTTTCAGGTGTTAATTTGTGTTTAAATTACAAGTTACGTACGTATGTCCGTAGAATTACGTGCATCTTATTCAAGTTTATTAAAAAAGTGAGTATCGTTCATAATAATAATTAATAGTGATGTCATCAATCTGATCGATCTTAATAAACGAGTGATTAAATTTTACGTGAAATTTTCGGATGTCTTGGTTTTGAAAAGATCCGGTACATAAGTACTAATTGTACGGTGTATGTAATGACTCTAAAATATGACCACACCTTTCTGTAACACGTTGTATATCGATTTTGCTGATTCCTTGACTAAAAATAATAAAAATAAAATAAATTAAACTGACTCAAAAAACACAAGCTGAAAAGAAAATTAAACAATTTGGCGGTGATTTTATTCATTGACCATTAAACTGCAGTAGTTCTGCCTCAATACTCTTTAATTATATTTTTAGCTTTTAAGTTTTTATGAGTCTGTTTTTTTGTTAAATAGGGGCTTTGCCCATGTTTTTCCACAAAACATAAAATAAAAAAAACTTACAAGTCCGACGAATATGAGACATATCTTACTTTCTTCCCCACATTATTCTGCATCGATTGGTATCGGTCTCGACCCCATACCCCCAGCGGTTTCGGAGGAGATAGCGTGACAAGATTTTGGCAGCAGCGGCGGCGGCGCCAGTTACTTTTTTTTATATACCTCGTACAGATAACCACAGACGTGAACGACTTGGACAAAGACGAGGTGAACATCATCTCCGGTGCCCTCGAGCTTCGCAAGAAGACTGTCTCCGACGTGATGACCAAGCTGGAGGACGTGTTCATGTTGCCCATCAGCAGTGTGCTCGACTTCGAGACCATGTCGGAAATCGTCAAGTCCGGTGAGTATGGCGGCAGGTTACTTATGTAATTCCTCAGAATCAAAACAATAACATGAGCTCCAGAATCCTTGAAGAGGAAGGCAGAGGTGTTACTCGTACACTCACGTTGTGCAAAACTTTTTTTCCGTCCCATGATAGCCGGGCACCTCGTATATGAGTGGTAGAGCCACGCTGTAGACAATTTTGTCTACAGCATGAATGGGCCGGCTCGTCCGGGTCGTTACCACTGTCTCACAGAAAACCGGCGTAAAGTAGCAGCTTGCTGCTGCGTTTCGTACGGTGAGTGAGATATCCGAGGCCCAAATTCCCCTCCCCTTCCCAATCCCTTACTTATCCCTTTCCTTTAAGATAGGCAACGCGACCATGATTATTTTAGTATTATTATTATTTATTATTATTATTATTTTAGTACATTGGCGGTGAAGATCACTTACCATCAGGTGACCCACTTGCTCGTTTGCCGGCCTAGACTATAAAAAAAATATGATTTTTCGAATAGAAAACTCGAAACAAATTGTTTATGAACCCAGGAGCACACGGTTTCTTAGCCTTAGTACGCTGCCACAAATCACAATATTAATGACCACCTCACCTTGTCTCAGTTGCAGATCTTATTCTGTACATACATACAGCCTCCGTGGCGCAGTGGGCGAATAGCCGGCTGCGAAGAGTGATGCCATGGGTTCGATTCCCACACTGGGACAAATGTTGGTGTTATCAATTATTGTTTCGGGTCTGGGTGTTGTGGGACCGCAAGTCCCTCGTAGTTCCTGATACCCATGATACAGGTTAACCTAATGTGGTGTCAGGACTATATGTGTGACTGTTACGTATATTTATTATTTATTTATACATACGCATTCACACCTGCAATCCCCGAAGGGGTAGGCAGAGGTACAACCAGTACACCCACATTTCGCCGAGCATATCACCGTGCTATGATATGATAGGTGGCGAGTCTACCACATAAAGGGAAATCTATTCCGTACATTTAGGTAAAAATATAGTTTTACGCCTCATTTGTGCACTGAGTCCAGCTAGCTGGTGGGTGTCCGTCACCGAATACCATATTTATTATAGGGGAAGTACAAACAAGGTGCACATATGTTGCGAGTACTCCGCGTACAGAAATATGCTTGTTGGACCATCTCCAAAAGTATATTGCATAATGAAGTTTAATATGACGGCGGATACGCGGCTAGTCCGAATTTTGGCTTTTGGTCAAAATTATTAATTATCGGGCACTTCGTTAATAATTTGACTAGCAATGTATGTAAAACCACACATAGCTAAGTTTGGCGACTTTTTGGCGGGAAACTTCAAAATTTTCAAATGTTGGCGCTATGTCAGAAGTTAGTTATACAGATTGACAGACAGACTGACAAAGTAGACGAAACTTGTTGACCACTTCTGTTGACGGGAGTTAAAAATGCAAAATAAAGTAAATTTACTACGTTGTTAAACGTATTCGGCAATTAAAATGATTACGTATTAAAACAATTTACGATCTTTAAATGTAGGAAAGTTTGGACACGCGACCGTAACCGTGAACAAGAATTCCGCTTGTTTATTGTTTAAACAAACTGTTTCAGCGATTACACCATTGTAAAACAGCTGGGTTTTTTTTTATTATATAGCCTACGTCTTTATACCTAGCAGAAGGCGGACAAACGACCAAGTGGGTCACCTGATGGTAAGTGATCTCAACCGCCCATGAATATCCACAATACCCAAAGAATCATGGGCGCGTTGCCGACCTTAAGAGAAAGGGATAATTAAGAGATTGAGAAGGGGAGGGGGTTCTGGGCCTCCGGATATCTCAATCACCGTACGAAACGCAGCAGCAAGCTGCT
This sequence comes from Mimas tiliae, assembly GCA_905332985.1. Taxonomy (NCBI): domain Eukaryota; kingdom Metazoa; phylum Arthropoda; class Insecta; order Lepidoptera; family Sphingidae; genus Mimas; species Mimas tiliae. Next base: position 5,460,124 of record HG995238.1, read on the forward strand.
ACTTTACGTTGGTTTTCTGTGAGACAGTGGTAATGACCCGACTGAGCGTTACGACTGAGGCTGACGCTGAAGTGTCAGGTTTGATCCCCGGGTCGGGTAAAAGTGATATTGGGTTTTTCTATTACGAATTGCTCAGTATCAGCCCGGAGTCTGGAATTGTGCCCGGTATAGCGATAGGCTCGCCCCCTATCACATCATGGGACGGAGATACGTTTGGCGAAATGTGGGTATACTGGTTACACCCTGCCTACCCCTTCGGGATTACAGGCGTGAATGAATGCGTGGATAGCGACCATCGTACACATGGTGTAAAATCCACTATAGTAGCTACTTCCGGCGAGTCCCGTTTCGAGATCAGCCAGTGTATATCCAGTTGTTTTAGGTGGGCATAATTTTGGCGCCCACCGTGGGACGCAACGTCTATCGCTGGTCAATATTATTTCTTAATTGTTAGGTGGTAAGTCACTAATATGCGAAAGGCCGCCAGGTTAAATACCACAGTTTAGTTTTGTCATTAAACTTTCTTTCTGCCTGGCGTTATCCCGGCTTATTGCCAGTGTCCGCATTCCCATAATGATTTGACGATGGATTTCTTATATGTGGGACGAACCACCGTTTGACCCCCACAACCCGCAACAGGAACCAAGTTCTGCCGTGTCAGGATAAAAAACAAATCTTATAGTAGACTAAGGTTTATAAGAATATCACTCGGTGGTTTGGGCCCTTGTATGTGAGAGGCCGTCTGGGTAGGTACCACCGCTTTGTCTATATCTGCTGCTAACACTGTGTAAACACTGTTGTATGCAGTACTTCATAATTCGAATTTCTGATTGGTGTTGCTTCGCGAGCGACCTGCTCGTCTCGTCATCTTAAGCTAATATAAAATAAGCATTTACGTAACACAAACATTACCTGATGAGAATAGAATCCACGTGCTCTTACTCCTCAGGCAAATAAATCTGGGAAGATAAAATTGTTTTTTATTGCTGTTTGTAGTTTTATAACATTACTTTTGATGTTTCTTGTGGCCTTCGACTTTGTGATTGATTGAAAAGCATTTATTGGTATGAACAGTATTTTTAGGATTCGTTTTGATTTACATCATAGCCCCACTCAGGATTTAAAAGAACTCTAACTAGAAATCCGTTAAAATCCCGCGGTATTTCACTCTCTCCTTAACAACTAGAACCTACGTAGTCAGTTACATCTTCATACTAGGGCACTCCGAGTACTGGCACAGAACCGTACCCTGAAATTACAAAACTGCCTATAAATATCTATTTTTTTTTTGTTTAAATTCGTTCATCATTCAAGAGTATTATTTCGCTGATAACATAATATTGAAAAAGAAAAGTTGAACTTTCTAAAAGGGCCGCAACATACTGTGTGTACACAGTATAGATATTTATTAATTTGAATGACTAGATTAGTAAGTCGCTCGCCTAATGATAAGCGCCACGTCAGCCCATCAACAGTAGCAACACCACTTAGAACATTAAATTAAAAAGTACCTACTTCATGGTTCATTACTGCGCTGATAATCCCAAGACAAGTTTCATAATACCCAGTAATTTCACTAGCTACAACGGTTCTTGGAATCGAAAACAACAGTACTTACACAGCTACAACCGTTCTTGGAATCGAAAACAACAGTACTTACACACTGGTGCTAGGCGGCAGAAATATATTAAGCGGTAGTACCTTTTTTATTATTAGCTTGAATTATGAGACAAGGAGGAGTTCGCCCGATGGTAAGCGGTACCCCTGCCCATAAACAGAAGCAACGCCACACAGAGCTTTCAATTACAAAGTACTGCATGGCACTGGACTACGCTCGTCACCCCGAGACATAAGTTGTTAAGTCTGATAATGTCCAGTAATTTCGCTGGCTTCAATGCCCTTCAAACTGGAACACAACAGTCCTTACACACTGGTGCTAGGCGGACCTAGACGGATGTCTAGGGTAGGTACTGCTGCTTAATATAATTCTGGCGCTTAAGAATCCTCTCGCATACGTATGTAGGTCACTTTTCTACTTGGTAACACCAAGGATAACAATCCTGGCTTAATTCCAGGGTTCTACGAGAGACCTACCACCTAGAATTATTTTCTATTTTTGCAGGTTACTCCCGTATCCCAGTGTACGAAGGTGGCCGCGGTGACATAGTGACCGTGTTGTTCATCAAGGACCTCGCGTTCGTGGACCCCGACGACAACACGCCGCTGCGGACTCTCTGCCAGTACTACCAGAACCCTTGCAACTTCGTCTTCGAGGACGTCACTCTTGACGTCATGTTCAAGCAGTTCAAGGAAGGTGAGTAGTAACAATTTGGCTTCCATGGTAACATAAGTATGCCATCTGCTGGACAATGGTTAACATGACTATCCAGACAACTGTCTAAGTTCTCTCCTCAGAATCGGTTTTATCATGAGAACGTCACAGGCAAGATATTTCAGCGAAGGGTTGCTAGAGGGTATTTTTGATTTTAACAGAACCAGGCTTGCGGAACCACAGCTTCGTGGTCTCCTCCATTTCGGCTCAAGTTTGCTGAAATCTTACTGCTGTTTCATCATTAAGTTGTGGAACAGTTTGCCGGCACATGTGTTTTCTACTTTCTACAGTATGGGGTCCTTTAAACGGAATGTGAAGGAGCAACTAGCCAGGACGCCATAATTCTGTCGACTTACGATATACGCGGTATGATGATTACAGCCACGATACCACTTAAAAATCGTAAAATCTACATATTTTTATAATTTTTCACTCACATCTTGTTTAGATCAATAAATACAATGACGTGTTATTCAAATAATAATTAAAAATGTAATTAATAACGTAATGTAAAGTCTATAGAAAAATCAACTGGCGCGCGGAATCAATTGTGTGGCGCGATGTACCTACTGAGTATTAGCGCGTGGGTCATGAAACCCGTGTTACGTACGCCTATCATTGCCAATTTACGTTTCCAAAATGGCAAGTAAACAGCAAAGGAATAGCGTTTTCCGTTTAAACGTAACGTTTCCGTAAATGTAGTTTTTTATTACTGTTTTGGTTTCATAAGCGGTCCCATTACACCCGGTATGTACCGCCTGTCGTTGGTCGACATTATTCTTGCATTGTGCTGCAATTACCAGCAGGTGGAACATATTCATTCTGCTGAGCCAGGAAATTAACACTTGCTTTTGTTTACATGCATCAGGTCACAAAGGTCACATGGCGTTTGTGCATCGCATCAATAACGAGGGCGAGGGTGACCCGTTCTACGAGACCATCGGGCTGGTCACTCTGGAGGATGTCATCGAGGAGATGATACAGGCGGAGATCGTCGACGAGACCGACGTGTTCAGTAAGTTCTATACAATACTGTCTGATCTATCTATCTATGGAATGCTTATGGCCGTTCCCTATATTCTATTTGCAGATAGATTTGCTTACTATCAATAGAGTTTTGACAGATCTTCCAAAATGTGTCAACTATTAACTGCCAGTAAGTAAATATATCGGTAAGTAAATAATCAGAATAATGGTAACAGCCATTAAGCAGGTTTTGCTATCGGTTTATTTGCTAACGCTTAAATGATAACTAAAATTATTTATTTGACTATATCAAATCAAGAATTGACATAACCAACAACTATTATTAACCTCATGGTGACCTCTTCGTGGGATGTTGGGGCACGTTATAATGAAAAACATATAATAGAAAGAAAGTGAGAAAACATTTAATGGGTAAATTAAATAAATATTCCACAACGTGACAAATTTATAAAGAAAAGACATTGCAACAGATTTACATATTTATACAATACAAGAAATACAAAAAAGCAAAAAAAGAGTAATAAAGGAAAAAAAAAATGTTAAAAATAAACGATAGTTGTTATGATGACAGCCTCCGGTGAGTAGCCGGCTGTGAAGCGAAAGGCCTTGGGTTTGATTCCCGCACCGAGATAAAATATTTGTGTGATCCACAAATGTTTGTTTTGGGTCTGGGTGTTTTCTCCGCAGAGTGGTTGATGTAAGGCAGACAGCCGGTTGTAATAACTACAAGCTAAATCTTTCTGTGTTAAAAAGCATGTTGCGCCGACCCCACTGCCAGTGGGATAAGGGCAGGTTGAAATAAACAGTTGTTAACATGATCTCTTATCTTATCGTACAGTGGACAACCGCACGAAGCGTCGCCGCAACCGTCCGCAGCACAAGCTGCAGGACTTCGCAGCCTTCGCCGAGCGGCACGAGAACCAACGCATACACATCTCACCGCAACTCACGCTCGCCACATTCCAGTTCCTCAGTACCAGTCAGTTACTACATTATTATTATTAGCTTCAATCACGTGACTAGCAGGCTACTCGCCACCACTGCCATAATAGTGATCACACTGAACACCACGCTAGTGGCGTTCAGGCATCCGTCAAGTGTTATGCGAGTGGCATACATTTATTTATATTTATTTTATTTGGAAAATAAACAAATGTATAATGCATCTTACAAGCAATATTTTGCGTGGTAGAGCCACGCTGTAGACTGTTTTGTCTACAGCATGAATGGGCCGGCTCCACCGGGTTGTTACCACTGCCTCACAGAAAACCGGCGTAAAGTAGCAGCTTGCTGCTGTGTATCGTACGGCGAGTGCGATAATTAAATAAATATTATTAATAATAGAGCGAAGATATATATATATATTAATAAAATGGTTATTGTAAATTTTTACTAGTTATGTAGGGCGTTATAATTTGACGGCCAAGAATAGATAGGACTGTTGGGAAATATCCCGGGCTTCGTTGCCAAGCCCCACCTTAGTCCACTTCAATATGACCTCAAAAATTGGTTTCATATGTTTGATATTGCACTTCTGTCATCGCCACCTCACTAAGCCGGCACTGAAGATCAAGCCTTGATCAATGCTAATATGCCTAAAGATACACTTCCAATCACTGCGTCAAGCAGTATACTGACGTCTGACGACGATGATCTTACGTCTATGTTAAGGGAAAAAGGTGTCAATATAGGCAGCAACCATCTACACGCGAACATTTTATTTGTGTGTGTTACAAACAGGTGTGGACGCGTTCCGTCCGGACACGGTGTCGGAGACTGTGCTGCGGCGCCTGCTCAAGCAGGATGTCATACAGCACATCAAACTCAAGGGCAAGACCAAGAAGGATCCCACCACATACGTCTTCCAACAAGGGAAACCGGTCAGCAAATATTTGTATTTTTTTATGGCATAGGCCAACAAACGAGCAATTGGGTCACCTGATGGTAAGTGATCACCACCGCCCATGTACGCCCAGAATACATACTAAAGGAGTCATGGGCGCGTTGCCGACCTTAAAGGAAAGTGATAATTAAAGGATTTGAAAGGGGGAGGGGATTTGGGCCTCCGGATATCCCACTCACCGTACGAAACGCAGCAGCAAGCTGCTACTTTACGTCGGTTTTCTGTGAGACAGTGGTGACGACCCGGACGAGCCGGCCCATTCATGCTGTAGACAAAGGTATCTACAAAACGAAAACTCGTCACTCTCCAGCTCATAAACTATATACGAAAGTCATTTCTTCTTTCTTTCAATGAATGGCTCCACCGTTTCCATGGCGATTTCGCTAGTAACCAAACAAAGTGATTTCTTTGAACGATCTGTTACTCTGTTACTGCGTGAATGATAACGATACCGTCAAACCCATTTATAAAATTAGTAATGTTTGTTTGTTGGTTTGTTTGGTAAAGTTCAACGTACAATAAATGGAACGCAAGTGGTATCGAATATTTTTTATGGTGGAAATGTAGAATGCATTGTATTTGTATTGTATTTATGATGGGGACGCCTGCGAGTTGCACAGACGGGTGATCGGATCACGTTAATGGAACCATTTCACCCTTAATCCCATGTAGAATGCATTACATATATTCGGTAATTTATTGCGCAGAGCACTGTGGCATAGAGTACCTTTGTTCCTTTTTACCTGGCGTTATCCCGGCTAAATGCCAGTCCGTTCTTCTCATACCATAGATTTGATGGTATCTACTTATCTAGTATTATATAAGGGAGCCCCGCGGTCTGATGACAACCCGTAACGGGAACCAAGTTCCGCCATTGTTCAATCCGTTTATCAACCGTGTAACACGTGCAGGTGAGATTAGCTTTCGGGTACTTATTACGGTTTAATAAAGCGGACAGACAGACGATGCAGGTTATGCAATAGGATTCAGTTAGTGCCTAGCATTTGACACTGTATTTGTTCCCATTAGGTGGACTACTTCGTGTTGATCCTGGAGGGTCGCGTGGAGGTGACAGTCGGTCGCGAGAACCTCGTGTTCGAGGCTGGACCCTTCACATACTTCGGCGTGCAGGCGCTCACGCAAAACGTTGGCGTTGGTAAGGATATATTTCATAGCCGAGTTCAGTAAACGAGTTGGTGGGTGACCTAATGTTAAGTGACTTACATCAGCCATGAACGCCCACATAACCAGAAGAATCATTACGTGTGCCGACTTTAAATGAGAGGGTTAAATAAGAGATTAGGAAGGAGGCGGAAATTTGGAATAAATAAATAAATAAATAAATCTCTCAGCCAGTAATTTCCCTGACTTCAATATACTTCCATCTGAAACACAACGTTTGTTACATAGCTGCTTCTCGGCATAAATATTTATTTATTTTTATTTATTTATTTATTTATTTATTATTTACACACTACACTACCATTACAGGTTCAGTAACCTAATGCGATAATGCAGTTTTAAGATTAAAGCACATACATAAAAAAAAACTAATTACAAAATAAATAAGAATAATAAACCTATCAACGGAAACATATAACACTTATACAAAAAAAAAAAAAAAAAACTATAAAAACTATAACAAGATGTTATAATTATTAAATACGATGTTATATAAACCCTTACATAATTATAACCTATGTCCTACGAATAACACAACGTATGCAAAACTATCTTTGCGAACTCACTCCAATAGCATGTAAATAAATCAATTTTATCGTGGATGATGTTTATTGTCCGTATCGCTTGGATGAGAGGCGTCTTTGCCCCCAGGTTTGTCCTGGCTGCCGGCACAGCCAGCAGCTGCGGGCGCCGCCGCCTCCACACGTAACGATCCGGCACACACAGACTCAGATGGCACAAAACACCCGGGTTGTGCTCTTTGCCACGCAGTAATTTCACTAAGTATGCGACAAGCGTGAACTCTCGTCGCACCCTCAGCTCATTGTACCCGACCATACCCAATACAAATAGTGTAGGATACATTAATGGGTAAAACGGATACACCCCATATAATTTCATGTACAAATGTCTCGTAAATTTGTTCTGGACCCGTTCTAACATACTAGTGTACTTAGCCTCGTATGGAGCCCATATTACAGCGCTATGTTCTAGATGACTACGAACTAGTGCATCATAGAGTACCCTAACGGTAGTTATGTTGGTGAACTTATGCGACTGTCTTAACACAAAGCCTAGGTTTCGGTACGCTTTTCTACATATTTTAGTAATATGGTCACGAAAATTCAGTTCCGGAGTGAGAGAAACTCCTAAGTCACGCACTTGCGATACTCGTTGCATTGCATCTGTACCAACCTTATATTCGTAGTGAATCGGAACACGCGCGCGGGTGAAACTCATCACTGAACATTTGGAACCATTAAAGTAGAGTTTATTCTTATGACTCCACTCGACTATCCTATTTATGTCCTCCTGCAATCGGTCGCAGTTAGACGAATCCTTGACTTCTATAAACAATTTAAGGTCATCTGCAAATAATAAACACGTGCCATGTTTAGTAACTTTCGGTAAGTCGTTTATCATTATTATAAAGTTGAGGGGTCCTAAATTGCTGCCCTGGCTTACGCCGGACTTGGTGAAGTACGGCTCAGATTCACACCCGTTATAGTCGACGTACTGTTGCCGACCTTTCATATAGCTGGCAAAAAAATCTAATAGACGCGGTGTACAGCCAACGGCCGCGAGCTTCCCGAGCAACACATCATTGTCTACTGTGTCGAATGCCTTCCTAAAATCAAAGTACGCGGCATCTACTTGCAGGCCAGCGTCTATTGATGGTACCACCTGTGCCATGAAATTAAGAAGATTTGTGGCAGTGCTGCGTCCCTGCCTAAACCCATGTTGCTCATCCGCCAGTAGCGCTCGCACCTGAACCTGCACGCACCGTTGGATAGCAGACTCGAATACCTTTGCCGGCGTCGATAGCACGGCCACAGGTCTATATCCGTCAACGTCAGGACCTGCCTTACCTTTAGGAACCGGAATGACTCGTGTGAGCTTCCATTGAGCCGGAAATATTGCTTGTTTCAAACAGGTGTTAAATATGTGTTGTAGTGGTTCCGCTAATGAAAAACCGCAATCTTTAAAAAGAAACGCCGGTATGCCGTCAGGGCCCGCTGAGCGCTTTGGCTTGAGGCGTATTAGCGCGTCTCTTACTTCTTTCAGCGTGAGAACGTCAAGCTGCACGCGTGCACTATCCGCGCCGCCTGTCGCCGCCGCCGCACCTGCTTCCAATTGCGGTGACTCGCTACTGTATACCGATTCGAAGAACTCTGCGAATTCCCTAGCAGATTCCTCTCCTGTTAAATGTTGTCCATTCTTTATAATCGTATGTTTACCTAACGTGCTGTTTTTTGATCGAATATATTGCCAAAATGATTTCGGGTCCTGTGTAAATTGATACTGAATTTTATTTATATGTTGTTTATGAGCAATTTTTATAGATTTTTTTATACGTGATCTGTATTTGGAGAATTCATCATAGTCACAATCAAGCTTAGACTCCTTAAATCTCTTGTGAAAGCCCGCCTTAGCTTTTATGTCTTTTATTATATCACTGGTGTACCACTCAGGATATTTAAACTTAAAATTATGACTATTTTGACTTCTTCTAGGCACACATTCGTCCAAAATACGATTAAGATTGATATAAAAAAACTCCAATACTGTATCTACATCTTTCATTTCATACATTGCACTCCAATTCGTGGCAGCTATCATCGAATACAATGCCTGATAGTCGGCTTTATAGAAATTCCACCGTGGTCGAACTGTGTGTGCACCGCCATCAGTGGAGGGCTCGGGGCGGGGTAGCGCGACGTGGGCGCGCGCAGATGCAGAGGCGAGGCGCACGCTCACCGCCAGCGGCGGGTGGTGCAGGTCTACGGGCACGAGAGCCTCGTCAGCTGCCACTACTGATACCTCCTCACTGAACCCTGAACTCAGTACCAAATCCAGCTGACGACCCAAGCAATTCGGTACACTGTTATTTTGAGTGAATTCGCAAGATGATATAAAACATTCATAATAATTACTAATATTAATTGAACAAGAATATAAATTAAAATCTCCAATCACAATTATTTCCTTATATCTAGTACACAAATCTTCTATTATTCTAAACAGTAACATATAATCACTCTCAGAACTACGAGGTGGAATATAAACTACACAACACAAAAACAAAAATCTATTATTTAAGTGAACCGTTGCACAAACCATTTCGAACATGCACTCCTCTATTGATACATTCGATAATAAATGTACCCGTCGAAGCTCAAACCGGTGTGTGGCCACTAGAAACACGCCACCTTGCTTACGACCATCGGCACGATCGCAGCGCAGTATTTGATATGTCGACGGGACAATTTCAGCATCCCTTATGGACTCGTTGCAACCGGATTCGGTTATAGCGTATATGCAGAAGTCTGAATTAGATAATATGTTCACGCTAAATTCGTCTAATTTGGTCCGAAGACCTCGCACATTCTGATAGTATATATCAACATTTTTGCTAGTTGTTTTTGTTTGTGGTTGATTTTCGAAACCAAATCCACTCATTAAATTCTGTATTTAGTGGCCATACTTCAGCTTGATTTAATTTATCAAACATTTTTTCCGGTACTCCTACAATAAATGACGAGTAATCTCGTTCTGTTTTGTGTTTAATTTTATCAATTTTTATAGCGACATCTGCTCCACAAATATTCCTGACGTGATCCGTCACAGATTCTACTGTTGTATTTGGAAGCAAGCGCCATACATGTAGGTGCTTTTTTCGCTCTGTCGCCTGTAAAGCCGTCAGCCCAGAATTATTACCGACATTAACATTGGCCTGTTTGTTACTTGCCTTAATTGTGTTTTTATTTTGTACGGTCTTCCACTTGTTTTTATTATTTTCCTTATGCTCCTCCTCCTCTTGTACTTTTGGATAATTTATCGCCAGTTGACTATTAATACTCATCACCGGTTGCGTTGCTGATTTCGTGGCCCCACCCTTGTTTACATTTAGCATGTTGGTGGATTGCTGAGTGTCTTTGGTATATTTAAAAGAAACTGTGTTAGAACTGTCATGTTGTCTTGCTACTTCGGCAAATGTACATGGAGAACCCAGGCGTGTATCCTTTGTTATCTTTTGAGTAGAATTGTCTAGTATAGGTTCACTGTTGACTTTTTCTTCAATTACCCTCAATATTTTAGTTACATGCTCCAGATCACTTTTTGTCTGAGAAAATTGGTTTTGTAAACATGTTAAGGCATTTGCCTGGCTATCTAGACGAGATACTATTTCTAAACGAAACTCTCTCAATTCTTCCAGCAGTATTGAATCGATGTTCATTGAAATAGGTGACCATTTCGCTTGACTCCCACGCACTGAATTAACATTATTTATGGGTGTTGTGGCAATATTTAAATCATTTGTAGTTGTAACTGGGGTATCAGTGTTCCCCCGTTTAGGTATTGAACAAGTGCACTCCGGACATATCCAGTTTTCCTTGTAAACTTGAGTGAATGCCTTGAACGTATCCGACTCAATTTTAAGACATTTTATGCCATATTTTTTCTTACATTTTGCATTTGAACATTGCATATAAGAACTGTTAATTATAGTTGAGCAACAAGCATCACACATAACAGGCATTTTAAAATTATAATCAAAACAAATTGTGCAGGTGTGTTAACGATGCGGTTAGCTTTAGCTTGTGGTTGGTCGATGTAGGTAAGAACTGGCCGTTGTTAAAGGAAGAATTTCAAAATATGCGCGTGTGTGCGTGAGCGCGGGCGATCCGCGGGTTGTCGTAGGTCCGGGACAGTAGCCGTTTTTTGAAAATTATTCACTTATCATTCACGTAATTATCCAAATTTAGGGTTTTTGATATCACCACTATAATGTCCACTTCACTAGCTTTACGTGTATATAACTCGCGTGCGGGAATATTAAGATAATCCTATTATTTTTGACAAATATATACGGAGCAAACTAAAAGCGTTCACTCCCAAAATAGTCAGTGTCAATAAGCCTTGGTTAGCAGGCTACTAATAATAACGTAATGTTTGTTGTCAGCGGAGTCGCCGACGCCGTCCGCGATGGGTTCCCTGCAGAACATCAACATGGACTCGATGCTGCGCCACACGTTCGTACCGGACTACTCCGTCAGAGCTATAACGGAGCTCTTTTATCTCACGGTCAAACGGTAAGCGTTTACGATGCGAATAGTACTCTAATAGATTATCTATAAAATATCTAATCGATATGACCATATACGTTGATCTGTATAGGAACCAAGCGTGCCAATGTTTATTACGTAGACTAACGCGCTAAATTATAATATAGGGTTCAATTTCCGCACCAGGACAAATGTTTGTCTAATCCACAAATATATGTTTCGGATCTGGGTGTTTTCTCCCCAGAGTGGTTGACCGTCGAGCAGGCGGCCGTAAAAGCTACAAGCCAAATCTTACTGTAACATATGTCAAACATGTTGCGCTGACCCCACTGCCAGTAGGATAAGGGCAGGTGGGAATAAATACGGATTATATAGTAGATATGACATATACGTTGATCTGTATAGAAACCAAGCGTGCCAAATTTAGTACATAGACTAACGTTTGCGATGCGCATAGGTTATAAAATAGTGTAGGTTGGTGCGGGGCATGATAAGGAAGTACACATACGAAGTCTAGGATTAAATTACCTGTGGTCTGTGATTATTCTATTTTATAGCGTGTAAATTTAAGCGTGATGATCATGAATCTGTATTACAGGACGCTGTATTTGGCAGCTAAACGAGCAACTCTAATGGAGAAAGGTGCGCTCTCCAAAGGCGCTATCAACGAACAATTTGACAACGAAGTTGACAAAGTAAGTACTGGAACATTTTTTATAAGTATAATTAAAAGTTACATGCGATGAGTATTCACAGTAATCACTTCAACTCATGTCACTGCTTTACAGACCACAACCCCATGTCAGGATTATTTAATTAATTTATAAGACCCCGTACATAATGTCCTCATAAATGTCAATGTCAACTGGTAACTGATAAATGTCCACTCTGTTAGAAACTCGAGCGTAACTGTGTGTTGTATACCTACAGACAGTACACTGCAAACATTACAACACTGGAGTGACGTCACACCTACGCCCCGCCTCCTTGTTACCAGTAATTACAACACTAACAGTGGTTAGTTAGCTGATAGCGATCAGCAGTCATAAAACCGAAGCAAACATTACAGAAACACCATATATAACTAAGTGGAAGGCCCCTCGTATGGGAGAGGCCGTCTGAGAATGCACCACCACTTTGTATGTTTCTGTCTTTAATGATTTCGGTGTCAAACATTCTGCGCTCCAACATTAAATAAATCTAATTTGGCGGCATCCGCACGAGAATTGTCGATATGATATCGATATACGTTTATTTTAATTGTGTAAAGTGATACCCAACGTTCTAACCGCCGATCTTGATCCGAATCTCCACATTGATCCAGGAAAACAACCAATCAAACTAATTAATTTGTAATAGTGATCTTCAAAATGTATTCTTATTAGCTTGGGATCGATCCGGAGACTCAAAGTGAAATCGTTTATTGAAATCGACACAAAATATTACTTTGTAAATGTAATAGGTAATAGAAAATAGTCTTCTCTACATTATTCCTTATTAAACCCCGTATCCCCCCTAATCCCTTCACCCCTCCCCTCCTTTCCAGAACCTGTGTGACTCATCGACCGCGAACATCCCCATATCGTTGATATCTAGGAAGCTGCTCGGCAAGTCACCCACCACCACCACCACCAACAAAACCAACACTACCGTCGATATCGACTCTAACGACACGCCGCATGATAAGGTTCTGAGTATATTTGTGTGTTCGCGTACTTGACGAACATTGCGAGAACATTTTGAACTCATTATATTTGCCACACAGGCAAGCAGGAGGGTCTAGTGCGAGTTTTTTTTTTGGATACCTGTCACAGCATTCATATACGAGAAATGTGTGTAATAATATTTATAATAATTTATTACCAAAAACTTAAACTAGTGTACATTACTTTCTGCGAGTCTTCAAAACTAAGCCATGTTTGCATGCTCCGAAGTCATACATATTATTTCATACAATACGCTAGGGTATGTAAGGATCAGAATACGTATTTTGGTAAATACGAATGACGTGACAAGTAGCGAAAATACCGTACTATGGTTATTGATCCTATTACTATTTACCACAATAATACCAAGTACTAGCTATACAGTGTAACATCAATAGGAAATACATGTGCATCGAACCACACGTATGCATACGTATCGTAAAATTTTATATTCAGGGTAAAAACTATACCTATATTCATAAAACTTTACAGTACCCGTCAAGATTAAACATAATCGAGCTGATGCAAGTGTGCCAAAACTACACCTCATCAGAAATGTTGGACGAATGCGACCAATATATGAAACAAAACTTGCCAACCGATTCGCCAAACGAATATAACACTGTTCAGTCCGCGAACTGCGAAGATACGAGTAACAACCAACCGTCAATGTCTGAGCATGGGACCGATGTTCGCGATATAAACGCAAATGTTGGCGCATTGGACACTAATGACGATGAGATGGCTTGCGCAGAATGCATTGAAAATAATTATTGGATGGACAACAAAGTAGTTAAAAGCTTGGATTACAAGCCTGGTTAGTTAGACGCAATTAATGTAATAATAATATTTATTACTGTACATTTTTTAGTACAGACAGTTTATCAGATTACCAGATTTTGTACTCCAAAGTATGTAAAATTAAAAACCATCCATTAGAACCATAAGAAGTTGGGTCAGCGTCATGAGCCAATGCATTGAGGCGACGTATATAAGTTCACTTGGTGTATGTATTTGCTCGATGGTAGCCTATGCTAGCCAGCCAAAAGATCATGGCGCAATCTGCCAACAGCATTTACACTGTTAGCATCTCTATAGCAGTCTGTGGTACAAACATTGACCTCTTATTCAGTTCGTAATCACGCGGAGGCAGTAGTATAAAATGGGAAATTTTTATACCACTTATCGGTGCCCATTTAAATAATAAATGTGCCATATAAATAAGTTGCTGCTACAACACTATTTTCCACAATCATTCAATGATGTTTAACAATTTTAGGTTCCGATCACGTTAAGAAGAAAAAAGCTACTTTTCACACAGATTCCTCCCTCCTGACCTTCCACCACCTGTCACCTTCGAGTCATGAGCAAATTAATTCAAAAGTCTTAGATTATGAAACGTTTAACTCAGAAAACGATTTAAAATTGAGACAAGATTCTAAGACTTATCACAAAGATGTACATTATAATCGGGATTGTCTGACGAATGATGTCGAATTTATTGAACCAATTACAAATTCATTCGATAATAATAATCGATTTCTAGAGTATGAACGGAATAGTGTATTCTATGATAAAGAGTGGAAAGAAGAAAGGACTGCGATAGAAAAAAGGCGTCAAGAAACGGAGCTAATAATATTGGACCAACTTGCGAAAATATTAGCTATATTGGAAAGATATCAAACTTGATATAAGTTTGATTGTTTATTGGACGCGAATGTTTCTAAAATGTCTCGTTGGATGGAACTCGGAGCATTACTCTTAGGTACGGTGTAATAAAGCCCACACGAATATTAAATTAATGATTATAGGTAATATTAAATGAAAGCAAAACAACTAGTTTTTTAACAAGCCCAATAACAACCTCTACTGGTCTGTATTGCAAGTACTTATACGGAAAATATATTTTTGTTGTTGTATAATTTATTTGTTTCGACAGTTACTGCAGTCGGTGGATGAAGATATCAGTATAAGCGGAGAACACAAAACACCTTCCAGACAGGTAACTTGTATAATAATATAATATCATACGTTCGTATATTATACTAAACTATAATATAAAGGTGTGTGACTCATTTCCACAATGTTCGATGCATTCCTTACTTAGAGCAATACCCCAATGCCACTTATTGCAAAATTTTACTCAATATATCACTCAGATCGATTCTTCATTCATTTTATACTTTGAATGATGTACAGTGTCGCGCCGATTTCTATTTCGTTCTAGCGGCAATGGAATTACGCGGCACGGTACACGAATCATATAAATGGTCACCGGTACTTGGCAGTGTTGCGCTGCACAGTTCCGCTGTCGCGTAGTACGTTCTATCACAAATGATTTCATATATACAACGTGTTACAGAAAGGTGTGGTCATATTTTAGGGTCATTACATACACCGTACAATTAGTACTTATGTACCGGATCTTTTCAAAACCAAGACATCCGAAAATTTCACGTAAAATTTAATCACTCGTTTATTAAGGTCGATCAGATTGATGACATCACTATTAATTATTATGAACGATACTCACTTTTTAATAAATTTGAATAAGATGCACGAAATTCTCCGGACATACGTACGTAACTTGTAATTTAAACACAAATTAACACCTGAAAGAGATTGTGTGTTGAAGACAAATAGGTACCATCCTTTAGAAGCACGTTAAAGACTTCATTCACGGGTCTTCCATCTATGTATTTGGCTTATTACAGTCGACGATCCTCTTAAAAGCTTTTATCAGTTACACCAATACATAATACTTGTTTTTAATCAATTACAACATATTTTTTTAACTCGTTATCATACTTTATAAAATCAGAACTTGCAGAACTGACTGCGTCAAATAAATATTGACATTTGACAACTGTTTGTTTTTTTAATTATAAAATAATTAAATGAAAGGAGGTCTATAGTATCATTGTTTATCATTTAGTGTTGTCCAAAGTTGAAAGTCGATATCGACATGTTACTCATTCGATAAAAAAGAAAATTCTATAATTATTGTACTAGCAATGCAATCGGATTTGGTACTATGGGAGATAAATACTTATACCCTACACTATACATTGCTTAAATTTGCCCGCCCCTTTCTATAACACGTTGTATAATATATTTTCGCGTCGTCGCTACAGTGTAGTTCAATTCAATTCTCCTATATTATATCGACAATACTGCAGCTTTCACTTTGTAATAAATATATGGCAACGTTGAGGTGTAATGCTAAGTACTATGTTAGCGAAACCGCGATTTCACAAAATTATCTTTATAGAAAAAAATGCAAATTTACTTCCTCCATTTTGCACATTTATGATCACGCTAGTGTGCGAGTGGGTGAGAGAGTTCAGTAGCGAGCCCGAAATTTTACTTCGAGCAGAGTTATTATGGACTCTTTTTGATTGCAGGTGTCACCACACCCGCACCCGTTGCCTGTGCCTGTGCCTGTACCAGTGTCTGCGTGTCCGCTGACGCGCGCGTCATTCGCATCGCCTGAACGGAACGGGGACGTGTTCACAGCACGCGCAGATGAACAGGAGAAACTACTCAAGTAAAAACTTACATATACATACATACATGCACTACAACTCAATAGGGTAGTTGACTAGATTTGTTTTATTATTTAAATCAATAAGTTACGTTACTCAAAATCTATTGCAGAAAGAATTTTATAAATCAGACCAAAAATAAATAAGTTAGAAGCCATTCAAATCCTGTAGAAGGGGTAATTGTCAAATGACAGACGACGCAACCTTTGACGTCACTGTGTAAAATGTTCATTATGGTGCACGCGTGCAAGCGAGATAGTGAGATATCCCTACTACGCACCCACTTTTCCTCATACCAACATTTAAAGTCATGACTGCGGGCACATTTCTGAACTAATTTTGATTGTGTTTTAATAAAAGGGTTTCTTTTGCGTATCATTTTCTGTTGCTTATAAAATAATGTATAAAATTCAATATAGGAAACTACCCTATTGGTGGATGACAGATCATTGAAATTGAAATTAAAATAAATTTATATTTATCTCAATTTTTATACAAGAGCAGCCGTTAAGTCTTTCGAACGGTGCCAAAATACAACAATTACCGCCTTTTGTACTTTAAACAGATCATATTTTGTTAAAATGGCAAAAAATCTGATTTTTTATGCAAAAGCAAACTACGATTTACTTAATTTGCTGACCTTTCTGTTGTGTATGTTTTAGGACATTTCGTTTTGTGAATGCACTAAACATTTTTTTTTAAATTGTATATCGTTTTCCTTGTATTTGCCAACGTTTATCAACTTGTTTTAGACGTATTTTAACTACACTTCCACAAATTTATAGGAATATACAAAAATAGACTTAATAGAAACTAATCTAAGTCAAGTTTAAATTAGCAACGTTTTAAATATTCCCCCAGATTTCTAATATAATATTTAAATAATCAGTATTATGTTATACGGATATTGTACTTAATAAAGGTAAGCGCCAAATCCGATTTGGCTTCACAACATTGTTAAAATCCGTACCTAACAATTTATGTTGAACATTGACGATTGTGGAATGGAATTATTCAGCGAACGTAATTTTGTTTGGTTTCAATACAGCTACCTATACCATGTTTTCTATCGTCTAGTGTACGTTTACTGTTGTTATGTTTCAAAAACTGCACACGAGGGGCGCTGTTGCGGTCTCCCGAGTGCAGCGGTGATTATACAATATGTACATTGTAGGATTAGGTCCTTCTCACACGGGGTGACGACAGCGCAAACTGAATAGGCTAGCAACATACATGACCAACTGTCATGCAATTATAGCCAACTGCCATGCAACTATAGCGGTAACGCATAACTGAAAAGATGCTCCTGCGATAGTGAAGCGGTGCGGGACGGGTGACATAATATGACGTCACAGCACTTTCGCACTGCACACGTGATGAATACAATACACACGTCAATACACCGCGCACTACCTTGCACCGCTCCACTACGAAGCGTGAGGCCGTGGGTTCGATTCCCGAACCTAGACAAATGTTTGTCTGATCCACAAATATTTGTCTCGGATCTGGGTGTGTGTGTGTGTGTTGGGTATATTTATTAATTTATGTGCTATCTCTATGAAATTATCTCATGGTGTGTCTCATGATATAATGATTTCAGTCATATTTCACTAAAAATACGTTTGCAATGCGAGGGAGACCAGCACTACAAATCGCGCAAGACGGGTTGCGTCATCATTGCACACTAGTTTTTGACAAGTTCGCCATATGGATCTTGATATTGCAATGTATGTGCGAACGTGATCGGTTGTCAGAATTGAAAACCGATTTTATTTTGGTGACCTTGTGTGAGAATGAGCTTATCCATTTGTCGATTTGTTCGACACTGCGTGACCTAAAATGATACGTTATGGTTGCGGTATTATTTCTGACTTTTCAGTATTATAATTTATATAAACCCTACTGGACATTTTTTCGATAATAGTGTAAAATAGTTTATGGTGTTATAACAACTGCAATAAAAAAATGAATAATACACGTTTATAAAAATAGTACCTAATGAATAAACATTTACGTAGGTATATTATCGTTGTTTCTTTAAAATATTTTACACTAATAAGACATTATTTACGAGAAGATTCTCAGAATGTGATGAAGTTTGTATTATCTATTATGGTACGGAATGCTGGTCATACAGCGGTGTTGTGCGCTTATGGTTAAAAGCAAGGCTTTTTTATATGAATGTAAATTAATATGTAAATAATGTGATATGTAGTTTAGATGATAGATGTTTAACGTTAATTGTACACAGCGCGGCGGCTAAGCATGGTACTGTTCGCTTGAAGATTTTAATAGTAAGTAATATGCAAGAGTAAACTTATCGTACTGTTTTTTATTAAATGCAATTCAGGTAGAACATGGTGAGAGACATGGCTAGTCCATAGCCGCATTGCTGTGTACAAACTATTATGTAGAAATAAGAATAATCATGTATGTTACTGTTACATCAATAAATTGTATTATTGATTATTTTGTCGATTTATTTGTTGTTTATGTTCTTACCCTATCTTGACAGTGAAATGAAACGCTGTTCGACTTTAAATCGTTTATTTATCCCTATAATATTTTACAATAGAGCTATAAAGCTGTATTTCTTGCTTATGTTTTTCCCTAAACACTACAGAATATCATTTTTAATAACGAACCTTTTTTGTGTAGATGGTAACAATTTTTTTTTGCTTTGCAGAGAGCAAACAAACTGGGAAAAAATCCCTTGAGTAGGAGACAACGTGTGTATAAACACAAAATCGGTTTTGTGTCGTGTGTAGAGAAAAACACTTGCAGGAGACCCAGCTTTACGACTCCAGATTGGGCTGTCGCGCCGAATTCTTCCGGTATCCGCCATTTCTATTTGACTGAAGTTCTGTCACGTAATTTACATATTTTGAAAATAGACGATCTCTGTCGTCGGTTACGTAATGCGTAGTATGATGTATGACGTCGGGGTGTGTAATTAGGCAATGGTTCAGTCGGAGTCGCTGGAGTCTGATCGTGGTTCTGCGACGTCTGCGCTGAACTTGTACTCCTGGTCTGCGCCGAGGTACGCGTCCGACATGAAGTACAACGTGTACGAGTGTCGCCCCGCTACACCGCACACGAAGTCCAGCCGCACCTGATACACGCCAATATATACATAAATACAACATGCTAAAACTTCATCGACATTATAACAAAACGTCGACCAACTTTAATGTTTCTGCCCGGCGTTTCTCGGATTAATGGAAGGGTCCGCCTTCCCGTACCATAGATTTTATAGTAATCAATAGAATATCGATACTACCTCGTATTCATACCTCTCATAAAGGACATTTTGGCCCTTTTCAGCACCATGGTTAGAACGTATATTTGCTGATCTTTTGAATATAAAAATATTACGTGCGAAATTGGTTTAAACTAATGTTTAAGTCATATTTGATATATAATACATCAAATTATACCTTGGCACTTCGCGCAAGTGACACCCTCTTGATAGACAGCAGCGTGTTCGTCTTCGGGTCTCCGATAACCACCCACCAGCCCTCCTCGCGTTTCTAAAAATAGTAATATTTTCAGCCTCTGTCTATCCCTCATGCTCCAAAAGCACTCTAATCAACTTTGATTAATGTTTCGGTTTATTATAAAATTTATTCGTAGTCAAAGAGAAGGGAACACAACACTAAAGCAGCGGCACCGTACGATGTTACTTTTGACAACTTACAATAATGTAACACACTGCAGTTTCGATACATTATCCCAGAAGTACCTACATACGTCACTTTCGTGGTTCCATTGACAATGAAGTACGGCAATTTCTCTATCACGCATAAACAATCAATATTTAGAGAACTTATTAGCGTGCATTCGTTCAATGTGTCATCGTACAATGGCGCTGCTGTAATTATCCCTTTCGGAAACGCGCCCATGATTCTTTTGTTATTGTGGGTGTACATGGACGGGAGATCACTTACCATCAGGTGCTCCTTTGCAGGCCTAAGCTATAAATAAATTCAAATTCAAATCATTTATTCTGTAAATTGGATCATAAATATCACTTTTACATGTCAATCATTTTTTATGCTACATTATATTTACGAATAAAACAGTATTCTGACCTGTGGGAAGAACGGCGCAATGACTGGTCCCACGATATCGTCCTCTCTCTCCAGAGACACTTCCACCACAATAGGTTTACCGACGCGCAGGTGGCGCTCGTTTTTAACCTGAAATGAAAAAAAAACTATTATAAACCTGTTCTTGCCCGCAGCTACGCTTGCGTGATTATGTTTATCGGTACCCCAGGGTACAATGCTTGACTCAATAAATTACCTAATATAGTGCACCCTACATTTTCTTCCATAAAAGTTATCCGATACTATTCTCGTGTCATCTATTGTACGTTGAACTTTACCAACAACTATTATATAAGCGCGCATACATGGCAGATAAACAAACCAACATTATCTGTACTAATTCCATAAATGCGAAAATATGCTTGTTGGTTTCCATTCATTCACTCGGCAACAGAGTAACAGATGGACATTATTTTGGTATAGATATAATTGATGGACCGGAGAGTGACATTGGCTAATTCCACGCGAGCGGAGCTAGTTTTTTAAATAAATTTAAAGGAAGCAAAATTATTCATAACAAAATCGAAGGTGTTAGAAAACCCCAGAAAGCCAAAGGAAATGTCGCTACCAAATTTCAATATGGCACAATTAAAGCATAGTATAAAACAAAGTCGCTATTTGCGTCTATCGGTCTGTTTGTCCGCTTATTTCTTCTAAACTTCGCAACGGATTTAGGTGCCGTTTTCATTATATTTCGACGATTTATATGTATATCACGCTATAACCCATGAGAGCAGGGCAGTAATATGCCGGCTGTGAAACCGCTAGTAACATTTATTCGAAAGGCACATATATTTCGTCTCAACAAGAACTGACCAGAGCACTTACGTCACTTGTCAAAATCATTCTGTGAAATTGAAAATCCATCCGAAGCTCGACAGTAAGCCATTTACAAACGTACCTCATATGTGAGCTCCACGTTAGGATATCGGTTGCAGAACCTGGCCACGTCAGCCATCTCGTTGGGCGACAGTTGTAGCAGCTTGGCTCGTGCGTTGTCTTCCAGCTCCATCACGTCGAACACCGTCTCCACATTCTATTAATCATGGGAAAATAATAAATATTATACGTATAAGATAAAAATTAAAACAACCTAGTCTTATCTGTGTTACATTACCGCTAAGCAGCATTAAAACAATTTTATAATAAAGTGTGGGTAGTTAATAACAGTTCAATGACAGTAAAGTTATACATGCCGTTTTATACAAGAATGATTCCGTCGTTGTTGATCAGTCTAGTCTACCCATGAGTTACAAACCGTATTGCAGCTTTTCACGGATATGAGGGTAGTCCGAAATTGTATGTTGTTTTGTTTACACCAGTCTGCGAGAGAATGAGTCAATCAATCATTGGGTGGTCGGTCTGTGCGGTAGTGCACTTGTACCTTATCTGAACATCTCTGCACAAGGTCTGGCGTGAAGTGCGGCAGTTGTCGCAGGTACGAGTCCTTCGCCCACATGGCCTGCGTCACCATCTGCGCCAGCTCCATGGCGGCCACGGCAGGGGAGAGCCATCCACTGCTCGATACCACATCCACGCACGCCTGGATCAGTCTGATTGCCTGCGGATGAATACTTCCTATATTGACAAGATACTTGCTAACTTGCATCATGCTTTATAAACCTATGTAATGTGGTTTCAAAATGCCATGAATAACTATTAGCTACGCCAATAGAAAGTGTAATAATCTTCCAACATAAAGGAATAAACAAAAAAATAGTGCAATGATTATGATATAAAACTGTATAAAACACCACCATACGTGTTTTACAAGATTTATTTACTTCGACAATAGTATAAAGTTACATTAAATGACCGACAAACATTATCACGCGTGTCTTCAGCTCTCGAGACGTAACGTTCCTACTCCACCCCAAGCGCGAAGCTTCTAGCGGTGGGCCTACGCGCACTGTGATTGGCGGCACGTGTGGCGCCGGTACAAATCGGCTAATCGGAGCGCTTAGAAACGTGGAGGCCAATATAATGCGGTCTGTTGGACGACGGTATTGCGCGGGCTAATTCAAATGCCCTGATCGGCTCTCCGCGTTACAACTGTATATTATTATCACTATGGTTCAAATTGATGTAAACATATATAACAGCCTCCGTGGCGCAGTGGGCGAGTAGGCGGCTGCAAAGCGAGAGGGCGTGGGTACGATTCCTGCACCGAGACAAATGTTTGTGTGATTCACAAAAATTTGTTTCGGGTCTCGGTCTGGGGCCACAAGTCCTTCGTAGTTCCCGATACCCACGATACAGGTTAACCTAGTGTGGGGTCAGGACTATGTGTGTGAATGTACGTGTGTATGTCACTGAACTCCTCCTAAACAGTTGGACCGATTTGAATGATTTTTTTTGTATGCGTTTGGGTGGCGCCCTGCGTGGTTTAGATTCACAATTGGACCCGGTAGGTGGAGCTACTGTAGTTGCGGGAGAAACCGGGCGGGACAGTTAGTTATTTATAATGTTACCTTAGTGAGCACGGACGCCGTGTCGGCCTGTAGTTCAGCGGGTAGTTGCATGCGCGAGAGATGCGCTTGCAGCAGCACGTGCGCCTTCACGTGCGGGTCGTTATACTTCACTGCGCCGCCAGACGGAGCCGTCGGCTTGTGCGGGACTCTGCACATAGAACCTTGTTATCCATCGTTGTTGCGGTAAATAAAAGCCTTTTGCGATATACACAAACTTATAACGGAATGATATAGAATATATCGAAAAAAAAAAACATTTAAAATTGTATTTTTACATACTTGGCAGCCAGTGTTTTGATGATGTTCTCCTCTCGATGCCTAATGCAGAGCTCTGAGTACTCCGCCGCCGAGGATATGATCTCCAGCAGACCGCGGATCTTTGTCTTGCTCGTCAACGATAAACTGAACAATTCTAAACAAACAAGCAATAGAGTAAATTATTGGTTTTGTTAGCTATTTTATTTTAAATTTACGTTACGTAAAAAATTTAATACATTCAATAAAAAAATAACGATTTTTACAAATTTATTTCAAAGTAAGTTAGTTAGAAGCTTTTCTAATCTGATGAAAGGCAACTATAAAAAGTTAAATAAAGAGACGCCTGATACAAGGTGTAAAGTTACCTCAAATATGTTACAGGCGTGCGAGGGACATAACGCTATTTCCTGCTGCCTCATTTTACAACTAATTTTGATGCTGGTTTTACAGTAAGATTATTTTTATTCTTTTAGAAAATTCAACATTCAACACTCTAATGGGCAGGCTTGGTAGTGTGGGGGTACAAATATGTACAATATGTTTTTGAGCAGACTATACCGCTCACGTACTCGCAACTATAGGCACCCGCCGATATTCCTAACCATAAACCAGGATTAAAGTGATGGCACACCTTTTATTCACATTGAGCAATGGAGTTCAGCGAGTCTCTGGGAATGCTAAATTATTAATCTTATCTGTTTTATTTATTTATTATTAAAGTTCAGAAATGACTCGTCGTATTGTATGCGGCGAGTGATGGCCCACTTACACTAATGACAATTATCGTATAACTGAAAGTGATGGCTGACATAACATCTCTCACCTATAGTGGTGTAGTTGATGTAGTAGTATGACGCGATCATGCCGAGGTTGAGAGGCTGCACGTCCATCTCGTCCTCGATAGAGATGCACTTGGACTGCTCCAAGTCTGTGAGCGTCGTCTCCACTAACTCCGACAGGTGATCTGATAAGTGCCTGCAGGTAGTAGGTATGTTGTATTAAGCATAAAAATATATAAATATATTTACGCCACGTCTTTACTAAGCAAAAGGATAATGGGCAACAAAAAATGTGTGGCACTGGGTCCAAACGTCCATCACTAAGAAGACCTATGTAAATGAATAGTTCACGAAGGGCCCTTTCACTAACGGTAGTTACTACTTAGTTCACAAATGGCTGTTACAAATATTCTGTTTATCGACAGATTTGCTTACTGTACGTAAAATTGTGACACATTTTGTATGGAAGATCTGTCAAAAAACTATTGGTAGTAAGCAAATCTCTCTTTAAATAGAATAACGGGAACGGCCATTGAAGACTCTTTCATTATCCAATAAAATATGTTAACTGTCAGATAACATATAAGACAACCAATTTGAGATACGCTTGTTATATTGACATCGTGATAATTTTGTATTTTGCCTTCTTTAAAACACCAAGACGGTGAAAAGCACGACTTACCTGTGTGTGACACCCTGCAAGTTATAGTAGTTTGGATTCTGTGTCAGTCTGCGGTACAGGAATGTCCATGTCAGGTAATCTACAGCATCCTGTTTGTTCTCTATGGTTTTGGTCACGATTTCTGCGTTGATGTGATCGTGCAGTCTGTGGTCTAAATGACTCTGTGGATGAAAAAATAAAACTAAATGAGAAAAGAATCGAGCTGTGAACAGTAATTATTTTCAGACTCTGAAATAAACAGTTATACGAGTATAGAATAAACAACTTAAATATTAATTATTTGTCTCCTTTTTACATATCCTCCATCTCACTCACAATACATTTCATATTGAAACCAATACTGTATCCCTGTCTATCTCTTTCTATCGTGACCATCAACCTATCTCGTATTCCTTTCTCACCTCTAGCGGCAGACAGTCGTTGAGTAGCTTGGTGAAGAATGTCTTATGATGCGCGGCGCACATGAGCACGGCGACGGAGTGGTCGTCCTCGAGCGGACGACACGCTCGTCCTAGCATCTGCAGCACTGTCGTGATGGGGTATTGCTCGTACGAGTGCAGCTTGCCGTTGTACCTGGTAGACAGAAATGGGTGTAACGAAAATATCAATCTTTATATGGTAAACAATATTTTAGATTGAGTAATATACTCCATCACCTACTCCAAGTATCCTGTCGATCAAACACCACAGGATCAAAAAGGCTAACTAAACCACGCGCCTGTCTCCCGCCTCCAAACCCCCTTGTGCAGGTACGTGCAGGTACGTGCAGGGACGTGCAGGTACTCAGTACTCACGTGCAGGTGTCGGCCACGATGACGGTGTGCAGGTGCGCGGACAGTGCCCAGGCCAGCTCGTGCGACACCACGCACAGCTGCGCCGCCCCGCACTCCACCAGGTGCTGCACCACGCGCCTGTCTCCCGCCTCCACACCCTCGTGCAGGTACGCAACGCCCGCACCCAACGTCTCTTTCAGCATCTGGACAAAATGCAACAATATGGTGCTCTGATGCTATAAAGTCACCGTAAGCAATTACCGAGTTCCGTTGAATTCTCTAGCTTCACCTTATCCTGTATCTTGTTGAGGAAAGGTTGCACGAGGTCTGCACTGGCGTGTAAGAAGCGTGCGGGACGTCCGTGCGCGGCGGCGAGTGCGAGCAGGTCGGCGGCGAGCAGACGCGCGTGTCTGCGTGACGGCACGAACACTGCGCACGGACGCGAGCCCGCGTGACGACACACTGCGTTGTAGATCGGCTTCGTCATGGCGGCCACGCGCGAACCCGCGTGGGATATGTTGAAGCCCTGTTATAAATCACAACACTTTATATATCAAATCTTTTATCATGAGCAGAGGCAGATGCCTACAAGGGCTTTGCCTGCCTCTGCCTTATTTCCACTAAGGTACCATTCATATCTAGAAAAACCTATATATAGACAGACATCGGCACGGTCGAAACATTATCGCCGAGAATTTTTAATTACGAGGGTCCGTATATATACGAATCTAAATTGTAAATAATATACTAATAAATAATGTATGAAATAATAACACAATCTTATAACCATGAGAGGAACCTACAATAAAAATAATAGCCAGATCAGCACTATCTAAAAATAGTAATTTCCAAAACAAATGATAAGTTGTTAATATATTCCAAGTAACCTGTATGTGCAGCTCAAGCGGCAGCGGCCTCACACTAGGATGGAAGTTGAAAGTAGCGTTGGCGTTGCAGCCGAGCCACTGCGCCACATCACGCGCGTCCGCCAGTGGGAGAGACAGCGCCACTATGCGGATGGGCCGACCTGTGGGAAACACACAATATGTTACTTCGTCTAGCTGCAAGCTAGCTACTAAACTGATGAACAGATCAGAACAGACTAGACTATTCACGTTACGGAATTAGAAAACTGTGACAATATTTTATACTAATTTCAGCCAAATACACGGCATAAGTATTATAGGATTCAGAAGACGACTATCCTAAAAATCAACCCTTAGATCAAAATAAAATGTTTTTAGGATATCCACGGGCCTCTCCTCGCCGCCCAGCAGCTGCAGCGCGTCCACTATGAACATGTATGTACTGACCGATCTGCGAGGCGATGTAGCGCATCCTGGAGCAGACCACCTCCAGCACGGGCCCCTCCTCGCCGCCCAGCAGCTGCAGCGCGTCCACTATGAACATGTATGTACTGACCGATCTGCGAGGCGATGTAGCGCATCCTGGAGCAGACCACCTCCAGCACGGGCCCCTCCTCGCCGCCCAGCAGCTGCAGCGCGTCCACTATGAACATGTATGTACTGACCGATCTGCGAGGCGATGTAGCGCATCCTGGAGCAGACCACCTCCAGCACGGGCCCCTCCTCGCCGCCCAGCAGCTGCAGCGCGTCCACTATGAACATGTATGTACTGACCGATCTGCGAGGCGATGTAGCGCATCCTGGAGCAGACCACCTCCAGCACGGGCCCCTCCTCGCCGCCCAGCAGCTGCAGCGCGTCCACTATGAACATGTATGTACTGACCGATCTGCGAGGCGATGTAGCGCATCCTGGAGCAGACCACCTCCAGCACGGGCCCCTCCTCGCCGCCCAGCAGCTGCAGCGCGTCCACTATGAACATGTATGTACTGACCGATCTGCGAGGCGATGTAGCGCATCCTGGAGCAGACCACCTCCAGCACGGGCCCCTCCTCGCCGCCCAGCAGCTGCAGCGCGTCCACTATGAACATGTATGTACTGACCGATCTGCGAGGCGATGTAGCGCATCCTGGAGCAGACCACCTCCAGCACGGGCCCCTCCTCGCCGCCCAGCAGCTGCAGCGCGTCCACTATGAACATGTATGTACTGACCGATCTGCGAGGCGATGTAGCGCATCCTGGAGCAGACCACCTCCAGCACGGGCCCCTCCTCGCCGCCCAGCAGCTGCAGCGCGTCCACTATGAACAGAGACACGCTCTGTACACTCTTGCGCACCTTCCAACTGCAACAACATTAATGTATAACAAACACATACAACATTCATAATATAATATAATTCTGAGTTCATGTTAGGAAACCTTGTGTCAATAGGTATAAAAACTATGGCACTTGCAACGAAATGTTGAAACCCCTTAAGATACACATATTTTGATACCTCAACAGAACTTAATCATTGGTTAAAAATTACATATTAATATGTTACTATTGAATACAAACCGTCTAGATAGAATGTCCCATTTGTCAGCAGTAGTGATGATAATCTGGCCTTTATTCAGTAGTTTGTGATCAGTTGCCGTTTCACCAGTCAGTTGTACCACCTAGAAACATAGCATAATTTCAACAGTTTGTAATACATTATTGTTATCGATTTATTGGCGGTAGACTGGCCCATAAATCATTCTTTTATCCATCAGCTCTCGACGAACTGAATTTTATAGGATTTGATATAATTTTAACGTTTATACAAATCAATAAGACACACAATTATATAAAGAATTGCGCGCATAAGTTGAATAATATATACCTTGAGGTTGAACCGTGTGCCGAACTTGTGATACCAGTCTGCGAAGACGATGTCAGCGAGCGCGTCCTTGGGCAGCAGGTAGACCGCGCGCGCGGCCGAGCCGGCCGAGCTGGCGTGCAGCCGCAGCAGCGCCAGCTCCGCCACCACGGACTTGCCGGAACCAGACGGCGCGCCCACGAACACGTTGTCGTCCGAGTTGTACACCGCGTTGAACACCTGCATCACGTCAACACGGGTTTTTTTTATTTTCTATGTGACTGTGATTCTCTTTCTTTGTCTGGACGAGGCAATAGTGAAACTTGGTCCCCGTTGTGGGTTGTGGGGGTTCAGATGGCGGGTCAGCTAACATAATACCAATTCCACCTCTTCTTCCTCCACCCGCCCATATCTCACTTGCAAACATGATTCGGCGCAACATGATTTTTAACACATGTTACAGAAAGATTTCACGTCAACCCGTCTCGAGAGAAAACACCCAGACCCGAAACAAATATTTGTGGATTAAACAAACATTTTGTCTCAATGCGGGAATCGAACCGGGAACAGACGCTGGCATTGAGCCGAGATAACGTCAGACAGAAAAATCTTAATCGCATACGCGCTGTGACCCTACACTCAAATATGATCAATTATTATTAGAACGTTTTGTCTTCAATCCATTTCATCTCAAAAACGATTAAAATTTTTGAGATTGCACTATAATTCTAAAAATGCAATGTATGTGAAAATTCTTACTTGAGTCTGCACCGGATTGAACTGTGGGAATGTTTCATTATACAGTTCCTCGTATTTAGGATTCCTTAACGCGGATATCGGCAGCGGCTGCAGGTCTAGCAGTTCCGTGGGCGGCAGGTTCTTCTCTGGCAGTATAAGATGTCGGAACGAGACTGGCAACTGAGTTTCTGCCGCTATCCACCTTGAACAAGAATCTTATTTAACTTTATGTGCGTCTGTCTATCTGTTCAACCTTAAAAAAACTATCTTTTGAACGGCAATAGCTGTTGCAATGCTCTTTTTTTATGGCATAGGCCGTCAAACGAGCAAGTGGGTCACCTAATGGTAAGTGATCTCCACCGCCTGTACGCCCACAATACCAAAAGAATCATGGGTGCGTTGCCGACCTTAAAGGAAAGGATAATTAAGGAATTGGGAAGGGGAGGGGGTTTGGGCCTCCGGATATCTCACTCACAGTACGAAACGCAGCAGCAAGCTACTACTTTACGCCGGTTATCTGTGAGATAGTGGTAATGACCCGGACGAGCCGGCCCATACATACTGTAGACAAAAGTGTCTACAGCGTGGCTCTACCACTCAAAAACACATAATATGTATTGTTATGGTGGCTATGCTAACAAATAATAGGAAAAACTTAGTCCAAATTAAAAGAGAATGGTACAGAACCCTCTGAGCGTGGTCCGAAACGTACTTAGCATAGTTTTGCACTTATCTCCGTCAAATCGATTTCGTTGATTATTTTTATTTAGTGTTTACTTTAAGGGTTGTACCTTGTAAACTCAATGATTAATAGGTACATTCAACATGGTTCTATTTAAGATTTTTAATGCTGACAATATTGTGTTATGATTTGAATGTATAGTGCTCACCTGTCAGACACGACCCTGAGGAAGTACTGCGGCGGGAGGGGTTCGAACACGGGCACGAATAACTTCACCTGATGCTCGTCCTTGCAATACTTCTCCTTCAGCAGGAAGTACTCGTGGTGCAGCACCACCTCCGAGTCTACATCCTCCACCAGGATCCAGAACGCTTCTGACTGACCGTGGATCTGTAGAGATTATTTTTTTGTACTGTAAAGTTAACACACACTAACCGGTGGGTAGGCATACTTAGTTATGATTTTATTTATGGTTCCAATTTCGAGACAAAGTCCAATGCGAGGAAGAATGATGTTTTATATCCACTTCAATGACGAGCAGATCGCTCGTTTGATAGAAGGTGTCATGCCTTGCACATACACAGTAGCTGCATGACAAAATTTCAAAGTTTCACAATGCCCAGTAATTTCACTGGTTTCAACACTCTACAACCCGGAACGCAACAGTACTAACTCACTGCTATTTAGTGCCAGAAATAGACAAAGTGGTTGGTCGAAGCCTACTCAGACGGATCTTCTCGAAGAAGAGAAACCTAGTAAAATATAGAAATAATATTCGATAAAAAATAATAATTAGAGTAACCTTCTCATCCCAATGGAAGTCGGGTGTGATGGTGAGCTCGACCCTGAGCGTGGACCTGGTGACGGGCTGGATGTGTGTAGCGAGCTCGAGCTTGGGGAACTGGTGCACGTACTTGTGTATCATCTTGCCCAGCTTCGGCGCGCGCACCAACTCACCGATCTCGTTCGGACCCAACTCATATAACTTCTCCCATGGGAAGTTCTTCTTTTCTAATTTTTTTATAACCTGCAAAACGTTTCATTGTACTGAGAATTATGGAATCTCATATACATACATACATATACATACGCACTCACGCCTGTAATCCCCGAAGGGGTAGGTAGAGGTGTAATCAGTACACCCACATTTCGCCGAGCGTATCTCCGTCCCACGATGTGATAGGGGGGCGAGCCTATCGCCATACAGGGTACAAATTCCAGACTCCGGGCGGATACTGAGCATTTCATAATAGAAAAACTCAATATCACTTATACCCGAACCGGGGATCGAACCTGAGAGACCTCAACGTTAACCTCAGTCCTAACGCGTACGCATTACAACTGCGCCACCGAGGCAGTCTATGGATTCTCACTGGCGTAAAACTAGCCAAGTGTAAAAGATTAACAAGCACTATGGCATGTGAACAACATTATATATAGGTATAACACCTATTGTATATAAAGTTGTTTAATAACTTTTAATCACGTTTTTTTATGAAAGAGGCGACTACAGAGCATGCGGGTCACCTGATGGTAAGTGATCACCGCCGCCCATGGACATCATCAATACCAGAGGAATGATCTGTAATGTAAGATAAACCTTACCTCCTCAGGCATCTTTCTGAATTGTCTTAGCGGCGACATCGATTGCCACATTCTTCTGTCCACCATTTTACATAGGGCCAGTGTTTTGTCCACCAACTGCGCCCATCCTGTAAATCACAATGAATCATATCACATAATATTGTAAGTAGGTTATAGTATTCGAATCTAAATGCTTGCAAGCATAAAATGAATGTTATGCTAGCGAGCAAAATTTGCTAACCACAAGCACAAAACTCACCTCTATGTAAGACGATCTCGAATATAGCTCTAAGCAATCTACACGCGGACTGCGTCACGTACACCATGTCCGCCATTAGAGCGAATCCCTCCAATTTCAACTGAGATATGTATGCTTGGAGGAGAACATTGATCTTCGCTGACGGCTCTTCTATACTTTCTTTTATTGGTATGGGGACCTGCATATGGTGAAAAAAATATATTTAGCGTCAAGTTTTTTTTTATAGCATAGGCCGGCAAACGAGCAAGTGGGTCACCTGATGGTAAGTGATCTCGGCCGCCCATGTACGCCCACAATACTAAAATAATCATTGCGTTGCCGACCTTAAAGGAAAGGGATAAGTAAGGGATTGGGAAGGGGAGGGGAATTTGGGCCTCCGGATATCTCACTCACCGTACGAAACGCAGCAGCAAGGTGCTAATTTACGCCGATTTCTGTGAGACAGTGGTAACGACCCGGCCGAGCCGACCCATTCATGCTGTAGACAAAACTGTCTAAAGCGTGGTTCTACCTCTCAGGTTTATGCTACTGCCAATTTGTATTGAACGTGTAGTGGGTGTAAGGGAAACGCTTCCGATAGCCGAGACAGGTGGTAGTGCCGGTGGTTATGGACACGATACTACCACAGCCTAGGTATAGATACATACAGTAGTCCAACGACGACGTTTCGACAGAGCTATCGTGGGAGCGAGAACAATGGTGAGCAAGAGCCCCCGCTCCCCCCGCTGCCCCCGCTGAGACGCAGGTGATCTATATGTCGAGCCCGATCTATATAGAAAGGCGGAATATGCAGCTTGCGCCCCCACGATTGCTCTGCCGAAACGTCGTCGTTGGACGATTGTATAGATTTTTAGGCTGTGATACTACAAAAAGATCGCGGAATAAATCTACCTATTTTATTATTCACGCAGCATCATGTTAGGGTAGATAAATACAATTATTAGGTGTATTCATTAAAACAACTGTTTAATTTTTTTTTAATAAGGCAAGGTATCACAAGGAAAAAATCAACTGACGCTCGGGGTTCACTACCACCGTTCGTGTTGCCAGAAAAAGTAGGTAAAACTACCACTAGTCCCGTATTATAGAACAACACTCAAGTGAGCTCTTTTTTTGGCGCCAAACAAAACGTGTACAGAAATCGACAATGGACTTATTTATTTATTCAAAATTCAAGAACCAATGATTTATTACTCCTATAAACAAAATTAAACATTTTTATGACCCATTTAGTCCTTACAATCAGCTGCGTAAATTTAAGAAAAATATTCCCAACCAGTCAAAACCTTCGACTCACCCTTTCCATAAGTTTATGAAGCTCCAGCTTCTCTTCCTCTCTAACAGCTATATGCTTGAACTCGGCAGACAGAGAGAACACTCTGAACAGCTCGATCTCTCCCAACGTCGGCTTCAACAGCTGATTGTACGACTGCATCGTCTCGTACGTACAATAGAAATGTGAAGCAATACGACCGAGTTCAGTCGGCTGGAAATGGCCAGATTTCCTTTCGTATTTCACTAGACCGGCCCTGAAATTAATAGTAACTATTTATAATAATAATTAATTAGTTTTCTACAATGATAGCAAATAAACATTTATAGTTGCAACGGGAAACCTAAGTAAATCTACTAACTTGTCCAATAAACTTGCAGCGGTGTGAATTAAATCGGCTCTATGCAGTTCCAGTAAAGTGTCTTCTTGCAATTTCTCGGGAGTCACGCCATACAATGCCGGCTGGCGTAGCATTCGTATGTATAAATACGTATATCCTATAAAAAAAATAATGAAGTGTATTATTTTGAATGTTGAAAACCATATTAAATACAAATTGAGAACAATGCTTCAAGCAATTTGCTAACGGCAAGCACTTTTCTCACAACGAGCATAAAACTCACCAAGCCACGTGACAGCATCGCGGACACTTTGAACTGAACCGAGCACAATCTCAGCGTTCAACATGTCCGGCAGTTTGCTGATTAACTGCGACTCTATTGGCAGCTGTTGATTCAGCAGAGAGAGGTAGTACTGAAGTTCCGAGTGATTTGTTATAAGAATACCTAAAACCAAAGATAGCTATACAGTCTGGGTTTTATAACCGACTTCAAAAAGGGAGGAGGTTCTCAATTCGGCGCGTTTTTTTTTAATTTATGTTTTTGCTTATTTGCACATCGATTTCTTCGCCAATTGTGGAACGATTTCGTAGAAAAAAAAACTATAGAGTTTAGCTGCGATGTGGTTCCATATAAATTTGGTTAAGATCTGACGACGAAGTACGGAGAAAAAAAAAACTCCTCAACGGACAACAGTAAACTCGTCGCGATTGTGTTATTGTATTGCAATTGACATGCTATAGCTTGAAGTCGGTTTCTAAGTTTTTTTAAACATTATATTATCCAAAACATAGTAGAAAATTTAAATGATGAGAGTATACTGACCCTCTCCTTTAGTATCGTACTGCGGTCGACCAGCTCTGCCCAGCATCTGCAGAACATCGAGCGCGCCGAGCTCAGCCCAGCGTCCCTTCTCCGGCGAGTACACCTGCGTGCCCTTCACGATGACGGTGTGCGCCGGCAGGTTCACGCCCCACGCCAGCGTCGCCGTCGATACCAGCACCTGCCACGCCGACATACAACAATCATAATATACCATCGCAACACTAACACATTCAGGCGCATGTCAATTTTGTCTACAGCATGAATGGGCCGGCTCGTCCGGATCGTTACCATTGTCTCACAGAAAATCGGCGCAAAGTAGCAGCTTGCTGCTGCGTTTCGTACGGTGAGTGAGATATCCGGAGGCCCAAATTCCCCTTCCCTTCCCAATCCCTTACTTATCCCTTTTCTTTAAGGTCGGCAACGCGCCCATGATTATTTTAGTATTGTGGGCGTACATGGGCGGTAGAGGTCACTTACCATCAGGTGACCCACTTGCTCGTATGCCTTTACTATCAAAAAAAAACTTTTCAGTTTTTTTTATAAAAAGGTACAGGAATTACCAGGTGACCCATATATATGCTTCTTTGTCTGCCTTCTACTATTGTACGGCCGCCTAAAATTGACCTCCACTACCTAAGAACACCCACAATATTATCCTTAACTAGCCTTTGCTCGCGGCTCCGCTTGCGTGAATGGCCTTTTCCGGTATAAAAAGTAGCTGTGATTATGTAGCTTTCTAACGGCAAAAGAATTTTAGAAATCGATACAGTAGTTTTTAAGTTTATTCATTATATACAAAAATACAAATCTTTCCTCTTTATAATATTAGTGTACAACATGGCCCACCTGTATGTGTCTATCTGCGAAGAGATCCTCGACAAGTGTTCTGTCCACCCTGCTCATGCCGTATAATATTAGTGTACAACATGGCCCACCTGTATGTGTCTATCTGCGAAGAGATCCTCGACAAGTGTTCTGTCCACCCTGCTCATGCCGGCGTGATGGATAGCGAACCCGTACGGCAACAGTTCTCGAAGTTCAGGATTTTTCACCTGCTCAGCTTCCGTACGCAAAACTTCCATACTGGCCGACCCTTCTCTGTCAAATAACAAACACATTTTTGTATTGAACACTCCTTTCATTACTCCCCATCAAGCCCTGAATCTGCCAATGGATGTCCTATCAAAATCAATTCAGTCGTTTCAGAGATTAGCTCGAACACAGTTTCAAAAAAAAAAAAACGGTTTTGGTAACGTGCAAATAACCAAGTGATAAGAAAAAGCTTTTATTTCATAATCTACATCATAGTTAGCTTTAGAGGACAAGCCGAGTAGGTCGCTCGCCTGATGGTAAGCGTCACGCCTGCCCATAGACCGATGCGACACCAATCAGAACTTCAAATTATTAAGTACTGCATGGCATTGAACTGCGCTCGTCAGCCTGAGACATAACGTGTAAAGTCTCATAATGCCCAGTAAATTCACTGGTTTCAATGTCCTTCAAACCGGGACACAACAGTGTTTACACGCTGCTGCGGGCGGCAGAAATAGACAAAGCAATTTACCTGAGAAACTGTCCAAGCGTGTCCTTTTCAAGACACATGTCTCGTATGGCGCGCGCGGTCTTACCAGTCTCCTTGCGCGAGTGCACGAACACTAGGATCTGTAACAATTATTGTATTTTTTTAAAATTATAAAATGAATTGAGGAAATGATTTAATTAACATTAACTTTTCGAGACGACCTACATCTCAGTCTGCCCTGTGACCACGAAGGCTGAAAAGCTTCGAAACGTCGGGGCCAATGTAGAATTACACCGCGATCAAATCCGTATAAATTCATTTGTCTTGATGCGGGAATCAATTCCGCGGCCTCTCGTTTCACAGCCGGCTACTCTCCCACTGCGCCACGGAGGCTGTCGATAACAGGCAGCAAGCAGCGTCCAGTTCGTAGTTAGTATTAAAAAATATTACCTGATTTCTTCCAGCATGCTCCATGGTCTTCTCGTACACAATATCGTTCATCACCTGGAACCTCTTGAGCGCCTTCTTCTCCGTCACGCCTATGTACTGTTGTTCTAAAGCCACCGGTCTGAAACAAACAACGGTATACAGACACAACTCAACACTAGCAACAATATCACTATTGATACTAAATCATGTTTTTCACGATTCCATACCCAAAGAGTAAGCGTAAACCAATTACTAAGCTTATACCGTCTGTCTGTCGGTTTGTCCTACATTCTTTATCATTATATAAAGGAGGCGAGTGGGCAGTTTGACCCTTGGTTTTAAGACCCATAAAATGACAAGTTGGACCATGTATTTAACCAATTTCGTTAACGTTAATAACTTTCTTATATAAATTGTATATTCATTATGAATACATTTAAAACTCTAACCTGAATGAGTTGTCAAAGTAGAATAGTCCATGTTCTGGTCTGACGCGCAAGAACGCCGCGACGTCAGTGTAGTTGGGTAATGTAGCGGACAGACCCACCAGACGCACCTGTAACAATACGTCACACACGTCACATAACTTCATGGACCACGGTTATACTACGTGTTACAGAAAGGTGTGGTCAAATTTAAGCAACGTATAGCGTACGATATTAGTATTTCATCTCCGTAGTACCAAATCCGATACCCTAAGACATAATAAAAGTACAAAGTAAATAATGCACTTTGCATTACTCCGCACACAATAATAGTTTATATGCGCCGAGGGGCGAGGCCGTGCGGACTGATGTGTGATAACACGTGATGATGCGTCTGTCATGAAATGTTGTGTGATGTCGCGTCGGTATTGTCCATGATTCTTCCGGTATTGTATTGTTCATGGCCGGTAGAAGTCTCTTACCATCAGGTGATCCACTTGCCCGTTTGCCGACCTCGGCTACAAAAAAACGAATCCAGCTAACATAAAATACGCGTAAAATAACTTGGCCATACTTAAGTTGGTAACTTCACCCACCCTCTGCGTCTCCCGCCATCCTCTAGTCTATGGAAACAATAGCCGCAAGGGATTCACTTCAGACAGACCAAGTTATTATGCGTATATTGTACCTCCTCCTGCGTCTGTTCGACGGTCCTGAGCGTCCTGGCCACGAGAGCTTCAAGCACCGGCCCACGCTCGTCATGCAGCAGGTGCACCTCGTCGATGATGATCAGACGCACCAGGTTCGTGAACGAACGTTCGCCACCTACGACACAACAAAATGCATTATTCAGCAAAAAAAAATCTTCATTCCATTTTCCAGCCTGTGGATTATAAAGTATGGAGCAATATACAACAAGATGGGATTCAAATTAACTCATTTTATATAATGGCTTTATGTCCTACTTGAAGAAACTATCTTTTTTGTATATAGCATAGGCCGGCAGACGAGCAAGTGGGTCACCTGATGGTAAGTGATCTTCATTGCCCATAAGCATCCACAATACTAGAATAATCATGGAGGCGTTACCGACGTTTAAAGGAACGGATAAGTAAGAGATATTTAGGCCTCCAGATATCTCACTCACCAAACGCAACAGCAAGCTGATGCTTCCAGGACGGTTTTCAGTAAGACAGTGATAACAACCCGGTCAGGCCAGCTTGACCGGCTTGGCTTGATATTACTGTCTACAGCGTGCCTCTACCACTCAGGACTTTATTATTCATCATTTATTTATTTTAGCGAATAAATAACTTTTTCATTACCCTTTCTAGTGATGATGTCCCACTTCTCTGGAGTGCAGACGATGAGCTGCGTGGCTTCGATCTGTTCTCTGGTGAGCTGATGGTCGCCCGTCAACTCGGACACCTTCATGTTGTACGCGGCGAGACGCTTGCTGAAGTTACCCACCTGTCACACACATTAGAGATTGAAGCCAGATACATTGTTTTATCATTTTTTTTCTTGAAGACAAGATAAAGGAGCATGTGATGCACCTGATGGTCACCATTGCACATAAACACCTATAATACCAGAGTAGTCGGTCCATTTTAGGGTTGTCACGAATACTAAGGTTTTTCTGAATACTGATTTTCACTGAATATGTTACACAGATATCTGGTATCCACTACCGTCAATGTTACCTTGGCATTAATGGGTAAGTTTGCTCCCAACCCGAAAAATCGATTTATCTTACTGCTGATTGATATTTATACGATCAAGATTTATTTCACATTAGATATCTGAGGTGCCCACAGATGTAAATATTAGATTCGATGTTAGAAGTTTAAAACTGAAGAAGTTGGCAACCATTTTCTTTTTCTTAATTTTATGTCTGAATTTGCTTCAAAATCGGTATCTTGGGCGTTCCTTAATAGTAAATGATAGATCCCATGTTAGAGTTGAACACAGCAGCGCCACCTGCTGCACGAGTGACCTCATGGGTGCCACGTACACGATCTTGAAGTCGTGCACGTTGACGGAGCCGTCGTCGTTCACGTGCTTGCCGATCTCCCTGAGTGCGCACAGCAGCGCCACGTTGTTGTTACAACACAACACAACACAACACTCACCATCTCCTGCACGAGTGACCTCATGGGTGCCACGTACACGATCTTGAACTCGTGCACGTTGACGGAGCCGTCGTCGTTCACGTGCTTGCCGATCTCCCTGAGTGCGCACAGCAGCGCCACGTTGTTGTTACAACACAACACAACACTCACCATCTCCTGCACGAGTGACCTCATGGGTGCCACGTACACGATCTTGAACTCGTGCACGTTGACGGAGCCGTCGTCGTTCACGTGCTTGCCGATCTCCCTGAGTGCGCACAGCAGCGCCACGTTGTTGTTACAACACAACACAACACTCACCATCTCCTGCACGAGTGACCTCATGGGTGCCACGTACACGATCTTGAAGTCGTGCACGTTGACGGAGCCGTCGTCGTTCACGTGCTTGCCGATCTCCCTGAGTGCGCACAGCAGCGCCACGTTGTTCTTACAACACAACACAACACAACACTCACCATCTCCTGCACGAGTGACCTCATGGGTGCCACGTACACGATCTTGAAGTCGTGCACGTTGACGGAGCCGTCGTCGTTCACGTGCTTGCCGATCTCCCTGAGTGCGCACAGCAGCGCCACGTTGTTGTTACAACACAACACAACACTCACCATCTCCTGCACGAGTGACCTCATGGGTGCCACGTACACGATCTTGAACTCGTGCACGTTGACGGAGCCGTCGTCGTTCACGTGCTTGCCGATCTCCCTGAGTGCGCACAGCAGCGCCACGTTGTTGTTACAACACAACGCAACACTCACCATCTCCTGCACGAGTGACCTCATGGGTGCCACGTACACGATCTTGAAGTCGTGCACGTTGACGGAGCCGTCGTCGTTCACGTGCTTGCCGATCTCCCTGAGTGCGCACAGCAGCGCCACGTTGTTGTTACAACACAACACAACACTCACCATCTCCTGCACGAGTGACCTCATGGGTGCCACGTACACGATCTTGAAGTCGTGCACGTTGACGGAGCCGTCGTCGTTCACGTGCTTGCCGATCTCCCTGAGTGCGCACAGCAGCGCCACGTTGTTGTTACAACACAACGCAACACTCACCATCT
Source organism: Mimas tiliae (assembly GCA_905332985.1). Classification (NCBI taxonomy): domain Eukaryota; kingdom Metazoa; phylum Arthropoda; class Insecta; order Lepidoptera; family Sphingidae; genus Mimas; species Mimas tiliae. Next base: position 5,499,889 of record HG995238.1, read on the forward strand.
CCTGCACGAGTGACCTCATGGGTGCCACGTACACGATCTTGAAGTCGTGCACGTTGACGGAGCCGTCGTCGTTCACGTGCTTGCCGATCTCCCTGAGTGCGCACAGCAGCGCCACGTTGTTGTTACAACACAACACAACACAACACTCACCATCTCCTGCACGAGTGACCTCATGGGTGCCACGTACACGATCTTGAAGTCGTGCACGTTGACGGAGCCGTCGTCGTGCACGTGCTTGCCGATCTCCCTGAGTGCGCACAGCAGCGCCACGTTGTTGTTACAACACAACGCAACACTCACCATCTCCTGCACGAGTGACCTCATGGGTGCCACGTACACGATCTTGAAGTCGTGCACGTTGACGGAGCCGTCGTCGTTCACGTGCTTGCCGATCTCCCTGAGTGCGCACAGCAGCGCCACGTTGTTGTTACAACACAACGCAACACTCACCATCTCCTGCACGAGTGACCTCATGGGTGCCACGTACACGATCTTGAAGTCGTGCACGTTGACGGAGCCGTCGTCGTTCACGTGCTTGCCGATCTCCCTGAGTGCGCACAGCAGCGCCACGTTTTTGTTACAACACAACACAACACAACACTCACCATCTCCTGCACGAGTGACCTCATGGGTGCCACGTACACGATCTTGAAGTCGTGCACGTTGACGGAGCCGTCGTCGTTCACGTGCTTGCCGATCTCCCTGAGTGCGCACAGCAGCGCCACGTTGTTGTTACAACACAACACAACACAACACTCACCATCTCCTGCACGAGTGACCTCATGGGTGCCACGTACACGATCTTGAAGTCGTGCACGTTGACGGAGCCGTCGTCGTGCACGTGCTTGCCGATCTCCCTGAGTGCTCACAGCAGCGCCACGTTGTTGTTACAACACAACACAACACTCACCATCTCCTGCACGAGTGACCTCATGGGTGCCACGTACACGATCTTGAACTCGTGCACGTTGACGGAGCCGTCGTCGTTCACGTACTTGCCGATCTCCCTGAGTGCGCACAGCAGCGCCACGTTGTTGTTACAACACAACACAACACTCACCATCTCCTGCACGAGTGACCTCATGGGTGCCACGTACACGATCTTGAAGTCGTGCACGTTGACGGAGCCGTCGTCGTTCACGTGCTTGCCGATCTCCCTGAGTGCGCACAGCAGCGCCACGTTGTTGTTACAACACAACACAACACTCACCATCTCCTGCACGAGTGACCTCATGGGTGCCACGTACACGATCTTGAACTCGTGCACGTTGACGGAGCCGTCGTCGTTCACGTGCTTGCCGATCTCCCTGAGTGCGCACAGCAGCGCCACGTTTTTGTTACAACACAACACAACACAACACTCACCATCTCCTGCACGAGTGACCTCATGGGTGCCACGTACACGATCTTGAAGTCGTGCACGTTGACGGAGCCGTCGTCGTTCACGTGCTTGCCGATCTCCCTGAGTGCGCACAGCAGCGCCACGTTGTTGTTACAACACAACACAACACAACACTCACCATCTCCTGCACGAGTGACCTCATGGGTGCCACGTACACGATCTTGAAGTCGTGCACGTTGACGGAGCCGTCGTCGTGCACGTGCTTGCCGATCTCCCTGAGTGCTCACAGCAGCGCCACGTTGTTGTTACAACACAACACAACACTCACCATCTCCTGCACGAGTGACCTCATGGGTGCCACGTACACGATCTTGAACTCGTGCACGTTGACGGAGCCGTCGTCGTTCACGTACTTGCCGATCTCCCTGAGTGCGCACAGCAGCGCCACGTTGTTGTTACAACACAACACAACACTCACCATCTCCTGCACGAGTGACCTCATGGGTGCCACGTACACGATCTTGAAGTCGTGCACGTTGACGGAGCCGTCGTCGTTCACGTGCTTGCCGATCTCCCTGAGTGCGCACAGCAGCGCCACGTTGTTGTTACAACACAACACAACACAACACTCACCATCTCCTGCACGAGTGACCTCATGGGTGCCACGTACACGATCTTGAACTCGTGCACGTTGACGGAGCCGTCGTCGTTCACGTGCTTGCCGATCTCCCTGAGTGCGCACAGCAGCGCCACGTTGTTGTTACAACACAACACAACACTCACCATCTCCTGCACGAGTGACCTCATGGGTGCCACGTACACGATCTTGAACTCGTGCACGTTGACGGAGCCGTCGTCGTTCACGTGCTTGCCGATCTCCCTGAGTGCGCACAGCAGCGCCACGTTGTTGTTACAACACAACACAACACTCACCATCTCCTGCACGAGTGACCTCATGGGTGCCACGTACACGATCTTGAAGTCGTGCACGTTGACGGAGCCGTCGTCGTTCACGTGCTTGCCGATCTCCCTGAGTGCGCACAGCAGCGCCACGTTGTTCTTACAACACAACACAACACAACACTCACCATCTCCTGCACGAGTGACCTCATGGGTGCCACGTACACGATCTTGAAGTCGTGCACGTTGACGGAGCCGTCGTCGTTCACGTGCTTGCCGATCTCCCTGAGTGCGCACAGCAGCGCCACGTTGTTGTTACAACACAACACAACACTCACCATCTCCTGCACGAGTGACCTCATGGGTGCCACGTACACGATCTTGAACTCGTGCACGTTGACGGAGCCGTCGTCGTTCACGTGCTTGCCGATCTCCCTGAGTGCGCACAGCAGCGCCACGTTGTTGTTACAACACAACGCAACACTCACCATCTCCTGCACGAGTGACCTCATGGGTGCCACGTACACGATCTTGAAGTCGTGCACGTTGACGGAGCCGTCGTCGTTCACGTGCTTGCCGATCTCCCTGAGTGCGCACAGCAGCGCCACGTTGTTGTTACAACACAACACAACACTCACCATCTCCTGCACGAGTGACCTCATGGGTGCCACGTACACGATCTTGAAGTCGTGCACGTTGACGGAGCCGTCGTCGTTCACGTGCTTGCCGATCTCCCTGAGTGCGCACAGCAGCGCCACGTTGTTGTTACAACACAACGCAACACTCACCATCTCCTGCACGAGTGACCTCATGGGTGCCACGTACACGATCTTGAAGTCGTGCACGTTGACGGAGCCGTCGTCGTTCACGTGCTTGCCGATCTCCCTGAGTGCGCACAGCAGCGCCACGTTGTTGTTACAACACAACACAACACAACACTCACCATCTCCTGCACGAGTGACCTCATGGGTGCCACGTACACGATCTTGAAGTCGTGCACGTTGACGGAGCCGTCGTCGTGCACGTGCTTGCCGATCTCCCTGAGTGCGCACAGCAGCGCCACGTTGTTGTTACAACACAACGCAACACTCACCATCTCCTGCACGAGTGACCTCATGGGTGCCACGTACACGATCTTGAAGTCGTGCACGTTGACGGAGCCGTCGTCGTTCACGTGCTTGCCGATCTCCCTGAGTGCGCACAGCAGCGCCACGTTGTTGTTACAACACAACGCAACACTCACCATCTCCTGCACGAGTGACCTCATGGGTGCCACGTACACGATCTTGAAGTCGTGCACGTTGACGGAGCCGTCGTCGTTCACGTGCTTGCCGATCTCCCTGAGTGCGCACAGCAGCGCCACGTTTTTGTTACAACACAACACAACACAACACTCACCATCTCCTGCACGAGTGACCTCATGGGTGCCACGTACACGATCTTGAAGTCGTGCACGTTGACGGAGCCGTCGTCGTTCACGTGCTTGCCGATCTCCCTGAGTGCGCACAGCAGCGCCACGTTGTTGTTACAACACAACACAACACAACACTCACCATCTCCTGCACGAGTGACCTCATGGGTGCCACGTACACGATCTTGAAGTCGTGCACGTTGACGGAGCCGTCGTCGTGCACGTGCTTGCCGATCTCCCTGAGTGCTCACAGCAGCGCCACGTTGTTGTTACAACACAACACAACACTCACCATCTCCTGCACGAGTGACCTCATGGGTGCCACGTACACGATCTTGAACTCGTGCACGTTGACGGAGCCGTCGTCGTTCACGTACTTGCCGATCTCCCTGAGTGCGCACAGCAGCGCCACGTTGTTGTTACAACACAACACAACACTCACCATCTCCTGCACGAGTGACCTCATGGGTGCCACGTACACGATCTTGAAGTCGTGCACGTTGACGGAGCCGTCGTCGTTCACGTGCTTGCCGATCTCCCTGAGTGCGCACAGCAGCGCCACGTTGTTGTTACAACACAACACAACACTCACCATCTCCTGCACGAGTGACCTCATGGGTGCCACGTACACGATCTTGAACTCGTGCACGTTGACGGAGCCGTCGTCGTTCACGTGCTTGCCGATCTCCCTGAGTGCGCACAGCAGCGCCACGTTTTTGTTACAACACAACACAACACAACACTCACCATCTCCTGCACGAGTGACCTCATGGGTGCCACGTACACGATCTTGAAGTCGTGCACGTTGACGGAGCCGTCGTCGTTCACGTGCTTGCCGATCTCCCTGAGTGCGCACAGCAGCGCCACGTTGTTGTTACAACACAACACAACACAACACTCACCATCTCCTGCACGAGTGACCTCATGGGTGCCACGTACACGATCTTGAAGTCGTGCACGTTGACGGAGCCGTCGTCGTGCACGTGCTTGCCGATCTCCCTGAGTGCTCACAGCAGCGCCACGTTGTTGTTACAACACAACACAACACTCACCATCTCCTGCACGAGTGACCTCATGGGTGCCACGTACACGATCTTGAACTCGTGCACGTTGACGGAGCCGTCGTCGTTCACGTACTTGCCGATCTCCCTGAGTGCGCACAGCAGCGCCACGTTGTTGTTACAACACAACACAACACTCACCATCTCCTGCACGAGTGACCTCATGGGTGCCACGTACACGATCTTGAAGTCGTGCACGTTGACGGAGCCGTCGTCGTTCACGTGCTTGCCGATCTCCCTGAGTGCGCACAGCAGCGCCACGTTGTTGTTACAACACAACACAACACTCACCATCTCCTGCACGAGTGACCTCATGGGTGCCACGTACACGATCTTGAACTCGTGCACGTTGACGGAGCCGTCGTCGTTCACGTGCTTGCCGATCTCCCTGAGTGCGCACAGCAGCGCCACGTTGTTGTTACAACACAACACAACACTCACCATCTCCTGCACGAGTGACCTCATGGGTGCCACGTACACGATCTTGAACTCGTGCACGTTGACGGAGCCGTCGTCGTTCACGTGCTTGCCGATCTCCCTGAGTGCGCACAGCAGCGCCACGTTGTTGTTACAACACAACACAACACTCACCATCTCCTGCACGAGTGACATCATGGGTGCCACGTACACGATCTTGAAGTCGTGCACGTTGACGGAGCCGTCGTCGTTCACGTGCTTGCCGATCTCCCTGAGTGCGCACAGCAGCGCCACGTTGTTGTTACAACACAACACAACACAACACTCACCATCTCCTGCACGAGTGACCTCATGGGTGCCACGTACACGATCTTGAAGTCGTGCACGTTGACGGAGCCGTCGTCGTTCACGTGCTTGCCGATCTCCCTGAGTGCGCACAGCAGCGCCACGTTGTTGTTACAACACAACACAACACTCACCATCTCCTGCACGAGTGACCTCATGGGTGCCACGTACACGATCTTGAACTCGTGCACGTTGACGGAGCCGTCGTCGTTCACGTGCTTGCCGATCTCCCTGAGTGCGCACAGCAGCGCCACGTTGTTGTTACAACACAACACAACACTCACCATCTCCTGCACGAGTAACCTCATGGGTGCCACGTACACGATCTTGAAGTCGTGCACGTTGACGGAGCCGTCGTCGTTCACGTGCTTGCCGATCTCCCTGAGTGCGCACAGCAGCGCCACGTTGTTGTTACAACACAACACAACACAACACTCACCATCTCCTGCACGAGTGACCTCATGGGTGCCACGTACACGATCTTGAAGTCGTGCACGTTGACGGAGCCGTCGTCGTTCACGTGCTTGCCGATCTCCCTGAGTGCGCACAGCAGCGCCACGTTGTTGTTACAACACAACACAACACAACACTCACCATCTCCTGCACGAGTGACCTCATGGGTGCCACGTACACGATCTTGAAGTCGTGCACGTTGACGGAGCCGTCGTCGTTCACGTGCTTGCCGATCTCCCTGAGTGCGCACAGCAGCGCCACGTTGTTGTTACAACACAACACAACACTCACCATCTCCTGCACGAGTGACCTCATGGGTGCCACGTACACGATCTTGAAGTCGTGCACGTTGACGGAGCCGTCGTCGTTCACGTGCTTGCCGATCTCCCTGAGTGCGCACAGCAGCGCCACGTTGTTGTTACAACACAACACAACACAACACTCACCATCTCCTGTACGAGTGACCTCATGGGTGCCACGTACACGATCTTGAAGTCGTGCACGTTGACGGAGCCGTCGTCGTTCACGTGCTTGCCGATCTCCCTGAGTGCGCACAGCAGCGCCACGTTGTTGTTACAACACAACACAACACTCACCATCTCCTGCACGAGTGACCTCATGGGTGCCACGTACACGATCTTGAAGTCGTGCACGTTGACGGAGCCGTCGTCGTTCACGTGCTTGCCGATCTCCCTGAGTGCGCACAGCAGCGCCACGTTGTTGTTACAACACAACACAACACTCACCATCTCCTGCACGAGTGACCTCATGGGTGCCACGTACACGATCTTGAAGTCGTGCACGTTGACGGAGCCGTCGTCGTTCACGTGCTTGCCGATCTCCCTGAGTGCGCACAGCAGCGCCACGTTGTTGTTACAACACAACACAACACTCACCATCTCCTGCACGAGTGACCTCATGGGTGCCACGTACACGATCTTGAACTCGTGCACGTTGACGGAGCCGTCGTCGTTCACGTGCTTGCCGATCTCCCTGAGTGCGCACAGCAGCGCCACGTTGTTGTTACAACACAACACAACACTCACCATCTCCTGCACGAGTAACCTCATGGGTGCCACGTACACGATCTTGAAGTCGTGCACGTTGACGGAGCCGTCGTCGTTCACGTGCTTGCCGATCTCCCTGAGTGCGCACAGCAGCGCCACGTTGTTGTTACAACACAACACAACACAACACTCACCATCTCCTGCACGAGTGACCTCATGGGTGCCACGTACACGATCTTGAAGTCGTGCACGTTGACGGAGCCGTCGTCGTTCACGTGCTTGCCGATCTCCCTGAGTGCGCACAGCAGCGCCACGTTGTTGTTACAACACAACACAACACAACACTCACCATCTCCTGCACGAGTGACCTCATGGGTGCCACGTACACGATCTTGAAGTCGTGCACGTTGACGGAGCCGTCGTCGTTCACGTGCTTGCCGATCTCCCTGAGTGCGCACAGCAGCGCCACGTTGTTGTTACAACACAACACAACACTCACCATCTCCTGCACGAGTGACCTCATGGGTGCCACGTACACGATCTTGAAGTCGTGCACGTTGACGGAGCCGTCGTCGTTCACGTGCTTGCCGATCTCCCTGAGTGCGCACAGCAGCGCCACGTTGTTGTTACAACACAACACAACACAACACTCACCATCTCCTGTACGAGTGACCTCATGGGTGCCACGTACACGATCTTGAAGTCGTGCACGTTGACGGAGCCGTCGTCGTTCACGTGCTTGCCGATCTCCCTGAGTGCGCACAGCAGCGCCACGTTGTTGTTACAACACAACACAACACTCACCATCTCCTGCACGAGTGACCTCATGGGTGCCACGTACACGATCTTGAAGTCGTGCACGTTGACGGAGCCGTCGTCGTTCACGTGCTTGCCGATCTCCCTGAGTGCGCACAGCAGCGCCACGTTGTTGTTACAACACAACACAACACTCACCATCTCCTGCACGAGTGACCTCATGGGTGCCACGTACACGATCTTGAAGTCGTGCACGTTGACGGAGCCGTCGTCGTTCACGTGCTTGCCGATCTCCCTGAGTGCGCACAGCAGCGCCACGTTGTTGTTACAACACAACACAACACTCACCATCTCCTGCACGAGTGACCTCATGGGTGCCACGTACACGATCTTGAAGTCGTGCACGTTGACGGAGCCGTCGTCGTTCACGTGCTTGCCGATCTCCCTGAGTGCGCACAGCAGCGCCACGTTGGTTTTGCCCGCGCCGGTGGGAGCGCATACTAACAGATTTTCATTCGATTCTAATGCCGCTTTGCAGATACGACTCTGTGGAAGGAAAAAATTATCATGTAACTTTAAAACCATTATTTAAACATTGTTAGAACAAAAACGTTCCTAGCGATGAAATTGCTGTTGGACGTTGATTGGAATGTTTTGTCTATGTCCATTTTTCATTTAGCCTTAACAGGCTATATTCCAAACCAGGAATACCTTTTCAACTTAACGCAAATACGAAAATAAATAGCATTATTACATGCTTGCTGGCTATCTATAATTTCGGTATAAAACTATTTTAAACGATAAAATAATTTCTTTCATATTCCAAGTAAAATCAAAACTTTTTCTAGTTATCCGCCGTAGAAACCCGTAATAAATGACAATGTATAATTTATTGGTATTCATTATACCTGAATCCTATTCAAATTCTTGAACGACTCAAATGCCGGCTGCACATATTTTGGCAATTTATCAACAGCAACCAGTGTTTCGCCTTCATCGAAAGGTTTAGGTTTCAGAGCAGGAACGTGAACTTCTTCATATCCTGTAACAAACATTTGTATCATTTAATTTTGTTCTACCTAAATAATATATTATTATAATAACATAATAAAGAAAGAAAGAAAGAAAGAAAGGCGAAAGAGATGTGTCAGGATTGTAGCTTGTGGTACTTTATAGTATCTGCCTACCCTCATGGGACATATGCGTGAGTGTGTATGTATGTATGTAATAATAATAACATGTTGGTCGATAGTTACACCATCGAACCATATAATGTTTGCAAAATTAATGTTTAATAGCTTTTTCTCGCGCCTCCGCCCACCGTTATGTCTTTATTTGCAACAACTCCCGTCTCTTTAAAGCAATTTAATCCCCAAGGGGATTATTTAAAAAAACGCAAATTACGCATTTACTTATTTGGTTTTAGGATAATTCCCGCGAAGTTTCGAGTTGAGAGGTCTACAGTCTATTTAATATTGCTTCTTCACACAAACATTAAACCCCCATTTTAACCCTTTAAGGGTTGAATTTCGAAAAATCTTTTCTTATTCCTTGTATAAATCATAAAGTGAACCTCCATACAAAGTTTTAGCTTTTTAGTCCCCAGGGGTTTGAGCTGGGCGTTGATGAATCAGTGAAAAAGTGAGTTAGTCGGGATTTTACTTTTTATACAACGTGTTACAAAAAGGTGTGGTCAAATTTAAGCAACATAATATAGTGTATGCAGTGTATGATATAATAAGTATTTCACCCCCCGTAGTGGTAGAATTTACATTGCATTGCTAGAACATAAATAAAGCATTCTCTTTTTTACTGAATGGCTAAGATTTGATATTCGACTTGCAACTTTGGAAAACACAAAATGAAAAGCAGCTGAGTTTTTGTTATTCTCTAAGCAGTGTAAAGAATATAAATCGCATTGTTGAATAAAAAAGACAGTTTACCTTTCCTCTGTTTCCTGAAGGAGCCGGGCGGCAACTGACACCGCTTGTTGGCCATGAAGTGTGAGCCGGCTGCGAACACCAGATCCTCCAGCTGCACGACGCGTCGCGCCCCCGCCACCTGCCCCCCGCCGCCACCGCCGCCGCCGCCCCCTCCCCCGCCGCCGCCGCCGCCCGCGACCACAAGCCCCCCACCACCGCCGCCGCCGCCATCCGCCTCAGACTTGTGCCGTTTGCGTGGCGCCTCCGACTGTTGCACCGTCTGGTAACACCAACATCATCATTTAATGTTACAAAATTATTTTATGACGGAAAATTCACGGCCCATAACATTACATACAAAGACAGTTTTTGGTGCTTAGTCTCCACTCCAACCAGTGAAAATTTCCGATATTTTCATTACAGCCAATTTTTTTTCGGTTGCAGAGTACCCTGCTAAGTATTTGTGGCCAAATGGATAACGATCATGGTACATATGATAAAAAAACTCGCTATATTGACTCGTTCTGGCGAATCGCGTTCCGCGGTCAATCAATGTTTTTCCGCTTACTACAGACCAGAATAATTCTAGCAATAGTCAAAGAGACTATTGAAAGACAAACCTAATTAAATAAAAATTACACATCGAATCTGTACAGTCTGGCAAGATAGCTAAAAGAAAAACCCATTAGTGGCATATTATCACTACCAAATGTAAGTTTTTTTTTATTAGCTTGTGTGACGAAACGAGCAGGTCGCTCGCCTGCCTATAAACAGAAGCAACACCACACAGAACTTGAAATTACAAAGCACTTTATTGCATTAGGCTGCGCTCGCCAATCATAGACTCGGTAGTGAATTACCCGATTAGGTCATCTGTTCTCCAAAACCATTTATAATGTTACCTCATCATCTCCCTTCCCAGTTTCCAGTTGGACCAGTATCTTCTGCAAATGAGGTTGTTTGGACATATCTTCTCGGATTGATGCTCTCTCGTTCTCTGACTGAGACGACGCCAATTTCGTACAATATAAAACTGTGAAACATTATTACTTTTGTACTTCGTTTAGAAACAAGACTTACGGCCATTTTCAATAAAGTACTTAGTTTGGTTCACCAGATATATCGCACAAATGAACCAATCAGAATACAGTTTAAAGGTCAAGCGTAAAAATTAGTCAAGTTGGATTTGTTGATTTCCTAGATCTATATGGATAATCAAACCGATATTTATAGAAAATGGCCGTAAATTAACTGAGATGCCAATATCAAACTTAACCATATTTTAGACATTCGAGGCAATGGCGAAATTTGGTTCCTCTTGCGGGTTGTGGAGTAAAACAGCGGGCCGCCCCATATAACACCAAATACCGTCAAATGGTGATGATGGGAAGTCAGACTCTGGAAGCCGGGATAACGCCAGGCAGAAAGTAATTGTAGACGTTCCGGGTAGAGCTATACTGTAGATGGCAGTTTTGTCTACAGCATGAATAGGCCTATATTGCCTTTATATTCTCTTTGGTAGATAGTTATTTTGGGGAAAAAATAATAAACTAAGGTAAGATATCAACTTCAAGTATAAGGACAATTATAACTAGCTTCTCCAGTTGTAAAGCACCATCGATGTTATTTATTGCAACCTATTGTGAACAAAGAAGGTATAATGGCGACTCACTCATGTACCGGTACTTGTTGAGCACCTTGACGAAGTCGAAGCAGTCGTATCCGAGCAGCAGCACGAGTCTGTTCTCGAGGTCGCGGTCGTCGGCTGCGTCGGCGAGGGCTCGCATCACATCCACACTCTTGGCTTGCGACACCATCGCGTCCGCGAAGTATCGCGACAGCCGCCGCTGCAGCCAGTGAGCGTCGATGTCCATCGGGTGTATGGCCGCGTCGCGACGCTTCTGACTCTGCTCCTCCGACAACTGGAACAACACCACTGACTTTGTTTCGCTGGGTCTTCTCAAGCTCGGTCGTTTTGGATCCGGTGGTAGATTTAAAACAGGTGCCGTTTCGGTAAATGCAGAGGTCCATATCGACTCAAAATAATTAATAATGGACGTTTCCATATTACAAATATTGTTACTAATGTAAAATAAAAGGACAACAAATAAACAATTTAGTGTAATTGCCTAGTGTATTGTGACGATGCTATGTATGTTATGTATGTACATTAGTTGATATGATTTCTATACATAAGTTTCTTTATTTTGTACTGACTTGTCATAAGCGCTATTTTAATTGCCTACATGATCAATAAACTATTTCATTTAATTTCAACACTTATTATTAACGCTCACAGCACACTGATCAATAGCCATATCAAATCTATGGGGTTTCATCGTCTGAACTGAGTGCAAAATGAGGTAAGCCGTTAACAAAGCTTGTCAACACATTACAAATTTTATTGTAATGTCGTTTATTGCATTATCACGTGTGCCCTTGGGGTGGCTTCGGTGTCCGTTTTCGACTCCACATCAAGTGATCGTGGACCAATTATAGCAGTATATATGGAACATATAGACCATTACTCAGCATTTATTTGAACATCATGCAGATTATGCAACCATCTTGACAAGCGACGAAAATAGAATTGAACTTAGCCATCGTATAGATGCGTCACAACCTCCACACCCGCCAGTTGATGGGCAATTGATATGCCATCGTGTAGAACAAGCCTTTAGACAGTTGGCTGTTCAGTAACAATTCATAGTTTTTTTTACTATTACTTACATTAGCATGTATCGCATTCTTCCTGCCCTCGCCATCACTGTCTTCATCACCACTGCTGGCTTTATCTGGCTCGTTGTCTGTGCCTTCACCATCTTCCTTATCTTCTTCGCGGACCTGAAACAATCACGGTTATTAGCAACAGTCTTAAAGTATCTGGTTGTATTTAATTACAATTCTCACTGATCATTAAAATAAAATTAGTTTTTGATTAATGGTCAGTACCAATTTTTGTTTTTTATTAGTGTCATGTGACGGGATGAACAGGCTTGAGCCCCTTAGCCGCAACCCCCCCAACCCCCACCTGGATCAGCTAGTGTACTGAGGCTTATTGGACCAAGACGTTGGACTGTAAGTAAATTAAACTACCCAAGGTAATATCAACAATAATATATACTTTCCTGATGATTCTTATAAATTTAAATTGATCAAAAGGAGTTAAGTCCATAATTTGTAATGATTTCTTCTATAGTACTCACCTCTCCATATGCATCCTCATCATCTTCCTCTGAAGACTCCTCAAACTGTACATTAATCCCGTATGTCTCGTCTATTTCCGTGTTACTCTCACTAGCCGTGTTTATGTTGAAGTCAGTTATCTTTTTACCTGCAGATAAAAGTAAAGATTTGTTTGATGATGATTGATATGCTTCGTACACAATAGTGTCTACAATTATACAATAAATCATATTATTGTATAAATAGATGGTTATGAACTAAAATGATAGGATTTGTGTGTTACGACAATTATAACTTGGCGGTGGTAAGTTTGAATCTTACAGAATATGTACCTTAAAAATAATCTATCAAAACTACATATTGTCTAATGAGCATATAATAGTGCCACTGATTTCCCCAACAGGTGTTGTAGTGTAATTTTAGTTTGACGGGACTGATATACACTGCAGATTGACACACACACGACACCGTTGATCTTAGAACAACTACTTATAGAAGGTAGACGTCTAAACAACGCATACTCACAATCGTAAGCTGAAAATTCGTTAAGTTTCGATGTGTTTACTTGCAACGTCACGCAACAAACGCAAAATAAATGTCAACTAAAATGTATTTAATTATTTTTTTTATAAATAAATAAGGTGGTAGGTCCCTCGTATGCGAGAGGCCGGCTGGGTTGGTACCACCGCTTTGTCTATTTCTGCCGCCAAGCAACAGTGTGTAAGCACTGTTGTGTTCCGGTTTGAAGGACATTGAAGCCAGTGAAATTATTGGGCATTATGAGACTTAACACCTTATCTCTCGGGGTGATGAGCACAGTCCAGTGTCATGCAGTGCTTTGTTATTTAAAGTTCTGTGTGGCGTTGATTCTGTTTATAAGCAGGCGTGGCGCTTACCATCAGGCGAGCGACGTGCTCGTCTCGTCATTCTAGTTATAAAAAAAAAAAAAAAAAAAATACCCAACAGTCACAACCATAGTTCTGACCTCACACTAGGTTAACCTGTATCGTAGAAATCTGGGCCTATGAGGGACTTGCAGTACCACAACACCCTCACCCGAAACAAATATTTGTGGATCATTCGTCTCGGTGGGGGAATCGAACCCACAGCCTTCGCAACGGCTACTCGCCCGCTACGTCACGGAGACTGTCATTTGCATGAAACTTTAGTCATTTGTAGATGGGTATGGATGGATGTTTTGTAATTTTCAATTGTTTGTACTTGTGTGTACTTTGTTTCTATAAGTAGTTATTCTAAGCTGTAGATTTAGTTTTACCTAATCTGGTTTGAGTTTAGTTAGTGACATTAATATGTAAATGTATGAAAAATATTAAATACTACATTAAAAAGAAATATAAACAAATATTACCTAAATTGACTAACAATGCAAATCTTTCATCCGGCATGGCACCTAAAAGTGCTTCTATTTCTTTCTTCTTTTCAGGATCTTTTAATTTGTCGTTTTTGAGAACTATCAGTACCTGAAAAAATAATAATAAGACACTTATGACCATATAAGTGTTATTTAAAATTTTCCAAAGCCAAAATTAAATTGTTTTCCTGAGATAGGTTTATCTTAGCCTAGTTAGAAACTTCAAAAAAATATATTATAGCAACTAAAAATAAATAGCAAGACACATAAATTGTCCAGGATTGGAATTATGACCTGATGTGGCTATATGTTCACCCCTTATGACATAATGGGCTGAAAATAAGCTTGGCGCCCAACTAAGTTTGTACCTATGTCTACCCCTTACAGGATAAAGGTCTGATATTAAATAGAAATTGTGTCTTTCAAAACAGTGTGTACCTCATCACATGCTCCACACAATATATCTCTGGGCTGATCTCCGAGAGCACTCTGCATAAAAGCCAGCAGTAGTTCGTATGCGTGGCGTGTGTGCTGGGCTCTCGGCCGGTACAGGACGCCCGGCGCCTCATCCGCCCACATGGCGCGGCCAGTTTTCGATTTCGACAGCTCGTATGAAGCTTCATCACGTTTCTGCCGCCTGAACGATATAATAATTTTTCCGAATACAAAATTAGTTAAAAACAAAAAAAAACCGCATTCTCGCCTGTAATCCCCGAAGGGGTAGAAAGAGGTGTAACCAGTACACCCCCATTTCGCCGAGCGTATCTCCGTCCCATGATGTGATAGGTGGCGATCCTATCGCCATACCGGGCACAAATTCCAGACTCCAGGCTGATACTAAGCATTTCATAATAGAAAAATTATATCACTTTTATCCGACCTGGGAATCGAACCCGAGACCTCAGCGTCAGCCTCAGTCGTAAAGTGTACGCATTACAACTGCGCCACTGAGGCAGTCACAAACAATATTCAGGTTATTATGATCATCTCATCATCTCCCAATCTACCCAGGGTTGTCTTAAGCCAGGTTCCTTGAGCACTCAGAGTTTAGGGTCCTTTTTAAATGTCATAAATAAGAAGGAGCTTCCCAATTCCTTTTCTGAAAGTGATCATAACAGACTTATATCTATATACTCAAACACTACTCCATGATCAATTGCCTAATGGCTACTTATTGTTATACAAATTTGATAGATAAGAGCCAATCACATGTGTATCTTAAATGGTTGAGTAGTTTTTCAGTAATCAGGTACACTATTGAGATACATGCATTCACCATTCACCCCAAGGGTAATACTCCAAATACCATTATAGTAAGGCCGGAACTGTATCTATCCAACTGACTTGAGTGATTGACGAAACATGGATTTATTGCCTTTTTTTTATTACAGCCTGAATTTTCAATCTCTAAGTAAATATTATTAGATAAAATATAACATAGCAAAATAAATAATTATTAATAATATAAATACTGTCTACATATACCCATGTACATGAAAAGGAAAAAACGATTTAGCTCATCTGGTGATCCATACCCATAGGTATTTTTATTCTACATTCTACAGGAACCTACTAGGCATGCATTAGCTAGAATGTAACAAATCATTAAATGCAGCTGCATTTTTTCACTAATCATGTCACAATCAACAGGAAGTGTGCCTTTTAGGACATTGTAGATTGAATTCTCATACATTTAAGTAGTGTGAGTGCCTTATAGAACATTGTAGATTGATTACCCATACATTTAAGTAGTGTAAGGCCTGGTATTACTGCACATTTCTTTAATACTCACTTTGCCTTTCTCTCTTCTGCTTTATCAGGCTTTGTCCTCTGCGCCCTGTCTCCCATCCTTGTGCCCCCAAGTTTCCCAGACAAGGACAATACTTCCCCCGTAGCCTCATCTCGACCTCTCCTTTCTATCAGTCTCACATCAGCTTGGAGTACAAGGTTTGAGTTCTAAAACCAAACAAATGCTTACATAAACAATACTTCTTAAGGATGTAACTAAAATACGTATTCGTCAGTACTCAAAGAACATATTTGTGGCCTTTCCGGCTAATATGAAATAGAAAGTATCCTCACAATATTGAAATAAAAACGTTTAACAACAAATTGAAATGTATGAAAACTGCAAGTCTTACAGCCTTGTACTCGTACTGCAACTGTCTCGCAGCCGCATCCGCCATGGCGACTGTTTATTTATAAGATCACACACAAATTACAAACATTCATCAATAACAAACTACTGGAACATCAAACTAAATTAGAGTGTAGTTTTAGCGCACAATAACAACAATATAGAGTGATAGAGGTTATGTCGCCGACGCCATGTTACGATTATTAGTGTTGGGCCGTAGAGCGTAAGGGTGCAACCGATCACAGACTACTTAAAAAGAACTGCAACCGATATACTAGTATTCATTAAGATATATCTAAAATAGATTAGTAACCTAATAGATGTAATAATATTTATGTAATACAACGAATCGTGATCAGCTAATATTCTTTATTTACTTTATTCATATGTCAGCCGATTAAATATCGGCCGCTTAATATTAGAATTATTCGAGATATTCATCTATCGACAATCCGACGAATAGTGATACGCTATTAAAGTTTATAGAGAAACCTAAAGATTAATTTGTGCTCCTACACAAGTGCTTTTTTTACGATATAAACTTGTGTTTTATTAATTATCTATTTGTTTTATTTTGATATATTTATGCAATTGATGAGTATAGTAATCATCCTACTATTTTATATGTGCAAGTTTGAATGTTTGTGAGTTTATGAATTTGGATGATTGTTAGTCCATCACGCCGTAACGGCCGAATAGTTTTGGATGAAATTTGGCACCCAGGTAAACCATGACCTGGATTAGGACATAGATTACTTTTTATTCAGGAAAAGACCGTTTATGCGGTCGAAACCGCGAACATAAGCTAATTAAATATAAGTATAGGCCAGGATTTATATTGCCAGTGTATTACACTCTTATCTAGAATACAATTATAAGAACAATCTCAGAATATTTATAAGTAAATGAATATATTTTAATTAATCTAGCACATAAAAGAATAAATACACTCTCTTGACAATTTAGGAAAATGCAACAACCTAGGAACACAACGGAAAAATGTCTCTATCTCATACATGGTTATACGGTGCCTCTAACTATAGGTTCCTATAACTACGTTAAAATCAGCCGATATGCGGTAATCATAGAGTTAATATGTACTACGTACAACTAGTACATATTACCTCCATGGCGGTAATACAAGGGAGAGTACATATTTTGTGTAATTATTAGATTTGTCTGGACTGCCTCGGTGGCGCAGTTGTAATGCGTACGCGTTACGACTGAGGCTGACGCTGAGGTCTCGGGATCGATCCCCGAGTCGGGTAAAAGTGATATTGGGGTTTTTCTACTACGAAAAGCTCAGTATCAGGCCGGAGTCTGGAATTTGTGCCCGGTATGGCGATAGGCTCGCCCCCTATCACATCATGGGACGGAGATACGCTCGGCGAAATGTGGGTGTACTGGTTACACCTCTGCCTACCCCTTTGGTGATTACAGGCGGGACCGCAAGTCCCTCGTAGTTCCTGATACACACGATACAGGTTAAGCTAGTGTGAGGTCAGGACTATGTGTGTGACTGTTGGGTGTATTATTTATTTTATTTATCTATAACCACTACGTTGAGTCAGAGTAAAATTGTTCTGTGCTTTATTAGTCTCCAAAAACAATAGCTACAGCGCAGCGCCACCGTGCCGCGCCGCTCCGCACGTGGCTTACTTGAGGCCGACCAAGTTATTTTACGCATAGATGTTATGTACTTAATTTGTATAATAATAACAAAGCCACGTGGTATAAACAATAATGCCTGACGTCAGCTGCTCTCGCGCACGTGATGATTGTCTGAAATGCGATTTATCAAGGATGCCACCGTATTCCACAGTAATTTTGTTCGATTCCGTCATGGGCCAATACTATAACTATATAAAGTTATTAGCCATTAAGTATTTAATTAGTTATGTGATACCATTCGATTGTGATACGCTTATTTTAGACTAGAAAAATATTATTTCTCTTATAAACTCTCCCTTAAATGGATAAAATATATATTTTTTGTCGTTAACAACTAGAATATGAATAAGCTGTCACAACTTTCTCTCCATTTTAACTTTTTATTTTATGTACAGACATATATGTGTAATTTGTCAAATTATCATGAACATGTATTTTTATCTAAACTTTTTTTTTTAATTATGTATAAAAAAACCTATTTTAACTATAAAATGAACTTTTGTGCTAAGCTTTTGCGTGACGCTGTGGTGCTCTCGAGATTTGAGCAACCCTAGCACATAATGTATATTGATTGAATGAAAGAGATAGCATACATACATTTTAACAAGTTTATACGAGAAAGCGAAACAGCTGTAATAGTTAGTGATGTGCGTGAATCACACCGCGCCCGCGCGCTTGCAAGTCGTGTTATCAAAATAAAACTGTCACCAAAGAACGCTGTCGACAAACAAACTACATTATTCCGCTAATGAGAGATATACAATGGCGGCACCCTCGAACGGTAGCGGTAATTTAGTAGAAGAATTTGAAGAATCATTTCAGGTACGAATACATAACAATAATAATGTGAATATTTTGTAGAATTTACGATAATAAATTTCACTCATAACCTCTGAAATGTATTGATAAACGTCAAATAGAATTGTTGATACCAACATTACGAAACTAATCCCAACCGTGGCTGGTGTTGCCGCGTAGTAGAAGCTTCGTATGGTGAATATTTCTATTCATCTCAAAAACTAAAAGGAATTCCGTGTGTACGTGACCCATTTATGCTTAAGCGGCTTCAACCAATCGCGACTGCCGAGCGAGAAGGGATTTTTGTTGCAAGCGCATCTTGATCGGCGGCCATTTTACTGATAATGTTTTCGCCTAATTATTTTGTAATATACGCGTGTTATTTTATGTATTTGAGAAACCGACCACGTTAAACAACTATGATTATCAACGTAAAATTGTATCAATCATAACTATATTAGTGAAGTGAGTAATCGTGTGAAATTGTGATGAAAATTTGTTGATAGGACATCGTGTTTTTGGTTGTTAAAAAAGACAATGTCGGTGGCCGGCGATGACGCTGGTGCCCCTGCAGGAGGTATGGCGATACAGGTGTTTCGTCCAACGTGGGAGGAATTCAAGGATTTTAACAAATACATACAGTATATGGAGTCGAAGGGTGCCCACAAAGCTGGACTCGCTAAAGTGATTCCTCCCCCTGAATGGGTGCCTCGTAAGGCTGGTTACGATCTAGAACAGCTGGACGTGACTATACCAGCGCCCATCTGTCAAGTGGTCACCGGTAAGCAAGGTTTGTTTCAACAGATCAACATACAGAAAAAATCTATGACTGTAAAACAATTTGCTGTAATGGCGAACTCTGCCAAGTACTGCACGCCTCGTCACATCAACTACGACGACCTCGAGAGAAAGTACTGGAAAAATGTGACATATGTAGCTCCAATATATGGTGCTGATGTGAATGGTAGCATCACAGATCCAGATGTTAAAGAGTGGAATATAAACAACCTGGGCACAATTCTGGATTTCGTAAACTCTGACTATGGAATAGAAATTGATGGTGTCAATACTGCATATCTTTATTTTGGCATGTGGAAGACAACATTTGCCTGGCACACTGAGGATATGGACTTGTATTCAATAAATTATTTACATTTTGGTGATCCAAAAACATGGTATGCCATTCCTCCAGAACATGGAAAGAGATTTGAGAGAATAGCCGCAGGTTTCTTCCCAACATCAGCAAAGACATGCCAAGCATTTTTAAGGCACAAAATGACTTTAATATCTCCACAAATACTGAAGCAATACTCTGTACCTGTCAACAAAGTAACACAAGAATCTGGCGAGATTATGATAACCTTCCCTTATGGGTATCATGCAGGATTCAATCATGGTTTTAATTGTGCTGAATCAACTAACTTTGCTGCCCCAAGGTGGGTAGAATATGGAAAAAGAGCGATGCAGTGCACATGCAGTAATGATATGGTCAAAATATCTATGGATACATTTGTCAAGAGATTCCAGCCTGACAGGTATGAATTATGGTTGAAGGGACAAGATATAGGTTGTCATCCAGAACAGCCCGAGAAGATGGTACCAGCCCCTCATCCCTCTGGTAAAGATATTCTCTGTAATAAGAATAATACAGAACTCCCAGAGTCTTTCATTGAAGCTGAAGTTGAGGGTTTGAAGAAGAAGAAACGTCATCCTCTCCATTTGAAACGGGCAATGGCCAGTAAGAGCATATCAGAAGGTGCAATAGCAGTGTCTATTCTGGGACATGATGTCATGGATGATGATGAAATGACAATGGCTGAGGGTGACTTGGACATGATGACATCAATGAAGAGACCTATAATGCCCTTGCAGCCAGATGACACACAACTAGATGCTCTTGAAGATATTTGGTTGAAAGGAGACGAGATGGACCCATCAGAGGCTCAACTTCCAGATGTTGGTTATATTGACTCTGATAAAGATTCAGACTATGAGGCTCCAAAGAGCCGAAAAAGTTCTAAAACAAGAAAAAAAAGAAAAGATAGTTTAAAGAAAGAACTTAAACCTAAGAAGGAAGACGAACCAAAACCAATTGAGGTGGTGGTAGAAGAGAAGAAGCCATCTAAGACAAAAGTAAAGAAGGTAAAAACAAAGAAATTGTCCGAAGAGCAATTAGAAGACATGGCTGCAGTTGTATCCAATTGGGAATCTCCACCACATGTTGATGAAGTAGTCAAAGACTCAACTACCGAAGTAGTTGATCCATTAAAAGGAATACAACCACTGATAGAAGAGAAAAAGGAACCAAAAAAACGTAAATCCTCAGCAAAAGCAGAGGCAAAGGTTGAAAAACCTAAAAAAGAGAAGGTTAAAAAGGAACCCAAGGCAGATACAAAAGGGAAGATTGAAGTTGCAAAGGAAAAAAAACCAAGGAAACCTCGCAACCCCAAAAAGTCAAACGCCAGTTTTGAATATAATTCTCCATTAACACCTGTCATGTCAAGACAACTCAAACAGTATGGTGATCAGACACCTCAGACAACATCACAAAGTCTTAAGCCGCACTCTACATTACTGTCAACAACCACCCACAGACCTGTTCCTACCCCACCAAAAGTAACTCCGTCCACTTCAAAATGCGACCTAACCACAGCAAAGAACTCCAAGCCTACTATGTCAGCAACAAAGCCAACTATGCCAGCAGCAAAGCCAACTATGCCAGCAGCAAAGCCAACTATGTCAGGAACAAAGTCAATGAGAGCTGTACCTAAACCAACATCATTATCCAATTCCAAGCCATCTGTACCACCTAAAACAGATCTAAAACCATACACAATACCTGAACCGTGTCTTCGAGTGCCAAGTGTACCACCAATTAATAAAAATCCAAGTGCATTTGAAGGAGAGTTCCACAAATTCATGAATAAGTTCTCTAGCCTGTCACAAATAGGACATCCCTACCAGCCAAAAAGTTCACCCCCCAAAGTCAAAGTGGAACTTGTAGAGCCAAAAGCTGAGAGCTGGCCTATGCCTGTAGGGCAGTACAATGACTCTATATTCCTGACTAACCCAGTGGACTACAGTACATACCAACCAGCTATGGACAGACAGCAAATTATGGACAGACAGCCAATTGTGGATAGACAGCCAATTGTGGATAGACATCCAATTATGGACAGACAGCCAATTATGGACAGACAGTCAATTATGGACAGACAGCCAATCACAGAGAGAGAGACGATAGTGGAGAGACAGCCAATAATGGACAGACAGCAGATAATGGAAAGAAATCATTGGCGGCCCGATTACTATCAGCAAGATTTAATGCAGAATGTTCAATCAATGTATGGTCAGATGAATTCTAATCAATACTACAGAAGTCCATATCAGTCACCATGGCAATATGGGTACCAAAAATGAGGCGATGCAGTATTTTAATTAATGTAGTTATTTTTTACGTTAAACTAGCAGTGGTAGGAACTAATAAATTATTTATATAGAATCAAAGGTGGCATCGACCATAGCCACCTTTGAATCTATATGACTCAAATAGCTAAAGTTGATGTGTTACATGTGAAGAAAATTATTAGTTTAACAGTGTCTTGTGCGAAAAGCATAATTTGAAATACTATTGTTAGTACCACCGTAAAATCTTGCCTTAAATGCACTCATTATAAATCAGTAGTGCTATTAATGTCAATATTAATATAATTCTATATTTCAAAACTCATGTATTGTAAAAATCGTAACATGTGGAATGTATATATCAGATAGTATGTAGCATCGATTTTTTACAGGAACATTGCAGGGCATTAGGGCATTTTAATATCTTTATTATGTTGATAGTAGGAATGTTTGAGTCAAGTTTTATTTATTAGGTGATAATAAAATGCAAACACTGGTCCCTGTTACCATATAAATCAATCACTTTATATTTAAACTCATTACATATTATTTAGATTTATATCCAAGATACTATTATGATGATATGAATCTTTTTATACCCAACTGAACAGATACCAACAAGTATTTTTTTTCTGTATGCAATTTGCGTTTGAGTTCTGAAATATGCTAACTGGCTACAGAAAGAACCAAAAGTGTTAGACCTTGTTGACACATGTATATTTAACCAACTTTAATATAAAAGGAGGTTCTCAAGTATAATAGTTGTCCACCTGCTCTAATGGCACGCTGATCCCACAGGCATCAGGCGATGCGCTGAAAGACGATAAAAGCACAGAAGTGGATAACCGATAGCACCGTCTTTTTTAAACTAAGTTTATGGAAAAAATTAACAATATAACCATGTATTGTAACACCTATTTTGGTTTTATCTTTGAGTTAGTTCTGCAACTAGTGTTCAATATAAAGTTCTATATTTTTAATTGTCTCGGGACTCAAACAGTACACACCGGTTTGGTCAGATAACTACTGTACTTATTAAATATTGTGTAACAGAGGACTTGGTATAGTGAAAATGTGCGGGTGTGATTGGATTTCTTTTGAGAAATTAAACTTATCCCTTTTATGTACGAAATAACAGCAGTCTATATAAGCCTATGAATGTTTTGTTTATTCTGCTATTTAATTGCCCACTTAAGGGACTATACACTCGACGTTTTTTAAACGCGCGTTTTGATACGTGAGTCTCCAGCGCGTACATAGCAAGCATAACATCGATACGTAAATAAAGTGAAATACAAACGCGCGTAAGTAAAGCGCAGTCCGAGCTCTGTTTTTATTGCACGCTCGCCACTGCGACTGCGGATCCAGGATTTTGGTTTGGGGGGGCTTGACCCATATACTATAATATACTATACCTACTTAAATTGGAATAAGTAAGTATAAGCAATGCAAAGCAATTTTATCAGTTCACCCAAATGCGTTTGGCTTGAGCCCTTAGCCCAAACTCCCGCCCCGCCCCCTCCCTCGATCCGCTAGTGCACGCTCGTATCGATACGAACACAAATTGAGAGGATCTTTACTGAGGCGCATTTGCATCGATATAACACACGTGAGCATTGCATCTTATAATATACTCGTAGGAAAGTGATAGGAATTGCATTTCCTGCGGTTTTTAGCGAATAGCGATACAATTGCGAGTCTCAATTTTCTCTCGTGTACTAATATACACATGTTCCCGACTGCATCGCGTTTAATGCGTGTCGTAAGTTTCATTTAACGCGTGTCAACAGCGCGTTTATAAATATTGTGTGCATAGGTCCTTAATGTCTACAATCCATCATTTAACATTAATTTAAACAATGTTGAACTACGGTCCCAGATCCCAGACTACTTCTAGTATTAATGCTGATTAATAAAAATAAGTTGTAATATACCTACGCAATACACACATCCTACAATGTAAATATTTTGTCCTATCACTGCTTTTGAAACGTTTTTAAATTAATTTATTCGTAAAATATAATTTTTCACGTTTTTAGTGTGTGATGAGTTAATGACACGTGAACGTAGGGATAATATTATTATTATTATAATGTGGACACGGTACGAAACGCGCAGGTGGTAAAATGGTAAAACAATAAGTCCGTTAAAAAATATATTGTAAATTGAGATTTTTTTAAAGAATTATGCAAATTGTTATGATATAATAACGCGATTATGTTTAATTTAGCAAAAAGTCTTATAGCCTTCATTATAAGTGAACTAATACTGATTTTGTCACTTTCTTCCTTAAACTGAATGACAGAAGAGAATAATCGTCTCATTGGTCTAGTGGAAGCGTACTGTGGCTCAGAACCATGAGGTCATGGATTCAATTCCCAGGTCGGGCAATCACAACTTGAGTTTGAGTATTCGATTCGAAAATCACACATGAATTGCCCGACGTTGGAATGTGTGCTGGGTACGGCGATAAGCTCTCCCATGATCACATTATGGGACGGAAATAGGCTTGGCGGAACATAGGTGCAGCACTAGTTGCCCCTCTGCCTAACCCCGCGGTGATAAAGGCGTGAGCTTGTGTATGTATGTAATAAAATAATAATTAAAACAACATAAATGTTTATATATGTGAACAGGATTATAAATTAAGACAATATTACTTAGTATTTTACGTTAATCTAACTGTTATTTAAATTATTGCGATGTGGCCTATTTAAGGGCTCTACACGTACGTTTGGCTTTATAAGTTGTATTAAATTTATTTTTATCGAATTAGATATGATTATGAAGAGTGTTTTTTCCGTAACAATCAAAGTTGGAAATAGATTTATTAGCGTAAGTAGTTTATTTTTGGTATGGTATAGTATATTTTGCATAAATCTTGCCAATTTAAAGTGCAACAGTAAAACCGTTTTGGGTAAAATAATGAAAGCAATCCATGTGCTGTGATCTAATTGTTTTGAGTGAAAGAATTATGCAATTATAAAATTGATATTTTATATAACATCAGAACATGTAATTTTATGCTTTGTATCCATCGTTTGTATCTGATTATATACATGTCTAGATGGACAGTCGCGGGCGAAAAACTATAGCCGCAAACTATTGTGACCACTTTCGTGTTAATGACATTTATATGAAAATTATTATTCTTGATTACTGTTTCTAAAATGAGTAACAGTGCCTACATTACAATTTCCACGCATACAAAACCGGCGCGTATTTAGGATTAAAATTAGATAATTTAATCAATCTTAAGACGACGCGGTGTCTAGTTCGTATATAATCTTAGTTTTAGGTGTATCTTAAAATTTACGTGACTGAACAGTAAACTAACAAATTCATCGAGATACCTAGTAGGTAAATCAAAAAGAACGTGGGTAAATCCAATAAGGCTGCCACCTCGCTCCTTACCGTGACCACATAAAAAAACCGATGTAAAATATTTAGCCTTTTTCATTTATGACTGATGTATATTTTTTAAGAATACACAATTCTCTTTTAAGTTTGTACCATATAGTGTTGCGCTTAGATGTAATTACCAGCGGTATTGGGGGTACATGGCAGCCGTTAAAAAACGCTCGTTCACTCCCAACACCGCTTCGTCAGCTTTACTATAGAAAAATGTAATATAAGATTGTCCAGATAGATGATTCTATGTCAGGCAAAATATATTATTGAGTTTTACCTATAATTTTATTTTTTTAATGAAGTATTTGTGAAGATGCAACATTGAATCTAAATAAAGCACGGTTACTTATTCGGTGTATTTATCGTGCGGATAAAGTCGTTTAGTTCGTCTCCCCCCCCCCCCCCCCCCCTGTCAATGGCGCTAGACGGGCATGCTAAAACGGTACACAATCTACACCAAGAGTCTTACACGAAGATGGAGTAAAAGTGGAGGCGACACATCTAATAACTTTTTGAAGCTCAACTTTATATCGCTATCTCACTGGTTCTGGTCAATTTCTCTTTCATCAGTCCAAGGGTAGTATATATTATGCTACTGACAGCCTCCGTGGCGCTGTGGGCGAGTACCCGGCTGCGAAGCGAGAGGCCGTGGGTTCGATTCCCGCACCGATACAAATCTTTGTGTGATCCACATATATTTGTTTCGGATTATGGGACCCCTCGTAGTTCCTGATACCCACGATACAGGTTAACCTAGTGTGAGGTCAGGACTATGTGTTTGACTGTTGGGTGTATTTATTTAGAAAGAAACATCTGACCACAAACTGATATAACTTCGCTTCATATAGGTATTTCAAGTGTTACCTCCACCTTTACTCTAGTTTTGTGGGATCTTACCTAAGTATAAACATTTTAATCAGCGCGTTTTGTAGTTCACTGTCAAATGAAGTTAGGAGGTATAGATAAAACGAGACAAAGTAATTAATAAGAAAATACGTGAGGGGGAACTGTGGTAACCGTGGCAAAGCTAATCGAAGACCATTCTAATGCTAAAGGCTGAAGTGCAAGGAAATAGGTCAAATATTTCATACGAAGGTTTTATTCCAAACAAAATGGGTAAATAAAATATATATATTTTTTGCTTTCATTGATATGTTGTCATCTTGTATATTCTAAGTAGTACTGGTAGTAACCCTCTCTTTATTTCCAGTGGTATAGCTAGTAAATCTCTTTATTATAGCACTATTTTGCAAAATTCGATATGTATTGTCTTGTTGAAATTGAAATAATTTATTAAAACGAGTCTTTAATATTACTAGTCATTTTGGTTAAAATATATTGGTATTTTTTTTTTATTTAAAAATCCTTGTAGCGTGTGCATTAGATCGAAGGTTGTGTAACATTTTTGGCAGTCGCGCTGTAGGCGGTTTTGTCTACAGTCTTATCAGAAAACCCGACACTGCGATCCAAATAAAACTAGGAAGTAAACGTTTCAATTATATATTTTTTTTAATGTTAAACAAATATATTCTTTTGTTGCAAATAACTGTGTAGTAGTGAGAGTATTTAACTTTTAAAAATAACGTTAAATTGTCACAATATGAAAAAAAACCTATTTTTATTTGGATTGCTTAGTAAAGTTGACTTTGTTCTAGTTAGAACTTAAAGTGCCGAAGTAGGGTCAAAAAATTCCCCGTCCCTATTCCTCTCTTGAAAGGTCGGCAACACACCCATGCCAAGATGCTGGTGTTTTGGGTGTTCATGGTGTGATCACTTACCATCAGCTGATGACCCACAGGCCACATTCTAGTTTGCTGCATTTTTGAGGCAATCTGTAGGTATATTATGAGCATTTTGAATTCAGGAATAAAACAGTATTTCCGTGCATTTAGTGGCCTATGTATAATTTCGGCAACTAAATAGCCTAGTCATAAAAGATTCATTGAAATATAAATTCAAAGGCAAATATTGACATCAAATGCATCTTTTGTTTTAAATATTTTATTGTTGTAAGGCTGCATCATAGACATACGCACTCACGCCTGTAATCCCCGAAGGGGTAGGCAGAGGTGTAACCAGTACACCCACATTTCGCCGAGCGTATTTCTGTCCCTTATGTGATAGGGGGCGAGCCTATCGCCATACCGGGCACAAATTCCAGACTCCGGGCTGATACTGAGCATTTCGTAATAGAAAAACCCAATACCACTTTACCCGACCCGGGGATGGAACCCGAGACCTCAGCGTTGACCTCAGTCGTAACGCGTACGCATTACAACTACGCCACCGAGGCAGTCAGTTGTATCTGTACGAGTACGGAATAAAACAGGATATCAAGGAGCTTCTCTATAACAAAACCAATATAATGAGCCCAAACACGATATATCAGATATAGATATCGATGAGTTGGAACCTACAGATGGTCAGGTGCCGTAGACGTGCACAAAAGTCATATTATTATGTATATATTAAGTATTTTTTCCATCTTTTCTATTTCTATTAATGAAAGTAACTCGTGCTAGCGATGCACCTTTGCTCACGCAGTGGCAATTTATCGATGCCCTTCTTGAAGAATGCTGCTGTCTGGGAGGCAACAAACTCTTCAAAGGCATTATGTACTGACTCTCGGGTATTGTTTAGTTGTTGAGAGGTAGTACTTAGTACAAAATGCCTTTGAAGAGTTTGTTGCTTCCTGTCCAGCAGATTTTTTCCAAGGGCATCGATAAATTGCCACTGTGCTGGCAAAGATGCATCGATAGCATGGGTCGATACATTGATTAAAAGAAATAAAGATGGAAAAATACTTTAACTTTTTGCGTACAGAACGGCAATTTCATAGGTAAATACCAAAGACTTTAATGTATACTACTAGACAAGCGGCGCAGTACATAGAAATTGTACCACTAAGTTGCGGTCAATTAACCGTGACTTAATATTACCATCTCGCTTACTCTCAACTAGAATCCCTATCGCGCTCCCTGTTTGTGAGCTGTCAAACTCCCGCGTTATGTGACACAATTTTACTTCTAAACAGCCCGTCTAGTAGTATACATTGTCTTTGGTAAATTCCTATTATTAAAGTACTTTCAAATTATATAAAAACCAAGTTGAATATCGCGCTACTTTACAATTCGACGACCCAATTTCGACAGGCGACATGCAAAATGAAAATATCTAAATACCTAAGTAAGTAGGTACCTACTTACTTTTAACATATACTTAAAATTAATACTGGAATGTAATCATCATCATTACTTTTCCTTCGGTCATGTATCTCCTTGTCTGTGAACTTCCCGATAGAACAATACACCAAGCCCTTAGCAAGCCTATAAATATAAAGTTTGTTATATGAAACTGCTGGGTGAACTGGCAGCTCTTTGACCCTTGTTATATGAAAATAACTGCTATTTATTTTTCTAATAAATGTAACCATAGAATATTCTACAGTAAATAAAGCAACTAATAATAACTAAGTACCCGTTCATCACCATCAGCTTCTGTTAAAAAGTATTCACAGGATGTGAATATCACAGTTATAGTTGCAGATGTGTTTGCTTGTCAATTATTAGCATTTTTAAGTGTTTTCCGAGTTGAGAATACATTGGATGCAATTCGTTAACACTCTTAAGGTTGTGTTCTACGCCATTGACCTTGGCACTGCGCCATAAAAAAATCTACCGAAATGGAGGTTTCGCGCGACCGAGATGCATCGCGGCGACGTTTTTAATGTTTTTGTTTAGATTGATATAAAAGTAATATGTTTCGTTTTATATTTGATCTAAAGGATTAAATTGGTGTATGATTCATGCGAATCAAGAACTCGATTCACGAGTAATTTTACCTGAAAGATTACAAAAATTGAGCGCCGTTATTCGATAGAAATGATATGTATTATGGTTTCTCAGACTTTTCTTGCTACCCAACGTCAGTTTTATGATTTAATCTTAGCAATGACTCATGAACAACATTTGTAAGTAAGTATATTCATTTTGGGTGGACTTATCGATTTATGTTCATGGGAAATGATTTTGTGTGTGACAAGAATACCTGACATGGACATATAATATAAATAGTGAGTACCGATTACCGATTCAATATAGAATTACGAGTAGGTAATTATGTATTTTAGTAACGTAAAAAATATATATGTATATACTTACGTAATTACCTAAGTATTATAATTTTCATTTTAGATAAATTAATAAGTATGATCGCCAGTGTCTCTTGTTCAATCTAGAATAGGTAGCTAATATAAAAATGATTTAAAAGCTGTTCAAAAATTGAATTCTTATAATAAAAATAATGATTGCATGTGTAAGTTTTATTTACCCAACTGCGTCAGAAGGAAGCTTATGTTTTAGGGATGGATTTATATCAGCATGTAAGTACCATACTGTACCCAGTACCTATTACATATTATTAGTAAGTTTAAGTAGTAAATCAGTAGTATTGTCAATACATACCATACGAACTCACGTCTGTAATCCCCGAAGAGGTAGGCAGCGGTGTAACAGCATAGTACAAAAGCAGCAGCAGTACACCGGCATTTTGTTTTAACGTAACTGGCCACAATCGGTAATAAGTATTCGCACGTGTCACCTAGTTTATACTTATTTTACTCGCATTTATACTTATTTGTTTATTACACTTATTGACAGCTCTGTGGCGCAGCGGGCGAGTAGCCGGCTGCGAAGCGTGAGGCCGTGGGTTCGATTCCCACACCGATACAAATGTTTGTGTGATCCATAAATATTGGCGATCGCGATCTCTGACCGCGATAAATGTTTCTAGTACATTTTGTATGGGATTGGGCGCAACTGCAGACAGCCGCCGTGGTGCAGAGGGCGAGCAGCCGGCTTCGAAGCGAGATTCGATTCCCGCACTGAGAGAAATGTTTGTGTGATCCACAAAAAATTGTTTCGGGTCTGAGTGTTGTGGGACCGCAAGTCCCTCGTAGTTCCTGATACCCACGACACATGTTTACCTAGTGTGGGGTCAGGACTATGTGTGTCAGTGTCACTGTTGGGTGTTTTTTTTTTATTTTATTATCTTTGCACCTGCCTTATGCATAACTGCACCACACAAAGTAAGACTAGTAGATAATGCATTTACCATTAAGTCCACCTTTATACTTCATGTATATGAAGTATAAATCTCCCTATTCTAAAAAAAATGTAACTGGCGCCGCCGCCGCTACCAAAAGCTTGTCACGCTATCTCCTCCGAAACCGCTGGGGGTATGGGGTCGAGACCGATACCAATCGATGTAGAATAATGTGGGGAAGAAAGTAAGATATGTCTCATATTCGTCGGACTATAAGTTTTTTTTTATTTTATGTTTTGTGGAAAAATATTGACTTTTTCATGATCAGATTACGATAACTCGCCCAAAAAGGATCGTAGAATTTTGACATTTCTCCTTCAAACAAGACCTCATTTGTTTAAAAATAATTTAAAACAGATTCATATGAACCTCATTTCAAGTCTCTATCTTAAAATTTCGATTTTTAATTGGATTTCAAAGAACGATACTTCTTTGGTTTTTCTCCTCTTGGATTTTATACAATGATTGAGTCATTCATTCACTTGATTCATCGCCCTTAATGTAAGAAACATTTAATTAGAGATCTTGAATTGATTAAATCTTCACAGTAAAACAGTTTTTCACTATATTATTTTTTTTATTTCGTTTGTTTACGTTAAAAACGTCACGTTAATATCACATTGCAATAACATATATTTTTTTGCGAGTAAGCCTTATTAGGAGCCTTTTACGAGTAAAATATTCTCTATTAAGACTTTTTACGAGTACCTAAGCTTTACTTACTCGTAAAAAGTAAACGCTCGCGCAGCGAGCCTAGGGGCGAAACCCCTAGTAAAATAAAATAAATACTTATTATGTGATAACGTCGGTCAGATATCTAATACGATTCAAAAGATAAAGCCCTTTATGGGTGGGAAAGAGATACAGACAGACGGCGCGGCTCGGCGGCGGCGGCGGCGGCGGCGGCGGCGCGGCGCCGGCTCTGTATGAGGGTTCCTTTGGTATACTTTGGGTACTGAATCCTAAAAATAAGACTTCAATTACCGTGATTCATCTTGCAGGCGTGTCTGAACGTGCTCACGAAGCAGGAAGCGTCTCCATGCGTGGAGAAGGAGGAAGTCAAGGTCGAAGTAGAGAGATTTATAGACCTGGCGCGCCAAATGGAGGCGTTCTTCTTGCAAAAGAGGTAAGGATGATAATAATTCAATGATTTTCGAAGATTTAACAAGTAGGTACAGTCAGACGACAAATAAGCGCTTCGTCAATGTTCGGTTTTTACGTACGTTAGAATATGTACCTAATGTATGCTCGGTCACCCGGTTCCCCCTGCCGACCAGTCTAGTACCTGCATAATCTAATGTAACAGGTTTGTATTAGGTCATCATCATCATCATCACATGCCCTTATTTAAGAAATACCCAGCCGAAGATTGCCAAACAGGCTGTCGGATGAAAAAATACAACGATCGCATGCCAGCTCCAAATGATGTCAGTTAAAAGGTCTTAATTCAGCAGTTTTTTTTACTAGCCCTGCATTATATCCTACTGCTGGGCACAGGCCTCCTCTATTTGTGCAGCACAGACAATAACAAGTGCATAGTGGGCAGTTATAATAGTTATATACTTTGTTATTGTGCTACATAGAGAGTAAGTGTACATAGTGAATGATTATATGCTTTGTTATAGTGATTATTATGTCTTAACAGTTACAATTCTTTTAGTGATTATTATGTCTTGACAGTTACAGTTCTTATAGTGAATATTATGTTTTAACAGTTCTATTTGTGTAGTGTTTATAAGTGTCTAGTTCTTTAGTGATTAGTTCTTTTAAAGTGTTTACAGTTACAGTTTTATTTGTTGTACATACAGTAGTATGTTTTAGTGAGAATAATTTGTGTTATGTGTTTTTTGGTTAAATAAACAGAGGGGTTCTTCTCGTCGGTATAGCCGGTGGCTACGATGGGGAATTCCGCGATATTTTGTCCTTTTCTCACACATAGGTCCATCTCGCTCCTTCGCTAAGTGAAACCTCACTATGCGTTGGAGCGAGATGGAGCTGAATTTAGTATATAAAGCGTGCAAAATTCCTTCAGCAACACAGTTTACAGGAAGATTTCGGGCTGAAGAAAAGTAATGGAAGAATAGTAACCACCAAAAGTACCAAAGGGGGGGCGTGGCTTTTTACAGTTTAAATTCAGTGTTGTCTTTCCTATACAGTCCACTCTCACAGACAAAGCAATTTTCATTGCGCTGTATTTTCCTATGATACAGTTTCTGCCCGTACTGGCCTTCCGGTGCCTTTTGTACATATACGAAATATTACAGTATATGTATTGCAATTTTCATTGCAAACCACCAGTACATATGGGCTTATAACACATACGTACGGGATACAGTAAAGTCCCGTACACTATTGAATGAGAGAGGTCAGGCCTTAGTCACATGTGTGGCTCCGGTAATCGCACACACTGATATTATGTACCGTAATGATAAAGCGAGCTGCCACTTCATGTCCGTTATTGTGTGAGACAGTTTTAACCCAGTCGAGCTAGCCCATTATGGACAAAAGCCTCTACCCTTGTTGCTCTTGCCACGCCACCACGCCCGGCTCTGTCATTTAAATTGATACCAGCTTGAACGATTAGGCACCTTGAGACTTAGTCCATTGAAATGTTACAATTTAAGGACCGAATATTGCATTTTTTAGAGGACGCAATTTTATTTTTGCGACATGTTTGGGGTGTCGCCACCCTTGTCCCCCGGCCGCCATCTTGGAAAAAGGGGTGAAAAACACTTTTTTAGCGATATCTCGGAAACTATACGTCTTACAAAAAATTTGTAGTAAATTAAATCCCCCACAAATATGTTTATATAACTTTTTTATAAAAAAATTCTTTTGTGCTCTATAACTTTTGTTTTATACATTTTACAAAAAAATTACCTCAGACCAATCTTGTAGGTAATCGTTTAAGGAAAAATTATCCCTATTATTTGGCATGTGACGATGCACAGCATCTGTGAGAGCGCGTCCACTTCCCTTGTAGCATTTCCGGTCAATTTCTAATGTTTCCGCTCCGTTTCAGCCAATCAGCGTTAAGTAAAATGTCACGTGGTCACAGGGGATCGCTTGCGGTGCGCTTGCACCATCTTGCTTCATAGCGTCATTTTTCTTAAAAGAAGCAACATCGATTGCGAAATAATATTTGATTTTGATAATTGCAAAATAAATTATCATAATTATATTTAAATTTTTAATTATAATGGTCAATTTTTTGCTTAAAAATATAGTTACTACATTTTTTAGTATCAATAAATAGTGATATTGGCAGTGGAAAAAGCAGTGTTTCGGTGGGTAGTGTTAACTAATGTTTAGTTATGAGTAATCACAAGTATGGTGATTCCGGGCGCACGGTTGACGACGGCGCCAACCTGCCGGCGGATGACCGCACCGCCGCGCCGCTGCTGCTGCCGTTAATAGCTATTGGAGCGCCAGGATAGGTCTCCGACTCTGCGCGAGCGACGATCTTCGACGTTGAGCGTCTCTAGCGATTCAAGCTTCGCAGATATCTGAATATTTTCAGACTCAGGTAAAGCGAAATCGACGTGGTAGGTAAGTCACAAATTGAATATTTAGCTTATAAAGTGAGCTTTATTGTTGCATAAATACGGTTCGGTGTCCACGGCGGATCGTAACACGTCTCGCGGGTACCCGCGACTGACGCATCTATGCTATTGCCCTACACTAGTATGCAACGTTTTTTATATTTAATCGGCTTGCCGCAGTTATCGCTAGTTATCCGGTTGATGCACTGCAGTTAAATTTGGGCTTATTTAATATGATCATGTAAAGCAACTCACAAGTCCTCCAACAAATTGGCAATTCGGTTTGGAGGAATGTGTTGTACTCAGACGCCCTAAAAACTTATAATGCACCGCCGGGGTTCATCATTGAGACATTGTTACGGGTTCTTACCCCTAACAATTTTTAATCTTTTACACGGTTAATTCAGAGAGGATGGTGAAGGCACTAATCAAAGCCCTACTTGCACATCGTGAATTCCTAAATTATAATTTACAACAAATAGTCGGTTGGGCAGCTGCTTCGAACACAGTTTTTATCACCTTCGACCGTGTTTAACAAAATATCTAGGTTATTCTAACCTGATTTAAAAATGTCATAATAAGGAAGAAGTGGTGTACGTTGTTTGAGGAAAACGAGCAGAGTAGATAGAAAATCATCGGGAGCGTTTGCTGAACGAGTTGTCTAATAAGAACTTGCGAGACACATGCTGTGCATTGTCTCTGCTTAATGATAGAAGTTTTATTGTTACGTAAAACTTGTACTATTTCACGTTAAAGAGTGTGAACAAGTTAACTCGAGTGGCTTATGTTAAGCTCCCTGGATACAGCATAGCTTCTAGCATTCTCTAAGCGTTGCTGTCAAACCAAGCTCCAGATATATGTTAATCAGTCTTAGCTACAAATATATGTATTCCGCCCATGTACACCCACAATACCAGAAGAATCATGGGCGTGTTGACAACCTTAAAGGAAAGGAATAGTAATCGGATTGGGAACGGGATTATTTCGTCCTCCGGATAACAAGTGGCACCGATAAGTGAATTGGACCTTGGTACAACCGAGAGACCACCACGCATGAGCGGATTTTGGGAGGCTTCCTGCGAGCGTATCGCAGGGAGTGGCCTGGTGCTTTGGGCTCCGTAGGACCTTCCCCGACCCGGGGATCGAACCCGGGACCTCGGATTTAGCTTAATCGTAACGCGAACTCAAATCTATATCGCCAAGCATTTTCCTGCAAGATACATGTAATTCTTTGTGAGGAATGCTCAGACAAACAAAAGGCGATCAATAACTCAGTAACTCGTCCATGCAGGAACGGATATTACGGAGGCTTCCTGTGAGCGTATCGCAGGGAGTGGCCTGGCGCTTTGGGCTCCTGGCCCTTCTCGGATCGATAACGAATCGATAACGAGAATGCACCTGCCATTTACCTCCAAACCTCTGCTGATCTCCATTACAGAGGCTACTACGCCGGTTCATACGCACTCACGCCTGTATTCCCCGAAGGAGTGGGCGGAGGTGTCGCTAGTGCACCCACATTTCGCCGAGCGTGTCTCCGTCCCACGATGTGATGGGGGGCGAGCCTATCGCCATACCGGGCACAGGTACCGGACTCCGGGATGATACTGAGCATTTCGTAATAGAGGGTCTCAATACAACTTTACCCTTCTCGAATCGATAACGAGAATGCGCCTGCCATTTACCTCCAAAAACTGTTGGTCTACCCATCACAGAGAATACTATGCCGCGCCGGTCGGATACCAATCAGTCAACCGGCATGTCGCAATGAATTGAGGTAGTTATGGAATACCATCAATGTGTGCTCGGGATGTCTGTGACTCGGCCTTTTGTCGTCAATGCTTCTGCAGAATGTCATCAGCGATCTCTGAGACTGGTGTCTCCAGATGATGAGTGCGGACTGTTATGCGCACCAAAGAGTTTTTTCATAGCTGACGAACTAAGGAATGTGGATAATCGTCTACTTGGACGAATTCCTGATAGTGGGACAGTTGGTAAATCTGCTGCAGTCATAGGTAAATATACCCCTGGAAACTCGAGACACTGGAGCGGACCATCAACTCTAAAATTTTCAACCAAGAAGGCGCCTACACAGCCGTCACCTATAACGGTTCCCCAGAAAACTTTCCAGACTGCGAGGTGCCGTCTGGTTTGGTACCGCTTAGTCTATTTCTGCCACCAAACAGCGGTGGGTAATCACTGATGCATCCTACTATGGGTGGGGAGCACAATTAGACTACCTCACAACGTCAGGCACTGCAATAAGGAATTGTTTGCAATCCTGGATGCATTGAAGCATATCAGTAGGCGTAGTACAAGTTTTAATAGTTTTCTAAAACCTATTAAAACATATTTCTTTTCTATTGTTGTTTACTCTAAAAGGCGACTCACATAGAATAATAAGTACTGTGAATTTAAATTATAGTATAAGTGCATAGTGATAAGCCAGAGGTGCATCTTATTTCAATAAATGAATAAATAAAACGATGACAGTTTTCGTCTGCCCTCCATACGTCAAGTATCAGTGGCCACTAGTGGGAACTATTAAATTATGAATTAAAATTAATAATATGGTTATTTTTATTTCATATTAGTCGAATGGGAAATTAGTTTTCAAGCGATTCAACGACTACTTCGACGGGTCGCCATGTAACGCTACGGCTGGACATCGCACAGTCGTTTCGTTTGTACAGAAAGATGGTGGGACGCGATCCATGGTTATACTCGGGATGACTTCCCAGCGCTTGACACTGTTGGATAAATGGTGTATTTCAGTTTCTGCTGAGTACATTCTAGACAAATTCAACAATATTGCGGATAGACTGTCTGAAAAGGACGTACAGGTCCGATTGACAAATTCTTCAACTAGCTTTTACACAAATATTCCATCAGGTCGGTATTCCTCAGATAGACCTAATCGCGATGGTATTAAGGAAATACGTGACGACGGACTCTGCGGAAGGGGTGTTAGTAAGTAGGTAACGTCAATGCGGAAGAAAGTTTTTCGGTTACTAGATCTACATCGTCGGTCACGCGGCACATCGATAAAAAATCCAAAAGTGGGATCAGGTATCTAAATATAGATCAGACCATCGATTTACCGTCCTCTCAAGTGTAGGACTGTTAGTTTTTTAAACTCTTAAAAATTTGAGTTGTAATAATGTCACTAAGAGTGGTCTGAAACCGGAATATCTTTACTTGGATTTTGTTGAGGAGGATGTTCGTCACAAATATACCCAGTATTGTATAGATGAATCAGGTGATGTGGAACGAATCATTTTGCCTATAAACATCAGAGTAGTGTAGGTTTATTTAAATTTTTGGGCCATCTATTTCTTGTAAAAATGTTACTAGCTTATCCTACTATTTTGTAGCACAAATCAGTTGTTTTAAGTTTTGAACGAGCTAATAATTATTAAAATTTAAACTAGAATTTCTTGGATTACAGTAATATTGAAAGCTATTTCACTTCGAAGGCCTAAAGTAGAGAACATTTGATTCAAAGCGGCTTAATTGACTAGTTGCCGGCGAACTGGCCAAATTAGCATGTGCTCCTCCTAGCGTCAGGAAGGCTTGCACATGAGCTCACACATAAAAATCTCTTGAATATGGTGAGAAGAGAAATTACTGTACATTAAACCCATCGTTTGGTTCAATGGCTGATACAATATGTTTGTACAGGCAATGATCGGGTTGGATATTAGTTATAGTAAATAATAGTAATGTATGCCCTAATTATTGGATTCATGAAGTAATCAAATTGGGGACTGAAGAACGTATTGCGAAATGTAATAATGCCATAGTTATTTCAATACGAGGCCCAATCAGGGTGTCTCGCAAACAATTATAGGGAATTGGGTAAAGTCCTTGCTCGGGGTAACGGGCAAAGACAAAATACCTTTGCGAAGTTTTATCAAAAGCAAATTAGTGGTAGGTGGGTCCTAGCCATCAGAATCAGACCTTTGGTAAACTTTGAACCAGTTCCATAGATTGATTAATTATAAATTGATATTCATATCTCTGTTCACGAATACTTAAAGCATTCTAAAAGCTTATAGCGCATATTTATAGTGTTAAGTGTTAATCATCATTAATGATTTATAAGGAAAGCACAATATTATTTCTTATATATTTCAGTTACAGATATGTTTTTATTTTAATCTGAATCCTCATCACATAGCGTCGTAGCGTGGTCACCAGAAGCTATAAACAGGTCTCTCACAGATGCTGTGCATCGTCACATGCCAAATAATAGTTCAAGTTTTACATAACAATAAAACTTGTATTATTATGCAGAGACGATGCACAGCATCCCATTAAGATCTCCTGGTGAGAGACTTCTATGAAGCAAGATGGTGCAAGCGCACCGCAAGCGATCCCCTGTGACCACGTGACATTTTACTTAACGCTGATTGGCTGAAACGGAGCGGAAACATTAGAAATTGACCGGAAATGCTACAAGGGAAGTGGACGCGCTCTCACAGATGCTGTGCATCGTCTCTGCATAATAATACAAGTTTTATTGTTATGTAAAACTTGAACTATTTTTTTTAATTTCATTCACATAAAACGAAGTTACAGCGCTCCAAAGTTGACCGGGTTCGTCAATGCTCATGAGAATCCGGTCGAAATGAAATGTTTAACTTATTTTTAATTTTTTTGTATTGTAAATATAAATTTTTTGTTAAATTCGTACAACTTTACTTATTCATTCCTAACTCTTTTCTTTACCATAGAACTTACCAAATTTAACTTATCGAATGTTAAGCAGGGACGGTGTCACCTTGGGGACAAAGGAACATCTGCCTGCTACGACTATTATTATTATACGTAGGGTCAGCTGTTTCTTCTACCTCATTTTATTCTCTTAGTTGTGCTATATATTTTGCCACGTGTAGACGTATTGAAAATTGTGGATATTATTTTCAGTTCAATCAATTAAACTGTGAGTTTTTTGTGGTGAAATTTTCATTTGGGTATAAACATAACGACTTTTTTAAAGCGTGAATCATGAGTGATTGTTATATGTAAAAAACCTTTTGGGGACATTAAAGTTCGAACTGTGAAAGCTAAAGGAGGGAAAACATTAAAAAACGATGTGGAAAATGAATTATTTTTACAAAGTGTTTCTGAAGTAACTGTTCATATTCCCTGCTATCATTATTATAGTGATAGTCGAACAGATAATGTTGTTCGTCGTCTCAGTTGTAGCAGTTCATCATCTTCAGTATCAGAAAATCTAGATACTGATTTTGATTTCTCAAACTATTGCTTTATTTGCGGCGAATTATTCCAGGATCAGAATGACTTGCGTCAAAGCCGTCAAAGGAAAATATGTAATGTACGTCATGAAGGTACAAAATAAAGCATTTTGGACCTTGTTCTCAAACGTTCTGATGACAAGGCAAAGAGCATTGCTGATCGCATAGCTAATGTTTCTAGCTTAGTCGATGTTGGAGCTAGGTATCACAAGGATTGCAGCAGGCAATTGTACTCCAAAAAATGGAGTGACGAAATAAGACATGATGAGCGCAAAAATAACATTGACAATGCTATGGAGGATGTTTTTGCTTACTTGCATGAGAATAGTGATATAACTTCTTTAATTTTTAATTTAGGGCAAAAAGTTATATAAACATATTTGTAGGCGAAATAATTTGCTACGAATTATGATTTTACAAATTTTTTGTAAGACGTATAGTTTCCGAGATATCGCGAAAAAAGTGTTTTCACCCCCTTTTCCAAGATGGCGGCCGGGGGACAAGGGTGGCGACCCCACAAACTTGAGGTTAAGCTTCTATTGACCCCCCAAACATGTCCCATAAATAAAATTGCGTCCTCTAAAAAATGCAAAGCTCATGTAACATTTCAATGGACTAACTTGAGAGTTGCAGAAGCGGACTAAGCGCCGGGTGGGAGGTTTAGGCAGTCCGTCAAAGCTCACTAGGGGCCCCAAATAGATTAGCCGCCCCGGCCCTCCGACGGGCTTATTCCGGCTGTGGAGTTGTTAAATACTTTTGTTATCTTAAGGTTCCTTCTGTCTGCTATGAAGCCTGAACTGCTAGTAAAAGAAGACAACAACGAATTAAAATGCGAGCTGCAGAGAAAAGACGAGCTGTTGAAGCGGCACTATGATAAGATATCGCAGTGGCAGGGTCTCCTCGCTGATCTCCAGGTACATATTACCTATCATTTCTTTTATTTTTATCACGTATTTTAAACGAAACTCGGCGCAGTTGTAATGCGTACGCATTACGACTGAGGTTGACGTTGAGGTCTCGGGTTCGATTCCCAGGTTGCGTAAAAGTGATATTGAGTTTTTCTATTACGAAATACTCAGTATCAGCCCGGAGTTTGGAATTGTGCTCGGTATGGCGATAGGCTTGCCCCCTTTCACACCCTGGGCGGAATTAAGCTCGGTGAAATGTGAGTGTACTAGTTACACCTCCGCCTACGGGGATTACAGGCGTTAGTGTGTACGAGTATGTATTATAAACGAGCCATTCTTGTATGTAATAGTTTCGCGGATCGACTTTGGATGAAACTTGTGTTAATAAAATGTTTTACGAGGTGTTCGTAAGGGGGTGGGTTTTTACTAAAGGTTTAGACACCCACATGCCGATAACTGCTATTGTATTAGAAAACCACTGTCTCACAGAAAACCGATGTGAGGTAGCAGCTTGTCACCTTTCATACGGTAATCGGAGTATTGTGGGTGTTCATAGCAGGTGACGATCATTTACCATCAGGTGAACGACTTGCTCGTTTGCCGGTCTCTCCTAAAAAAACAATTTACTCTACCATTTCGATGTTTCTAGGGTCACACCGTGTACAATAAATGTCAACAACAAAGCTCCCAGCCAGCGTTACAGCAGGCGGCGTCACCGCGGCAACAACCATGCAGCGTGCAGCAGACTGTCCAGGTATGTGAAGCACTAGCGGATCCAGGGAGGGGGGTTGGCTAAGAGGCTCAACCCCCCCCCCCCCCCCAAAGCATTTGGGTCCACTGACAAATCTCAAATTAATCTTTATATTATCCAACTTTCTTAATACTACAATATAATTTTCATCGCTTACTCTTACTTATCCCATTGTAGGTATAGTATATTCTCAATTTTTTTATTCATCATTTGGGTCAAGCCCGCCAAACCAAAATCCTGGATCCGCCACTGATCATCATCACAATTAGAATAATAATAGTCATTATTATAGTTCATTGTACTTTATTGTACGGCCGTATTTATTTACACTGCTGTGTTATTTTAAATCCTCAGGATACTACTTCACACTTTCACGTCTCGATTAATAATGCAGCTGCTGTCACCCCGTCGAGTTTTTTATAACATTGAGAGTACGAACGAACGAATGAACTGAATGAGTGACGGGATGAGTCAATTGAGTGTCTGAATAAACGCTCGTTAATATTAAGGCCTGCTTGTAGCTAACGCAAGCAAGCAAGCTAAGTAGTTAGGTGAAAAGACACCAGTCCAACTCCCGCACCGGTGGGTATCGTGCAATAAATGGCATATTAAATTCGCAGGCGCAACAAATGGTGGCAGCGCAACAAGCTGTGGCGTTGCAGCAACAAGCCGCGTTACAACAACAGCAGGTACCGCGGCCCCCGCACCCGCCTGCCTACCCCGCTACCGTGCAGCGACGATAGTACACCACAAACACTGACGTGGCAATTTATTACTAGCTCTAGTACGAGTTACAGATACCTTCACGCTTCACCGTTCGTTAAAAATTACTATTGATGAAGTGTCTAACTAGTAATTCGTACTATCAAAAATCGGTTAACAAAGCAAAGAATCGTAGGAAGAAGAGTTAAGTTAATATATACCAAAATAAGTAATACTGATTAGGAAGCATTGAAACAATGCGACGGCATAATATTATCGATTGACGAGAAACACCAGTATTTTGAGAAGGAAATGATTTTAAAATAAGTTTATAAGAGTTTCTTCTGTTATGTACTAAGCCAGTACAAGATCCCACTCCAAATGAGGCAAGACGTCTTGAAGCTCGACGGTGCATTTGAAGTATGCTGTGGTTTTTATTGTCCTTTCTTGGTGTGTGTAATTGACGTAATACATAAAAAGACGCGCGTAATATTAAAGTGAAGCATGTGACTTATTCTCACACTTTCACGCACGTTCACGTCATGGGAATATGAAAAGAGTAACGCAAGTCGCGACATAAAACTTGAAATACATGTAAAAATGGCGAGGCGCTCTTACTTAATATTGTCATGTACGAGACAAATGTACTGCCTCTTGTATGTCATACTTAACACTAACAACGCAGACGGATTGGCGTACAAAAACGACCTCATACGCGCTTCAAATACGCCTAGTGTGTAACCGCGGTTTGTCGAGGTTATATCATTATGGCGAAAACATAAATTAGGCAACGAAAAGGCTGCGATACGATAAGATATGTATACGAAAATGATTGAAGTGATTACCTTGTGAATTAAAATTAGGGCACAAATACTAATATTTATTTACTTATATTATTATGTCCAAGAGATTTGATATAAGGGCAACCTTATCTATCTATGTTATATTTATTAGGCAATATAAAATGTAGATCCCTAAAAACATTACTGATGTTTGAAGAAATCAAAATAGGTTATTTCAAAGATAATAAAGTGAAACCATCAGATAAAATCTATTAAGTATTGAAGAATATTTTTTCAACTAATTTAAGGGATAATAATCAATAGATATATTTTCATACATAAAGCCGGAAGTAATGTTATGTCGACGTTATTTATAGAGTCGAATGACTTCAACACTATGAGGTATGAGGATGTAGTGTTTTAGAGTTAAAAAGGAGTCTTCAATTAATGAAATATAATTACAATACGTGCGAAATACCTTGGCCGGACTAGTCAGTAACGAGCTGTGTCGCAGTTATTGTTTCCAGAGACTATATCGTGTAAGGGGACCGCTTCCGAAGCCGAAATGGTAGCAAAGCACTACCTTAACATAAACAGAAAACACTACTCTTTTGCTGTTTACTTGGAATTTTGGAAACGTAAGCCCGCAATGTGCTTTACATTTATACTAATTACTACTAATTCTAAAGTCGGGGTCAATGACCCAGTAGGTAAGCACATCGCGCCGTGCGCCGCGCTGCACAACTGATACAGAGCGTCAACTGTTTTTTTAATCTTTACATTACGTAAACTACGTTATTAAAAATATTATTTTAATTATTATTTAGATAAAGTGGCATTGTATTTATTGGCCTAAACAAGACACATTTTTTTTGTGTTATCGTGTTTGTAATCACCGACACTACCACCTGCTTTTGTGTTCGGAATCATTTCCTTTACACCCGGATACCTATAGCATAAGAGGATGAGAAAAGGCGGATAAAGTGACTAACTTCACTCTGGCCAAGATATTTTGCGCGTAATGTATAAAACAAAATATTTTTGTAATTTAACTTAGAGCTGTTTATGTTAGGCATTGTTTATTGACATTATGACGAATAACTTGTTACGTCTGGAAATTATGCCTCTGAGTCCAAAATGATTTTTTATCCTAGCACGGCAAAATGACTACATTGGATTTAACGGTAGGTATAATGCAGTCCAAACACAATGACTGTCGAGAGACATTGCGTCTATCGGGCGGCGATCGTCATAATCATGTCTGCCTGAAGTTCCTGAATATACAATGGCTGACTAGGGAACGCGACTCGCCTAAACGAGTATTTATGTTTGGTTTTTCACTATGTGTACGCAGCACCGGATCTACCATTTTTTCGACCCCGGAAAAAATATTAAAAAACTAAAAGAAAAAAAAAATATGCACAAAGGGCCTGTGTGGCGCCTTTTTCTTACAAGTCGACGGTGAGCCAACCAGACTATTGCCCCGGTTTGCCCCGCTCCCCCTAGATCCGGGCCTGTGTGTACGGTAATCTCTAGCCAGTCGGGTACAAACATGTTTCGGGTACCGACCAGCATTATATTCATATTTTGTATTCAATTTAGATACGCTATGCTATGGCAGTCATTAAATGCAAATCGTCAAATTTAACATGCGCCTAAGAAGGCGCATGTTAAATTGTTTTAAATGTTTTGGTCGAGTAGTAACTTCACTTTTTTTTTATTTAATGCATCAGTCAAGATTGCAATTAATACTTTATATGTAGAAGAAGTCATGAATCTGTTTCAACATAAAAATATTTGTCTTATAGGTAGTCCGATTTTAAGTATAAGTTTTTCAGTTAACATCAGTCTGCTTAGCATGAACCCACGAGAAAACTTTCTCTATCTTGCTCGCGATAGAGAAAACTTTGTCGATATCGACAAATTTATCGTTTTTACCGTATGTGTACTTCACGACATTGAGAGAGAGCGATAGCACGAGAAAACAAGTCGACAAAATTTTCTCGAAGCGTTATGTTAAGCGCGCAGGTGGTACAAATATTTCAGCAATAATTAAACCATTATAATTATATTTCCCTGTGTGAAATTTGTGTTAAATTATATTAATTTTCTCAGTTACTTATACCTATTTAGAAATATAATTTGTAATGAAATTATTTTATTTTGCGTTTTATTTTTTAATCACTGCTTTTTATTTTCCAAACACTCAGGTCATTTAGACATTTAGGCCTCCACTACATTAAACGATAGAACGAAACGGTGAAATTTTCGACGCAGATATTTTTTTTTTTGCTTCG
Source organism: Mimas tiliae (assembly GCA_905332985.1). Classification (NCBI taxonomy): domain Eukaryota; kingdom Metazoa; phylum Arthropoda; class Insecta; order Lepidoptera; family Sphingidae; genus Mimas; species Mimas tiliae. Next base: position 5,544,826 of record HG995238.1, read on the forward strand.
TTGCTCTAGTAGCAGTCTGCTTAGGCTTAGTTCCTGGGTTTAAATTCCATATCGCGTAAACATAAGCAATCACAGTATCGTCACTTAGCTAACAATAACGCGCAAGTTAAATTGGCTTCGTTTTCAGGAGAGACAAACAAACTGAATATATTTTATGAATATGTGTGATGTAACCAATGAGTTGCGCGATGACAGAACTATTTAAATAACGTGCTTTATATGGTTAATTTAAATCTTTGTGTAAATTAATTCGATACGCGCAAAAAAAAAAATACCAATGACGATGTCACATGGCCAATTTTCGAGTTGCGCGGTATTGTTAGATACGCGTCGATATGTGTTTGGGTTTCGCTTCGAAAAATCACTGATGAGGATTTGTATTTTTGACCGGAATGGCTATAGGCTCAGCCAGTATCACATTATGGGACGGAAATAAGCCTGGCGAACCGTAGTCTAGTACTAGTTTTGTATTGTTTTTTTTATTGAACTTGGGGTCACCGTCGATGTCTTTTGGGTTCCGTTACGGTGTAGTAAGTTAAGGCGCTCATACTATTATTAGGCTATAGTCTACACTATTTTGCGATATCGTAAAGAATGTGATGACTGACGCATAGCACATGACGTAACGAAAGATAAATTTTATCGAAAGCCTAGCTTTACCATAGAGGTGTGAATGTAGGTACCTAATATATTATTATTATGATTTTTGATGTTTATGGCATCACATGTTTTAGGATATTGCAAGATATTTAGAATAGCGTAGCCTAACCAAACTTATACATAAAAAAATGATTAGTTTTCAACGCTCATTAACAGCGTGACGACATAACTCTACCCTACGATGGTTTAAGAGCGAACGGGTGGGTGGGCGATGCGCACAGCCACGCGGCTTTAAATTCCTTTTCTTTGATCTGCACTATATAGGTATGCATTACCTACTTATTAGTTATTACACATAGAGTTCGGTATTAAAAAGACCAAAGAATTGTATGCTGAGGCGGGGGAGCGGAAGAGGGGAGCTAACCGAATCTAGTTAAGTGTAAAAGAGATGGTAATATTGACCTTATTGCAATTTCCTTTTATCGGCGAGCTCTGGCCAACATGAAGGTAGGTATAGCCGGCTTTAGAGACGATACAAGGTATAATCATTTGCATATTCAACTATAATTCTTTATAATCGATAAACTTATCTCTCATGCGGTAGGTACCGAAATCAACACATTCAATCTTCATAGCGAAGGTGAGCGTAACTTGATGTGCAGATGCAGAACAGTCTGGCGCAAGGGATGTTCCTGGCAGGGGGACGTGGCGCGTATGCCGGACCATCACTTCAGGGACCACTCGCTTACCTTGAAAAGACTGCTACTAATATAGGTAATTTATATTTCAGTTGGACGAAAGTAAAATATTTTTTGAGCAATCCAGTAGAATTTATTATTACCTTATTTCCTATACCTAATAAATGATAATGTATTATTTCAGACATGGTGGGTCTGGGGGACGGGCGGAGGTGACGCGGCCGCGGGAGGGGCAGGGGCCGTGGCCGCGGCAGAGGCCGAGGTAACACTCCTATTACTTACGCATACCTGTTTGTTATATGTTATTGAGACCCAGACTTTATTACAGCCTATAGATTTTCCTTAGGTACTTTTAATATAAAAAAAATTAACAAAAAATTATACAGACTCAAAATATCTAAAATGCTAAAACAAACTAAACAATAATAAAGAACTTTCAGTCGGTGTTATTGGAGTTTAATGGTCAATAATTTATACCACCAATTTAACATTATTTCGTTTCATTTTTAGCTTATTTATGCCGGTTTAATTTTTTACTATTTTTAGTGAAAAAATTCTAAGGAAACAATCATAAAAATCAGTGCATAAATGTCGAAGTTTTAGTCTTTAGACTGTGACTGCCTGTGAGTAAACCCTATCGAATACAAATAAATCCAAATACGTCCACAAATGAGAATGATTATGCGAGAACATACATAAAAAATATAAGTACCTATAGATACGGACGAATTGATAAACTTTTTGTGTTTTTGCGTCGTCGGTTAAAAATTACTTTCATCAGTAAGTATACCTATTCAATCATAGCACAGCAGGAAGTATCCGGCTGTGAAATGAGAGGCCGCATTTTCGATTCCCGCACCGAGACTAAATATTTGTGTTAGGTACCCACAAATATTTACTTGCGTTTGGGTGATGTAGCACCAAAGATAAGTGTAGTATTTTTTTGTTTCCTGATAACCTGATAAGATACAGGTTAACAGGTCAGTATTATTTTTGGCCGTAGCTGTAGGTACTTATATCATCGATGGACAGAACGGATGGACCAATAAAAACACTAATTAAGTACAGAATAATAATGTATCTGGAATGGAATAGCAATAATTGTGTTCGCAGGTCGTGGTGCATCCCCTGAATATGGTGGTAGCATGACGCCGCCATAGCGCGACCCCCTCCCGGCGTGGCCGGATCTCAGCGTATACCACACACCGCCGTGAACTGATCGCAATTCTCACTCATTTCTATCGTCAGTGCTTATTTTTACAGTCGTTCACAATGTGAGATTTTCTTTATAAAATCGTGACTTTTAGCATCGAAATATCCAGTAGGAGTTTTTGTCGGGGTAATACAACTCTTTTTTTGATAAACATGAACCTCTTGCCTATTTTTAAAAAAACACAGTTCCCTTCTGTCGTCGAGTCACGTCTCATGATTAGTCTTTGAGTGTGTTTTGAAAACGAAAAGGGCAATAAGTGGTAAGAGAAAGATCGGCCTTACCATATTATGTCGAATTGAGCGGCCGCACCTGCCCGCTTAGCATAAACCCACAAGATATCTCGCAGCGCGAGACTAGTTTCTCGTTTTTACCGTAACGTGTACTCGACTACATAGAAAGAGTGATAGAAATAGTGGGAGAAAACAAGACTACAACATTTTCTCGTGGCGTGAATACCGGGACGGCATGTTGGCTTCGATAGACATATAGAGACAGCAGGAGAAAACGAGTCGAAAACATTTTCTCGAGGCCTTTTTTTTTAGTATGCACGCTCCTAACCATAAGGGAGATAAGTAACTTCAAATGTCTGTCCTCAGATTTCTGGCTTTTCCTATAGTGAATATATGCGGCAAGAAGCGTCATACTTTGACATTCCATCTTAAAATTAGCCTCAGGCTGGCACTGGATTTGGGGGTATTTTTGGGCCCGCAGTAATTTTACTAGCAGTTCGAGACGCACTCCTGTGTCCTGGTAGAGCCCGCGGCCCATTCATACTGTAAGCAAAACTCTTACCTACTCTTCGAAAACTGTGTGAGATTGGAAGTTTGAACCGAAGCGGTAGCATACCTAATTAGTAAATAAATTCAACCGTTACATACAATGACTAAAAAGTCTGAAATAAAGTAAATGGCTATCAGAAACAACAAATACCTATATCTCATCTCAGCTCCTGTATTAGACCTGATGGTGGAGTTATGTTCTCATTCGCGAGTCCAATTTCTCACCGAGGTACCTCCCAACAAATGAATACGTAGGTACCATACATTTCAATAGCTAGGTATAGCTTTATTTTTACGTGGCGTTGTCCCGACTGGTGCTAAATCTTCCTATTTAAATTCTTATGGAGTTCAGATAGCTTAGCGGGGTGCGGACTGCCGGCACGAAATTCGCAAGTTCAAAACGAGCCTCAAGAGCATGCACCTGTGATTTCTCTTTACGTGTGTATTCATTGTTAATTGAAGGAAACATCGTGAAAAAACTTATATACCTGATAGTTCTCCATAAGAATATCGATGGCTTTTATACAGCGCCAAAACCGGAATAGGTAATACTCGAGTAGTTAGAATAATACTAAATCGAGCGCCTCGATTGAATAACTTGTACCTACTCAAAACAGTTTTATTATAATTTACAAACGATAGGAATGAGTGAAAATTTAGCTTCAAGTGTGGAATCCAACACAGCACCACAATCAACTGTATAAGTATTTAAACCACTGTATTACACAAAGTGGGACTCCCAGACGAATATCTCTTACTTTAACAATTAATTATGACTTATGTGCTTTTGCTGAGGTGATTACACATATACATACTTTTATTTGTTTTTTTTATAGCAGAGGCCAGCAAGTGGGTCACTTCATGGTAAGTGAGGCCATATATATCCGAAGAATTAAGAACTCGTTGCCGACTTTATAGGAAAGGGATTGTGAAGAGGAAGAGCGATTTGGGCTTCCGGATATGTCACTCACCGTACGAAACGGAACAGCAAACTGCTACCTAATTCGCGTCAGTTTTCACAAATATTACAGGATACTATGTGTGCCTGTATTATGTCTTATGTCTATGGTTCCAATATACCTATACTTACCACAAAGTACTTACCATGTAGTAAATTGGCGTGTGTGTATTTTTGAAGTCTGGTAGTCCCAATTAGAGTATTTCATATTATGATGTATTATCATTTATCGCAATTGATTTAGTAACAGCACACTATATTAATAAAATTATTTATAGAATATACTTATATAGTCCGACCAACTTTTCTGTGAGGTGGCGAAAATAGGAACTACGGCCGCCATGTTGAAATGTTATTCGATTGTCAGCGTCTACTGCTTTCGAGTGCTCCGCGTTTTATTGCGATACGACATTGAAGACACCTTTCAGTTCACAGATAAGTTGGTACCACTATATCGAAGGCTGTGCATCAAAGCTAAGTTTATCAGCTTATACTATTTCTTTACTGCTTGTCTTTTGTGTTGTTTCTTCGAAGTGTAAAGAAGATAACCTACTTAGCTTTTTAAACTATGCGAACCGGATCCTAGCCTTCTAAACAGCCGTGTTCACCGCTCTTCGTTTCTCTATTTATAATAAATGAATATTTTAAAATCATTGCTATATATTGAACATTTCTGAAGATTAACAATATCAATCAATTTTAATAGATGATGTCTTACAGAACCGAAAAAGCTAGCATTGGTGTAATAGCTTACACTTTTTTTAAGTCGATTTAGCTTACCTACAGTTGTAAAATTAGGTAGGTAGGTACATACTTATGTAGGTATATGTAGATAAAATGTACAATTATTTTGTTATAAATAAACTCACATTCCAATTCAATCTATAGCGTTAGAAATAATTTAAAACTCTATTCTAGTTGCAAGCTATCCTATACAATCTGTATTTGAAAGGAAGAACATTTAGCTATCTTCATTCTAATTGGAATTCTGATGTGTCACCTATTGGGTTTGTACGCCTTTATTATCTGGTGTTTAGACGACTGTACAACTTAATAGTAATAATATATTATTGATTTAAATAAAAGTGTTTTTATACCTTTACCTGAAAAATTGCTTACCTACATGATTTAGGCTAATGTATACGTAGGTACAGTACAATATTTCGGTACCAGGCAAAGACTTTAATACATACTATAGACGGCCTGTTCAGAAGTAAAATTGTGTTGCTATCGCGGCGGGCGCGGTGGGAGTGGCGTGAGGCGTCTAAGGCGCGGGAGCGAGAGGAGTTATGAGTAAGCGAGATGGTAAAATTGATACGGCTGTTTTTTACAGTAAATGCTATTTTCGAAGGAAGTCAAAATATAATATAGTTATTTATCTAAAATAACTTCAATTTAAATGAATAATATATGCACGTAAATAATGACGTTTTAGGGGGCACAATAAATAATTCCGTATTAATTTATCGAATTCAACGTTCGCAGCTATTCAAACGACAACGACTGCTCTTGTCGCTTTCTCGCGAGCGACTAAATGAGTTGCGGTCAATTGACCGTAACTTATTGCGCAATTTTTTTTGTACCGAAATGCCGGTCTATTACATACGCACTCACGCCTGTAATCCCCGAAGGGGTAGGCAGAGGTGTAACCAGTACACCCACATTTCGCCGACGTATTTCCGTCCCTTATGTGATAGGGGGCGAGCCTATCGCCATACCGGGCACAAATTCCAGACTCCGGGCTGGTACTGAGCATATCGTAATAGAAAAACCCAATACCACTTTACCCGACCCGGGGATCGAACCCGAGACCTCACCGTTGACCTCAATCGTAACGCTTACGCATTACAACTGCGCCACCGAGGAAGTCAAAATATAATATAGTTATTTATCTAAAATAACTTATGCACGAATAATATATGCACGTAAATAATGACAACGTTTTAGGGGGCACAATAAATAATTCCGTATTTTAATTTATCGAATTCAACGTTCGCAGCTATTCAAACGACAACGACTGCTCTTGTCGCTTTCTCGCGAGCGATTAAATGAGTTGCGGTCAATTGACCGTAACTTAGTGCGCAATTTTTTTTGTACCGAAAAGCCGGTCTATTAGTATACATTAAAGTCTTTGGTACCAGGTGATAAATAGGCCTTCCGTATGAAAGATGCCGTCTGGGTTGGTACTACCGCTTTGTCTATTTCTACCGCCAAGCAGCAGTGTGTAAGCACTGTTGTGTTCTGATTTAAAGGACATTGAAACTAGTGAAATTACTGGGCATTATAGTATACTAGGCATGTAGTAACGAGCGCAGTCCAGTGCCAAGTACCGCAACCTACTTCATAATTCGACGTTCTGTGCCACAACCATGAGTTTATCTCTGTAAAATCGTAAAATCTGTAAAATAGCGAAGACAACATATTTATATGAAAATATTTAGTTTCTCTGGTGTCCGCTGGAGGCGCCACTGAATTTTCATATATATTATATCTTACTTCGTCGCATATCTTTATGGAATAAAGAAAACTATATCTGTTAATTATAACATACGGAGGGAGTTACGTGATAAAAAAAAATATACATATTGCCGACATAGGTGTATATTTGTATTGTGTTTATTTATGCATATAATTACTAAGAATAATAGTGGTGGCTCCTTGTTTATTATACATTAAATCCTTCCTTTTCATCGCGAAAATCACGAACAAATTTACATACATAGGTATAAATACGGGTCATATACAGAACCATTTTTTTGAGTCAGTTAAAAAAATACAGACATCGAAAGTTTATATTGTGTAGTTCTGGCACGTGTAACGTGTAAACATTTCTTCAAGGCCACACGACGCTTTCTATCCAAGGCATGTAGTACGACACCTTAGTATAGACACCAGGCTGTCCCGGAAATCCACATGCATGCCCTGCTGAAGTTATTCCTATGACTAAATACATGCAATGAAATATATTGTCGTCTAATATCTGCAGCGGGCCGCCACTGTCTCCCTGTAACACACGATAGTTGGTATTCAGCCATCGTCTAATAAACAGAAAATAGGAGAGCGGAATATTCAAGTAAGTAAACTACATTAAGCAATAAGTAACGTAACTTGTAAGTACATAATCTTTGCGAAAGAAATAATCTTTTAAGTCGTGTATGAAAGAAACCCTAGATCGCGCATCTCTAATTTATCTAAAAATGTATTGTTATATCTCAAAATTAAAATGGAAGTAGGCAGAACATATAGCATGCACCCTGTCATGTGGGGAATTAATGACTATCTGACTTCACCTGAGGTAGTATAGGCCCTTAACTTACTTGACATGTATCTTTGGCTTTTTCAGCGTCCCCGTAGCATATTTGAGTAGTCTCATTGAAACCTTTATTCAATCCTCTTGTAAAAGGTGGGTAGAATTCATAGCATTTATCTAGGGTAAACTTCGTCAGTTCGACCTGGATAACCATTAAATAAATAGATATATTTAGGGTCGGTAGTGTGAAGCACTAGATCTGATTCAAACGATTTATTTTCCCATCGGTACGGCACAAATGAAAATGACAGATTTGCCGTGCATGGTTTCCAAATGTATTAGTTCAGATAAACAATAAAAAAATGAAAAGACAAAAATAACAAATTCTATAGGTCTCTTTAGAGTCGGTGCCTATGTCGCTGTCGGTCAAATAAAATTACACCAACTCCAAAGAGACCTATAGAAATTGTTATTTTTGACTTCAGTGTTTTGATTTTGAAGTCGGTTTCTAGGTTTAGTGGTAGTTACAGCAATATCATGTAAATTCCAATACAATAACACGATCGCGATGAGTTTACTGTTATCCGTTGAGGAGTTTCATTTTTTTACTCCGTCATCAGGTCCTAACCAAATTTATATGGGACCACATCGCAGCTAAACTCTATCGAATGATTTTTTTTTCCAACAAAATCAGTCCATAGTTGGCGGAGAAATTGATGTACATACTTTTTTGAAGTCAGTTAAAAATAAGTTGCGTTTCGTCCATGAATCGGCACGCGCTAGTCGCGTCATTTAGCTGCAGCTAGAGTTCACTCACCTTCTGCAATACATCTGAAGAAGAACCTTGAAAGGTGGTTAGACCCCATCCAGTCGCAATAGCTTTGTAATCTTCAAGATGGCTATAGACGGGCAGGCAAGCAGGCACTGTTTTCTCATTTAAATTGACCCTTAAAATAAGTATAATACAACGAGTTACAGAAAGAAGTGGTCATATTTTAGGGTCATTACATACACCTTACAGTTAGTATAATGTACGTGGTCTTTTCAAAACCGAGACATCCAAAAATGTACGCTAATTTTAATCACTCGTTTATTATGATCGATAAGATTGATGACATCATTATTCATATGATGTCATCAATGTCATTATTCATATATGATTATGCGTTCACGTCTGTTTTTGTTATTACCGGCGTATATAGTCAGTGGATATTAGTTACCAACAGGTGACCTACTTGGTCGTTTGGCGACCTATGCTGTACAAGAAAAGAGAGACGGCTAACAGTAGGTATTTTTTTATACAAAATTTGACCACACCTTTCTGTAATGTACCTAACACGTGTATAAAGAAATACATACATATTGCGGACTTGCGGGACTTGCGGTCCCACAACACCCAGACCCGAGACAAATATTTGTAATTCAGACAAACATTTGTCTAGGTGCGGGAATCGAACCCACGGCCTCACACTTCGCAACCGGCTACTCGCCCGCTGCGCTACAGAGGCTGTCTAACTAAGTTTAGTTTTTACTAAGAAGTAAAAATGAAAGAAATAAGTATAAAACTACAACTTGATATAAAAATGGCTTAAGGTTTTTTGGATAATATTATAAGTTTATGTCACCTACTTTCTGTCTAACTCCAGAAGAGCGATGTCATTATACTTATTTGGTGGATTGTAGTCTGGGTGTCTAATGATGGCTTTGATGCCGTACTTCAGATCGGGATTATTAGTCACTTCCTCCCTTGTCAACGCCCCTATATATGCGTAACTTACTACACCGCTGAAATAAAATTTAAAGATGATGTAAATGTATTAATTTAAATCGATAGCAAATCAAGTAGGTGTGTGTGTGTGTGTTGTATAGTGGGTGTAAGGGAAATGCTTCCGAAAATTAAGACCGGTGGGTAGTAAGTACTGGACCTGATACCACTAAAAAAAACCTACTGTTTTTCGAACTTTAATTACTATATGAATATAATCATTGTATTTGTCTATCCAAACATGATGCAGCACGGAAGAAAAAAAATAGGTAGTTTTATTACGCGATTTACATATTATGGTATCGTGTTTGTAATCATCAGCACTACCGACACACAATCACCACCTGTTTTAATTATCAGAAGCGTTTCCCTTACACACAGTATATACATACATACCTACATATATCGTTTCGGAATGTGTTTTTTGTGTAAATAAAAAGCGTCACATAAAAATTCCTTAGCAACATAAAATGGTATTTTGGATAAGTTTTTCAATTGCAAATGTACTTTATTGAAAAATACTTAAATTGCCATTATCTGATACATACACTTTGAGCAGATAGAGGCGGTTTGGAGGATCAGTCCTCGCGAATTTTCAAATAATGTGTGTTGGATGACATTTGTCTATTCATTTACGGATCCGTGACGTAAATAATAGTAACATATATCATATCATATATTCAATAGTTCTTACCATCATTTACTAGGTATTAGGTCTCTCGTACGCGAGAGACCGTCTGGGTTGGTACTACCGCTTTGTCTATTTTTGCCGCCAAGCAGCAGTGTATAAGCACCGTTGTGTTTCAGTTTGAAGGACATGGAAGACAGTGAAATTGCTGGGCGTTTTGAGACTTAACAAGTGCAAATGCAGTGCTTTGTAATACAAAGTTCTGTTTATGGGCAGGCGTTGCGCTTACCATCAGACGAGGGCCCTACCCACTTCATCATTCAGGCTAATAAAAAAATAACCAACTCAACACATCACCATTGTCAGGCTCCGAGGCCTGAACACGGAGTCTGCTTTTGAAGTTGAGTTGAGTTGCGGTCAATTGATCGTAACTGTGTGCGCAATTTATTTGTACCGCACAGCTTGTTTAGTAGTAGATTTACATTAAAGTCTTTGTTTGTAGGTACTTAAACTATTATTATTATATTAAGTATATTTTCGTAAGATAAATTCGTACTTACTGCATCCTATTGTCTATGCAGTGGCCTGCAGTGAGTATGAACTTGTCGCTGATCAAAGAGCCTCCGCAGACCCAGTTTATATCACTTTCATTAGAAATCATACTGCCCAACAATGCCTGTAATAAATAAATAAAAAACATTATAACAGCGACCAACGAGCAATTGGGTCACCTCCCACTTGATGGTAGGTACCTACTTACCATGGCGAATGAACAGACACAATACTAGAATAATCTTGTTTGGGTTAGGTTGCTTGGTTGATTGCGGTGCCGACCTTAAAGGAAGGCGAACCAATAATAGGGGAGAGGGAAGTTGGGCCTCCGGATATCTCACTCACGTACTAAACGCAATAGCAAGATGCTATTTCACTTCGGTTTTCTGGGAGAAAGTAACAACCCGGGCGAGCTGGCCAATTCATGCTGTGGACAAAATTGTCTACAGCATGGTTCAATCACATTAGTTTTATATACATACATACGCACTCACGCCTGTAATCCCCGAAGGAATAGGCAGAGGTGTAACCAGTATACCCACATTAGTTTTAGTTAGGTGACGCGATTTTACTTCTAAACAGCCCGTCTAGTTATACATTAAAGTCTTTGATGCTATTAATTATTATGCTAACCCTTTATCTAGTGAATCGTCATATCGATTCAAATAATTCCATAACTAAAATAACCCGTGTGGCTCTTGGCGTAATGGGTTGATTACTTAGAGTAATAACACAGTTGATTACATGTAACGAGTGAGTTGGGTAGGCGAGAAAGTATTTTTATACAATGTGTAACAAAAACCCTGTTGGGCATTTTAACTGTGATATCAGAATAGATATTTAAACGCAATGAAAAAACTCGCATACGAAAATTGGACTATAAAATTGTTCATGTTTATTTTTTAAATAAATAAAAATTAAATTTGAATTATTTTATTGTTTGTAAACCGTATCGATTGATTACCTCTGCAAGAGCGAGATAGCATGTTGCGGCGTCCACGTACACCAAACGTACCGCGCCCGCGGCTTCGTCGATACACACAAAAATTCAGATGCATTTTTATTTTAAATATGTTCAATTTTTAAGTTTACTGTGTAAGGGTAATATCTCGCTTCTGTTTATGATATCTTCACGACCCAGAAAGGGCCAACAGGGCTTTTGATACATACTGTATGCTTACTTAGGTACGTATTATTTTCCTTTTGTGGCGAGTCAGTTTAGTTTTGACGCAGTGACGGATTAAAATCGATCATAGAAAAAAGATTTCAAATGTATTAGTAGCATTGAACAAACAAAGAAGGTATTGTCGAAAGTATTTGGACAAGTAAGTGGATTCTAAGAAGACGTCCCCTTGGTCCAAAAAATATTATTTTTAATGAACTGCAGACCGGTGACCCCAAAGAAGTCAGATGCGCACTCGGTACGCGCCACGAAACAACTCTGAATCTCACTCCACACAAAAACATTCTCCGATGATGATCTATCCTATCTATATCTAGTATCCTTCTATCTAATATCTACCCACCTCCCAACCTTTAAATCAAAGAACACAGACATAGATACCTTTAAATTTACATTTGGGATACAAGGCGGGCGATTTGGATATAAGTACTAACATCAAATTCAAAAGGTCTCCAATCAGTATCAAGGTCAACAAACCACATGCAACGGCTTTTCATCTTTATCTCAGCCTGTTGCCGTCTACTGTTGGACGTAACGCTCCCTAAGTGAGCGCCAACCATCATTTCATGTGACCATACATTAATCAATTGTTTCTACTTAGGTACCTACCATGTGAGGAAACTCGTTCAGCTGAGCATTTGTCCCTCCCACGACGAGCCTTTTAGCATCCCAAGGACAAATCTTATTGCTCCTCGACGAGTCCCTGTCAAAAGCGTTGTTCTTCTGACAAGGGTTCATCAATATCTCGTGGTACTCCAAACACACTGGAAATTGGAATCATCAGTCAAACATTTCTTTGTATAGGTACAGAACAAAATGTAACCTGGCGAGGTATATACATGATCGACGATCACTAGTTGTACAGACTCAGACTCATAATATATAGTGTATTATCTATGCTCAAACTAGATTATGGACCAGATCACAAATTGTTATTTTTGACTTTGCAGTGTTTTATTTTGAAGTCGGTTTTTAAGTTTTTAAAAAACTACTCTTACTGTCCCAAGCCTTTTGACCAGTTCTTGGAGCCAGCTCACATGTGTTCTTAACATTTTGATTGCAGGTACCATATTCCTCGCAGGAGTCATCTTCCTCGTCTGTCGGGGTTTGCCAACTGAAAATTCAAACATAGGTAGGTACCATAATAAAGCGCCTGTATCTACGAAGGAGTAGGTTGAGATACGAATAGAACATACGTATAGTACCTACTTATATACCCACGGTTTGCCGAACTTATTTCCGTCTCATGATGTGATAGTTGTCAAACCTATCCCTATCGTTGCATCGAGTACAAATTCTAACCCTGGGGCATTCACGAGTTGTTGCTTTTCAGCCGACTTAAAAAGCCGCAGTAGTTATGTAGTTAGTATGTTAGGCGTAAAAATGTGGGCCGATATTGATAATAACTATTTTTTAGGTCTTTGCGGTTTTCAAGAGTTTTATTTTAAGTACTGATGAATTGAGTTGTAGTTTTTACGAACAGCCGCCTGCTGGAGATTTACCCGTCCGGGGAGAAAACACCCAGACTGGAAACAAATATTTGTGGATCACACAAACATTTTTTGCCTCGGTGCAGGAATCGAACCCGGGGCCTCTCGCTTCAGAGCCGCGACTACTCGCGAACTGCGCCGCGGAGGTTGTCAATCTAATAGTTAAGGCCAATAAAAAAACTATGTAAGTCAAATGAGTACTTCTTAAATTGCGTTATCTGACCAATAAAATTTATTCGGACATTGAAATATCGGCCCTTAGTTAAGTTTGAAAGTGGTAGAGCCACGCCGCGCAGTAGACAATTTTCTCTACAGCATGAATGGGCCGGCTCGACCGGGTTGTCAACACTGTCTCACAGAAAGACAGCCTCCGTGGCGCAGCGGGCGAGTAGCCGGTTGCGAAGCGTGAGGCCGTGGGTTCGATTCCCGCACCAAGACAAATGTTTGTCTGATCCACAAATATTTGTCTCGGGTCTGGGTGTTGTGGGACCGCAAGTCCCTCGTAGTTCATGATACCCACGATACAGGTTTAACCTAGTGTGGGGTCAGGACTATGTGTGCGACTGTTGGGTGTATTTATTATTATTATTATTTATAAAAGTGACATTAAGTAGCGGCTTGCTGCTACATTTCGGACGGTGATGGAGATATCCAGAGGCCCAAATCCGTGGTCTGGTAGACACTACAGAGGATGCATGCTCAATATCGGGTGAAGTGGAAGAGTTCAAGTAGAATAGCGGACCATGGCACTTAATCAGAATAACACCGGGCAGAAACAAAAGTATAAGCACAGAATATATATATATGAGAAAGCACTATCGCAGACTTACCTTCTGGTGGTAGTGGGCGCTGTCGAGGTTGGAACATGTTCAAAACAGCAAACTAAAACCTCATTTTTATATGGATCGTATCCGCATATCTGGTTTAAACAAACAATGTCTATTAACTTCACCGGTCACAGTACGTACTGGCAGACCCCTTGAGGAGCCACAAGGTCTCTAAATGTACGTAACATATCGACAATTTAAGAAATAAGAACAAATTTTGAGGATATTGTATAAGACAATCAGGGTTTTTGAGCAATATCAGGATTAAGATTTTTTCTGAGTGACTGCTCCCGGTCATGAAAAATAAAGGTAGATAAAAACATCTGAGAGTTGGTTAGGAGGCTTCAGCGATTCTTGCGTCACCAAGATTCTATGCTGAGCCAGGCCCACCCAGCACCCGCCCGTTACGTCTACGCGTTTTGAGAGCAGCCAAACTGGTTGGAAAAATGTCGCAAAAGATGGATATAAGTATGATCAATTAAAATTCGTGCAAAAACTTTAAATATCACAAAGGCTTAAAACTTTAAAGACTACGCGCTCTTAAAATTACCTACTATTTTCAGCACTCTGAAGTGCATAGATGAGCATAACAATCCTCAAATCTAGTCAGTATTAAATCAGGCAGCTCCAGTCCATATAATACCTACCAAACAAATAAGTCATCTAGTCTCTACCTAGAATCTAGATTGTAGAACCTATAATTAGTTAATCATACCTTTAAATCTCGTCTCTTTTCAGTTCCGTCCAGCGTCGTCTGACATTTCTGGATGTTAACGCAGTCACCAACCACGCCATCTCTCATACACTCTAAAGAAACAAATGCATTTTTAAGGGCCTATTTCTCAATGCCCGTTTAAATTTTATCTGCCGGATAATGGAGGAAGTACGTAGTAATTTCACACCCTATTACTTACTCCGTTTATATTGCCAGCATAATTTTGTATTTTGGTGACATAAATTTTACCTCTCCTGTTAAATAGGATTTACCTGGAGTGTAGATTGCAAAACAGGCCCTAATAATCAAAAAGTCGTAGTCCCTAGTGCCCTAGTCATTGGACTAGGGCACCCTTCAACCAGCTAAGCTACACTACAGATTGCTAATACAACCCGCAGATCAATGGGCTAATATCAATATAAACTATTAGCATTTACCCGCGGCTCCGCCCGCGTAAAAGTCTTTATATGGGATAAAAGTTTCCTATGTTCTAATTCATGTCTTGATCTACCTGTATGCCAAATTTTACCCAACTCCATTCAGCCGTTAAGGTGTGATTGATCTACAAACATACAAAAATTCAACACCCCCCCCCCCCCTCCCCTTCCTTTCGCGAGTTGAATTTTACAAATATATGAAACACGTGTCATATTTGAAGTAATATTTATACTCAATTTCACAGCTGTTTTTCTTTTCATAGAAAATTCCCCACATTAACCTCTTAAAATGTAAATTTCCAAAAACCCTTTCTTAGCGGACCTTACACTACACAAACTACCATCTCACCAAATTTCGTGATCATAGCTTTATATATAGATTACTGCTCCGCTCCCAGGGTTCGTAGCGTGATGATATATAGTTATAAACCATTGTCTCCACAAAACAAATGTACGGTGTGAATATGACCCCAATCGGTCAAGTTGTTCAACAGTTAAAATAAATACTTTCATACTAAATTCAACCCCCCTTCCCCCCTTTTGCAAGAGGAATTTCCATAAATGTGAATCACATATTTCATTATTTTTGATAAGCAATATTTGTGCATAGTTTCACAGTCGTATTCCGTTCAATAAAAAAGTTTCATACAATATTCAATCCCCCCCTTTACCCTCTTAAAATGTGATTTTCCAAAAATCCTTTCTTAGTACGCCTCACTATTACACAAACTATCATCTGACCAAATTTCATGATCCCAGCTTCAGTAGTTTTTGAGAAATCGTGATGAATCAGTGAGTCAGTGGTAATTCGCTTTTATATATATAGATATGCGGGTAATCACGGGAAACGGTACTACCTACGCTTAACAAAGCTCCTGCTATCATTAGACAGGACATCCTTAGGTATGCATAATCGTAGGTAACACCACTGGGCACTGTATATTGCCCACTTAACAAACATTGGTATGTTCTAGGTGTGACCAACAGTCTCCTATGTAGGGGTTGCCTGTTGGCCGATGAAACAGCTTCACACGATATCTTGGAATGTAAAGGTGTAGCTACATAACGGGTGGATATCCGCAACACCGAGGTCACTCCGAGAAACCTGTGGAGTCATCAGGAGGATCCTGCGCTTCTGGTCGGAGTTAAACTAGATTTCTAGCTTTCATAAACTTCACGCACAATGGCCTGATATCTTATGGTCCAAGTGCGGAAAAAGGGAGCCCGCAATAAAAATCAAATAAAAAATTAGTAAACATATTGCTTTAAAGAAATAATCAGATACATGTTTAAAATTTTTGTAAAATTTCACTCGTGTAAAGGGATCCCTCTCCCTTGAATTTTGTTTGGAACACAGATATACCAAGACATGAATTAGAACATATGCTATTTTTATCCTAGAAAGAAATTTACGCGGGCAGAGGCGGGTAACAGCTAGTATATTAATTATTAAGTTGATCATTTTCTAGATTGCTAGTCTAGGTAGCGGAGTAGGCGAAGTAACTGACTATGTAACGAAAGGTTGTGAGGTTCAATCAACGCACCGCGACAAATGTTTGTGTGATCTACAATATTTGTTCCGGGTTTGGGTGTTCAGACCAAAAGTATCTCGCAGTTCCTGATATCCACGACCCAAGATAATCGTATCTTACTGGGGAGTCAGAACTATGTGTTTATGACTAATTGATGTTTCGTATTTTTAAAAACTCACCGTGATGGTCCACCCACGCCGTGACAACAGAACACAACGCGATCAGAATCACTTCACAGAACATTACTACAGTATTTTCGAATTTATTTAAATGCTCAACACCTTATATAACTTACGTATTGATTGATTTGGTAATTAAAAACGAGATTTGTTGATGTACGTGGCGACAAGATAAAAAGACGTTAACCACAAGTGGCTTTGAACATAACGAGGTACTTACAACTACACTTACTTCCATAGCCTGGACATAGGACTGCCTCGATGGCGCAGTTGTAATGCGTTCGCGTTATAACTGAGGCTAACGCTGAGGTCTCGGGTCCGATCCCTGAGTCGGTGATATTGGGTTTTGCTATTACAAAATGCTTAGTATCCGCCCGGAGTCTGGAATTTGTACCCGGTGTGGTAATAGGCTCGCCCCCTATCACACCATGGGACGGAGATACGCTCGGCGAAATGTGGGTGTACTGGTTACACCTCTGCCTACCCCTTCAAAGATTACAAGCGTGAGTAAGTAATGGCGGCCAAATTTTGATAGGCACCCTAGTAAATATATATTCTCCTAATTATAAATAAACATAAAAATTTGGTTTTAAACAAAAAATCGATGAACGCACCAATCCTGCAGCGGGATCTCGTACTAAAATAATATCATGTTTCAATGAGTAGGCAGGTTTACTTAAAAGTTTTGTATTTTTGCAATAAAATAAATAGCGAGAATTGTTATTGTCTGCCTGCGTGTGCACTACAGCCTCATACTGATTATTCTGAAGAAATAAAAAAAATGTTCTGTGTATTTATTTATTAATCTCTAATATTACAGTGATTTTCACACAACTTTGACCCTTTGTGAATACACAGGCTCATGGGTATATTGAGGAAGTGTTATTGCTTACCAGTAATAGTGGCTGTGATAATAGTTCTAATCACTAACCTATAACCATTAAACATATAGGCATAGATGAACCAAGCTAATTGTGAAATGGTAGAAAATGGAACTACAGACAGTGTTCCCAACTTAGTGGAATTACCCCGAGATTTCGTGTGTCGGACCCGCCGCTAAATATAAATTTATAAGTAAATTTTGCTGTCTAGTGGCTAGTGGATGTTTTAGTGGTTTAGTTAAATACTCAGTTAGTGGAAAGGAATGTCTTCATCCACTAATGGCCGTTCCCTATATTCTGTCTGTCTCTAGTTTTGCTATACCGGCGATAGAAAATTTTATCTATTTTCCGTTTTACCGTCCCAATAAACTTACTAATGATAGGTAATCCTATTCTTCATTGCTGTCTACCGATGAGAGGACTGATAGCTGACTACAGATATACAACACTATGAAAATGACAGTTCAAGCGTCCCAATATTTTTTATGTGCTATCTGTCGATAAAGTTATTTAGTTTTTTTTTTATCGGTAGATTTTGACCGATAAACAGATATCCTCGGCTGTAAAAAAACGAAATAAATAACGCATTTTGAAGAAATAGCCATGAGTATACAAGGCTTACATGGCACTTGCACTGCAATACAAAAAACTAAATAAATTATGTAAAAATCTAAAAGAAAATATAAAAAAATCTAAAATTCCCATAAATAAAAATAATGCACCGTTTTGATAATTAAATTAAGTGCAAGAGACATATATATATTTGTTAATGCGTACAAAATAGTTCCCCACTTCAGTAAAATCCCCCAAATTCGTTTGGGATTTTTGTGCAAAGGACTTGTATTCAGAGCCGTAATGTATTGACAGTAAAACGTTTCGTTATTACATTGTGTTTTGCAACATAATAAGTATTTCTCGTTATTATTATTTCATTTACAGTGGTAAAAAATTAGAATTATAGATAAATGTTAAATTAAAACTTATATTTCTAATCTAAATCATATCTTCATATTTTCTAACATAAATTAAACAATAGTTCCTCGTTCTCAGCTTGTATGAACATAACGCACAAGAGGGCCCAGATCGACTGCCTATCTATTGCTATCATAGTATCCGACGTGCATATCTAAAAAATAGGGACGATTCCAAGCAGTAGATAGAACAATATGGATGTTTGACGATAGCTATCTATCGTGAAATTGAAGATTAATATTGGGAACGGCCATAAACAAACAAATTAACATGTCTAGGTTTCGGATCATGGGTAAACAATTTCTTTATTCATACACATCCAGACTTTTCTTTAAAGAAATAGCGATGCTGACGTTGAACTTATATTTTATTTGGTATCCTGAAAGTAATTTCTGGAATTTGACTAGAAATAAACGAATGCAATGAAATGAACGAACCTAATGTGAAATCATATATTTCATCACACCAGAAATATCCCTCATAATGAATGATTATTCCTAAAATGTCAATACTGGAGCGACGCTCTTCAATTCAGAGTTAGCTTGGTACATCTATAACTTGATTGACAATCGCGTACTGTATGTTTATGCATATTAAGCACTTGAAATAAAACTAGTTTATACGGATTTTATCGCGGTTTAATGTTTAGTTTTATTTCAATGTTTAATATTCGCGTAAACCTCAGAAATCACTACATATTATGCACTGTACTTATTATTATTATTATGTTTGTCATGCCATAATCTCGGGACTACAGAGTCCCGGACTTTTGGAAGGCGTGCGTGGGGCCGAAGCCAACACGTAGAGGCCCGTTTTAGACATTTTTAATTTAATAAGGTGATGTGACACCGTATACACTATAGAAGTGTATCAAAGGACATCCCCCGGTTGGTGTAGGACTATTGTAGGTATAGGCAAAAATTAATATATTCTGTTTTATTGAGATGAGGTGTTGGTGAATTAAATAACCGGGTCTATGGGAAAGACTATGGCACCTGCCTGACCTATGTTAAAAACATGGATAAAAGAGGCAGGTAGATGGGCTCCCCAAAATAGTCACTAGAAAAAGCGACAAGGGAGCAACACCCAGATGAGTGGCTAAAGGGTGGAGAGGTGTCATTGGGCTTTATACAACGATCATTTGCTCCCTTAGGGTCCCATCACGTTGCCCACTCACCACTTACGTTTCACATCCACCCTTCGAGCATGAAGCTCTCGCGACTCCACTCTGACCGGCTGGTGAAGGCAAGCCAGAGGTGGGGGACCTGTTCCTCATCATTGTTCACAACAGCCGGCCAGAGATGAAGAACAGGAGCCTCCCCCGGGAGCACTCGGGTACGTAGGGTCGCTACTCCCCAACAGCTCGCCACAAGCTGCCCTGCGGGCTTATTATTATTATTAGTACTCATACATAATAAAGTCAGATTGCTTTGTTTCCCGCGACCTGCGCTTAATACTAGCATAAAAATAAAAATAATATGAATTAATGAATAGCTCAAGTCAGCAACGTAACCATGAGTATGATATATTTAATAAGTAGTCAGGTGCTTATATTATCGTGATTTATATTTTTTATTTATTTATTAGCTTTAATGATGAAACGAGCAGGGCGCTCGTTTGATGGTAAGCACCACGACTGCATGGCACTGGACTGTCTCACAATGTTCTGTGACATGTTTCACTGGCTTCAATGTCCTTAAAACAGAAACACACCAGTGCTTACACACTGTTGATTGGCGGCAGAAATAGACAAAGCGTTGGAATTAACCTAGGCGGCATCTCGCATACGAGGGACCTACCACCTTATAGACTACTCATACTGTAAAAAAATAATACTGTAATATATTTGACTTCAATATTTGTAGGTATTTTTCAATAACAATAAAGTATAGTAGTCATGGTGATCCGGATACCAATGTATCAATCATAGTAGCACAGATTTATCCATTTCTGCCGCTAAACAGCAATGTGTAAACATTGTTGTGTTCCGGTTTGAAGGACATTGAAGCTAGTGAAATTACTTTAATTGAGTATTATGATAAAACCTTATGTCTCAGGGTGACAAACACAATTCAGTGCCATGCAGTACTTGATAATTCGAAGTTCTGATTGGTGTTGCTTATGTTTATGGGCAGATGTGACGCTTACCATCAGGAGAGCGACCTGCTGGTCATCTAAACCTAATAAAAAAGCAACCCTACCCGCACCGTATCGCACTATTTATTACACCCCATATTATAGAAACTTTGATCTATACAATTGATATACTGTTATGAAACTAATAACGTACAGAAGGTAATGTATACCAGACAATCTTCAAATGCAAGGATTCAAGTCGCCAGTCATGTTGACGTGCGAACAGCTGACGCGCTGCCCCGTGGGTATGGGTATCCTGAACAGCTTGCCCTGGGGCATGCACACGCACACTTTAAACTGTCCCGTGGCGTGCGAGGTTTTGTTCCCGGACCGGGCTATGGGCAAGTAGTGTACGTCGACGTACACCCCCTCTTTTCCGCTGAGTACCACGGAGCCGTTGATGGAGCGCAGATATATATCCTGGTCGGCGCTCCAGAACAGTTCCTTGGACTCCATGTGCGTGCCCTCGGCGCCGCGGAGGTACGCAGAACTCTCCGAGCGGAGGGTCAACTCCTCGTCCACTGGCGACGTTATGCGCTTCGTTGATATTTGCTGTAAAAAACGTAAAGTTTTATATAATTAATTTTGTATTGACCGCGGACCAAAACCTACATGCACGCCTATAATACTTAAATGTGTAAAAAAAAAGTGTGGCAATTTTTATCATGTACACTGACGTTGTCACTCAGCTGCGGTGCGAACTAGATTATGAAATATATGATATCTATCGTCTGTTGCTCGGCTGGCGTACCTAAAAGTCGCGAACGCAACATACTCGGGTACACGACACTACATACCGTTTACGGCCGAGGCTGACGTGAGGTCTCGGGTTCGATCCCCGGGTCGAGTAAAAGTGATATTGGATTTTTCTTTTAAGAAATGCTCAGTATCAGCTCGGAGTCTGGAATTTGTGTCCGGTATGGCGAAAGGCTCGCCTCTTATCACATCATGGGACGGAGATACGCTCGGTGAAATGTGGGTGTACTGGTTACACCTCTGCCTACCCCTTCGGGTATTACAGACGTGAGTGCGTATGTATGTTATATAGGTATGTTTTTTTATCATTATTATCGGCTTGGTTCCCGTTGTGGGTTGCGTCCATTTCCTTCAAACTGGAACAAAACAGTGCATACACACTGCTGCTTGGCAGCAGAAATAGACAAAGCCAGCCAGTGGTACCAACCCAGCGGGCCTCTCGTATACGAGGGACCTACCACCTTGTAAAAAATTGTACTTAACTGACCTTGGCCTGCAAGTTGTTGACACCGTCTGGTATGGTCATCTCGGGCGCGGCGGTGCTGAACACAGTCTCGCCGGTGACAGGATCGAGCAAATCTACGGAGTTCACTCCGCGTATGAACACTCCTGACGTGTTCACCACCAATTTTGTATCAGAACGGGAGAGTCTGGTAAGAAAGGTTTTTTAATAGCAGAAAACTGTAACGGGCAAGTTGATTGTCTATTGGTAAGTGGTTTCCAACGCCCATGTTCACCCACAATACCAGAAGAGTTATGAGTGAAGAGAAAGGGATGGGAAGTGACGGAATTGGTCATTTGGGCCTGCGGTAATCTCCCTCATGGTACGTAACACAACAGCAAGCTGTCTCTCACATCGGCTTTCTGTGAGACAGTGATAATAATCCGGTCAAGCTGGTCCATTAAGTGTTTGCGTAAATTAGATTCAAGACTATTTTAGTCAGTCTATCAAACTATGAAAATACACGTAAATGCGCACACCTCCGATGCAACGCCTCATAGACATAACTGCCCTGCATAATCTAACTAACGGCTGTTCGAACTTATATATAAAACTCGTTAGTAGACCTTTACCGAATCTGTTCAATGAAAATTGGCAGCCTCCGAGGCGTAGCGGGCGAGTAGCCGGCTGCGAAGCGAAAGGCCGTGGGTTCGATTCCCGCACCGAGACAAATATTTGTGTGATCCACAAAAATTTGGTTCGGGTCTGGGTGTTGTGGGACCGCAAGTCCCTCGTAGTTCCTGATACCCACGATACAGGCTTACCTAGTGTGGGGTCAGGACTATGTGTGTGACTGTTGGGTGTATTTATTTATTTAATAATGAATTAAGCCAAATTCTAACAAAGGGAATTCCTAGCTAAAACAGATGGTAGTGCTGATGATTACGAACGTGATACCACTAAATAAATCGCGAAATAAAACTATATATTTTTTATATTCCATCATGTTTGGATAGAAAAATATAACAATTATTTCAGTCATATCATTAAAATAATCTTTTTTTAATAGTGAAATGGAACGCAAAAAATCACGATGCTCGGGGTTAACGGGCGTTAGACATGCGTGAGCGGCGCGTGCGCGTGTTGGTAAAAGAATAGGTAGTTTTATTTCGCGATTTATTTAGTACTTAGTAGTAGTATGTCCGAAATCATCAGCATTACCGTTTGTCTTAGTTTTCGGAAGCATTTTCTTACACCTGGTATACATCTGTGGTTTGAGTATTTACCTAGTCTGCAAAGTGAAGAGTACGGATCCATTCTCGCTGCTCACAGTCATGGGTACGTCGCGGAAGCTCTCAATCAGTCCGTCGCGTTTGTAAATATGGTCCAAATCAGTATCGCCGAAGAACTTTATTGCGTTGTGTTCAGCCAAGAACTCCATACTTTCCAGGCCTAGAACGATATGGAGAAAAATTTATTTTTAATTTGTGGACAATTTGTAAAAAAAAATTGAATGAAGTGCTATCAGTGTCCCCTTACAACAGACAAAAAAAAGCACATTCTAGGAAAAATGTTTTATTAAAAATTAATCAGGAGCAATATGGGTTTTATTACTCTTAACAGATGTTCTTTGTTTTATTTCCCTGACTGTGTGTGTGATTGAAACCTGTGCAAAGAAATGGAGAACATCGGCTGATCAGTTCAAATCATAACTTGTATGCTGTTTGTGTGTGTGTAATAAAACTGCACCTGGTTTTGTATGGTTTAGTTTATTTCATAGATAGAACATGGCAGATTCCTGTATGCTGATTTTTCAATATGTGTGTGGCTTGGATTATTTACTCTTAGTTCCTGTGAATATTTTTTTATTAGCCTGTATGACGAAAAAAGGAAGTCGCCCGTCTGAAGGTAAGCGCCACACCTGCCCATAAACAGACACAACACCACACACAACTGCTAAGCACTGCATGGCATGGGACTGCGCTTGTCACCTCAGAACATATTTTGTTAAGTCTCATATTGCCCAGCAATTTCTCTGGCATCAATGTGCTGCTTGACGGTAGAAATAGGCAAAGCGGCGGTACCAACCCAGACAGCCCCTCGCATACCAGAAACCTACCACTTAGTAAAAAAATTATATATTTTTCTTCTATTTTTGTACATTTTTAATATAATATTTTTATGTAATGGGGTTCTTACCTTGCCCAAGACGCAGCACTGCGAGTATTGTAAAAGTTAAAATTAAATTGCCGATCGCAAGCACGAATAGTAAACATACGAGCGTCCAAAAAGCAAACGTTTTGCGTCCTTTATGTATAGTTTTAGTAACATCGTTACCGTTTTTATCTGAATAATTTTTCACATTTGGTTTGTTGAGAAACACTTGGCTGTGTGTTGGTGTTTTGGTAATCAAGGCTTTTTCAGCCCTATTTCTTTCTAGCGTACTTTCCGACATGGTTTCTGAAGACGGAGATACCCCGCGGATCCCACCCAACATAATGTACAGCTGCTTACTGCGAAATTTTACACAAATATCACAAAAATTTAAAAATAGCCCAATAGATTTGTCAATCAAAATATCGAGCGAATATTCTCTGTGTTGATTGGCAAATAAAGAACCAATCACAGAAGACTAATTCTTTTTCGAATATTTTTGTAGGTTCAGGCTATTGGTATTTTAAGCTACAGTCCAAGATAATATATTTCAATTAACCGGTGGAAAATTACCCTTTAAAATATCTATGGTCTTACTTGACATTTATGCCAAATGCCAATGCCGGCAAGGAGTTTTGGCGGGAATTCTTACAGTGCGGTGGCTCTCTTGTTTTAATTATTTCCTAAACTGGTTTAAAGTTGTGTTTGTTGTATAAAAGTGGTGTGGTTTTGTGCAATAATCATTAACGATGATGAATAGTGTATGGAAACATTGAAATAAGTGGATTTAGGTGATTTTTGATCAAGGGTATTGTCGACCTTGTGCTTTCGATTCGCTTGAAGAAAGTCGTCTAAGAAGCATTGAACTGAAAGGAATTATCACCAAAACTCCAGCAAGACCTTGAAATCGGCCACACCCCTGTTTCATCGTTCTTGGAATATAAGAAACGATATAACTAATGACTTGGCAGCATGGTCTCTGATCTTAGCCGGTTCCTTATGGAACAAACAAACAAAAAAAAAACCAATGCCGGCAACATGACGCGCTAAATTTTGACAAGTTGCTTTGTAATCATGGCGTCTGAACGATACAGTTTCTCTCTTACTACTTTTAGGTGAATATAAATTTATTTACGTAGATTTATAAGATTATCTTTTGGTATATTCAAGCACAACATTAGTTTTATCGATTTTGGGTTTTAATTCACATTATTTGTACTTAAACTTCTAGTTTTTTATGAAAGAAGTATCGATGTGTTTTCGTGAATTTGCAAGAGTATTTTTTGTTTTATCCACAGCCCTTCAGGAAAATTGGTTCAAATTGAATATGCTTTAGCCGCCGTAGCTGCCGGCGGGACCTCCGTCGGTATTAAAGGTAATATTTGAGGTTATATTAATTTGCTTTTTTGTATTCATCTTATCTTACTAGAATCACAAGAATTATGTATATGACCCGTCATTTCACTACAAAAAAATTAAATGAGCACTACACTGTCACTGGTTTCCACATATTGTGGTTATTTCGAAAGTTCAGTATAGAGCTTGATAAATTTGTATCAATCAATCAATGTATTGTATTTGATCATATTCCTCCACTGTACTGCCGATCAACAAAGGTCTTATAACTGTCATGAATTATTGTTTAATTATTACGTCTTTTCAGCATCTAATGGTGTTGTGATTGCAACAGAAAACAAACACAAAAGCATTCTGTATGATGAGCACAGTGTGAACAAAGTTGAAATGATCACTGGACATATTGGTAAGATAATAGTTAAATTTTCATAAAACTTATTATGTATATGGATGTGTGATATTTCAAACAATTATTGTATTCATTGAAGTGAAACAATAACCATGACATTCTATATGTTTTGTTTATGAAAATGAAACAAGCATGATTTGACAAAATGTGATACAGATTTATTAGCACTAGTGGTCTAAATTGATTGACCTTTAATACCATATACTTTTTTCTCTATAACATGAGCTGCAAGATTTGACATTGACAGAATAAACGTAAATAATGAATGTTATTTTATCTAATATCATGTATAATTGTTACAGATATTATAATATATAACAAGCTTTCTGCACTCCTCCATATAAACTTTAATTATGCTAAATCTCAACTCAGTGCATGCATATTGCTTAGAAAGTGGCCAACATTTTCTTTACATATGTTTGTAGATAAAGAATCTAAAATTAAATACAAAAAATACCTTTTGATTCCTTTAATAAAATAATAAAGTGATATTTCAGTGTTTAATTTGTTAATTATTAAATAAAATAATGTTATTTTATATTATTCTAGGTATGGTGTATTCAGGAATGGGCCCAGATTACCGTCTTCTGGTGGCACAGGCACGTAAAATGGCCCAACAGTACTTCCTAATGTATCATGAGCCGATACCCACTGCACAACTTGTGCAGAGAGTGGCTACTGTCATGCAGGAGTACACTCAATCTGGGTTAGTATTTTAAACAAATGAGGGTGCATGCTGTCCACTTAAAATGTTTGAAAAATATATGTTTACAATAATTATCATGTTGTTGAAACTGTTATGTAAACTTTATCATAAGCTACTCATTAGCAAATACTTGCAAACAAGTTAACCATTGTATAAAAATTATGATTTTATTTGTATCTATACTCAAAGGGGTTTGGAGAGTGGCACCTACTCCACTCACTGTTCACCAAGCTTATTTCTGTCCCATGATGTGATACTGGGTGAAATGCCATACCTGCTACCAGGCATTAATTCCAATCCTGGAAACTTTCAAATCTAAAACTCAAACAAATTGTGATTGCCCAACCTTCATTTGAACCCAAGACCTTACGGTTTCTCAGCCTAAGCATGCTGCGATTTGACCAATGCAGCAATTTGAACAAAACAAAGGGGACAAAGTTTAAAATCTAATTAATAATTGAATTTTATGTATGGGCTAGTTTCTTGATTTGCAAGTATATTTACATAATAATATAAATAAGTAAATAATCCCAACCTTGCCTGTTAATCAAGTGTTTAACCAAAATTTTACTTTTTACTTTATTTTATTGTCATTAATGTTTAACATAATTGTCAGTGGTGTACGTCCATTTGGTGTATCATTGCTGATCTGCGGTTGGGACAGTGGACGTCCATACCTATTCCAATGTGACCCGTCTGGAGCATACTTCGCGTGGAAAGCCACCGCTATGGGCAAGAATTTCAACAATGGGAAAACATTCCTGGAAAAGAGGTGAGACATTTTAATTTCAAAGCTAATGGTACAATTTGTTCTAGTAATTAATAAAATTTCACGATAAAAATATACTGGGATTAAAAAATTAACACCCAAACTAAAATACATATTTTGTATTCAATTATACAATCTGGCAAACGGTTTGATAGATCACAGGTTGAATTATAGCAGTGTGTAAGATCGCACCGATCCTCATGCAAAACATACTAAAACAAAAATCGCAGAATGCGGATCGCACGGATTCGTGGTGTTGCGATTGCTGGCTTCTAGAAAAAATAAATAAATACACACATAGTCCTGACCCCACACTAGGTAAACCTGTATCGTGGGTATCGGAAACTACGAGGGGCTTGCAGTCCCACAACACCCAGACCCGAAACAATTTTTTGTGGGTCACACAAACATTTCTCTCAGTGCGGGAATCGAATCTCGCTTCGAAGCCGGGTGCTCGCCCTCTGCACCACGGCGGCTGTCTGCAGTTGCGCCCAATCCCATACAAAATGTACTAGAAACATTTATCGCGGCCAGAGATCGCGATCGCAGATCGAGTAGAAGGCTTTAATATTCTTATAGTCTCTGAAAACATAACTGCGCCAACGCTCGTGACAAACTTCAAGTTGGCCAAGTTATTTTACGCGTGTTTGTGAAATCAACTGTACAATAAAGAATTAGTTTACATAATTAAATTTCCAATACAAATTGTATCTATAGCAATAACAAATAAAACGTAAGTTAACACATTGACTTCGGCGTCATAATAATTGATTTAATTACACATATGATTGAATTGACACAACCTTACAGCTGTGATACACTAGGTGTTTTTACCACATAAACACAAGCACTTAGAAACAGTAGATATGTGCGTCGCGACCAACAGGTTAAGTGGGTCATTTATCTGATTTGCAGATACACTGAAGATCTGGAACTTGATGATGCAGTCCACACCGCGATCCTCACCCTCAAAGAAGGGTTTGAAGGTCAGATGACTGCAGATAACATTGAAGTGGGGATATGTGATGCAAACGGCTTCCGTAGGTTGGAGCCCGCCCATGTCAAGGACTACTTGGCTAACATACCGTAATTGTAATTGTTATTAATAAACTCGTATTATTTTATAATTCCTAATGACTTTTAATTAATTCATGTAGTCTGCAAATTAATATGTTAACTCATAGAGTAATATGACTATTCTAAGTGTTAACTAATTTAGGTACTTTTTTAATGGACTAGATGTGAAGGTATAGTATAAACTTGTATATATGATAGTTATTTACTTTGGAGTTCAACCTAGTCTGTTTAGTTAGCTGTGTCTAAACGAATATTGCATATTAAAAATAATGAAACATGTGTTCCGCATTTTTGTAAAATTCTACTTGCGAAATAGGGGTATTGAATTTATTAATGTCGAAGTTTGGATGTTGGTAGATCAATCACATCTTAACAGCTGAATTCTCAATAATTTAAATTTTACTGCAATTTGTGACCACAGGGCCCCACAGATATCTATTTTGTGTTCCAACTTATTTTAGAACTTATCTCTAGAACAACTAAACCGATTCTAAAAAATCTTTCACTATTACAAAACTACGTTATCCATTAATAACATTTATGATGTATTTTACTGTGATTTGTGACCACGGTGCCAATCGACATTAAAATTGAATGCTATGGATTCTGGGACATGGTCAAAAATGATAGATCCGATGTTAAATTGAAAAAGTGGCCGCCATTTTGTTTATCTTCGTTTTAAGGCTGATTGACTTCAAAATCGATATCTGGGACGCCCCGTTGTCAAAAATGGGCGTCATATTGTTATTCTTTATTTTTAGGGACGATTGATTTCAAGTTCGATACCAGAGTTAGTATAGTGAGGTTTTTAATGTCATGTTTATAAAATCATACATAAAATAATTTGATTTATCAGAATCTCTATAAATATTTCCACCCCCTGGTAGCCTGATCATCCCAATTATGCCGCCAAGCAACAGTGTGTAAGCACTGTTGTGTTCCGGTTTGAAGGACATTGAAGCCAGTGAAATTACTGGGCATTATGAGACTAAACACCTTATGTCTTGGAGTGACGAGCGCAGTCCAGTGTCATGCAGTGCTTTGTTCTTTAAAGTTCTGTGTGGCGTTGCTTCTGTTTATGAGCAGGCGTGACACTTACAATCAGGCGAGCGTCCTGCTCGTCTCGTCATTCAAGCTAATAAAAATAAAAAAAACATGATGAGGCTGTATGCGCTAGAACCCTATGCCTGCTTAATAAAATGAAAAAAAGAAATGTCAATTTTGTTGAATTTTGGCGGAAATTCTGACAGTGCGGTGGCTCTCTTGGTTTGATTATTTCTTAAACTAGTTTAAAGTTGTGTTTGTTGTATAAGTGTGGTGTGGTTTTGTGCAATAATCATTAACGATGATGAATAGTGTATGGAAACATTGAAATAAGTGGATTTAGGTGATTTTTGATCAAGGGTATTGTCGACCTTGTGCTTTCGATTCGCTTGAAAAAAGTCATCTAAGAAGCATTGAACTGAAAGGCATTATCACCAAAACTCCAGCAAGACCTTGAAATCAGCCACACCCCTGTTTCATCGTTCTTGGAATATAAGAAAAGAATATAACTAATGACTTGGCAGCATGGTCTCTGATCTTAGCCGGTTCCTTATGGAACAAACAAACAAAAAAAATATGTCAATTTTGTAAATAAAATAATGCAGCAAAATATAAATAAATTGTACATTATACCCAAGAAAGAAGAAGTAAATAAGTTGCTACATTTTCATTCATAAAATGTCGGTCGACACATACTTCTGTTTTTGTTGCTTGTCTACAAATGAACTGTCGTCAATATATAGCTGTGACGCTGATAAAAGTTATGCGGATCTTCTTAAAGAGCTATTTTGTGTAAAGGTAATGCTTTTCTGTACCTACTTAGTTTTAGTTACTTATTTATAATCGACGGGCGATTGGTGTTGCATAGTATTAGTTATCTACTAGAAAGTATGCTAAACTACCGAAATCTACTGACGATTTTACAAAGGTGTTAAAATGGAAGTTTAATAAACCTACTACAGATACACTCGATAAGTCTTGTATTACTATCATATTCATTATTTTCTCAACTGTTTTTAGTTCTTCATTACTTAATGGCCAGTCTATAGCCATATCTGCTTACTACCATAATATAACCTAAATCTAATCTAACCTGCACATTATCCAAATATTCCCACTGCTAGGCTAGGCACAGACTTTCTTTATTAAAGAGGTTTGTCTGTAGTCCACTAGTGTAAAGGGGTTGACAGATTTCACATACCTTTGAATTTTAATGGAGAATTCTCAGATATGCAGGTCAAAATGAATAATTTGCAATATTGTACCAGTATAAGTTCCGTACTTAACAATTTGATAAATAATCGTTGTCCTATATCTTTCAGATATCATCAGACGATCATGAAGATGATGGTTATGTATGTGAAGTGTGTGCAAAGAGGTTGAAACAAGCGTATGAGTTGAAAACACAAATAGCTACAACATTAAAAATGTTGCAGAATTATGGGCGTGAGTAGTCCTAAGTTTTAAGTGATTTCATAGAACCCCTTTCTATTATTCAACCTGTAAATTGTATACCTTTTTATTGATTTCTCCTCCATATTTGAACCAAGTATTCTTGTTCAAAGGGTTTGCCTGCCTTTTAGTCCCATATAATATGGTAAAGGTCCAATGACAGGTCATGTACAAACCAAAAAATAAAACTCAACAATTAACAGCACCAAACCCATCAAAATTGTGTTATTGTATTTAACTTTACATTATTATATTACTTGAATCATAATGTTAGTAGTAAGTAAAAAGAAAATGATCTTTTTGTTATTGTCAACTAAACTAAACTTACTAAGGCGAAAGGTCATCTGGGTTGGTACCACCTCTTTGTCTATTTCTGCTGCCAAGCAGCAGTGTGTAAGCACTATTATATTTCAAATTGGAAAACATCAAAACCAGTGAAATTTCTTGGACATTATGAGATTTAGCAACTTATATCTTGGGGTAAGGGTCACAGTCCAGTGCCATGCAGTGTTTTGTAATTCCAAGTTCTGTCTGATGTTGCTTCTGTTTCTTGGCAGGTGTGGCACTTACTATCAGGTGTGTAACCTGCTTGTTTAGGCATTCAAGCTTAAAACATTAAAAATAGTGTACTCCTGTCAAACTTGTGTACATACAACTTATAAACATACACTGTATAAATATATCATGACAGGAATAAAATAATGTACTAATTGGCGTCATTTTAGCTTTTTTTATACTTAACTAAAAAAGTGATAAACTGATAACATAATAGCTAGAGCTATATAATATGTCACTATTAAATATATTTAATAAGCTGTTAAATTATTTCAGTTATCAAATTAGACAAGATTGAAGGAGAGATGTGTGTGACAAAAGCTAGCATAAACTTCACAGACAAAGAAGATAAATACGAATTCGAAACTAAATGGCTTGATTCACCCACTGTAGATCTAAAATCAAAAATAGATAAATCAATCAAAGAAGAAGATGTAGAGCTAAATAAATTTGAACCTGCTCAGATCATACCAAAAGCAAACATAATACCTTCTGCACCAAACTTATTGTTAGAGAGAGATAAAGATATAAATAGTAGTAAAAAAGGAAAGAGAAGGCAAGAAGTGAAAAGGGAACAAGGATACAAAGTGAACAGCGATTTTAAATGCGAAGTGTGTGAGGTGAAACTGCCAAATATATATGTTTACCATACTCACATGAATGGCCATTATCCCAATCATATTTGCGAGGCCTGTGGTAAAGGTAAGTGGTAAGATAAGCTCATGCCTCTATCCTCTATGGAGTATGCAACCTGCAACCAGTATATCCACGGCTGGCCGAGCTTGGTTCTATTCATAATGTGTATGGGGACGAGCCCATCGCCATACGAGGCACAAATTTCAACTCCAGACAATTTATGAGTGAAATTTTGAAAAACTCGTTCACAAATTGATCTGGGATTGGAATTATTATTTGAATTAAAGGTCCTTGTATTTATTGGTCGAAACAAGACTGATGAAAAATTTAAAAAAATATGCTGACTTATTTTGCTATATTTTTAGCTATATATTGTGTTTGTAATTACCAACACTATTACTTGTCTTCGTTTTCGAAAGTTTCCCTCACACTCGATAATAATATACAAAAATGTTTTAAACTATGAAATATATTTCACAGGATTCCTGACAGAGAAAAGACTAAAACGGCACATGCCGTCACATAAACAAGGTCCGTTCAAATGTCAAAGCTGTGATGCAGCATTTACTAATTACAACACATTATGTTCTCACAGGTTAGTCGATTTCCACTCATTACGTTGGAACTTATATGAATACCCGACCGTTTAAAACCATGGACATCGATAAATTAGACGAAGCGCATTTTTTTTTAAATAACTCAATAGTTTTTCTTCAAACATAACTAAAACGATCTTGATCAGAAAGTAGTGTAGTTTTCATAATTATATCATTAAACTTGGCCGCTTATGGCCATTCCCAATATTCTGTCTATCGACAAATTTGCTTACTGTCAGTAAAATTTTGACACATTACGTATAGAAGTTCTGTCAAGATACTATTGATAGTAAGCAAATCTATCTTTAAATAGTATATAGGGAACGGCCATTACTCGCCAATTAGTATTATGGAGACTATGCTGACATATATGCGGACTGGATAAACTTCGCCGCGTCAATTACACATGATCTAGTCATGTACTGATATAATATAGCATTGAAATCGTCTGGTTGGAATGGCACCCGCCAGTACAAACTTCTATGGCCGATATACTTTTCCATGTGGATGGTGGTTTCTATTCTGTCGGGTACAAAAATACCTATAAATATCATCTAGGAGTCTTAAATGCCACGACTTTTAAAGTAAACTCCGTTTCAATTGAATGTAATAGCGATTACCAGTTTAATTTGCAGACCGAAAACACGTCACTCATAAATAGCGAAAGGAAAGCCACAGCAAAAACCGCCTTGGTAATACAAAGTTGATATTGTAGCCCCACCACGCTTACAATGTAGGCACAACACGACGCACAATGTGTTATTACTGTTTGAAGGGCAAATTAATTTGCAGTCGCTGTTAATTCATTTGAAACAGGGTATAAGTTGAGGAGACATGAATAGTGGTATAATTCTATAGACAACGCAAGCACAGTTCGGTGCAGCTGTACAAGTGTCCCCACTGCGAGGAGCGGTTCGCGACGTTCACGCGGCGCGCGCTTCATCTCACCACAGCGCATGCGCAACCCACCGGCATGTACGCCTGCCGCGTCTGCAAGAAACGATTTCTGCTCTCTGGTATGGCTTTATTTACACTAGTTGGTAGCACCTCAGTCTGGATACCCCTGACTACTGTGTAAACACCGTTGTGTTTCAGTTAGTAGGGTGCGGCGTTGAAGCCAGTGAAATTACTGAGCGCTAAATTACGGAGACCTTATGTATGGGTGGCGAGCGTAGTGCAGGGGGGTCGTTTCTGGGCAGGCGTGGCGCTTCAGCATTCATTCAGACAAATTAAACTCGTAATTTTACTCCCCGACTCCTCACTACAAATTAGGTAACGAAGGTATTAAAGGCGGGAAAATATACTCAATTAAACTCGCATCATCCTTCGGCTCCTATACCGTTACATGGTGTTGATGTTGATGTTAATACAATTAATCGCTTAAAAAAAGGAGCTCACGAACACAATGGTAGTTTACGTATTTGTGAAACGGTACCTACTAGGAAGACATACTGATATTACTAATATAGTATGAGCACTATATAATATTAAACGGCTTTGTCCGAAAGAATCAGGTCAGTATAGTATTGAGGATCGGGCTCAATTATATACCTTAGGAGAGGCTTACGTCCAGAACTGTATCGTCCTATAACGTCCTGGCTGATAATGATGGTGATTCGGCAGGTAACCTGAGTGCTCACATGCGCAACAAACATTTGAAAATCAAGCGTCACTTCTGCAGCGAGTGCGACGCCGGCTTCTATCAAAAGCAAGAGCTGACTGGCCACATGGCGGTGCATACAGGACTCAACCTGTTTCAGTGTACAGTCTGTAACAAACGGTGAGTATACACTATACAGGGTGTAAGAGGACCGCTTCCGAAACCGAAACGGTAATAAAATAAAACAGCAAAATCTATTATTTTGCTGTTTACTTGCCATTTTGGAAACTCAAGACAGCAATGTAAAGCGTATTAATACTAAGTCGGGGTCAATGACCCGCACGCATTACGGCACTCCTATACTCAGTAGGTATATCGCATCGTGCGCAGACTCGCACAGCTTCCAAGCGTCAACTGTATTCTTTTATTGGCTCTACATTACGCTATAAAAAAATACGATTTTAATTATTATTTAAATGAAACGTCATTGTATAAATTGGTTCAAACAAGACTGTGCGTGAAAAATAAGTACGTCTACTTATTTCAATTTTTTTTTTAGTGCTAACGTGTTTATAATCAACACTAACATCTGTCTTCGTTTTCGGAAACGTTTCCCTTACACAAGGTAAATTTGGATGTGGTCATTGACTTTAAGTGTTGACTGTACTGCAGTGCGACAGAATGTGAGTGAGGGCGCTAGTAGTAATACACGTTTACAGCGAATTGACAAAAACGTCCTTTCTAGCACATGTAGCCAGCTATGAAACGTGGGTTCGATCTTCACATAGGGAAAAATGTTTATGTGAGCCAAAAATATTTGTTTCGGTTCTGGGGGTTGCTGGACCGTAAGTCCCTCGTAGTTTCTGATGCCCACGAGTTACGACATAAGTTAACCTAGTGTCCAGGTTTGACCTTTTTTTATGTAATAATCCGGCAAACGAGCAAGTGATTACCTGTTGGTAAGTGATCTCCGCCGCCCATGTACGCCAACTATACCAAAAGAATTATGGGCGCGTTGCCGACCTTAAAGGAAAGGGATAATTAAGGGATTGGGAAGGAGAGAGGGATTTAGGCCTCCGGATATCACACTCACATTTGGTTTTCTGTGAGACAGTGGTAACGACCCGGGCGAGCCGGCCCATTCATGCTGTAGACAAAAGTCTCTACAGCATGGCTCTACCACTCAAACACCCTGGGTTATATTCATACCTATATAATTGTTGAGGCGGTGGTTCATAAGTACCTATATATCACGCTACTGCCCAACCGGATTAGTAAAATGCACGCAGTACTTCACAATCTATTGTCCACATCTTACAAAATATACAGGAGCAAGATGTTATCTGTGTTGTTTATCTTATTATCGCAATCTAAAAAAGATTGATATGTGCCTAATTACTTGCTGTCCATAACACATAAAACGTTTTTTAAAGCTCATAATACGTTATTTGAGATTGTAACTGTGGCTAATGGAATGACTGGTTGATTTAAACTTGTTGGCGATAAGCTCTATCAGTGATCTAATTTGGACACGAATATGGTTTACCGGTGCCATCACGAATGTAATTAGTAGATATTAAATTGAGGTACCTAATTATGTGCGTGAAGTAACAAGATAGCAATATAGGTTGATAAGGCTAATTTTAGTTTTGTTGATAGCGATCGCCGCACACATATTAAAAAATTCGCCATGGTTCAGGCGAGTCACGTTCCGGTGTAAGCCAATGTATATCCAGTAACTTCAGTCAGCCCCGGATCTACGATTTTTCCAACCGGGGCAGAAACTTGATAGTGGCGCCCCTCTCTCCAGCGTTTGAGATAAATTACTTAAAAAACTAAAAGAAAAGAAAATAATGATGCACAAAGGGCCTGTGTGGCGCCTTTTCCTTACAAGTCGACGGTGAGCCAACCAGGCTTCCGTATGCTAGGCGCTTTGTGGAGCTAGTTTTTTATATTTAATCATATTATATTGTTAGGATTTACGTGAGAGGAGTACCTATTATTAACAAAATCAAAACGATGCACGATGGTAACCACCTTGACTCATAGTTTATTGGTCACCTTTACAATGTTACTGCTTTACAGACCACAACCTCATGTCAGGATTCTTTAGACACCGCTCTCTAACTAATTATAACTAAGGCCGAACTAGGACCGATTAGTAAACTGCCAGAGCTACCGCGTAATAAACTCTTGGACTATCGACTGACCACACATAACCCAGAGAACTGAGAACACTCGCCGTACTCACAACTGCTCACAGCACTGAGCTCCCAATGACGGAGCGCTTTCTTATAAAGCAACTGTCTCCCCACCAGGCGTACAACTTGTTTACTACTTGCACGGCTGTTATTTCAATCTACCCGGCATTATATTCTCGGACACCTTCATTAATTATCGACAAATAGGGAGTAACCTAACAATATTATGATTTTGGCGCCCCCGTGAAACTGCCGCCCGGGGCGGGTGTCCCGGTCAAGATCCGCGCCTGACTTCAGGCCGGCATGATTCTGCCGACCGTCAAGGGACGCAATGACGTACCTATATTTAGACTGCATTTTCCTTAACATCAGCTCCAGTGTAGTTTGCCGTGCCATACTTCCAGGATAAAAAACCTCTACCCGCTCTTTATGCATACCGTCGCCCTTGTATAAAATTATCGTCTCTGATAATAATAGCCGCGACACCGATCGTGATTCGTGACTAACTTCAGGCTGGTCGAGTTATTTTTCGCGGATTATTCGTCACAGTATGACGCGGGATTAAAACCAGGATAATGGAACCATGTTTATGTCCGCAGGTATCCTCGCAAGAAGGCCCTAGACGTCCACCAACGTATACATACAAATGATAAACGATTTGCTTGCGAAACATGCGGGAAGAAGTTTCTACAAAAGTGCACATTACAAGCTCATCTCAAGACTCATTCAGGAAACAAACAAAATGAAATATAGTTTTAACACAACAAGAGTTTTAATAATTACTTGTTCAAGCGAGCAGCTTGGTCTGATGATATGTGATCTCCACCACCCATGTACACCCACAGGTCACAATACCAGAAGTATCATGGGCCCGTTTCCAACCGTAAACGAAAGGAATAATTCTCATTTCAGACAACCCTAGTCTTTTGTAATAAATCTACACGACGTAAAGGAATAATAATAAATTGTAGGTTTATCACGATAACATCTCGTTCCAATCCCAAAACACGTATCCACAAGTAGCCTCCGTGGCGCAAAGGGCGACTAGCTGCTAAGCGAGAGACCGTGGGTTCGATTCCTGCACCGAGACAAACGTGTGTGTGATCCACAATTATTGGTTTCGGGTCTGGGTGTTAACCTAGTGTAAGTTGAGGACTATGGGTGTATTAGTTTTATAGTTTTTTTATTTAAAACTGTCACACAGACAGTCCTGAGTCCTCACCCCATACTAAGTTAAAACCCAGACCCGAAACTAATATTTGTGGATCACAAACATTTATCTTAGTGCGGGAATCGAACTCGCGACTTCATGTTTCATAGCCGGCTACTCGCCCACTGCGCCAAGGAGGCAAATATTTGTGGATCACAGAAACATTTATCTCAGTGCGGCAATCGAAACCGCTATTTCATGTTTCATAGCCGGCTACTCGCCCACTGCGCTACGAAAGCTGTTAAAGGGTCGTTACATACACCTGACAGTGAGTGTTTATGTATGTACCGGACCTTCTTAGACATCCTAAAATTTTACGCTAAATTTGATCACTCGTTTACAAAGACTTTATTGTGTAGTCTTTTTGCTCGTTTATTACGATCGATAAGATCACTATTACTTACATCACTATAAAAAATCATTTGAATGAACACCTCTGCGCGCCTCGTATCAGCTGTTTAATTATCATTCAGTGATGTCTAAAGATGCAAGTCGAATATAGACATATTACTCATTCGATAAAAAGAATATGTTTTATGTATGTCCTAGCAATGCAATCGGATTTGGTACAGAGGCGAAGAATTAAATATTTACAACACTGTAGGTACATTACAACAACCACTGTACGCAGTAATACAGATATATTGAGTACCTCCTTCGTTTCTTTACTCAGACGAGAGCACGACCTTGTACCTAGTAAATTAGCCCCTGTATTCATATTAACTATCTCATAGTGCGCGCAAACCTCAGAGGCTCTTTAAGATGCATACGCATACTGGCGATTTCCGTATATACGTGATTGCTAATTGGTCCGTTTTTGGCGCTAAACAACAACAGATTTATGATTTATCTATACTACAAAAATATTATTTTAAGAACTCACATTGAATATGGGAGAATATTTTGCACATACGTAGGTACCATATTCACGAGTCTATGTATACGTTAAACAGAAATAACCATTTCACTGGAATTTTTAATACCCATGCTTTATGTCACATTTGGGCGTGAACGAATATAGGTCAGGGAATATTTGTTCTTGTGCCAAAAATTTACCAGCTTCTTACAAATCACTTATACGCTAATAAACATTGTGATGAGAAACGATTCTGCTATTTTGAAAGAAAGATTTGGGGATTACAGATAACCTGCTCGTTGGCCCCCTATTTTATAAAGTCTAGTTAAGACGCGTGTATAACGCGAATAGTGTTGGACGCGGGATGGCATCGGCCACAGAGCTCAAAGCTAAACAAAAATTGCCAGTCAGTGGCGTAGCTAGCATGGGTGGTACCAGGTGCGGATACCGCTGTTTTACCCAAAAATTAGAACTCTAAACTAATAAAAATTCGATAAACGTAAATCAGGTAAGCGGAATAAGCGGCTGGATGAGGAAGGCGGAGGACCGTCAAGGGTGGCGCCAACTTGGAAAGGCCTATGTCCAGCAGTGGACGAATTCAGGCTGATGATGATGATGAAATCAGGTAGGTACTAATTTTAACCGACTACAAAAAAGGAGGAGGTTCTTAATTTGCGAGTATGTTTAACCGACTTAAGAAAGGAGGTTTCAAATTGGACCGGTATGTTGGTATGTAAATTTGTTCGCGATTTAGACTCTAGGAATCGGCTAAAACCCGGATTATTTGGAACCGGGTGCAAGTTGTAGCTGGCATAGATCAGATCCTATGGAAAGCCTTTAAAATGCCAAGACACCTCTAGAACCTCGCCTTTACTCTTCACATCTTTAGCTCTGGTGTGAGTCAGGTACACGATGGGATCCCCAACTGAGCGACCGGACGGAAACAGTATTCACGGCCTGTGATCAGTTGGTTTCCCTCAACGTAGCAGAAGAGTTAAGTGTTCACGACTCGTTCCATCACCTTAAAGAGCAAGTCCGTGATTGCTATAGGCCTATAATTTGAAGGGTCTGATACTACACAAAGATCCTTACACAAAATGATGTTCTAATTATTATTATTTTACTGTCAATACTTTATTTCATATACAAGAAATCAACGTTTTGTGTATGGGTTTTTTGTGTACTGTGTAGATTAAATGAGGAGCAACCCCGGCACAAGTGATTTATCATTGAAAAACATTGATGGTTTGTGGAGGTTTTTATTTTTTTTCACGGTCGAATGGCACCCGAGGCGGCTCTTTCCCTATCCATGCGACTGTTGCTAACCTCTTGGTATTACTTTTAAAAACGAACACCGAGTCCCGATGGATCATCGCGAACACCGGTATGTGCTGCTGCTCTACTACCAAAAACGATCGTCGAAACGTCGGTCCGAAACGAACAAACGACGAACTTCTTATTTAGCCTTACTACCAAATTACTTCGAATCCGACACCGTTTCTGTCGGACCCATAGACAATCGTTCGAATGAACATATTGTTCGGATTAGGGAGGCATATCTTTAAAAACCGTAATTTTTTACCGATAATGACATACTTATGAAAAAAATAATAAATTGGATGTCTAAATAAGTTTTCTGTAATATTTCTATTATTTCATAGCTCTTATTAATTAATAGCTTTAAAATAATAAATGTTTTTGCTTATTTTGTAATCTGCGGTAATTAATCTTATTGCGTTGTGTTTAATCTGTGGAATATTAGCATTTTTTACACTTGACCAGTGTTGCCATATGCACCGTAATTACGGTAGATGTGCCGAATTTTAAAAGGAACAATAATACTTGCTATGACTTTGAACCAAATAATGTTATGATTAAGAAAATGAATGATTATATTTATATAAAAAAAACTTCCATTGAAATAATTGAAAGCAACTCTCAGTAAATCATAGTCAAATAAATAAATTAAATATTGTTTGTAAGTTTCTTTTTATCACTGTAACAAAAGCTGCAGAGTAAGGAAATGTCACCTTAAATCTACCATATTTCTCTAAGCTAGAACACCGTATTTCAGGTAATTTTGCACTTCTGTGTACCGTAATTTTGTTGTGTTCATCTGGCAGCACTGCGCTTGACAAACATCGCAAAGATTTTTGTTGACAACATATAGTTATTTAATTTTATTCATTCTATTGGTAAGTTTATCATTAAACTGTTATTTACTCGCTTTATATGAATGATCTTTTGTATTGCAAAGGCAGTTATTGTGTAACAAAATGCAATTTCTGTGATTTGAACTATTACAAAAATAATCATTTGACTATTTTTCAGAACATTTCAGCTCAAGATGACTGCCACAAACGTGCAAATAGAGGCACTCCTAGGGTTTATGAGTGAAAACCCCGATCTAGCTCGCGGGCTAGTACATGGCCCAGAGGGGCGGGCTAGAACAAAACGCTTGTGGGAAACTTTGACGTCCCACTTTAATTGCATGGAGGGTGCAGTCAAAACGATGAGCAGTGGAAGAAGGTAATATTATGCTTACTAGAATAATAATGGGATGCACTTTAGAAATATTTATTTATTCGTAATGGAAAATATAACCCCTTAACAGCTAATGCCAGCAGCATTATACTAAATTCTAGAGTAGTCAGGACTTAACAAAATTACAAAATCAATACATGTAGAAAAACAATTCATCTAATTAACATTATATCTATTACAATACACCATGTTTAAAATACACCATAATTAACATAAGTACAATCTGCCTTGAACACATCAAAATGTGAATTTGCATGAATGCCTATTGTTACCCATCAACATAGCATGTGCTTTGAATGTGTGTGCATAGCTTAACCTATCTGCTTAGGTGTGGGCTGACAGAAAATATTTGGCCAAAAAGGCCAACAGCGCAGCTAGGTCAGCTAGTGCTACTGGGGGTGGGCCACCAACCGCTGACCTATTATTGGTTGATGACCAAATGGTCGTCTTGATAATGGGGGCAGGCTTTGGTGAGCCTGACATACCCACTTGTAGAGTGCCAGCTTTTCTTATGTGATTTTAATAATATATGCCTAAATGAAATAAAAGTTTGTATTGTAGTCACAAGAGATCAACATATTAAAATTTATTGTAACAAACAAACATAATCTGACTCATTTTGAGCTAATAGCCTTACAACCTAGTCATTTTACCCAGAACCAAGCACCAGCACCACTTATTCGGGTAAAATTTATTAAATCTTTATGAATTTTTTGTATTTTTCATCCCAGTAATAATAAGCACCTATATGTTTATGTACCGTGTGTTTAGGTTCATTCAATAAATAATTAACATTTTTCTAATGATTTCACCTAACAGCTTCTAGGAGAGTACGACGACGGGTGCGCCCAGCGGCACAAGCGGACTTGCGCAATCGCCTACTTCGCCTTGAAGCCGAAAAAATGGAAGTACTGGAGGGGATTCTGGGGGAGCTAAAAGAGATCAATAAATTTTTTTAATATCTTTTGGAAAAATTGTAAAAATTTGTTTTATTTTCCTAAATACATATATTATTATTACTTATCATCACGCCATGCCCTGACGGGGTAGGTAGAGAGGATAGAGACCTAAATACATATATTTGTAAGATGATCTTTTTCCTTGCTTGGGAACATTGTTGGTCATGGGTGCTCTTGCGAGTTGGAAGTCTTATAATTAATATTCTATTCTGAAACAAGAAAAAATATGTTATAGTCTAATAAATTCAAAGACATAGGCACAAATGATAGCATAAAATTCTTCTTTTTGTGTACTTATACTAGTATTAGACGAAATCTTTGTAGGCTATATACCTATACAGTAATAATGCAGACGAGGCTAGTTAATAATAGTGATGTAAAATATTCACCTATTATTTCTATTGAGTAACTGTATCAAGTCATTTCGAGCTCGAAATTATATAACAAATATAGGTCATTTTAGTATACAATGCATATAATAACAAAACCAGATAAGATTATATAGGCGTTAAGATTACTCCCAGCTAGGTACTTGAGAAAGGTAGAAAGTAATATTTATTCTGTAACTTACCTTAGTGGTGGGATCAATTCCTCGTATTTTTGTTTTTTTGGAGGAAGCAATGGAACTATATCCTCGCAGATTATTTCAAAAAGGGATGGCGAAACCCTATGATTTCTAAAAAAACCATGTCTGGAATTTTGCGGTGAACGAAGGTTTCACGCAGTCGGAGACGCTTCCGACTTCGCTCAGCACTTTCCTCTCGCAACAACTCTTGAAACAGGAGGAATCGAGCCATTTTAGAAACTCGCAATATCCAAACGAATATCAAACGAAAGGTTTAGAGCTTTCGTGTAATTGAGGTTAAGATCCGAACGAAAAAACGATGTATTTTATGTCAAATTGTTTTCATAGTAGGGTCGACGAACGTAATAATGTCATTAGTGTCAAAATTCGACATCGGATCCGTCTTCGAATCCGTCATCGGATCCGTAACACTTCGTAGTAACAAAATGTGCGATCCGACAGCCGAAAGTACGGATTTCGTTTTTGGTGGTAGCGCCTCAGACTCGTGTAATCTAATGTCACGCCAATACTTTGTATTGACTAACGGTATTAGGAACAGAGGAATTGATCCCACCACTAAGGTAAGTTACAGAATAAATATTACTTTCTACCTTTCTCAAGTACCTAGCTGGGAGTAATCTTAACGCCTATATAATCTTATCTGGTTTTGTTATTATATGCATTGTATACTAAAATGACCTATATTTGTTATATAATTTCGAGCTCGAAATGACTTGATACAGTTACTCAATAGAAATAATAGGTGAATATTTTACATCACTATTATTAACTAGCCTCGTCTGCATTATTACTGTATAGGTATATAGCCTACAAAGATTTCGTCTAATACTAGTATAAGTACACAAAAAGAAGAATTTTATGCTATCATTTGTGCCTATGTCTTTGAATTTATTAGACTATAACATATTTTTTCTTGTTTCAGAATAGAATATTAATTATAAGACTTCCAACTCGCAAGAGCACCCATGACCAACAATGTTCCCAAGCAAGGAAAAAGATCATCTTACAAATATATGTATTTAGGTCTCTATCCTCTCTACCTACCCCGTCAGGGCATGGCGTGATGATAAGTAATAAT
Organism: Mimas tiliae; assembly: GCA_905332985.1. NCBI lineage: Eukaryota > Metazoa > Arthropoda > Insecta > Lepidoptera > Sphingidae > Mimas > Mimas tiliae. The sequence goes on from HG995238.1 coordinate 5,588,607, forward strand.
AATATATGTATTTAGGAAAATAAAACAAATTTTTACAATTTTTCCAAAAGATATTAAAAAAATTTATTGATCTCTTTTAGCTCCCCCAGAATCCCCTCCAGTACTTCCATTTTTTCGGCTTCAAGGCGAAGTAGGCGATTGCGCAAGTCCGCTTGTGCCGCTGGGCGCACCCGTCGTCGTACTCTCCTAGAAGCTGTTAGGTGAAATCATTAGAAAAATGTTAATTATTTATTGAATGAACCTAAACACACGGTACATAAACATATAGGTGCTTATTATTACTGGGATGAAAAATACAAAAAATTCATAAAGATTTAATAAATTTTACCCGAATAAGTGGTGCTGGTGCTTGGTTCTGGGTAAAATGACTAGGTTGTAAGGCTATTAGCTCAAAATGAGTCAGATTATGTTTGTTTGTTACAATAAATTTTAATATGTTGATCTCTTGTGACTACAATACAAACTTTTATTTCATTTAGGCATATATTATTAAAATCACATAAGAAAAGCTGGCACTCTACAAGTGGGTATGTCAGGCTCACCAAAGCCTGCCCCCATTATCAAGACGACCATTTGGTCATCAACCAATAATAGGTCAGCGGTTGGTGGCCCACCCCCAGTAGCACTAGCTGACCTAGCTGCGCTGTTGGCCTTTTTGGCCAAATATTTTCTGTCAGCCCACACCTAAGCAGATAGGTTAAGCTATGCACACACATTCAAAGCACATGCTATGTTGATGGGTAACAATAGGCATTCATGCAAATTCACATTTTGATGTGTTCAAGGCAGATTGTACTTATGTTAATTATGGTGTATTTTAAACATGGTGTATTGTAATAGATATAATGTTAATTAGATGAATTGTTTTTCTACATGTATTGATTTTGTAATTTTGTTAAGTCCTGACTACTCTAGAATTTAGTATAATGCTGCTGGCATTAGCTGTTAAGGGGTTATATTTTCCATTACGAATAAATAAATATTTCTAAAGTGCATCCCATTATTATTCTAGTAAGCATAATATTACCTTCTTCCACTGCTCATCGTTTTGACTGCACCCTCCATGCAATTAAAGTGGGACGTCAAAGTTTCCCACAAGCGTTTTGTTCTAGCCCGCCCCTCTGGGCCATGTACTAGCCCGCGAGCTAGATCGGGGTTTTCACTCATAAACCCTAGGAGTGCCTCTATTTGCACGTTTGTGGCAGTCATCTTGAGCTGAAATGTTCTGAAAAATAGTCAAATGATTATTTTTGTAATAGTTCAAATCACAGAAATTGCATTTTGTTACACAATAACTGCCTTTGCAATACAAAAGATCATTCATATAAAGCGAGTAAATAACAGTTTAATGATAAACTTACCAATAGAATGAATAAAATTAAATAACTATATGTTGTCAACAAAAATCTTTGCGATGTTTGTCAAGCGCAGTGCTGCCAGATGAACACAACAAAATTACGGTACACAGAAGTGCAAAATTACCTGAAATACGGTGTTCTAGCTTAGAGAAATATGGTAGATTTAAGGTGACATTTCCTTACTCTGCAGCTTTTGTTACAGTGATAAAAAGAAACTTACAAACAATATTTAATTTATTTATTTGACTATGATTTACTGAGAGTTGCTTTCAATTATTTCAATGGAAGTTTTTTTTATATAAATATAATCATTCATTTTCTTAATCATAACATTATTTGGTTCAAAGTCATAGCAAGTATTATTGTTCCTTTTAAAATTCGGCACATCTACCGTAATTACGGTGCATATGGCAACACTGGTCAAGTGTAAAAAATGCTAATATTCCACAGATTAAACACAACGCAATAAGATTAATTACCGCAGATTACAAAATAAGCAAAAACATTTATTATTTTAAAGCTATTAATTAATAAGAGCTATGAAATAATAGAAATATTACAGAAAACTTATTTAGACATCCAATTTATTATTTTTTTCATAAGTATGTCATTATCGGTAAAAAATTACGGTTTTTAAAGATATGCCTCCCTAATCCGAACAATATGTTCATTCGAACGATTGTCTATGGGTCCGACAGAAACGGTGTCGGATTCGAAGTAATTTGGTAGTAAGGCTAAATAAGAAGTTCGTCGTTTGTTCGTTTCGGACCGACGTTTCGACGATCGTTTTTGGTAGTAGAGCAGCTGATCACTCTGAAGCCGACTTAAAAAATACCGCCCGAGTCTCGACTTTTCGAGATAATCAGTTCGGCGCTTAGTCATCAAAGGAAACTATTACGATACTCTGCAGAGTCAGGCACAGAGAGGCTGAGGGTAAACACGCATACCTCGAGGACTATTGAAAATATGGTGTATAAATAATCACAAAAGTACTTATACTTTTACTCAGTAGGTACCTAATTATACAAATCTACTTTTTAAAATTTCTCTTGGTGAACTGACAGGTTGCTGTTGCTATTCATGTGGTCAGTAAAGGATTCCGCACGAGGGCACATTTTTATCACGACATGGCTACAAAAAGAAAAGAACACGTGAACATTGTCTTTCCCTTAATACAGACAAAAAGAAAGGTGTTAATGGCCATATTTGTGTTAAAGTCTCATTAGTAATTTAGGTTAATGATAAATTACATAATAGCCATAAGGCTAGATTGTAGTTGTAGTGATGTACTTTGTAAAGTGCATTATAGGAAAAAAAACAACATGGCTTCGGCACAAGATGTTGGAAACACCTATGACATACTAAATTGAGAGGCTCTCAATTGGTTGTTGGGCCAAGAGTCAGATGCGGTGTTACTGAACACGCATTGTGAGGAGGTTTCTCACTCTGGGGTCCTAGCCGCCGGTGGCTTGGGTCCTTGGCCTCGCCATTGGCGGGTGAAGTATTTTTTTAAAAGTGTAATATCTAAAAATGTAAAAAAAACTTTTAAAATAAAGAGTACTGTACAATAACATTCAACAGTCACACACATGGTCCTGACCCCACACATGGTCTCACAATACCCAGACGTGAAAGAAATATTAGTGGATAAGACAAATATTTGTACTTATCGGTGCGGCCATCGAACCCGCTTGTACATAATGCACCAGACTTGCTCAATATAAGTTATTATTAATTAATTTTCGCCTCATAGGTCTAGCGGTAGTCTATTAAGACTGAGAACCGTGAGGTCTTACGTTCAATTCATAATCTGTGTTTGAGTTTTTTTTAAACACATCAATTATCCGGAATTGGAAATTGTGCCAAGTATGACGATAGGATCTATCACACCATAGGACGGAAATAAGCTCGGCGAAACGTGGGTGCAGCACTAGTTGCACCTCTGCCTATGCTTTCGGGGATAAATACGTGAACTTAGTATGTATGTAAATTATATACTTGTTCATGGACGGCGTATTAACAATTTTTGTGGGTTGGGTAATATTACTGCTTTATCTCTTACAAAAAATTAAGAAAACATCTGGAAGGTGGTTGACGTCTCGCGGTATTCAGAGACGGATCACCATGATTCTATTGCGGGCCAGTCCCACCGGGCTCTTACTACGTCTACGCAGCTATGGTGGTGATCCATTACTGATCACTTACGACCAGGGTTACCACTTGTTTGTTTGCCGGCCTTCTGCGATAAGAAATAAATAAATAAAATTCTCAATATTATAATACCTAATCGGGCTAATTGATATTAGCTGTTGTAATTGTAAATGAATTTATCGAACGAGTAGCTGAATTTTGATTTAATTGAACGTTAAATCCATTTAAAAAAATTGGGAAATCATAATCTAACGTCCTACGGCTGAGTTTCTTGGTTCTTCTTAGAACAGTGAGCATTTCCGAAGCACGTGACGTGTAATAGTGCACTTGATGGTCTAATTACTTACTTACTAAACGATTTGAATTTGAATGTTACGTGTTCTTGTGATATACACACATTACGCACATGACTCACAGTTTTGTTCTTTTAGCGCATCAGCTTTAGCATTGGATCGATAAGTAGGTATAAAAGTGTTGGCGCTTGCAGAACATCCCTATTGTATTCGACTACTATCAGGCGCGCGGTTGAACGGACGTCGCGTCGGACTTGAACGTTGACTCGCCGAGTGTCGATTGTTGAATCACTTCACTCGCGTCGCGGCCCACTGACATGGCGGTTGTGTGTGTGTTACGGACTAGTGGTTTATATTTGTTATTATTTTTATCAATATATACACGCGCCGAGTCGCCGCCATGGATATTTAATGTGAAAATAAACAGTTATACGTGTAACGATTACAAATGTGTGTACAATTTAGATGTGAACGGGCTATATCAGTGGTCTTTAACCTACGAAGCGGTGCCGCGCGACAGTCCCTGTGTGCCGGAATTTGATGGTGCGAGCTCCAGTAATGTTGATATCCAAGTACCGAATACGGAGAAAAAGTTGTATTTCTGTGTTAAAAGTCCAGAAGGCGTTTGGTTGAGTCAAGGAGAGCAATTATATTTGGACGGCAGTGACGTCATCGGGCGTACCTACAGTGAGCGGTAAGCAAGTTTGTAACTACTATTAAAAATTGGAACGATATTTTGAAACCGAGTGGCGGGAAAGTTCCAACTCAACATGTAATCTAAAAAAGCCACGGAGGCTTATGTAACACGTAAAGATAGATATGATCTTTCATTTTTATTTGGATAACAGATATGGAATATTTTATCTAATACACTACAAACTACGCGATGATCCGATAATAAGATTTAACGAGGTTATAATAAATATAATATTATCTATAATATTAGGTACCTTTACGGCGGGTGGGTAGTGTGTGTTCATTCGTTCGCGCACCGGACACCTTGTCGAAAATATTCGCAGATGGATGGGACAGCGCGCCATGAAAAAATTATTTACGGTCAGCTTTGTCTTTGCAGAAGGCTGTTTATTTTTGTTTCAGTGACGTTACCGAACGCCCCTTCTTTCGAAAAGTTTAAATGTTTGTCTAAAGAATAGGCACCTTGAAACGCAAAAGTAGGGTTGGCAGGTCAGGCCTGGATAAAATTGGTAGATTTTTTTAATGCTTGTCTGGTTAAATTAGACCGCAATCTGTCATTTTCTGTCTGTTCTGACTTAACGAAGAAAGGAGGGTTATGTTTTTAGGTGTATGTAATTATGCATGTAAACCATCAAAATAAGATAAATAAAACGATAACGCTCATATAAATCTGCCAAATAACACGGCTCCACTTACTTATTTTGCATGTCGCAAAGGTAAAATCATACGTAACACTCATACACGCAACAAAAATTAATGAACGTCAAAATCAACTTTATTTCATAAAAGTTAATGTCTAAATATTAAATTTCTATATCGAGATACGACGTACTGCACCGCGCAAAAGTTAGACGTATCAAGTGACAACTAGAGTAAAGCACAGACTTTTATAGCCCCGCCCCCTTGCACAGAGTTTTGGTGGGGTCATCTTTTTGCTTGAGTTACGTTTCTTGTCATCAATTTTCGATGATATAAACTAATATCCTGTACAACGCGATAATACTGTCAATGATAATACGACCAAATTGAAAGTCGTGAAAAAGTTACGATGCAGCATTAAATTTTAGACTATTATTACTATTTGTTCATACTCTTAAAGGTTTGGTTAGTTGGCGATTTCGCAGTCCTAGGTGTTTTCAAAGCTTGTACACAGCTTACTCTATAAATACCACATGTTACAGATTACTATTTAAATACCCACACTGACTTAAATGCACAGCTAGGGCAGATATAGGTCTAAGGCCCGTATTATAGAACGATACTCAAGTGAGCTCTTTGCTAAGTGTCGATTTCTGTAAACGTGATTGGTCTACTTTTGGTGCCAAACAAAAAAGCTGATCACTATAAAATATACAAAAATGTAAGGGTAAAACCGTCAGGAAATCCGAACATAACATATTTTTTGATTGTGTTGTTGTTTTGTCTATAATACGAATTGCCGGCTCGACTTGAGTAGTAGGAACTCTATGGTCCCAAGATATGGTAAAAAATAAAAGTGTTATATGGTTAAATACTGTTTTAAAAAATGATTACAAATAAAATAAAAATAGTATTCCTGTGACAACCCTAGCCTCCATACATGCGACATTGTTTAGACGTTGCTGTGTCAGCATTTACTAAGAGATCAAACGCGTCGTCCGACTGTATTCGTTCTTTTTATTGTCCTACTTCAGTAGATAGCCTTAAACAATAGTACGGGTGGTAAATTTGATTTATACTTAAAGCCATAATATTGTGAGTATTATTTTTTTCATGCAAAGTCCATCGAGTGTGTAAGGGGGATGTATGTCAATTTTTTTTATAAAAATAAGGAGATTAATCGTACCAGAAGAAATAACAGCCCTTTCGGAATCCGGAATAAAATGTGTTTTTCTGCTTATTTCCCTACACTTTTCTATATCTTAAAATGTTTTCGTATGAGAATCGCCTGAGGTGCGTAAATAATAAATATCATAATTCAGCGGCTTTTATAACTTTCTGCATTAGTTTCAACGAGAAAAAAATAATAATATGTGGTCTGCTGGCTCCCATAGGGGTTAACATTCGGACGCTCGTACAACTACAAGCCAAATCATTGCGTAACGTGTGTGAAAAACCATGTTGCGCCAACTCCACTGCGAGTGGGATAAGGACAGGTGGAAGAAGATATACCTATGTAGTCTATGTCAATGAAACTAGATTTTTATCCCACTGTGCGCCAGCAGAGATTGATACGTTACTTTTGTCCCTGTCAACTCCTTCGAAAATATAGCCGTGAGTTTATGTATGCAAAAATACCCGACTGTTCAAAAAGGTGTCGTAGTCGGGGATATGGTGCTTTCAGATCCATCCAGGGCGACGTGGAGCTAGCGTTTCAGACAAACCTCTACCGAAACCCCCTAATTAGTAGAGGAGCCCGTGCCCAGCACTGGGCTATGGTAACGACTAATATTATTTGATAGTACTTAAGCAAGTCGTTGGCTGATATTATACTCGTATATCCTTTTACGTAGGTAGTCGTATAATTAGTGTGGAGTAGGACATACAAGAGGCAGGACAGTTGTCTCCTATGTGACGAAATAAAGTAAGAGCGGCTCGACATTTTACATGTACTACAAATTTTATGTCGCGTCACTCTTTTACTATTCCCATGAGTATGATACGGACTCACAGTCACATGTGTCGGAGCGAGTCACATGCATGCTTCACTTCAATATTGTGCGTAAGATAGGGCAATATAAACCACACCATTACTAAATGTACCGCCGAGTTTCAACACGCATTTGAAGTGGCACTTTGTATTGACTCAGTACAAAAAAGAGACCACTCTTACAAACCCGTTTAAAAATCGTGTCCTATTACATTATCTACTGTGGATGGTGCTGTAAATTTACAATTATTCCACTTCCATCAGTAACGTGATTATATCACTTCATTGACCTTGTGTTGCGCGCGTATTTTAGCCACAAGACACGTCTGGCATCCTGTCTGGTGTGTTGCCAACGCTGTTTACAAATATACTTGTCAATTTAGCGCACCGCCCGCCATGCCACCGCCTATCCCATCCACTCTTGATTATCGTTTTTTTACCATTTGGCGCTGGCTTATTTTTGGCTATACCGACCGAAATAAGACAAAAACCAATACCCATTACTAGTAAAAAACCGCACTTAGGGCATATTCTCGTCTAGCCATCATGCAATCATCATAATTTCGTTGCGGGACAAAGACAATTTATCATTCCCAGAGACTCGCCAAGCTTTACTGCTCGGTGTCAACAAAAATGCGTGCCACTATCGATCCTGGTGCACAGGAGTTACAGTAGCGGGTGTGTGGGCGGGATAGTCTCTAGCCATCATGCGTCCGGCAAACAAAATACGCCACAAGTGCAGGGGTAAAGGATCCATACTGCAGTGTTGTGTTGTCGGGATGTTTAATAGGCCGGCTCGACCCTGTATTACTGTGTCACGGAATACCGTCGTGAAGTAAGCAAGCAGCAGCTTGCTGTTGCGTTTCGCTCGGTGAGATATCTGGAGGGCCAAACCCTTCACCCTTTTCAATCCTTTAATCATCCCTTTCCTTTAAGGTCGGCAACGCGTCCATGATTCTCCAAGTATTATGCATGTTCATGGGCGGTGGAGATCACTTACCATAAGTTGACCCTCTTAGCTCTAAGGCCGGACTGTGCTATAAAAAATGCATCAAAATATCTATAGAAATTGTGAATTTTGTATGAAGGCGTGTAAATGTTTCTAACGTAGATATCGTCAATGATCGTCAGGACAGATGACTACATACTATAGTAGTGTAGCATGAATCGACCTTTAGGTGTAAGAAACCGGAAAACGTACATATGTGATAGATACAATTCCGCCATGTATTGGCGTTCCGGATGACCTGTACAGGTAAACCTGTCTATATATCGTTGCGTGTGGTAGTACGTATAGCAATCATTAGTGTCTCGCGGTTTCTTGGACACATATTCAACAGTATATGAAGACCAAACATCGGTCAAGTGCGATTTCAAAGAGAGATTCCTTACACCCATTATTAAATTGTTGCCAATTGTTTTTATTATTCACAAAACATTGTTTTTCTTTTAGATCCTCTCTTTTTCATTTATTACGTAATTGAAGATAAAAAATTCTAGGAATACATATGAATAAAATGAGTATAATATAAATACTTACTGCTAAACACTTGGACAAGGAAAACTTTTGTTCAAACTTAAAATCCAGGTAGGTACATACAAATATAGACATTGTGGCTGTAATATACGTGTTAATTTAAAAACCTCCTCATTTTACGGTTCAACAGTCTCACCTTCTAATTTTAATTTGGTGCATGTCGAATTTATTGAAATCGAGCATCGAAATAGTGTCGAAAATATAAATAATGGATTGCCTTATTTATTATTAAATGTGCGTCAATTAGGATAAACTATTAATTTTCTAATAAAAATAAAGATAATTAAATAGATAAGATAATTATTATCATTTGACATATTATATTTGTGACTATAAGCAGTGATAGCTCAGTGGGGAGTGGTATGGACTGTCGAGACGAAAGTCGCAGGTTCGAAACCAGCCCCAAGAGCATCTCTGATTTTTCTAAGTTACGTGTGTAATTGTTTTTTATCACTTGCTTTATCGTTGAAGGATACATCGTGAGGAAATCTGCATACCTGAGAAGTTCTCTATAAGAATTTCTAAGGTATGTGAAGTCTGTGAACCCGCATTAGGTCAGCGTGGTGGAACTAAGGCCTAACATTCAGTAGAGGAGGTCCGTGCCCAGCAGTGGGACGTGTATAATACAGGGCTAGTATATAAAAAAATGTATATATTATATTCATACTTGCCTCGGTGGCGCATTTGTAATGCGTATGCAGTACGATTACTGTGCTAAGGACTCGGGTTCGATCCCCGGGTCGGGTAAAGGTGACATTGAGTTTTTCTATCAGGACATTTATTATTATATTTATCTTGATAACTTCCAAACCTGAATAGAACCGTATTCAACATCTCGGCTCCGAAAGTCAGTTCATTATCACGTACTTACATCAAGCATTACCACAAATCGTGTAATACCTCTGTTACATCATCCACATACTGAGAACAGAACAATGGGTTATTTGTCACGAATAACAGTAACAACTTATTTAAACGCGTCGCTATGCAATTTCGATGTTCTTACTACCCTATTGTATAACTTTCTGTGGCTTCGTTTGTAACGCAGGTAAATGACGGTTGACTTGAGAATTGAGAGTCAAATTTATGTATGGTGTCCGTTTACTACTAAGTGGTTTAATGAACGTAGACTATTAGGCAAAATTTTGTGATAGTGTGTATGTGCTCAAGCACAAATTTTAACATTCACCTCAACAACCGCGGCTTGGTTATCTGCAGCACCAAAAATATTTGTTTTATGCTATTCTTAGAAGTTACGTCAGAAGAGAAAATATTAATTAAAAATAATATTTTCAAAAGACGACAATTTTTTCTACGGTTATCAAATTCTACTATTGGTCTATTAGTCAGTTTTACAATGTTACTGCTTAACAGACCACAGCCCCATGTCAGGATTTTCTAGAGACCGCTCTCTAATTAATAATAACTAAGACTCAACTAGGATTGAATAGTAATCCAACAGAGCTACCGCGTAATGAACTCTTGCACTATCGACTGATCACTAAGAACTAGAGACCAAAGAGAATGTAATCACTACGTTTACTAGAGACTACGAACTGTTGACTGAGCCCTGAGTACTGGCAACTGGCAATTGAACTCCAATTATGGCGAAGACCTCTTTTATACGATTTGTCCACCCTTCCACTACTATACCGCACCATTATTATTTGATATTTCAATGTACCCAAGTCTTATTTCCTTACGCTCAAATACTCAATAGATATCCACGTCATGTGAGGTATGGGCTTGTTTTTGGTGTGCAAGGATATTTTAATATAATAAAATTTTGCACGCACTTGAGACTCCACACTCTCTAACTTCTTTACAGTGTTTCCTCAGAGCTATATCCTACTATATTTCGCAGTAGGCAGTGTGTTAGCTGTGCCCGAGCATGGCTGATATCCATAGGCGATGGTAACCTCTTAAATATTAGCACAGAGTGTCGTAATAATACTCTCAAGAGTCCGTCAACTCGTCTTCCTTTGAAGGGCTAAAACAAATCATCCATTTGAGAATTTAACTGTCATACTGTTCAGAACTTCAGAAGCAACTCTATTAACATTATGCTAAGGAGTCTCACTTACCCCATTGTGTAAATGCAGTGATGATAAATTCGTGAGAAAATCCTAATGTTGAGTCATGAATCATGATGCTAAACTGTTTGTGCTTAGTCATACAAGGCGTAGCAGTAAATAACACAAACTGATAAATATTACCATTCGCCACTGGGTTTTGGTATTGCGCTTGCCTCTGACGCATGCCTTTCAGATCAGCCTGTTTGTGATATTCTCTGTCAGCTGTCATTTGACGCATTCGCTATTGCATATTGTGCAATCACATGCAAAATCAAAATATTTATTGAATCCATTAAATATCAAAACTCTACCGACAGTTCGGAAGGCTGTTTTGCTAGAGAAGAACTGGCAAGAAACTCGTAACATGCCTCAGCGGAATACGCAAAATCATAATGACAGCCTCCGTGGCGCAGTGGGCGAGTAGCCGGCTGCGAAGCGAGAGGCCGTGGGTTCGATTCCCACACCGAGACAAATGTTTGTGTGGTCCACAAATATTTGTTTCGGGTCTGGGTGTTGTGGGACCGCAAGCCCCTCGTAGTTCCTGATACCCACGATACAGGTTAACCTAGTGTGGGGTCGGGACTACGTGTGTGACTGTTGGGTGTATTATTTATTTATAATTACGAATGGGGATATAGGCAGGTTATGGTCTCCGTCCCACTGCAATAACTGGTATGCGTTTAGAAACTCAGAAAACCGCAAGTGCTGAATAAATTATCTAATACAGCAGAACATCGTCCCGCGTCACTCCTGAGTTCCTGAGTTATTGACTTGCAGCGACTCGAGCAACTCGATAAGGCACGCATGACGTCATCCGGCACGTCATTCCCGCGCTTTTTGGCAAGCGTCGAAGGTGTCTGGCGTTATAATCTTTTTGTCATTTGTCGGATGTTAATGTTTGTTTTTAAATATTTCTACTGTGAGAGTTAGTCTATACTTAATAGTACTGGGTCGTTCTAGTGATTTTGCTAAATGTTATAAAACGTTTTCCACACAAACCGTTCCAAGAAACGGTTCTAAAACCATTTTTGGTACGTATTTCTATTTCTACGAACGTTTTTGTAACGCGGTGCGAATAAAACGCCCAGTCCTAATACTAAATTAGTAAATTCTACGAATTTTATCGATACGTTACTCATATGACAATACTAGCTTCTGTTCAAATAGTGACGCATTGTGTTATGCAGATGAGTTTATGAAGAACAATGATGACGATGATCGAATAATATAATACCTATTTTTCATGCTCTAAACACCATATTCTGTGCAACAGGTTAAATAATAAATAGATAGGTAATACCTTCGTGTATTTATTTGAAATTTGCTCGTTGCATGTAGTGTTGCTAACTTAGTCAATTTACCATTCGATCAAGTGGTTTGTACTCCCGATTAGTGGGTAAATTTTGCGATCTAGTAGTGACTATTGGATTTCTAGTGGTTATGTGAAGTTTAGTCGGTGGAAAGTCGTGACCAAAAACACTCGCCCTAATCCCACTCGCAGTGGGGTCGGCGCAACATGTTTCAACACATGTTACAGAAAGTTTTGGCTTGTAGCAGGTAAACATGTTTCCAATGCAAGTAACTTGCACACACGACTTTTATACTAGAAACGCGGCTTTAGACAGACTTCGGCTGGTCGCATCAAGTGTCAGTAATGTTTGTAAACGCCATATTGAAAGTGCCATTGACGCTACCGTAAAATAGTCTTCCATATGTAGTACCCAAGTACGAACGCGCAGACGCGGCACCACTGACGCTTGACGCGACCATCCTAAGTCTGTCTAAAGCCGCGTTTCTAGTATAAAAGTCGTGTGTGCAAGTTACTTGCATTGGAAACATGTTTACCTGTATCCGAAGTCGACCTTTAGTATCTCTTTAGTCATCACAAGTCGAGCATAAAATGAAACGATAAAATAATATGTTTTGGTCGTATCATGTGTAGAAGAGTCCACACCGGGCCGAACCGATATATTTTTGTTTTTATAGTCCGGTTCATTGGCAGCGACAATGAAGTTGATTCGACTCAATTGAATGCGCTAGGTTGATTAACAGAGGGGCTTTTCACATGGTATTTGTAAATTGGATGTTTTGTACACTTCTCAATGTAACACATGTTAGAAGACGAGTTGGTTTTGTTAATGCATACGTATAAACTGCTAATATCCTTGACTAGGATACTGGACCCGTTACCGAGGTTTAACAAACGCGAAGAAAGAATTGTTTTGGGTAGCATAAGCACCCCTAAGGTGGATATACTAGTCAGAAGTTCCACTTATATTGTTCAATTAATTGAAACCGATATGTAAAGATTTCCTGACACTGATATCATTTTATGTTAATTAGTCCCTAAAACATTCTACACGTAGGCGTCCAGACGCGCCTACATTCCAAGTATAGGCCTAGGTTGCTTTGAATATAATTTGTCATGTCCACGATTGTGCACCTTTACTCTCCTCTTGCATCTTCTTGCACGTATCTGTAGGGTTATCGCGCCATCCATGGCTTATAAAACTGAATGACATTACGATGGAATTGAATGACAGCTAACAGCGCATGAAGCCGCATTCAAGCAAATGCATGGTAAACCAACAGGCACACGTCAAAGGTAGACGCAAGTTGAAGAGAAAACCCCACAAGTGTATGTACCATGGTCTCGCTCCCATATTCCTATACATAGTAGCGGATTCTGTACACGTGATTATTCTGTTTTTGGCGCTAATCAAATCTGAAAAATCACGTACTTAAATAAGACTTCGTACATAATTCTAAGCTTAGCATAGAGCTCACTTATATGTTGTTGGTCTTGAATACGGGCGTCAGTGTCCTTATGAAATTACATGGATAGCTGAAATATAAACACCGTATTCACGATACGCATAAATAGAATGCTGACGTCATTTGGCGCGAGTCGCGACGCCACGACGAATTTATGAGTTACATAAAACACTAAACGGAGTACTCACAGCAATAAACTGGAGAGCTCCAGCGTTGTAAAAACATTATAAACGTTTGCGAGTGATTCTGGTGAAGTCATTAAGATTAAACGAAAGAAATATAATCGATGCTGTCGATTATGGTTCGAATATCCAATTTCTAGTCCATAGCCGGCCGCTGCCCTTAGTCACGGGTGTTTTCTTTCAGTACTGCTTCGTGCCATAGAGCCGACGTGTCAGATTATTACAGCGCGTGCCTTTCCATTAGAATCGAATCATACTTCAGACTTGCGTATTTAAAAGTTCGCAAGCGAATACCTGTTATAGTACCTAGTATAATGCTTTAAGATCAATCGAACATTGTTTCAGTTTTGAAACAAATGTTATTGAATTTTTTTAGCTGCCTAGTGTAAACTAAACCAAATGCTGTTACCAAATATGAAGTTGGAATTTATAATCAGAAGCGGATTCAGTTTTGAAATTTTATATTTTTTATATTTCATATTTTATATGGAAGCTGTGGATGTGCAACGTCGCATAGTATACGTAATGAGTACGCAACGCGACGCGCGTGGCGGATAAATTCCAGGAATGTTATAGGGTTTGGTTACGTTTTGAGAAAACCGCAAGAGTACATCGATATCAAATGCCTGTGCCATGTCGTACCAGGGGTAGGATCTCATGGACGACCCACAAAGCATTACCTTGATAGTGAGCCCAATGGTCTCACTACGAAGGATGCTTAAGGTCTGGCGAGGTGGAAGCGTCTAAATAGGAAGGCGGACCCCGGCAACAATTTACAATACACCTAACAGTCACACACATAGTCCTGACCCCACACGAGTAAAACCTGTATCGTGGGTATCAGGAATCACGAGGGACTTGCGTTTGCATAAATCCAGACCCGAGACAAATATTTGTGGATCAGACAAACATTTGTCTAGGTGCGGGAATCGAACCTACGGCCTCACGCTTCGCAACCGACTACTCGCCCACTGCGCCACGGAGGCTGTCAACAATCCAGGATAACATCAGGTAGAAGAAGAGTACCTATCATGTATCTACAAGGTTACGCAATTTATTCTCCGAAATGTCATTTGCCAATAAACCGATAGTAACTTCAAGCTTGCATACGATTTAGTGTTTGTTTAAGATACGGGAGGTCGTTCCCCCGCACTTTACCTTAATGCGCCTCTGTTACATAACGACAGATGTTTGCTTTTTAAATTTTGGACTTCTCTTAGCAAGTAGGTGGTAAAAATAGCTGAATAAAATTTGGTTAGATGGTCGCAATTGTGTTATTGTGTTTTAGATAGATATTAATGTGCAAATACTTACAACTTAAAGTAACAACGCATTATTTCCGCCCACATTTTAAATCAAGAGTATTTTTGAAATTTGCAGATAGTTGAACAGACTTGCTAATATTTCACTATGAGCTTGAATGACGAAGCAAGCAGGTCGCTCGCCTAATGGTAATACACCACGCCTGCCTAATGCCCTTTTACAGTACCAACACCATTCAGATATTTTTTCACAAAGTACAGCTTAGCGCTGCACTGCGCTTGTCTCCTCGAGACATAGATTTTAAATCTCGTAAATTATGATACTTCGTAATTTCACTGGCTTCAATGTCCTTTACACCGGAACGAACACGACAGTCCTTGCACACTGATACTTGGCCACAGAAATAGCTAAAGCTGTGTGGTGTTACCTATCGAATCAGACTCATGAGAGACCTGCCACAGTAGGGGATTTAATGTTCATTGAGAAGTCACTTCACATACTGATTGGATTACCTTCCATGAGATAAAAAAAAGCCTAATAAGCTTGCTACAATTTTCGCAGATATCAAATTTGTACTGCCGCTATAAATCCATAGTTTTATACACTTATATTTATAAATAAATGGCTTGTTTTTGCCAGAATATTAATCAAATTACATCCAAGGTCCGCGTCGCGTGACCAAACGTAAAGTAATAACTTGGAGGATGACCTCGTTGTCTAAAAGCCTGCAATCTAGGCCGGCAAGTTTTTCTGAAACTTGCCCCATAGTATTATATAGGGTGGATCAGAACTATGGGACACCCTAAAAATACAATGACTACCACCCTAGAAAAATAATATGCCACAGATTTACTTAGGGTACAATACTTTTATAACTGATAGGGTTGAGAGAAGCCGGCATCGCTACGATCGTGACCAATGCCGCTGCCTCTTCCTTACTCTGTCCCACTATAGGGTTTCTATACTGGGGGTGCTGGTGGGATGCCAATAAAACCGTTCAGGATCTTTCACTTGTTACTGTTACAACTTACAACTCCAGAGGGGATGACTACAATAGGGTAGTTTCCTATATTGAATTTTATACATTATTTTATAAGCAACAGAAAATGATACGCAAAAGAAACCCTTATATTAAAACACAATCAAAATTGGTTCAGAAATGTGCCCGCAGTTATGACTTTAAATGTTGGTATGAGGAAAAGTGGGTGCGTAGTAGGGATATCTCACTATCTCGCTTGCACGCGTGCACTATAATGAACATTTTACACAGTGACGTCAAAGGTTGCATCGTCTGTCATTTGACAATTACCCCTTCTACAGGATTTCAATGGCTTCTATCTTATTTATTTTTGGTCCGATTTATAAAATTCTTTCTGCAATAGAGTAACGTAACTTATTGATTTAAATAATAAAAAAAATCTAGTCAACTACCCTATTTTGCCACAAAAATTTAAAAAGGCCCTTCTTATAGTGAAATATCTCGGGGTGAGCGACTATTAACAACTTAATTTACAACTTACAACGCTAACAACTTGGCATAATTAATCATTTTTGCAACTTGGTATCGTTCCGAAAGAATAAAATATGGGTAAAAAGTGTTTTTTAGCAACAATGAAGAATAAGCTAATTATTATGAAGTTAATTATCTATGACACTAACTTTATTGACCACGTGTTAAGAAGTAAAAAAAAAGAATATTGTTCTTAGGTGTTTAGTATTTGCTATTATTTATAACTTTTGGTTTTCCTTCTACGTAAGCGTTAGTATTACTTTATTAATAGAATTAACACCTGAGAGTCCAAGCTCAATGAGGATAACCACATCTACTATTAATTATTTTGAATGTCTTCAATCTATCATAAATTTATTTATTAGTGTTAATCACAGAAAATTAATATTGTAGATATACTTAACATAAACCAAGCGTTTTTTTTACTATGAAGACTGAAATTGTGATCGTGGTGCATCGTTTTACTTTGTAGTGCGCGTTGGCGCGTTGTGCTGTATGTTGCGCTTAATCGCTGCAAAGGGCCATAGGAGTATATGTTATCCGTGTTCAGTGATAGCAATAGTAGCAGTATAAGTAATTTTGTTTATCCTGGCAGGGCTAAGTGAATTTACTGGACCTGACGTATAGTAAGTACATTGCAGTTCAAATATAGTTAACAAGTTGGTAGGCCCCTCCTATGCGAGAGGCCGTCTGGGTTGGTACCACCGCATTGTTTATTTTTGTCGCCAAACAGCAGTGTGTAAGCACTGTTCTGTTCCGGTTTGAAGGACATTGAAGCTAGTCAAATTACTCGGCATTATGAGACTTAACATCTTATGTCTCGGGGTGACGAGCGCGCAGACCAATGCCATGCAGTGCTTTGTAATTCAAATTCTGTGTTGTGTTGTTTCTGTTTATGGGAGGCGTGGCGCTTACCATTACTGCTAGTCTCGTCATTCGTACTAAACAATTTTTTTTTTTAAATAATGTCGTCCATTAGAGACATTGCGTCCCTCGACGGTCGCTACAATTATGACGGACTGAAGACTAGGACGGACTGTATTGCTGGATATACACTGGCTGACCCTGGAACGCAACTCGCATGAACAAGCCACTATGGCAGGGTCGCTATCCTGTCGGGTTCAGAAATAATCCGATCCCACCAGCTTGTTACTGGTTCCTGTACTTACATGCTTTTATATGCATTATCTTTTGTAGTTTTCGGACCTTCAACTTGGGGTAATTTAAAGGAATGATTGCCTTGCCAAGGTTATGAAACAAGTCAGCATCATATTTATCTGTATCTGTGATGGTATCTATACATAATTTATACTCGCACTAGGTCCACGTGGCTATTGAATATATGCCAGAAATGTAAACACTTTAATTTATACTACTAGACAAGCTGCGCGATACATAGAAATTGTACCACTAAGTTGCGGTCAATTGACCTTAACTCAATATTACCATCTCACTTACTCTCAACTAGAACCCCTATCGCGCTCCCTGTTTGTAAGCTGTCAAACTCCCGTGTTATGTGATGCAATTTTACTTATAAACAGCCAATAGTAGTAGTAGTATACATAAACCCCCAACTTGCATGTGACACTGCGTTCGCGTCATCTGTACACAGAAGTTCACAGAACTTTAGTTTTATTCTGCCGAGCTCCTGTAGACTGTAGTACAGTGCACTTTGCCTCAAACAGCTGGCGCGGGCGGAGCGCGGCCTTATGCCAACTCGGCAAGCGCGTGGCGCCAAATATAAACGAGTGAAATCGCAAGTAAAACCCTTATTTGGTTATTTTTATAGCATTCGGTAATTAAAGTGTTATTTTCACGGTATACTGGATACAAACATTTTGGCATCAGGGCTGTTTTATTTCATTAATCGATGCACACAAAACAAGGTCTAGTCTTCAGTCTTCATTCACAGTTTTCGAATGTACAATAAATAAAGTAATCAATTACGGTTTTATAATGCCAATATTCATATAATGAACAGTTATTGTTATATTGCCCATATAAATTTAATAATTGTATCGATAATTTTAATTCTCAAGGTTGTCACTCAATAAAATGTGTGTGGCACGTTATATCATGCCGTGAAACATATTTTTTGATCTATATATCAACTTACATAATATGGTGTTGTATATCACATAAATCTTATCTTTATTTTTAAGATAAACAGATTATATGTAATTCAGACAGTGCAATCGAGAATGTTTAAAATTATTTTTATATTATTTTAATTCGTGTATCGAAGGTTCGGTCAAACCTGACTATTGATTTGATGATGTATTTCTAATAATTGTAAATTATTTTAATACATATATTTTAGAAAAAATGTATTCTGAACGTATATAGTTTGATATGTTGCCAACCTGACCTATAATTCTAAATAAAGCTCCACGTGACGCTTGTGCACTACTCCCCTCTCCTTGTGTTACTATTTACTACTACTCTTTCTTTATGCCTGAAGTTATACCTGCTTAATGCCAGGGTCTGCCTTCTCATACGCCGGTATTTAACGGCTTCTTTGCTATTATATGGGGCGACCCGCTGACCCCCACAACCCACAATGGGAAAAGTTTCGCTATTGCCTTATCCAATAATCAGTAGTACCACGCCTAGGTGAGATTGGCTTTGAGCCTAACAGTCAGTTTGAAACAGTCTTTTTTTATAGCATAGGCCGGCAAACATGCAGTGGGTCACCTGATGGTAAGTGATCTCCACCGCTTATGTATGCTCACAATACCAGAAGAATCATGGGCGCGTTGCCGACCTAAACGTAAGGAATAATTAAGAGATTGGGAAATTGGAGGGATTAGGGTCTACGGATATCTCCACTAACCGTACCGCAGCACAAAGCCGCTACTTTACGTCTGTTTTCTCTGAGATAGTGGTAACGACCCGGTCGAGCAGGCCCATTCGTGCAGTAGACAAAACATTCTACAGCGTGTCTCTACCAATCAAAACTAGTTTGTCCAAATAACCCGGTCGATCCGGCCCATTCATGAGTTTACAGTGTGGCTCCACCACTTATATGTTGCATGTTCTGAAAGTTTACACTAGATCTAAAACATCTGCCAGACGATATTGTACGATCCTATTCTTAATCCGTGAACGAGTACGGCAAACAACATATTATTATGAGTATATGTATAAAACATTATGAATCGTCTAAACAAAATCAACACTGGCACGCGTCCCGGTATACATATAACAGGAATTTTAGCTCTTACAGGCCAGTAAATAAGCGAGTCCGTCGCTGGCATTATTACCTATAGTCGTGATTAGTATTTAGCACTGTTGAATGAATGAACAAACACGTGTTATTTGAATGAAAGCCTAGTGTTCTTCTTACGTAATATACTTAATAATAATAATACATACACCCAACAGTCACACACATAGGCCTGACCCCACACTAAGTTAACTTATATCGTAGATATTAGGAACTACGAGGGACTTGTAGTCCTACAACACCCACACCTGACACAAATAGATTTATGGGTCACACAAACATTGGTCCGGTGCGGAAATCGAATCCACAACATCTCGCTTCGCAGCCGACTGCTCGCCGACTACTCGCCGACTGCGCCACGGAGGCTGTCGAGATTCTTTCATTTAAGTATTTATTGTTAAAGTAGTCGACTTTGATATATCACCAAGAAAACCGGTCAGCGGGCGGCGCTGCGCGGCATAATTCTGCAACTGCACCGGCGAGAGATGCCCCACCGTTCATAGGTCGTTAATCGATATTATAATTGAACTGCACTGTACCTCTTGCCAGATATGTACTTTGTCACTTTGCCGTATCAAAAAGACGATGATGAACATCCAATTAATTTATGAATCAATTTGGGATTTTCTACTCTAATCATGTAAGTTACATATTTACGTATTAAATATTACATTTATTGGCAAAAGCCATCGACTATCTAACGGACTGTGCACAGTTTATCAAAGTTGTTGATTATTGTGCAAGCTCAAACCACATACATGCAATAAATACGACTTGAAACTAGTTTAAAAACGATTAAAATAAGTGTGACGAGCACACCGACAACGGCATCATCACAATAACAACTGAATAAAACTTATTGACTGACAAAAGGTCGCTTTCGCAGCGGGATAAAAGGTTATAGGTACAATATTTTAAGTAAGAGGCTTACATAGTTACTAATACCATTATCAGGAAACATTAGATTATTTTTGTAGGACACAGTGAACTTTAGTGTAAGCAGTACCGGATCTACGATTTTTTCGAATCGGGGCAGACACTTGATAGAGGCGCCCCTCGCCAGCGTTTGAGAAAAAATATTTAATTAAAAAAACTATAAGAAAAGAAAATGATGATGCACAAAGGGCCTGTGTGGCGCCTTTTTCTTACAAGTCGACGGTGAGCCAACCAAGCTTCCGAATGCTAGGCGCTTTGTGGAGCAAGTTTTTTTTATTTTTAATCATATTATATTATCCCGCTAGATCCGGCCTGAGTGTAAGAAACAATAGTCAAAGGGTAACCGGACCAATGTGAATTATCAGTGTATTTTGGGCATGCATGTGCCCGGCGTAAACACATTAACAATGATGTTAACAGGCACCGCGCCGTCGAGCCGAGGCCGCGGCCTTCAAATAACAATCGTGTATTTCATTCATGCACTGTATTGTGTATGGATACGGAATTTTCACTTTATTCGTGTGACATTACCTACCGTTTGCTGGATATTTCCATTGAGTGCCCATCAATTTGCTGGCGTAATGATTGCACGGAAATATCCAAGAATACTTGACCGGCCCGCGTGTGTGTAGGTATGTATACCTACTCGTAGCTCGTCTGACATGTTATGAATAAATGATTAACTAGGTAGCGAAAAACAATCCCCTAGTTGTACAGGTTATCGCTATCTCACACGCTCACCTTATTAGTGACTAGCTTTTGTTTGCGACTCCGTCCGCTCGAATGCATTTTACCGGGCACGAAATTCAGGTCATGATCTACCTGTGTGCCAAATTTCGTCGGAATCTGTTGAGCCGTTAAGACTTGATTGATTATCAAACATTTGGATGTTTGTTTGTTTAAATTCACGAACTCCAAACTTTTAAATTCATAATATTAGTTGAATGTTTCAAAACCCCTGTTCAGGCGAATTGCGTCCAAAACTTTCTGGTATACGTAGTTACTCTACACTTGAATTGAAAAATAATTCGCCATCTATTCATTGAAGCTTATTAAACAATTAATGAAATTACAATCCGCCACTCCCCAAACGTTATGGCCCCATAGACACGCGTGCGAAATACATTTAGCCACATGTTATTTATCAGTTATCACTATAAATTATACGTTTATGAGAGCAGGGACGGATTCTAGAGTTAGATCTGGGATTTATTAGACCATCTAACAGCAATGTAATCCTATAATAGCATCAAATGTGTCATATTTACGTATCAAATACATACAAAGAAAGACTCGGTACCACAACGACATCATCGAAAGGAATATGTGAAGAATACACGATAATTGTATATTTCTTTCAAAAGTTTTTTTTATTAGTTTGAATGACGTGACGAGCAGATCGCTCTCCTTATGGAAGCGCAACGCCTGCCCGTAAACAGAAGCAACGCCCGCCACACAGAACTTAAAATTACAAAGCACTGCATGGCACTGGACTGCGCTCGTCACCCCGAGACATAAGATGTTAAGCCCCAAATTGCCCAGTAATTTCACTGGCTTCGATGTCCCTCAAAGCGGAACACAACAGTGTTTATGCACTGCTGCTTGGCGGCAGAAATAGACAAAGCGGTGGTACCAACCCAGACGGCTCTCGCATACGATGGACCTACCATCTCGTATATTATTAGTGATACATAGTGACAATAAACAGTGAATTTACAGTAGGTACTTAATTGTGATTTTTATTGGATTTTCTTTGATGTGAATCTCAATGGTATAGCCGGTGGTATAATTGGCTACGTAAACCCGGGTTGCGATCGAGCAACTCTTTCTAATGCGTAAACAAGTAACGTAAACAGTGTAATAAACCGCATGGAAGAAACAAGTGGAAACGCTGTAGGAAATAACCACATAAAGTAGGTACTGCAAGGGGTGTGGTCTAATTATTTTCTTATTTCAAAGTCTTTTATTTGTCGCATGCAACAAATAAGACAGATAACTTTTGTTCCATGACAGTCGATACGTACTATAATTCTCACAGCAAGTAACCATTGTCGTGTTACACAGTCAAGTTATATAATCGTCCCGTGCATTTTTTGTGTATGTACCATAATTATAACCACCAGAATCATCAGAAGACTTTTAACCCCGCACTCATAACCCTAGTCCATCCCGCATCGCTTTGATCTTCGTGATATAAGATGCGGTGGGATATTTTAAACAAATTTTAGTGCGTTTGCGCATAAAGGTAAACAATGGCGGAATAAAATATTTCATACAATATCCAATGAGATCAAACGTAGTTATGCAACTAATGTGCTTTGATAATATCAATTCGAATCCTAGATTAGATACAAGATCGTTTTATGTCGAAAATCTAGTCTTTTCGTGCCTGAAATAACACTGACTTTCTTATAAATTATTGCAGTCTCTAAGCCAAAAAATGGTATGTCTAGAATACTCAAGCGCTCAGACACTAGCCTGGTTTTGTCCTTGATTTTATTACGAAATGTGGTCAGTTCATTAAGAATACTATCCCAAATCGCTACTGTGACTTGTAAAGACCTACGAAGCCGATCTGGGAGGAGGGAATGAGGGAATGTTATCCATATAAACCTTGTTCAGCTTATATTATTTTTCCTTAAGGCACTTTTAAACTATGCTCTTTCGTAAAGTGTTATCACAATCCTTCAATTTCAGTTCTAGTCATCAATTCATCGCACAAGATTTTCATGTTACTAGTAATAATGTTTGTATTGTATTGTTTAAACGATAAACAAATAAAGAATTCACTATGCTTGACGTCAGGCAGACGACCAATCGTAAAAACTACATGCCAATTTTTTCTGTGACATATATTAAAAAGCACGTTGCGCTGACCCCACTGCGAGTGGGATAAGGGCAGGTGGAAGAAGAAGAAAGAATTCACAATTCAGTTGCATTGTAAAAACAATGGTAGGGCTGAATAAGGCTCTCGAAGAGAAGAGTCTTGGTAAGTTTAAACAGATGACATAGGCCTCAAGTCGGCTAGTCGTCTTGTTACTACCATCAAAAGCGCCGTCTGTTTACCCTCTATAGTTTTACTCCCGTATTCATAAGCGTTAATATCAGCTCGGGAACGCATATTGGTGATTTTTGTTTATTTGAATGGTCTTTTTTTGACGCCAAATTAAAACGGCCCAATTACGTACATACAAACTACACTTAACAAAGAGCTCACATAAGGGTTGCTCTTGAACACGGGCACCAGTATCTAAAGTGTCACTTGACATACTTGGTGCGCCATTATCTTAACAAGTAGGTGCTTGGACTAGTCACTAGACAAACAGTAAATAGCGGAATGAGGTCCTGCCAATGCATTACCTAGAATCTACGACGACTGTGTTTAATATACTTCTTATGACATTAGTGCAGTTTTATTTGACGAGATTTCAAAGTGTTTTTGTAACGTAGTCGGGTAAAAAGATGACTTAAAAACGTTTTACGCCATTGTCTTGAAATGAAAAATTTGGAATTCCCCGAGCAAAACATGTTTTTATATAAAAACCTTCGTAGTTCGTATCTATTACCTATAGGATTAGCGGATTAGGAAATGCATCTTACAGTCGGGTCACATGGTTTAATTTTACTTGATCAACTGACGAACCAACAAAAGTTGTATAGTTTTTGTTGATCAATACGATTAAAAGTCTGTTCAGACGATTAAAATCGCATGCAATATAGCAGTTGACAAACTAAAATCGAACCGTGTGAACTCGCTATTAGCTCAGTTCGCACTCGATATTGCATGTCATGTATACACTGGACCAACGTGACAAGACATAAGCACTCACGCCTGTAATCCCCGGAGGGGTAGGCAGAGGTGTAACCAGTACACCCACATTCCGCTGAGCGTATCTCCGTCCCATAATGTGATAGGGGGTGAGCCTATCGTTATACCAGGCACAATTTGAGACTCTGGGCTGATACTGAGCAATTCGTAAAGAAAACCCCAATACCACTTTTACCCGACCCGGGGATTGAACCCGGGACCTCAGCGTCAGCCTCAGTCGTAACACGTACGCTTTACAACTGCGCCACCGAGGCAGTTGCATGAAGCACGTGTCAAGAGATATTTTAAATATCCAAAATTGTTACCTAACTTTGGAATTATCACCAATTCACACGGACAAATTCAGGCTGGTGGATGGATGATGGCTGTCAGTCAGAGTACGATTTGAAACATTAGAATTCCAGCATATTATTATCCCGGACTTTCATTACTGAAAGTTTTCCTTAGATTAATCAATTAAAGCAAAATTAATTTTGTAATCCCAATAAATGCAGTTGTTTTTACTCAAAATATTTTCGAATCTAAACTTTATTTTTAGTTAGTTAGTTTAGAGTAATTTGGAGCTGTTTTTATGGAATACTAAACTACTTTGATAATCATATTCGGCATTTTTCTTGCGTGCTTTATACGTACACTATATTGTTGTAATAAATAAATCATTCGTTACGCCACATTCGGCGATCAAAAACTACCTTTTTTCTTGAGTTGAGGTGCGACGGTATTCCCTAAACTATATGTTTCATCTTTGTTAGAAACAGGCGAAAACTGCATTATCATACGGTTTTTTTTACCAATGTGAATGACGAAACGAGCAGATCGTTCGCCTGTTGGTGCCTGCCCATAAAAAGATACAACACCACTCAGAACTTTCAGTTACAAAGCACTACATGGCACTGGACTGCGTTTGTCACCCCGAGACAAAGTTGTTAAGTCTCATAATGAAAAGTAATTTAACTGGCTTCAATGTCCGTCAAACCGAAAAACCGCAGTTACACACTGGCGGCAGAAATTGTCAAAGCGGTGGCACCAACCCAGACGGTCTCCCGCATACGAGGGACCTTCCACCTTATAAGTATTAAGTTATTAAGTGAAAGTCCGTTAAAGTATTCATGACATGTGACTGGCGAAGAGACGAAACAATGACCTCATTCCCTCGATAACACTTGCTATCATATTATTATACGGTACACTGTAAAGTGGCTTGCAAATTACTTGTATGTTTTTGCTTTTCGTGTTTTTATACGTGCTCTTAGTTTATTATGTTTTTGTATTGATAAATAAACGTGCTACGGTTGTTTCATATGTATAAGTAAAAACATGGCAAATCTAGCTGAGATTATGACGGTGAAAAAAATGGTTAAAGTTAATCAAAGTTTAATTAACTTAAACTTAATTTAACTTAGGCTTTCAGCTCATAATATAGTCTGTTAAACCGAAGTAGAGTTTACTTTGTTTATTTTAATTTTGTTTTCTATTCTCAATCTTGTTTCGGTCTTTTTAGTGCATTACTTTTAAATTGTATTTTTTTGCAGTCGGGTTTTTAATTTTTGATTTACTCAATTTTATTTCTGCTTCCGCAAAAAGTTTCTTCTCGTATTATTGTTTGTTGCAAATAAAATAATGTATAAAATTAGACATAGTCAAATACCCGATAAAAAGTTGCCTATTTCCTAATCCAGGTCATGGTCTACCTGTGTGCCATATTTCATCTAAAACGGTTCAGTTGACAAGGCGTGATAGACTGACAAACATACAAACTTTAACATTTATAATAATAGTAGGACTAGGAACACTAACGTATCCAGGGGGGGGGGAGAGCTAAGGGGCTCAAGAAAAAAGCATTTGGGTTCACTGACAAGTCCAAATCAATCTTGATACTATCCTATTTTCTTAGTACTGCCTACAATATAGTGTTCATCGCTTATCCTTGCTTATTCCATTTTAAGTACGTATAGTATATTCTCAATTTTTTAAATTCTAATTTTGGGTCAAGCCCCCCAAATCAAAATTCTGGATCCGCCACTGATTAGGAAGATGGGTGACGAAGTTTTTGTTGTGCATTGAGCAAATCATCACACAGCCGTATTTTTTTTTACTACCTGGGTTGGCAGACGAGCAAACGGGCCACCTGATGGTAAGTAGTCACCGCCGCCCATAGACTTCTACAATGCCAGGGCACAGCAAAGCCACTGCCTACCGTCGAAGGATTACTCTTTTTAAGTCTCGTTTATTTTACTATATCTCAAAATATGTATGGCAGTAACTAGTAAAGCAACAATAAACAATGCGTGAAAATTCTTAGGCGAAACTATTTATGATTGCAACCATCGCCCTCAATAATAGGTACTTTAGATTATGTCATACTCATACATGGTTGTAGTCAATGTCAATAACTAATCTGGGTTTGTTGACTGCAGTATTAAACTATAGATCTGTAGAATAACATTGTGAATTTAGAGCCACGTGCAAACAATTTTAACTCTTATGATAAAAAAATGTACACGAAAGTTGAATTTTGTGTCACTTTGTCACACGGGTGGCATTTTCAAAATGGGATCAACGTTTGTGCATCCAAAACTAATAAACCATTTTTTCTATTACAGATCTCATATAAAGGACAATTTATATGAAGAAATCGAAAATTTAGACGCACCGAACAGCATCGAGAATGACGTCGATAACAGCGGCTTTCACAACGATATGGCAGTCAACAAAGACGGAGAAGAAATCGCTGAAACGTTCATTGAGACATTTTCATACCCATTCCGCAAGATTGAAAAGTACGAGGATGCGGAGGAACAACGTCAGGCAAATGAACCTAACACAGACTCAACAGATGCCAAAATTGCTGCAATGAAGGTGCGATCAAAACGACAAGCAGTGCCTAATCTTAATGACACTGATGTCACTGCCGACACCACTAATTCTACAACTACGGCTACTGATGTAGCGGATCCTGGAAAAGGCGAATCAGACGGTGCCGTAAATATATCTTCATCAAGTGCAATTGTCAAGGACATTAAAGTTATGGGTCTAAGAGTTGAGGAGTCTAAAAAGGACCCAAAAATAGTAGACGAAATGATAACGAGCGTTCTAAGAGAAACAAAGTTCGTGATGAGACTTTTTGGTGAAGGATTAACGAATGATACTATAATAGCATTCACCCATACCCCTGACGAGTATGGAAAAACTTGTGACCATCTGCTCAATGGTGAATATAAGGTAAATAAATATAATACACAATTAATTCCACAATTCACTGGAATAACCTATAACCATCGATTCTATTTGCGCTCTTCTTTCTTTCTTTCTACCTGGCGTTATTCCGGCTAGTGCCAAGGTCCGCGTTCTCACTAAGAGGCCTCCACATCGCCCGATCTTGAGCATCCTCTGTAATACGGCCAATTACATTTGCACTATAGTCCTAAAATTAGTTAACATCTATTTTCTCCTATTATGAACTATATAAACAAAGATTACATAAAAAGTACTTAAAAACAAATCTGTACGGTTCTTGTTAGACTATCATTGTCTAAATTAGGTATTACTTGTGAAAAAATATTTTTAGTTTATCTCCTAATCCCCGGGAGTCGGAACTATATTCAAATACATATTTAAACGTATTAACTAGGTTTTAAATATGAAATAAGATAAAAAGAACACGTAGTAAACGAGTTAGGTACTTGCACGCAATAGGATTAATCGAATAAAATATATAACCGATATCATAAATATCTAATTATAAAAATGCATCGATCATGTCGAGTGTTATCAGTATAATTTACGACAGCTTAATATTTTAATCTATAATAGAAATCCTGACGGTCTTATTGAGTTTGTTAAGTAAATGCAAAATTTATCAGTATATAAATTACGGAGTAGGAATATGTTATTATCAATTTTGCTATTGTACGGCAAGGAAGGCGAAGTAGTGCTATAGTAAGGTGATAATATGTATAATAAAATTATATCGTCAGGCAAATAAATACTGCATATGAGAATCCACTTAAACTTCAAAGTAAACCTAAGAACAAACAACCAAAACGTATGATCATCACCACAAACTTCAAACAAACAATTATTGGACGTATTTATTTATTACCTCGATTAAACAAATACTTAACTGTGTACAATGAATTATCAGGTTTAGTCCATCGTAGGTATACGGTATTAATAATTTACATCAAGAAAGTGTATAATATAAATACACCCAACAGTCACACACATAGTCCTGACCCCACACTAGGTAAACCTGTATCGTGGGTATCAAGAACTACAAGGGACTTGCGGTCCCACAACACCCAGACCCAAGACAAATATTTGTGAATCAGACAAACATTTGTCTAAGTGCGGGAATCACTCGCCCGCTGCGCCACGGAGGCTGTCATGATAATGATGATAGATTTGCTTTCGCGTAGTTACGGCTTGTAACTGTATAATAGCAATTTAACGTGGCCGTCGAATCCCATAACTAAATAACTGTGAGGCCTCTTGTGACCAATTTCTGTAGGTCTAATATAAGTTTTGATAGTTTTCTAAAATAGTGACATTTTCTGTTTTCTCTCCATAGCTACATGGAATAGCAGTAGCCACTAGTGGGAACTATGATGAATTAAAATTTATAATATGGTTAGTTTTATATCATATAAGTAGTATACGAAATTATTTTTAGAGCGATTCTTTCCTCTTAT
Source organism: Mimas tiliae (assembly GCA_905332985.1). Taxonomy (NCBI): domain Eukaryota; kingdom Metazoa; phylum Arthropoda; class Insecta; order Lepidoptera; family Sphingidae; genus Mimas; species Mimas tiliae. Next base: position 5,617,758 of record HG995238.1, read on the forward strand.
ACAGTTTTAATTACTATTTTGACACTTGTCAATAGTAATTTTATACGAATTCGAAATCTGTGAACGTTTTTATTTTTTTCGAATTAATTTGTGCTGTTAGCCTATATTGCTTTTATAGCTTCACCTGACAATAAAGCCGGCGCTTATGGCGTTCTAGCTAGAAATATGTATAGTGTATTTAGTAGCAAGCACAGAGGCGCCTTCTAGCAGGCTCAGACCTCAGCTTAAGCAATCGCTGGGGAAGTATAGTTTACGACCGCCTCTGCACATCATTATGCAAAGGGTCAGTTGTGGGAGCTCTTCGGACTCCCAGGCGTCCTATGTCGGGGTCGCGTATTATTATTGCTATGCGGATTGGGCAAGGAAAGTGCTGCTTCTATAGCGACTGTGATGGAGTCGTTGGGATCTGCCTAAACATGTTTGGGACGTCGACGGCGGAGACTGTGAACGTATTTGTAACGCATAATAGCCTTACCTACAGGCCGGTCAAATTAAATTTCAAGTATAGCAAGGCGGTTATGGCAAGAGCCAACGTGTGTAAAACTGGGTTTAAGCCATAACATAACCATCCTATAAAAATACGTTTTGTTATTTTAATTCGTTTGCGTTCTGAAAATGCTGTGTTATCGTTGTCAGCCTAGTCATGTCCATTGATTGGGCAATGAGATGATTCATTACTTGATAACACATTATTTCTAACGCGAGTCGATTGTAGTCGAAATTAGCATGATTTTATGTTGCTACGTTTATCAAAATATTACGCTATCACTCATGCATTCACGTGAAGGCAAAATAACACTTTAATAATAATCGGATTCATACGCAAACACCTAATTATATATTTCGGTTAGGTGAATTGTGGTATTTTTGTTTAATTAGCTTGAGTGACGAAACGAGCATGTCGCTCGCCTGATGGTAAAACAAAAGCAACACCACACAGAACATTGAATTACAAAGCACTGCATGGCACTGGACTGCGCTCATCACCCCGAGGCATAAAAAGTCTTATAATGCCCAGTAATTTCACTGGCTTCAATGTCCGTCAAACTGGAACACAACAGTGCTTATACACTGCTGCTTGGCGGGAGAAATAGACAAAGTGGTAGAACTAACCCACACGTCCTTTCGCATACGAGGGACTTACCACCTTTTCAAAATAATAATAATAATAAAAAACTTTTTATTGCAGACTTAAAAAGTCCATAGTGTTAGTAGATACAAAATTAAAAAAACTGTTGTTAGTAAAAAGATGCTGTTTACATTATTTATAGGTATTTTATAAGACTGCCAATGCTAGAGCAATGCACACTTAGCAACAGGCGCGTGCAGCCGTATCCAGTGCTCCAGTACTGTACAGTCGCATCTGTCGTACAGTGTTTTCAGTATGCTGTTGGAGCTGGTGTACACTCTATGTGCGAGGGATGCACAGCTTTTTCTTATGATAGCATGGAAGTCATCCAGTCCAGACTCTGCAAACATCCAAGAATGGTGCTAGCAATCCTACTAGAGGTTAATAGGTTGGTTGTGCTAATCACGCATAAATTCCAGGTGCACCATTCAGATACGGATTCCGTGGTATTGGAGTTGATAGCGCCGCCGCCCCTTGACGACTACAAATTCTACATCTGTGCCAAGAACTCTCCCGGCGACCGCTTCATCCACCAGGGAAAAGAGAAATGGAAGATCCTCGCCACACACAACAAACTCTTACCTCTTTGGGCCTCTTTGATCCTTATCGTCATACTGTTGATGCTGGCGTCACTGTTCTCTGGTCTCAACTTGGGTCTGATGGCGTTGGACCGCACTGAGTTGAAGATCATAGCCAATACTGGTACCGAGAAGGAGAGGAAGTATGCCAGGGCTATCATGCCTGTCAGGGCTCACGGAAACTACTTATTATGTACTATTCTTCTGAGTAACGTGGCTGTTAACAGTACTTTCACTGTGATTCTGGATGATCTGACCTCTGGATTGGTGGCAGTCATCGGCTCCACCCTGGCTATTGTGTTTATAGCTGAGATCACCCCTCAGGCTATTTGTGCAAGGCACGGTCTTTTCATTGGCGCCAAGAGTATCTGGATTATGAAGGTGAGATACTTTTATTCCATTATACATGTTCAGAGGTTCTTTATAATTTTATTATGATATACGAATATTTATACTATAATAGCTCAATTGGACAAAAGCACCTATTGTAAAAAAAAAACTTCCCAATAGGGATCATCCATCAACTTAAACTTGTAAATTTTGACAGAATCCAACAATCGACTCTGCCAATGCTTGAACGAATGCAAGGGCACTCTGTGGTATCATACTCAATATGATAATTACAATTTGTAACCTTGCTAGAACAATTCTGCTGAACCCTATTCCATATGGCTTGTGTAGCTATCTGGTCATTGTGGCAGATACATGTATTTCGGTACATCTGTGCACAGCTTGCTATGTATATATGTGTGCGTTATGTATTTGTATATTAACAATGACTGTGTCTGTCACTATTGACTCAAATGAAGGTATATAGCGGTATATAGGAAAACGGCTGACACGCCACTATCACACAAATCAATCAATACAAACCTATAAAACAACGCTATTTGCGTCTGTCTGTCTGGTTGTCCGCTTATTTCTCCTAAACTATGCAATGGATTTAGATGCCGTTCTCACTATAATTTAGGAAATTTATTCCGGAACATTTATATCTAGGTATATATATCACACTATGAAGCGTATCTTCAGCACATCCTAGTTATTTCGCACGTATTGTAATATGGCTGATTCCAATGTGAATCTTTAACAATTTTTGTCGTCTTTAAATGATGTATAAGAAGGTTTCCTGCATTTTAGAATTCATTTTATTTTATATCAATTTATTGTATGTAGTTTGTATTTGTTTTAATTCGGAAGACCGTGTGGAATTGGCAGAAATGGTAGGAGCCTTATGCCACTGGGCAAAAACATATTTATTTAAAATATTACTTATTTATTAGATATTATATCTTGTTAATATTATTGTTTGTTTATCAAGTTATTATTCAACAGATTGTCATGGGTATCTGTGCGCCGCTGGCGTGGCCGACGAGCAAGCTTCTCGACTACTTCCTGGGAGAGGAGATCGGCACACATTACAACAGAGAGAGATTGAAGGAGCTTGTCCGGGTGAGTTATGTAGACATTATACACCACTATACGTGTTTAACGGTATTGCAATATACCTGAAATTTTCATAACACGTAACCCGTAGGTAATAAAATCAGAGTTAAAATGACGGTGGACCTTTTAAATAAATTAACAGTAAATTAAGTTTAAGATAATAATTACAGTGGTAGCGCATAATTAAATAGGTCTGTGCGGTAATAGAACGATGCCCGGAGAAGACGCGAATGAATGAATGAAATATGACGTGTGACACTGATGTTACGTCATATTTCATTCATTATGTGTGTGCGTGTTGGGTGTATATATCTTATTATTACCCCTCCTGCACCTCTCCACTACCGCAGAAACCTACTTAGTTATACTAGGTGTAAGGAAAACGCTTCCAAAAATTAAGACAGGTGGTAGCATGGGTGATTACGGGCACAATAGCACTTAAACATTGCCAAATAAGTAGACGTATTTCTTTTCACGCAGAGCCATGTTTGGACCAATAAATACAAGGACATTTCATTCAAATAGTAACTAAAATCGTATTTAATATATATAACTTAATGTTAAAGCCAATAAAGAAACAGTTGACCCTCGAACGCCCGCTCAGCTAGGCAGCGCGCTGCGCGGCACACGGCGCGAGGTGCCTACTGAGTATTAAAGCGCGGTAATGCGTGCTGGTCATTGACCGTCATTCCGTCCTCGCCGAAGCGGACCTCGCCGCGCTCCCCGAAGCACCCCCGACCCTTCGACCGGCCCGCGTGCCGATGAAGATCAAAATTGGATTATAAGTAGATTATAAATCCCCTAAAAACCTAATCGCAAATGTCTTTGCCCCCCTCCAGTGGCCGTCCTGAGCCGAGGTCCGTATCCCCCATTAGGGGGGATGCCCTCAGCGAAGGTCACTTAAATTTTAGGGTTGGAGTGCCTAAAGCATTCGCCCGAAAGTCCGGTGTCGCTGACTAAAGCCGACTCATGTCAGGCTATCAGCAAGCGTCCAAACAACAACAAAAAAAAAAAGCTGGTCATTGACCACGACTTTGGCAGTAGTACGCTTTACATTGCTGTACGTTTCCAAAATTGCAAGTAAACAACAAAATAATAGTGTTTTCCGTATATGTTAAGGTAGTATTTTATTACCGTTTCGGCTTAGGAAGCGATCCCCTTACACCCGGTATATACCTACGCTTTTATTTCAATATTTCTACAACCATTATTTTAATCAAGTTATGTATATTTCTTACTGCCTGGAGTTATCCCGTCTTAGTATCAGAATTCGCTTTCCTACTAAGACACCTTCATTTCGCCCAATCTTGAATCTTGATTGAGCATCTACTGTAGTGAGACCATTAGCTCTCATGTCGTACTCTAATATGTCAAGCCAGCTCTTTTTGGGCCGTCCGCGGGATTGTACCTAGTACGAATTGGCACAGGCTTTCGTGACCGACGTACTACTGTGGTTTCCTCAAAACGTGATCATTGCGACATTCCTGAAAATTATCTGCCACAAGTTATCTTCAATTGTTTCAAACCAGATCACGAACCACGTGAACGATCTGGATAAAGAAGAGGTGAACATCATCTCCGGAGCCCTCGACCTGCGCAAGAAACCTGTGAAAGATGTGATGACCAAGTTGAAGGACTGCTTCATGCTGCCCATCAACAGCGTGCTCGACTTCGAGACCATGTCTGAGATCGTCAAATCTGGTGAGTACTCTTGAAGACTGCATTTGAAGGCCTTGCTGTGATTGCTTTTAGTAGTATAGGATTTGTCTGTAATTTCTATAAAAAAAAATACATTAGTAACATTAGCGAATGGGTATTGGAACAGATTTCAGAAACTTATAGAACTAGCTAGATCAAAATATTAATATAACCATATTTGTGCAGGTTACTCCCGTATCCCAGTGTACGAAGGCAGTCGCGGTAACATAGTGACCGTGTTGTTCATCAAGGACCTCGCGTTCGTGGACCCCGACGACAACACGCCGCTGCGGACTCTCTGCCAGTACTACCAGAACCCTTGCAACTTCGTCTTCGAGGATGTCACTCTTGACGTCATGCTTAAGCAGTTCAAGGAAGGTGAGCTATAGATATACTAGTTTTGGTGGAGGTTTAAATATTTTAATAGCAGTTCGTAATTTTTTATATTTGCAAAGACCTGCCCGCGGTATTTCCAGACCGATACGACTTAGGAACCTTCAAGAAAAGAGCCTACTCTTTCCTCAAAGGCCGGCACCGCACCGACAAATCCCCTGGTATTGACGGTGTCCATGGGCGGCGGTGATCACTTACCATCAGGTGAACCGCTTGCTCCGTTGCCACCTCTTTCATAAAAAAAAAAAGCGAATACAATGGACTGAGAAACCAGATCAGATGTTCGGAGTGTTTCACAGTCCTGTATATGTAAATAAAAGTTGAAACTGTAATTTTTAATGCCGCAGTTAAAAATGTCTGGCAGCCGCATTAGCCACGCACGTGCGCCCGTCATGATTTACTGGCGTTTGTAAATTATCTCGTCATATAAATAGGCCGGCTTTATGTACAGGCGAGTTCGACGAGAGATGTTTGATAGATTTATATCCTTATTTTGTAACATAATTTATGCGACCGCACTACAAAAACATTGTTTCGAATGTCGAAAAACTACGAAGTCAATAAAATCGCTTAGAGAACGGCAAATTGCCTAGTAGGTATTTATTATGATCAAATCGAAGCAAATCGCTTTCGAGAAAACTACGTACGATCAGACTATGATGAAAATAATAAGGATAAAAAATGGGTCACCTGTTGGTGAACTAAGTGATCTCCACCGTCCATAAATACCCACAAATTCTTTTGGTAAAAGAATCATCATAGGTGAGTAGCCGAACTTTTAAGAAAGTAAAGAGACGATTTGGGCCTCCGAGAATCTTACTGTACGAACCGTAACAGTACTACAACATTCCCCTTTCCTTCCTTTTGCAACTTTGGGGTTGGTTAGTTGGTCAGACGGCACCCCGTATAATACCAAATACAGTCAAGTTTATGGTACGAGAAGGCGGGTCCTAGCACTAGACCGGGATAACGCCAGGTAGAAAGAAAGGATATACAAACCGACTGTACCTACCTACATGATTCAGCCGCGAGTCGCAAGTCGCGACCTCGCCGCGTCTGTGTTTTTTCACGCCTATCGTTTTGGCAAGCGCCGCAGACGTATTTTTGAGTTTCATCCACTGCCGCCGCGCCGTTTGGCAATGTTTCGCTATTTGGTCAGATTTTATTTCGTAATTAATATTTTATGATATGAAGTCGTTAATTTTGCCCGAGTGTGTATGTACTTACCTATTTTATTTTTCACCTTGGCGTTTATTTAGTGAGTTACCGATTTGTAATAATTTAAAAATAGGTATGATCACTATATTCTTCCAATGATACTTAGGTCATGATTTTTATAAAACTACAACCAATGTTATTAATGGGTACTTAATGCCTTGTCTCAATTTTGTCTTTACCGTAAGGTACTTGCCCAGCCTCCGGGCGAAAAGGGTCCCAAAACGCCGAAACTTAACTGTACTTTTTCAATTTACATATAAGGATTCACATTACATAATATAAGGATTTTATTCCAATAAGAAGCTGAGTTATAATTTACAAGGACAAATAAATACACGCAACAGTCACACACACAGTCCCGCCACACACTAGGTTAACCTGTATTGTGGGTATCCGGAACTACGAGTGACTTGCGGTCCCACAACACCCAGACCCGAGACAAATATTTGTGGATCATACAAACATTTGTCTCGGTGTGGGAATCGAACCCACGGCCTCTCGCTTCGCAGCCGGCTACTCGCCCGCTGCGCCACGGAGGCTGTCAATAACAAAATACCCATAAAACAAGTAGTTAAGCACTTACATATTCTAAAAGTATTTTTTTGTTTGTAGGTCACAAAGGGCACATGGCTTTCGTCCAGCGTATAGAGGAAGGTGACGGAGACCCGGTGTACGAGACCGTGGGGCTGCTCACCTTGGAGGATGTCATCGAGGAGATGATACAGGCGGAGATCGTCGACGAGACCGACGTCATCAGTAAGCATTCTACAAATCCATTATCGAAGGATTTATCAATCAGTTAAATGATTGAATGTATGATATGTAGCGAGGATCAAAGTAGTGGTACTGCCAATTTTTTCACGTATTCATGATAATATTTATCTAGATCGCGCATCGCCCGTAGCGGATTGATTGAGCTCCCGCTACATACTAAACATTCATACATCGTCGGTCCCTACGTATCTTATAAGTAAAAAAAAGAAATAATCGAAATCGGTTGGCGTGATATTGAGTTATTCGTCCATTTGTCGCGCACATACTTAATGCAAATTGAAGACTTATATGGTTTTCTCATGGATGCCATTGTCAGAACTAGACCAAATTGACACGGGAAGCACCAGCTTTCAAATAAAAAAAGAATCATCCAAATAGGTTCAACCAGTCGAAAGTTCTGAGGTAACAAATATAAAAAAATACAGTCGAATTGAGAACCTCCTCCGTTTTTTTGAAGTCGTTTAAAAATGGAAATTTTACAAGAACAATTCGCATGTTTATGAGACCAAAGATTGTATGAATTTTGGAGTTGAATTTCCATAGTCAACCTATTTACATATATATTTTAAATAAATACGCACTCACGCCTGTACTCCCTGAAGAGGCAGGCAGAGGTCCATTACGTAGGTACATGTATTATATGTCAGCGAAAGGAGGAGGGAGGGTGACATAACAGGCATGTCAATATCTCGTCACATTATAATTGGTTAATAGAATTAGAGAGAAATGAATAGTGTTTTCCATCACCAGGTGACAACCGTACGAAGAAGCGTCTTACTCGTCCGCTGAACAAGTTCCAGGATATGGCATCGTTTGCGGGACATCAAGAGCATCAACGCGTGCATGTCTCACCGCAGCTCATACTCGCCACCTTCCAGTTCTTGAGCACCAGTGAGTCATAATTACTATGATGGCTGCCTATACTAGGGTAGTTGACCAGATTTTCTTTATAATTTAAATCAATTAGTTACGTTACTCAAAATCTATTGCAGAAAGTATTTTATAAATTGGGCCAAAAATAAATAAGTTAGAAGCCATTCAAATCCTGTAGAAGGGGTAATTGTCAAATGACAGACGACGCAAACTTTGACGTTACTGTGTAAAATGTTCATTATGGTGCACGCGTGCAAGCGAGATAGTGAGATCCCTACTACGCACCCACTTTTCCTAATACCAACATTTAAAGTCATAACTGCTGGCACATTTCTGAACCAATTTTGATTGTGTTTTAATAAAAGGGTTTCTTTTGTGTATAATTGTCTGTTGCTTAGAAAATAATGTATAAAATTAAATATAGGAAACTACCCTATTATAAGTGAAATGGTACCTGTATTGCAATGGTATAGATCATTAGGATTTTACACAGGGCAGACGGCAAATGGGTCTAGGTGTTGTGAGGGCGAAAAACCCTCTTAATTGCTGATACGACATAAGACTCGTATCTTAGTGTGAGGTCAGGAGAATGTATGTGGCTTCTTCTTCCACATGCCCTTATCCCAATCGCAGTGGGGTCAGCCCAACATGCTTTGTTGGGTGTATTTTCTATTAATTAACTTGATCATTAACACCATACTGAAGCGTCCACTAGGAGTGTTAATCAAACACGGTGGTCGAGAGCTAACTGATTTATTGTAAAAACACCGGTGACAGGAATGCATACTGTATATACTTAGGTCTATGCATAAATAACATTCGATGTGCATTCATAGATGTATATCTTACACATACAATTAACGTAATAATAATAATACTAGCCCTGTATTATACACGTCCCACTGCTGGGCACGGGCCTCATTTACTGAATGAGAGGGGTTAGGCATTAGTCCACTACGCTGGCCTAATGTGGGTTGGCAGACTTCATGCACCTTCGAAATTCTAATGTTACCTTCACCGTTAAAGCAAGCGATAATTAACAATTAATACACACATTACTTAGAAAAGTCAGAGGTGTATGCTCTTGAGGCTGGTTTCGAACCAGCGACTTTAGTCTCGACAGTCCGTACCACTCGCCACTGAGCTATCACTGCTTAATTACCTGCACAATTAACATACTATATTTTTTTCCATTTATCACCAGGTGTGGATCCATTCAGACCGGAGATGATCTCCGAGACGGTGCTGCGTCGCTTGCTCAAGCAGGACGTGATCCAGCACATCAAGCTGCGCGGTGACGAGGACAAGAACGATCTCAAGAGATACGTCTTCCAAGAGGGCAAGCCGGTGAGTCGATACGATATTTCACTCGATTATTTTTATTATTATAATAAGTTACGTTCTCCAAATTCTACTATCGAAAAAAATATATAAATCAAATAAAAAAATCAGATGCGATGAGGCGACTGAAACTATTCAAAAGTTAATGTGCCAGAATGTGCATGAAGTAATACTATATGCATAAAAAACTACGTCAAATTATATTATACATAAATTCGTATATGAAGCATCGTACTGATAAGAATTAACAACAAAACTCGTTAACAAGACTTTGAAATCGGCCACACCGGTGTTTCATCATTCTTATGAAGACTTAAATATTTGTCGTTGGCGATATGCATAATAATGCGAAGCCATAATTAAACAAAAGAAAGAACATGCGTCTAACACGTCGTAGTGTGGCGCGAGCCTTACAGATCGACGCTTATAGATGACGTTATTATGATATCATTCATTATAGGTGGACTACTTCGTGTTGATCCTGGAGGGTCGCGTGGAGGTGACAGTGGGTCGCGAGAACCTCGTGTTCGAGGCTGGACCCTTCACATACTTCGGCGTGCAGGCGCTCACGCAAAACGTTGGACTCGGTCAGTTATTAGAAATATGGATTCATTTTGATCTGTACTAGGACAACCGTTAGTAACAAATAGTTCGCGTACCTATCTTCTGCAATATATCAGGGGCAAGGGGAAGAGCGACCATTATGTGACAGGACATTGATCGCCTTTATTATTAGAGTGCACTGCCTTTTTATCAGATGTAGTGTAGTCACTTTGCCAGGATACAATGCAAACCGCTTGGACTTGTCGTAATATTAATAATTTTTCACCAGCTGAAGCACCTGCACCAGCCAGTCTCGGTTCACTACAGAATCTGAACATGGACTCGATGCTGCGCCACACGTTCGTACCGGACTACTCCGTCAGGGCCATCGTCGAACTATACTATCTTACTATCAAGAGGTAAGCCATATTGTAGTAGTTTTCATGAATAGATTTCATTGAATATAAAGTCATGCAACTTCTTGATTACTATTAATTGAGTCAAAGAGAGTGGAACTGGTTATTACAATGACCAATGTCATAAAGTATCTATTCTTTACGTTATCACAAGACTGCGTGGAACCAATTCTATGTAGCCCCACCACAGACCAAAATGTTTATAGATGTGAGTAAATTTTTGCTACATACACTGACGTCAATGCGCCAACGTCAATTGCAGACTAGATCATTAATAATAATAATAATATGCCCGCAGGGCAGCTTGTGGCGAGCTGTTGGGGAGTAGCGACCCTACGTACCCGAGTGCTCCCGGGGGAGCCTCCTGTTCTTCATCTCTGGCTCGCCTTCACTGGCCGGCTGGAGTGAACACTGATGAGGAACAGGTCCCCCACCTCTGGCTTGCCTTCACCGGCCGGTCAGAGTGGAGTCGCGAGAGCTTCATGCTCGAAGGGTGGATGTGAAACGTAAGTGGTGAGTGGGCAACGTGATGGGACCCTAAGGGAGCAAATGATCGTTGTTTAAAGCCCAGTGACACCTCTCCACCCTTTAGCCACTCATCTGGGTGTTGCTCCCTTGTCGCTTTTTCTAGTGACTATTTTGGGGAGCCCATCTACCTGAGTTGGCAAGTCACCACCTGCCTATTTTATCCATGTTTTCAACATAGGTCAGGCAGGTGCCATAGTCCTTCCCATAGACTCGGTTATCCGATCCATCAACACCTCACCTCAATAAAATAGTATATATAAATTTTTGCCCATCCCTACAATAGTCCTACACCGACCGGGGGCTGTCCTTGGATACACTTCTATAGTGTATACAAGGATAGCCGCCGGGCGGTGTCACATCACCATATAAAATTAAAATTGTCTAACGGGCCTCTACGTGTTGGCTTCGGCCCCACGCACGCCTTCCAAAGGTCCGGGTGTAGTCCCGAGATTATGGTATGACAAACATAATAATATAAATAATACTAGCCCTGTATTATATACGTCCCACTGCTGGGCACGGGCCTCCTCTACTGAATGAGAGGGGTTAGGCCTTAGTCCACCACGCTGGCCTAATGCGACTTGGCAGACTTCACATACCTTTGAAATTCTTATAAAGAAGTTCTCAGGTATGCAGGTTTCCTCACGATGTTTCCTTCACCGTTAAAGCAAGTGATAATTAATAATTAATACACACATAACTTAGAAAAGTCAAAGGTGTATGCACTTGGAGCTGGTTTCGAACCTGCGACTTTCGTCTCGGCAGCCCATACCACTCCCCGCTGAGCTATCACTGCTGCTCATGATCATTAGTGCGCGTTATTCAAAATGTCTGCATGCGAAAAGACACACATACGGCATCAATTTAGATCTTTGGTCTGTTAGTTTTCTCTATAGTTATGACCAATTTTAATGGTTTTGTTGACAGATCTATGTACTTGGCCGCCAAACGCGCTACACTCATGGAAAAGGGAGTTCTGAACAAGGGTGGCACCAATGAGCAGATCGAACCAGAAGTAGACAAGGTATTTAATTGACCTAAAACTCAAACTTTCATCTATTTTATTGAGACTAAAAAATAACGTGTATGAATAGCACTGATGACATGCATTCGAGTTTCATTTATAATTATAGAAATATTAGCCTTTAAAATATACCTATCCATAATTTAAAATTTTAATATACTTTTTGCAGTTACTTCGCGAAGGCGATAGAATTGAAGAGCTTCAAGAGCCGGACGATTTGTCCAAACAGGTAATCATTATACAAGTATATTTTTATTTTAGGTCTATGCGATGTGTCGCTAAATATCACAATATAATTAAATATTTTATATAATACATTTATGATAAAATTGTCATAAGCAAATGAATCTAAAGGAAATTTACTGTTGCACGCTGCTAGAACGGTAAAACAAAGGAAAGATACTAAATGGTGGGTATTATTTAATTACTATGTGCATGTAGCTCAACCCACTTGAGCTTACTTGTAACTGGATTAAAGTTGAACAAACAGAGTGGCGATGAAAAGGTTTTTGAGAACAATTGAATACACAATCTTGTGTTCTTTCACATAATATGGTGTTTGTTCTAATTAATTAATATCGACTGTATGCGGAAGAGAATAAGTTGGAGTTTTAATCGTCATTGAGTAATGGTCGGAACCGCATCAATAATAAGAAAATATGAGTTAAGTTTGATTTGTATTATTATATATATAGTATATTTGTTTAATATATAATTTTGACATTCCTCCAGCACATGCCAACATCGGCGAGCCCGCATACGAATGCGACGTTCAAGTCGCTACTGGACAAAGACGAAGCTGCCAACCCTGAAGAGGAACTGCTTCTAAAGAAGTAATCCGCACTACAACAGTAAGACAATGTTACTTATACACAACGCGCAAATGAACAAGTTACTATGTAGGTCTACTGAAATGGCGGCACATTTGGTTTTCTTATAACACAAGAAAAAAAATAGTTATACATTTAGTTAAAGGTATTTCTGCTACTTCTATATAGAAACCGATATTGGTATTATCTTAAGTAAATAAAAGTGCTAACTATTTGAACTTATACTACCAAAAAAAAATATTTTCGAAACTGTCGCCATTTTACAAACATAATTATTTATTATGATAAGACCACGAATCGGGGTTTTTAAATGCATGTTAATGTAAGTGAAAAATGTAGTATTTTAATAATTATACCTAGAAAAGCATTTGTTGCAATTTTTAACAGAAATAGATTTAGTCTATATCTATAATGTTTAATTTATTCGTTTTTATTGTACTTATTTTTGCATGAAAGACGCGTTCCCGCCTTTTCACTCATATAAAACTGCCCAAAAATAGTGACAAAATCTAAGAAAACTTTTCGCTAGTTACATTAAAATTTATCCAGTTACCATGTCAAAACACGTGAGAAACAGGTATGAAATTGTACCACTAAATACATTATAGGACTACTCAAACTAAGCTTTTCTTCAAGAATAACTATACATATGACTTGAAAATTTGGCACAGTTATACAAATCCTTGGCAAAAAAAAATTATAAGCGGTCTGAAAGGTCGGTTTGTTGTCTCTATTTTTGGGAATCCATCTGATACATCACTGTTGTACAATGCCACAGAATACTTAAATAATACGCTCTCTTCCGTGTATGGAAGGCGTTAAAGCATTTATTTCGGACTAGCGAATTTAGATCGCATGATTTTATGAAAGAAAACGTGTAAAGGCGGGTCAGGTTTTTACGTTAACATTATTTTTTATTGAGTGAAATTTGGGGAACCATTAAGTACATTTTTAAGCCTTCCCTAATGGGTGCCGAATTATCATTGTACTTTTACTTCACATAACCTGACCAATGCCATTTTATAATAGAATCAAGTCATTTTCCAAGTATTCAATATGCATATACGTCTCAATTCCGTTGTTATACATATTATGAATGGTTTTAAATACGTAATAATTCCTCACAACATAAAATAGTTTTGTAATATTTTACACCTTGTACCATTGTTATGAAATGCTTATGGTTTAAAATAGTAACGGATTTATATTAACTGTCCATGCTCGGAAATACAGACACATATACCTACTCTACTCTAGCTTTACTTGCTAATCAAACTCATACTCTCCAATAAAAATCATAATACACATTTTTTGCAAATAAGTGAATCCGTTACTAATTTATAATCATATTTGATAAATATTTGACAATTTAAGTATATATAAAATAGGATATAAAAACTGTAACTTCCAAACAACGTGCCTTATAATAACATTTAAAAATAACAGTTTCTAACTCGGGTGCTTTTTTAAAAGTCAGCGATGTATATGTTTTAAACACTGACATTGTTTAGTATAGAACACTGCCCGTTAATTGTACTTATATTGTGTAATGAATGTACCTTTTCTATGTAGTTTTATTGTAAGTCAAAACCAGTCAATAAAGACAAACATCTTTTTACGTATGACGTACTTAACTTCGGATTACGCAAGGCTGTATTATTTGAATATTTATTTAAAATTATTGACGCAAAACATATTCTTACAGAACTTTTAGTAGTTTCTAAATTAATAAAATATGATACAATATTATTTTATGATACTGTTATATATATTATTTGTTGTTAGTATTATTTAGTTGACATTACATAATCTATGGGACATTTTTTGGAATGCATTTTCTATATTATTCTATTGCTGTAATACGAATGCGTCACAATAAAAAAAAACTATTGTAACAGTTAGTGCGTCATATTTTACAAAGATGTTGAACGAATTAAATAAAATTGTGGCCTTACAAGAAATATTTAATCATGTTGAAAAATATTTTGTATGAATTTTATATTACACATTAAGAGTTACGCTTCTGTATGTACATGTCTATTGTCTATGCTGTATTACGTAATCGAATCATATGGATGTTATTTCGTTTTTAAAATGGAAATGAATGATTTATTGAGCTTATATGTAGTTTTATTTATCGTAGTTCAGATGATATAATGTGAACGTGGTCTAATGCACTGTTAATGAATACTCATGTGTGTATTATAAATGACAGCCTCCATGGTGCAGCGGGCGAGAAGCCGGCTGCGAAGCGAGCGGCTTTGGGTTCGATTCCCGCACCGAGATAAATGTTTGTGGGATCCACAAATATTTGTTTCGGGTTTAGGTGTTGCGGGACAGCAAGTCACTCATTGTTCTTGATACCCACGATACAGGTTAGCTTAGTGTGGGGTCAGGACTATGTATGTGTCTGTAGGGCGTATTTTATATATTTATGTAGCACTGACCCTACTGCAAGTGGGATAAGGGCAGGTGGAACGGTGTGTATTATAAAATGCAATATGCGCAAAACAACTTGGCCGGAACTGAAGTTAACTCCCATCACTATTTATTCCCTGAAGACATGTATCTCTAGCTATGGTTGTTACAGCGAAAAGCGAAATATTTTTTTTAAAGCAACATTCATGGATTTTTTAAAGCTAGTAACATTTAGGTTTATACTGCTGAACTAAGCATAAAGGTAGCCATCTTTATAAATATAGTTCATGTATTAAAGAACTATATCAGTGAACTAGTTTGTGTCTGAGAGTGGTCCTTCGATCTAGATCGTTCGTTAACTACATAAGATTATAAAATTGGCTAATGATAACTAATTCTACAATTTGTATATTGGCTAGATAGCTTGAGGTAGAAAGTTTTAAGTAAATAATACACTGTATACCAGTGAAACAGTTATATTAAAACTGTCATGATGCCAGTTTGCTGATGTCTTCGTACTGTACACCCATCACCAACCTGCCTCGTAGAAGACCTTCAGATATCTGCAAGTATAAAAAAAATACTATTAAGGAGATGCTCTCGGCTGTTATTTATATGAGGTATTTATATTGGAATGTATATGAGGTAGCACAGGCTAATAAACCTTGCTCAGTTTTGGAATATGGCTCACTATGATGATAGGCTCGCCCTCTGTCACACCTTGAACAAACTGTGGGTGCAATGGTTCCACCTCTGTCTACCCCAGCGGGCACACTAGCTAGTGTTGGCTTATGCATAATGTAACAGATAATTTCCAAGTGGTAAAGCCAAGCTAAAGACAGTTTTGTCTACAGCATGAATGGGTCGGCTCGACGGTTGATACCACTATACCACAGAAACGGTCATGAAGTACCGTTGCTGTTGCGTTTTGTTGGGTGAGTAAGATATCCGGAGGCCTAAATCCCCGCCCCTTCCCAATTCCTTAATTATCCCTTTTCCTTACGGTCGCCAACACGTCCATTATACTTTAGGTACACGCTGTGTATGTTCAGATGCGGTGGAGATCACTTGCCATCAGTCTCAATAGCTCGTTTGCGAGGCCTCTTCTATAAAACAATTACCTCAACATCACAGCAGAATTTGTCAGTGTGTATGTCCTTCAACACACCGATATTGCCTCGGTACGCGCCGTTCACGATCCGTACAACACGGCCCGGCGACGGTATCACTGTCTCCAAGTGGTTCTGTAATTTTTTATTACGATCATGGGTAAATTAATTGCAACCTTATTACGGGGTATACCGCGTGTAAGGGAAACGCTTCCAAAAACTAAGAGATGGTAGTGCTGAAAAACGAACATGATACCACTAAAAAAACTCGCGCCGGTCGTAACCATGAGCGTCAGCGGATTTTGTTTCCTAACGTTACATTTCTTCTCTATTTAAAAAAAACATATTAACGATATGATATGAATAACCGCTGTGTATATCTATACAACAGTCTAAACATATTGCTGCGTGAAAAATAAAAAAGGTAGTTTTATTTAGTGATATCATGTCCATAATCACCAACAGCATTCTTTATGGTAGTCATGTCCGTAGCATTCCACTGTGTTGTTCATAAATCGCATTCCGCGTTCCTTTGTGTGTCCTGTCTGTATTGGATGTTTGAATGAAATTTCATTATTATAAAGAGGTTTTTTGGTAAATAGCGTGGCGATACATGAGAAAAACATAACGAACCGTAAAAAAGCAATCAAAAGGAACCCTTACGACTGCGATCCCGTAAAAAAACGTAGAGAATTCCCGTAATGTATTTTACACAATGAGCGCGGAGTGCAGATGCGTCCGAGACTTTGCGTTATGATACATTATGATGAGTGGAGGTGGTGCGGCGTGCCTGCGGTATGTGTGCTACCACTCAGATTTGTCTATTTCCGCCGCCAAACAACAGTGTTTACACCCTGTTGTGTTTCGGTTTGAAGGACATTAAAGGCAGTGAAGTTTAATTTATCAAACACATTTATCTTCACACAGCACTCCCCGCTGAACAATCACTGCTCAGCGGGGGGTGGTATGGACTATCGAGACGAAAGTCGCAGGTTCGAATCCAGCCCCAATTGCATAAACCTCTGACTTTTCCAAGTTATGTGTGTATTAATTCTTAATTATGACTTGCTTTAACAGAGAAGGAAACATCGTGAGGAAACCTGCATAGCTGACAAGTTCTTCATAAGAATTTAGAAGGTATGTGAAGTCTGCCAACCCGCATTAGGCCAGTGTGGTGGACTTAGGCCTAAGCCCCCTTAATTAGTAGAGGCGGTCCGTGCCCAGCAGTGGGACGTATATAATACAGGGCTAGTATTATTTATCTTCATGACATCAGACCATGCCACCTCTGCATAAAGAGAATGCTTGAGCTACAACTCATATTTTTGAATACATATAGTGAAATGAGATGACTTACCTGATCCAACTTGAGTTTAACATTTTCATCGACCAGTCTCACTTGCGCCGCGTATTTATCAATCACTTTCTCTATAATGCCTTTCCGTTTATAATACTTGTCTCCTAATGATTTTGTCACTATTTTTACAATTATGCCTTCTGTGAGCCAGTGGTCTTTCCTAGAAAACGGAATTTGAATTATATTGTGGATAATTATTAACTTTCTATAGTCCTCAGTGTTCAGTTCAATTAAGTTTAATAAAATTGGTGCCGATTGATGATGTCCAATCAGTTTGCAATGCATCACACTAAAACACTATAAACATAACCTTCTCTTTAAGTATGCAATAACATTTAATTACAACAATAGTAAATTTATTTTATATGTATTAGATGTTTTTTTAGGGTTACGACACAGAGTAGTCAATAGTGGTGATCAATTAGGCATAACTTTATGTCGCGTTTACAACCTCTCTATAATAGAAACAAGCAAAATATTTTAAGCAGAGGGCAGCACTAATTCATACTAATATAAATGCAAAAGTAACTGTCAGTTTGTCTGTTATACTTTCAGGGCTAAACAGCTGAACGGTTTTTTTACAATGAGGTAGATTATGTCTTGGGGGATTACCTGCAATTTTTTGACCCAAACGACATTCACGCGGCGGTTTCACGAGCAAAATCTAGTACACTATAATTTCTAATACACACCTATTAGCTTTCTCCTTTGCCCTTTCCTCCATTTTGATTATTTCGTCAAGTGCTGTCTGTTTGCTTTTAGCGTCTTCTGTCTTCTGCTTCTTAGAAGAACTTTCATCTTTGCTTTTTATAGATTTTAAGACAGATTCTTTTAAATCTGGTTTTTTATCTGAAACATTCAATTGTGTGATGATGTGATGAGATTCATGATGTGATAACGGGCAAGCCTATTGACATATGAAATCTAAACCTGAGTGATTTTTTCAATGTGAAAACTAATACACATAATGCACCTTTATAGACAAACCGTTACTAAACGAAAATATAAAATTAAACCACAACTACTATAAACATGATATTGCATTTAGCCAGTAAATTCAAAATTAGCACCATCTACCTCTAAAAGTGGAATTTTTATGAAAGTGTAAAATTCATCAGAAGTTTATGTAATTTTGAAAAAATGGCATTAATAACTCTATTCTTGGAAAATTTCGATTAGTAACGGTTTGTCTTTAAAGGTGCAATTATTGTGATTTCCCAAATTGGGATTTAAACCCAGAACCTCACTGAGTAAGCTGCCTCTAAACCAATGACCATTACGTATATATGGCCACTTTAAGCATACCTTCAGTTTTCCTCTTCATGTTAAGACTAAGTGTGACCCTCTCTTGACTGCTCTCCCTCTTAAACTCTGTGTATGTTGGCTCTTCAGATATGGTGCTCTCTTTCTGTCCGCGTTCAACTTGCTTTTGTATGAACTCAAGCATTCTCTCCTGCAAAGAGTAATATATGAGATATGTCAAGGAACCTGAAACCTTACTACAGTGCAAAAGTAATGAACAATTAATTCATACATACGCACTCGCCTGTAATCCCCGAAGGGGTAGGCAGAGGTGTAACCAGTACACCCATTTCGCCAAGCGTATCTCCCTCCAGCGAAAGCCAGTTGTATCATATAGCCTTAAGTTTCTATTGCTGCATTTTTTGTATTAAATATTTTTGCTCTACATAAAGCATAATTGGCAAAAGTTTTAAATTATAGTCTATCAATGTTTTGTATAGTAGGTAATTGGGATTAAAAATAATTAAAATCATGGTCTTCAGCAATCTTTGAATACTTTGAAAACATAGGCAAGTGTTGGAATATGTTATATTAGAATATGGTTTTTTTTATGAATGACCAGCACCAGATGCCCGTGCATTCATTGCATATTCATACTAATTTGTAAATAAAACCAAACATTCTCAAAGAGCATAATTTATGTTGTTATTCTATTGTCTAGTTAGTAAGGTTTTACAATTAAAATAAATAAATTATTCTATCAACCTGATCATCTTTATCCATCTTTTCCTTCTTTGCTTTAGCTTCCTGTGCAGCAATGGCTGCTGGATCCCTGTCTATATATGTCACAAACCATCCCTTTTCTGTTTCATCAACAACACATTTACTCTCCCTTCCCAACCACTTCACAAAGTCTGTCAACGTTTCCCATTGAGTTGCATTCATGTGAAGATGGTCTCTGTAAGATAAAAATAAATAAATAATTTTTATAATTAACTTTTACACTTTCAGTACAGTATGTACACTGATCATAATGGTACAGCTTATTGTACACAAACAATCCAATCTCTACTGATTAATGATGAACTATAAGATAACAACTACAAAGGACTAAACAACTAGATGACATTTAATAGCCATTTTTAATAATCTATCTTAGTTTGTTTCTCGGGATAGATTTCACAAATGAGCCAATCAGAATACAGTGTGCAGGTTACGCCTTCAAATGGCTTAGTCTGATTGGTTGATTTCTGACATCTATTCTGATAGTCCAATTAAGATTGTTTATTGAAAATGGCCATAAGTGGTGTAAAACTAGGTTTACAAACATACTACTGACACTATCAACTATACTGGAGATAAATATTAATAAGCATGATGTCCACTATAAATAAAATAAATACACTTGCCACTAAGGAGAGGCTAGTTCTCTGCCAGCTAATGAAGTATCAATATACCAATAACCCAGTGTTAACTTTGTGTATAAATAGTGTTTACATGTTGGGCGTAGAGATGGTATTGAAGGCCAGATAGAAATACTACAAAATAAGAATCACTATTGGAATCCCCAAAATAAATAAAACAAAAGCTGAACTGAGTTCGAATATACACTTTCTTCTCTTGATCAAATAATGTAAATTTTATTGTAATACCTGTTTGAAATGTAATCCTGATACACTTTATTAGCATTGACTCTCTTGGTCCCGAACTGGCGATGCAACAGCTCTATGTATCCGTCCGCGAACTCCTTCGAGAACTCGTCGATGTATTTAGATGCGTTGTCAGCAAACAGCAGCAACTGTCTCTGGTGCGACTCCGACATCGTGTGGCATTTGAAACCGTTCTCATCACGGCACTGTTTCTGGCACATTTGGCAGTACCAGCGTAGCTTCTGCAAACCTTTAGCTTTTATTTTGTTCGCTATATACTTCGGAGTACCTTTTTCTGCTTTTCCACCCATTTTTTGGCGAGTTGTTCACGTTTTAGCTCGTGGCCACTTTTCTGTAGTAACACTTGTTATTTACAGTAATTTATACAGAACCGTCACCACAACAAGGAAAACAAGTTATTACAATGGAATACGTGCATGGTTTAATTAAAACTGATCAAAAAGAAAAAAATCACTGACCAATAATAGAAAAAATGATTGTCAACAGCGTCAACACTCAACAGAAGCTCAACCACAGATTAACTATTAGTTACTACGAGCTCAACCGTAGAGGGAGAATACCAGAGAAATTCATAGCTTTTGTCGCATTCGCACAAGAAAAAGAGCTACTTATGGTGATATCGTATAAAAGAATGAAACAGAACGATCATATTTCTTGTTTCATGACGAATGTTTAGTATTTGAAGTATATCAAACTACTTGCATAAACAAAGTTTGACAATTGACGTATAGTTGTCTATTGTCTTCCTGGTAAAATAAATTAAATAATTAATAATTATTGAAGTAAACGCCGACTTACTATTTATATAATTTTCGAAGTAACCATGGTGCCGTGTAGCATTTTAGGGTGTAAAAGTGATAGTGGATGGAAAATTCCGGACTTATCTTTTCATTCGTATGTATACCACGCTTTATCAGTAATAAAGCGGTAAAAAAATATATTATTGTTTTTAGAGTATTCTTGCATTAATCAAAGTAAATATCATATAATAAAATTTATAACCAAACAAAATTACTCCGTTTGGTGGTGCCGAAATTTCAATAAATTATTACCCCATATTATGGGAAATATTAATTTTGCAGTATGCATTTAATAATAAAATTAAATATAAGAAATGTATTAATGATGTATGAAATTACTCGTTTCAGTTTTCCTGAAGATAATGTTTTACTGTAGAATTGCATTGTGTCAACGTAAGACATTGATATTGGACATCAAAACCATCATCAATAATTTTTAGCAACATTTAGAGAAAAATGTATTATTCAAAAAGAAGAAACTGACTGTACTGCTTTGTAATGCTGTACCTATTCTGGTAAATATTTAGTTTAAGCATGTATAGCAATAATCAATAGAAAAAGTACCTAAATTAATTATATTTTAAATATTATTTTATTTATTAGGATCACAAACCGATATATAATGGTATTTATATTACAGTAAAGGCTTTTTAATATAGCAATGGTAATTCTTGTCACAATAATAAGTAACCACATAATAAGAATTCAAATATTCAGAAAATACAGTTAAATTAAATACGCACTCACGCCTGTTTTCTCCAAACGGGTAGGCAGAGGTGTACCTAACTAGTATACCCACATTTCGCCTAGTTTATATTCGTCCCATGATGTGATAGGAGGCAAACTTTATCGCCATACCGGGCACAATTCCAGACTCCGGGCTGATACTAAGCATAGCATGATAGAAAATCCCATCCCGGGAACTTTGCCCGACCCGGGGATTGAGCCCAAGACCTCAGCACAGCAGTCGTACCGCGTACGCATTACAACTGCGCCACCGAGGCAGTCGAAAATGAAAGTAAAAAATTCTAATTTACGTTACAGATCAATAATATAAACTTTTGATTTAAATAAGTTATAACCCATGTTTTTTTATGGTATAGGCCGGCAAACGAGCAAGTGGGTCACCTGATGGTAAGTGATCTCCACCGCCCATGTACGCCTACAATATCAAAAGAATCATGTGTGCGTTGCCGACCTTAAAGGAAAGGGATTGGGAAGGGGAGGGGGTTTGGGCCTCCGGGTATCTCACTCACCGTACGAAACGCAGCAGCAAGCTGCTACTTTACGCCGGTTTTCTGTGAGACAGTGATAATGACCCGGACGAGCCGGCCCATACATCCTGTAGACAAGTGTCTACAGCGTGGCTCTACCACTCTAAGTTTGGTCCATATGTTTTGAGTTTAACATTTTTAAAACTATTATGATGTACATTGACCTGCTTCAAACTGTAATGGTGTACATTTTATAGACAAATAAATTACTAAGGGAGATTTCTCACAAACTACATACAGACCATCGTATGCGAGAGGCCGTCTGGGTGGGTATCACCGGTTTGTCTATTTCTGCCGCCAAGCAGCAGTGTGTTACTACTGTTATGTTGTTATGTTATTGTTGAAGGACATTGACGCCCGCGCCAGTGAATTTACTTGGCATTATGACACAACACCTTATGTATCTGGGTGACGAGCGTAGTTCAGTGCCATGTAGTACTTCATAATTCGAGGTTCTTATCACCAGGTGAGTGACTTGCGCGTCTCATCTAAAGCTAATAAAAATAATATTTAAATAATAAAAGGTAATTGAAAATAACCATGTTGTATTATTTACTCACAAAAGCAAGAACCTATTATTTCTCAAGAAATTGTAGTACATGACGTCACGTAATAAAACAAATTGTGGGGTAATTTGTTTTTGACACGGTAACCCTCGAAATTTTACCTATCCTGTGTCTCTTTCTGCGACACCTTAGGTAGGAGTCTATTAGATACTCAGTCAACGAGCTCAACAGGCAATGTCCATTTTTTTTTGTTTAAATTTTCCCTTCTATGGGAAGACAAAGAATTCTAGCCCATACAGCCTCGTCACTAGTTATTTATTTAAATTCGGATTTTCCAATTATAAAACACGGGTGTGACCGATTTCAAGGCCTTGTTGGAGTTTTAGTGATAGGTAATTCCTTTCAATACGATGCTTCTTAGACAACTTTTTCCAAGTGAATCGAACGCACAAGGTCCATAAATACTCTTGATCAAGTCACGCAAATTCACTTAATTCAATGTTTCCATTCACTGTTCATCACCATCAATATTTATTGCACAAACCACATCATTTTTAAATAATTAACACAACTTTAAACTAGTTTAGGAAATATTTAAAATATGATCGCCTCTGTACTGACAGAATTCCCGCCAAAACTTCTGTTAAAATAAGTACGTTCATTGAAGTTCTTAACCATGCAGCCTAGATATCCATTGACATTGGCAAACTGCAAATGCAGAAATGTACCTAATTATTTGTTCTAATTTCTTGTAGGCTATCCCGTCAGAGAAAAACGCTGCAAGCGCCGAGGATAAACCAAAAACAAATCTGCTACCAAAATATAAATGTATCTAAAGTCCAAAGAAATTCGACATGGGACTAAATCTAATAAACCACATGAAGCTCAACCACGGAGACTGTTCTGACTGGAGAGAGAGCTCTCTATGCCAAATATTTATGTGTGTAGTAATCCTATACTATAAGGTCAGGGACGCGAACCTGATTATTCTGGTATTATGGGCGTACATGGGCGGTAGATATCACTTATCACCAGGTGATCCACTTTCTCGTTTGCCGGACTATGCTACAAAAAAAAAACTTCAACCGCCCTGTACTTCTCCAGGGCCCATTGTTTCTGTAAACAATGATTAATTTCTTACATAAAATTTATTAGAGAGTGTACTGTAAACAGTTTTTTCTACAACATGAATGTACCGGCTCGACGTTACCACACTCTCTCAGAAAACCGACGTTTAATATCTGCTTGCTGCTGCGTTTCGTAAAGTGAGTGACTTATGCGGAGAGACAAATCCCCTCCCCTCTCAGACCATTGGTCTTAGCCTCATTTACATCCCTAATTAGGTATCCGTATCTTTCAAGGTCGGCATCGCGTCTATGATTTTGTGGTCTATGATCACTTACCATCAGGCACCATCAGGTGACCTACTTGGTCGATTGCCGCTGTCTGCTTTAAAAAAAATACAAAGTAGATGAAATAACGAATTATTTCCATCCAAGGTGGTAGGCCCCTCGTATGTGAGAGACCGGCTGGGTTGGCACCACCGCTTTGTCTATTTCTGCCGCCAAGCAACAGTGTGTAAACACTGTTGTGTTCCGGTTTGAAGGACATTGAAGCCAGTGAAATTACTGGGCATTATGAGACTTAACACTTTATGTCTCGGGGTGACGAGCGCAGTCCAGTGTCATGCAGTGCTTTGTTATTTAAAGTTCTATGTGGCGTTGCTTCTGTTTATGAGCAGGTGTGGCGCTTACCATCCGGCGAGCGACCTGCTCGTCACGTTATTCAAGCTAAAAAAAATAAAAATCAGAAGGCTTCGAATATTATTTTTACAGTTGAGCGTATCTAGTATATATTTCATAATTTATCAGCATGAAATAATACAAAGTCATCTACGTATTTTTTTTATTGTGGTGTGATATTTTAAAATTCAAGCGAACTTAGAGCACTGTTTCCGCAGCGGCGGTGGCGGCATACGCAGCGACGCGACGCAGCTCTTGGTCGCAGACAGCTCCTTTCTCAGTCGTACAATGTCGAGCTCAGCCTGTCTCTTACGCTGGAAATACACTGTTATGATCGATTACATTGTTTTATTTTTCAACATAGCAAGGATTTAGCGAAGTTTTCAAGTTTTATTAGCGAGACAAGTTGGTCGCCGGCCTGATGCTAAGCACCTTCTAAGCGCTAAGCGCCATGCCTGCACATAAACATTAGTACACCAGAGCACTGCATGGCACTGCACTGCGCTCGTCACCCCTTGACATATTTAGATATGAAGTCTCCTAATGCTCAGTTACACTGGCTTCACTGACTTTCAAACCGGAACACAGCAGTTCTTACACATTGCTGTTTGGCAGTAGCAATAGGTGAAGCGGTGGTACCTACTACCTACCCAGACGCTAGACAGTAAGAATTATAAAGTCGCTCTGTCGCCAGTATTGTCATAGTACAAAATGAATAGGCCAGCTCAACCGTAGAGGTACCACTTATTGGGGGGCTAGAATGTAGCGTAAATACACGACACAAACATTCGTGTCGTTTGATTGTGATTGGTCAAGCAATCAACGTATCAACGTACGTTATACGAATCAAAGCTGAGACGACGCGATGGAACGTTTTGTATTTTTGCATTCTAAGGGGACAGTACCGACCTGGGTAGTATCACTCAGTGTTACTAACCATCAAACGACCCCTATGCTTGTTTACCCCTTATGGAAATTAAGGATTAAAATAAGCTTTAAATTGGAACTCCCCTATGAAGAGTTTCCACGAGCTTGTAAGTGACACAGTAACTAAAGTTTTGTATTTTTGTTACTAATTCCTTGCGTATAAACATGCTTAGTACAATTAAACTGCCGGTGTAGGACAAATGAAGTTGATACTCTTTATTATGTGACAATTACTATACCTAACTTAGAAGTAACCGGAAGTAACGACAACTAAACTTTAAAACCAATAGCAAATATAAGAATTAATAAAAAAAGAAATGGACCCAGGCCGTCGTGTCATTAGTTTGTTATAATCTGCGTATGTCGAAGTCTAGAAAAAATACCTTTAGCTCATTAGCCAATCTCGCTTCCACCTGGGCCACCCTCTGCCTCAGTTCTGCGATGTCGCGCATGAGCCGCGCGGCTGCCAGCTTGTTATCTGCCTGTAATAAATATACATTTTACGGCCAATTCCAATAAACAATCCAAATCTCCCGTCGTTCCCACAAATGTAAGGCAAGGTAATTTAAATGTCACTCCTACAAAATATGACATTAGTTTGCTACTTCGATTAATGTAATGTTCTCGGGATCGA
The DNA here is from genome assembly GCA_905332985.1 of Mimas tiliae. NCBI lineage: Eukaryota > Metazoa > Arthropoda > Insecta > Lepidoptera > Sphingidae > Mimas > Mimas tiliae. The sequence continues at coordinate 5,644,228 of HG995238.1, forward strand.
TCTGTTGGTGCGGATTGGAAATGTTTATTGAAATTGGCCCTTTGGCCTTTTCAATTTTGGCTCTTTTTACTACTTTTTAAATCTGTAAAAAGGGCTAAAATGCCGGAACTAGATCTCATCAAAATAGTATCTATCTAGGTAAGAGTTGATCTAGTTCAGTGTAAAATTACCTATGTACTCACCATGGAAATGGCATGCCATGCCTTTTTTTATTAGCTTGAGTAGCGAAACGAGCAGGTAGTTCCCCTGATGGTAAGCGCCACGCCTGTCCATAAACAGAAGCAACACCAAGCAAGAACTTTGATTTACAAAGAACTGCATGGCATTGGATCGTGCTCATCACCCAGAGATATAAGATGTTAAGTCTCATAATGTGAGCCCAGTAATTTTACTGGCTTTAATGTCCTTCAAACCAGAATACAGCAGTGCTTTCCCACTGTTGCTTGGCGGCAGAAATAGACAAAGCGGTGGTACCAACTCAGACGGCCTAAGAGAGACCGACCACCTTGTAAATCCCATTCATCCCACAATACTGTCGATTGGATGTTCGACTACAGAATGCGCATAGATACCGTCAAAGAAATGTACTGCTGTCTTACATTTCTAGACGGTGCGTTCTTGGCCACGTTTCTGCTGACCATGTTGGGCAGATCTGCCACCGAAGTAGGATTGAAAAGATGTTCTGGTGGTGGGGCTTTCGTCACTACTCCTTGTATGGCCTGTAAAAGGTTAACTTTATGTGTAATAATTCTTTGGCTACCTGTGGGCCGCGCATCATATTCGTAATATTTTGCGATTGACTATGTGCTTGAGAAAGGTATATGAAAAATGAACCTGTGCCACAGCAGCCCTGGCGTGCTGCACATGATGAGCTTCTTCCTTCTCCAAATGTCTCTTGAGGTGTTCGATCTCTGACATGATACCGAATTTCTCTTTTTCTAGCCTTAAGTTAGCTTGCTTTAAAGCCTGCAACCATTTCTCGCAATAGGTAGGAACTCAGATACTTCAATTGGCTTTAATTAACAATTGATTATTTCATACAATTTTATCCACATCGAGCCATGCTTTATACTCCGTTACCGAGTACAGAAAATGCTGTGTTCCGTTAACGTTACCATTACGTGGGTACGTAAATAGTCAAAATAATCAATTTGTATCTAACTAATGGCTAATGCCCAATTAAAGCTAATTGACATCTATGAATATATACGGCATTAACCGTTTTATAGGTTGATTTGGTAAAGAAAGAATATAGAGTCGCAATAATCACACTAGTTTACCTTCATCTTTTCTTTCTTCTCGAAATGGCATTCTTCTATTCGTCTTTTTAGCTTCCTTTTCAATTCTTCTAGAAGATTTGTGAGCGTGATGCGGTTGGATTCTAGATCCGCCCTCTGCTGTACTATCTGATTGATGGAGGATAGTAGTTTAATTCCTGGAAAGCAATTTAGAAATTTTGAAGTAGGCCGTAGGGAGACCTCTGTCCGACATTGAGACAGCACAGGCTCGATACGACGTTATACGACGTCGCAAGTCAGCCTCTGTGGCGCAGTGGGCGAGAAGCCTGCTTAGAAGTGAGAGGCCGCGGGTTAGATTTTCGCACCGTGACAAAAATGTTTGTGTGATCCACAAATGTTTGTTTTGGGTCTGGGTGTTTTCTCCCCAGAGGGATTGACACCAGGCAGGCGGCGTAAAAACTACAAATCTGCCATATCTTTCTGTAACATGTGTTAAAATTTAAAAAAGCACATTGCGCCGTTCCCGCTGCGAGTGGGATAAATGCAGGTGGAAGAAGAAAATAAAATAATTTGGACAAAATTAAGCTCGTGATCACATCTAGGTACTTATGTAATAATATCAAAAGCTATAAGTTTCGTCCCGATTATTGTGTTATGAATACTCTTATAGATTTGCGAATTGCGAATCATAATACATAACAATTTAGGGAGCTAGAACTTTCAACTTTCGCTACGGTCTCTCAGTACGAGTATCTACATGCATGAGTTGTGATAATTAGAATATATTATTTTATTGTTAATCTGGATTCTGGAATAGTATTTAGTCACCTTGGTCACTAGTCAGGATGGCCGAGCGGTCTAAGGCGCTGCGTTCAGGTCGCAGTCCACTTCTGTGGGCGTGGGTTCGAATCCCACTTCTGACAAGGTTTTTGTTAAATTAAACTAAATATAAACTACATATTGTTTTTATAATTCTATTTCTAGTTCTATTATTGCCGATAGAGCCGCCTAAAGTCAATTGTGAATTATCACAGATATATGGTGGGTGCATTGTGCATTGGCGCTATATTTCAATATTGATATCAGTTCGTAACTTATATTGCCCTATTTTTTTTCTCTTCGGCTGACAGACGACTTTGTTCCTAATAGGCCTCTCTAGAGTAAAACTGTTCTGTGCTCTAGGGCCTAGGCTACAGTTGCAAAGATTTATGTAGGCAGCGCCACCTTAGGCGGCCCCATAAGTAATTAGAGTTTGGGACTCTTTTTAGCCGAAAGAGGGGCTTCTCAGTTACAGTTTTTAAAGCAAGCGGTCATAGCCTAATAAACAAAGTTTTTTTTATTTTATTTGTTCTGAGTTACAGTCGTCAGTTTTGTTTGAAAAGTAGGTTTCTGCTTTTCTAGGCTTTTCATATAAGGATCTCAAATCTAGTAAACACGGAACTAGTTTTATCATTTATGTATCAGGGCAGGAGCTCTAGGCCTGTGCCCCGCATGCCAATGCACTAAAGAGGGTAAGTATACCTAATTTGTAGGTATTTTATTGTCATACAATCTGCGACCTGAACATCAACTTTCTTTTTGGCAATAATATTTCACTCACGTTGCTCGTTGAGACGAAACCTCTGCGCAGCTGGCTGAAAATGGCAAGCGTCAGGACTCGGAGCTCCGGAGTCGTCTCCAGGGTACGACTGCGGTCCATAGTTCTGCAGGCTTGAGTCCGCCGAGTCCTAGGAAAAACTATTGCTCATTTTGGGTACTGTGTTTCAAGAATTTTTCAAAATTGTAAAACATGAAGTATGCCTTTTTGTACCTAAGTAATCAGCACAATAGTGACGAAGCCTAGAACATACCTTAGACATGTCATTTTAAATCATTTTGCTAATAAATATAGGTACCTACTACATATAGGTATACTACTAAATATAGGTACTCGAGCAAGTCTTACCAAGTGATCTCCACCGCCCATGAACACTTACGAGAAAAATCACAGAAAAGTTGCCGACCATATAGGAAAGGGATTAAGGGTTTGGGAAAGGGAGGGGGATTTGGGCCTCCGGATATCTCACTCACCGTACGAAACGCAGCAGCAAGCTGTTACTTTACGCCAGTTTTCTGTGACCCTTAAATTAGGCATGCCGACTTACTTTAGTTCAGATTTACTATAGTGACGCCTTACCAAAGATTTATATTTAGGCAGATCATCGCTGGTGAACCTGACACTATGATGTGCATTTCTCGCCAACTTCTGGCCCTGGTGTAGGATCTTCAATGCCATCTTGGAGCAGTCTGAAAAGTTGTTTATCTTTTGTAGGTACCTTATATTAAAGGCCTAACGCCCGAATATGTATCGCAACTCAAGCATTTTTAAAGATCGTGTTACACATGTTATGTGCCTCTTATCTGTCAAATCCATATGAAAATAAGCAGTTCTTAGGCATTTGATCGTTGAGTAGCGTTTCAGTATTTGGACGTAAGGTCCACTAAAACATTTGCAGATGATACAACTAACAAGGCATGGGTATAGGTACTCAGGGTTTTATTATTTATTTTACTAACCCTCACAGACGTCACTAAACTTCCCAGATACGAAGGATAAATAATTTTCTGTAGTCAGTAACGGTACATAACTGGCAGTGAATGTGGAAATAATCGAATTTCATGGTGTAATATGCGGGGAGCGTGTCGCCTTATCGAGCATAAATTCCAGTCCCGATTTCATTAATTTAATTGTCTACGTACGAGTAATAAACGAATTATAAAATTTTGTGAAAAAGCTTACCGAATAGATTTCGCGCTGATCGGCACTCCCTGCGACGGATTTTGCATTTGATCTTACATTTGCTATGGTTGTGGCGGATATTTCGTATTTCGCTACAGCGTGTTGCGTTTTGCCAGACCCTTATTTGTTTGCGCCCCGTTCCCAGTCCATTTTATGTTTTTGAATGGTAGAGCCACGCTGTAGACATTTTAGTCTACAGCATGAATGGGCCGGTTCGACCGGGGCATTACCACTGTCTCACAGAAAACGGACGTAAAGTAGCAGCTTGTGCTGCGTTTCGTACGGTGAGTGCGATATTCAGAGGCCCAAATCCCTCTCCCCTTCCCAATATCTTAATTATCCCTTTCCTTTAAAGTCGGCAACGCGCCCATGATTCTTCTGATATTGTTGGTGTACCTACATGGGCAGTGGAGATCACTTACACAACTGCTCATTTGCCAGCCTATATTTAAATTAAAAATAATTAGCTGACTGTCATTTTGGTGATGAGTGATGATATAAAAAATTGTTTACTTTTCTAATGGACCCCAATTAGTGTGTAGACGACCCTTTTGACATGCCGGCAGAGTTATTACATATAGCAAATTTTCAGCTCCCATTGATCACTTTAATATTTTCAGTTAATAAACTCTTTATCAGAGTTAATTATGAAACTACTAGTTTTTGCTTGAGGCTCCGCCCGCGTGAACGGCCTCTTTCGGGATAAAAAGTAACCCAAGTCTTAATCCAGATCATGGTCTACCTGTGTGCAAATTTCATGCAAAACCGTTCAGCCGTTAAGGCGTGATTGACTAACAAACATCCAAATTCACAAACTCAAAACATTCACTTTCACATTTATAAGAGTAGTAGGATTACAATATATCCTATTCTGCAAAGTTTGTCTTCAAAATGAAATAAAGTAAACATGTAACAGCCTGTATGTGTTAACAAGCCCGTACTTGGTACGGGGGCGCGTGTATCGTAAAAAATAATATCATAACCGGTACATTTTGCCAATGGGCTGCCATGGTGGACGGTTCATACCAAATGCACACATTTCCTATCTATATTTATTTTTAGTAATGTCCCTCGCGGTTTCACCGCAGGCAGTTTACTGCTCTGCTCCCATGGGTAAATAGCGTGATAGGTACATATTATAAGCCTTCCGAAATAAATTCTTTAATCACTTTGCTGACTTGCATATCCAGTCCCCATTCTTTTTAGTTTAGAAGAAATAAGCGGAAAAACATATAGACGCAGATAGTAGGTAACTTTGTTTTGTAAGTACTATGTATTGAAGTAAATAGGTACATATAGTTGTCCCACTATAACGCGTGCTTTTGTGCTTAAATTCATATTAATTGTGGAAGAAGACCTATCATAATATGTAATGTCGTCGTACGTCTTTAAAAACTGTCAGCGGTATGTAGGTACTGCGGAATCTTGGCGACCGCGACACTCGTATTTCGATAAATTTATTTCGAGACTTGCTACATATTACATACATTGCTTGTCCGTTTGACAGTGGTTCGGCAAGCTTGAATTTACTGCACCGCCGCACGCTACCCTGGTCACGCAGCTCAGCCCTAGACGACTGACTGTTTTGACATTATATGATTGCATATTTGTAGATATCTTCATCAAAACTCTTTGTCTTCATCTTTATGTGAGCAGAGGTTACGCACTTCTCAGATATAATAAGTAAGTACTACCGTATCCTCGACGCGGTACGCAGAGGCGCAACTAGTGCATCCATAGTTTACCGAGCTTATTTCCGACCATGATGTGATAGAGGGCGAGGTATCGCCCTACCGGCCACAAATTCTAATCCCAGGCAGTTCATGGTTTTTAAATCAAAAACTCTCGAAAAAACTAAAAACTTAAAATATATCATATATACTTAATTAAACAATTTTGATTGCTTAGTACTATATTACTAGTGATTGATACCACCGACTAAAAATAGCTTAAGTTTTATTTTTAGCTATTTTTGTTAAAAAGATTTTATTTATCAATTTGTTCGTGAAAGAATTATCAAAAATTGTGCATAAAGGGTTTTTTATCTTCCATCCTCGATTCCACGCCCTTAGGGGTAGAGTTATTTCTTTAAATGCGACTACTACCGCGCCGCCGTAAACCCTATAGAATACAAAAAGATTCATCCAAATCGGTCTACATTTTTTTTGCGTTAGCTTACATACAAAAAACAAAATACAGACGGTCCTCAACCTTCGTTTCTTTGAGATGGTTAAAAACTTAAACACTAATTGTGATTGCCCGACTTAGGAATAGTACCCACGACCTCACGGTTCACAGGTACGCTGCCACTGGACTAATGAGGCGATTATAAGGGGAACAATAATTTTTATTAGTTTGAATGGCGAGACGTCCGGGTCACTCGCCTTATGGTAAGCGCCACGCCTGTCTACAGAAATTTGAAGTATAAAGCACTGCATGGCCATGGATTGCGCAAGATCATCCCGAGACATTAGTTGATAAGTCTCATAATGTTCAGTAATTACACTGGCTGGACATTGATGTCCTTAAAATCGGAACTCAACCGTGATTATACACTATTCCTTGGCGGCAGAAATATACAAAGTAAAAAATATTTCAAATTTACGAAGGACTTTCAGTAAGTACCACAAATCCCTATCTAACCACACAAATGACAAACATGTACGTATGCGGAAATAGAACCTGCAACATCGGGATTCGTGTGACTATTTTAGTTTATCCACATAGTCGGTATTCACTTTCCTGCAGACACAGAGTACGGGTCAGTCCAGTGCGTATTACTTAGTGGGAAACGAGCCCATACCTACATTATTCGTTGAATAATCATGCTGCCTGAAGGTGAGCCTACCAGCCTACCAACCTATGTACTCAAACACCATTCGAATTTTCGTCCAATGTTTTTAGTACAAGAAACTACCACCATATTCGCATATGGATACAAAAAACACAAAATATTACCTGACCTATTTAAACCGGCCTACCGGTTCACTGCAATGGTACTTGACAAAGGAACTTATTGTGATTCTTCAACGTCACTTCTCGGCACAGAAAACACACACATTGAGTAGATTGAATAATGAAATAGAATGTGAACTAAACTACAGGTAATTTATGTACCTACAATGCAATTTTCGTCAATAATTCCTTTTCTCGTAAGAGATAAAACAAAGTAACAGAATCTCCATTGTGCAGGACAAATGTATATAGAGTAACGTATAATGTTTTATTTTAATTTGCCATTGTATAACGTGTATAACTTTATAATATTGCCTAGTATGTTTGTTTCAGTTATGAATCGTGTTGTTACTTACTTGTGTAACTAGTTTCTATTTTATATTAATAGAAATAGTTGTGTATAATTACGTAGCATAAGTAAGTATATAAGATTGATAATGTACATAGGAAATAGTGTTCTGTTTAAGTTTGTTTACAGGAAAGCAGAGGGCGCTGCAAAATAAGCACCGCCTCTCCCCGCGCGGGCGCGTGCGCACCACACCCGCCCGCGAGCGCCTGCGCAACGTTCCGGCGTTGTGCGCGCGCTCTGATTGGCCGAGCGCCGGCGCAAAGCGCACTTTTCAGTGCAAAGCGGCTAGTGTACTTTTTAGTATAGGTATCATTGGTTTTCCTGCTCACGCAATCCCGGCAAACCGTTGTGCACCGTACACACACACTCACATACATACAGTCCACATTAACACCTGAGTACCAGTACGGTCGTGCACACCATAATATTGATGATTATCCACGTGACTATTGACGGCGTCTGTCCATATACTCATATCATAAATGCGAAAGTGTGTGTCTGTTACGTTTTCACGGCTAAACTGCTGAACGAATTTAAATTAAATTAGGTAAAGACAGAGGTTATTATACCCTGGGAAGATAGGATACTTTTCATCCCGGAAAAAGATATTCACTCGGGTGGAGTTGCGAGCAAAAGCTAGTAAACTTTGTTTTTCTATATTTTGTAAAACCTCCACGTGCCACCAGCACTGCATATAAGGATGAGGCTATCTTGGCCGTAAAAATAACGTCGAGGGTTAATTGCCTATCCATAGAATATTTACGCTCAGTGTTATTCAGCTATTAACGTGCCATCTGGGTTTGCATCAATAAAACAATATTGTATACTAAAGTTTAGTTTATTCGTTCTCCTGCGAGCGGAGACGGGCGGCCGCGTTGGTGACCCTGATACTGAGCTGCTGCGCACGCTCCACAATCACTTTACGCTTCTTGGAGGAGACACCGTGGGCGATCTCTGCACAGTATTTCCTGTTCTGCATCATGAGGATCTCCAGTTCGCGGACGTTGTGGACGAGCACCTGGAATGGATAAAAAAAAATGTGTTAAATTATAGATTGTTTAAATTTAGGTAACCAGTCTTTTAAAATGGTGTTGATTGGGTTAAAAATATATTGATAGCCATCTCTTACAACCTACGGTAATTTACATTACAGTGTAGTATCATTTAAGGCTATTTCCTATTTAAAAATACTTATTAGGATATACCATGTGATTGATAATTAAGGTGTGCACTTATACGAACAGTGCAATTTGCATGCACCATGACCCACACTTTTTGTGTAAGTTGTATAACATTATTTGCCTCACATAACTATCTGTGTTGAAAAAACAGGATCATCCACAGTCATTGTATCAAATCCAATGACTTAGGCATATATAGTGGAGATTGGTATGAAAATGCAACTGGATACTACCACATTACATAGGTTATTGTGGGAATTGTATGATAATCAGCCTAGCTAGTATCGTCGAATTCTAATAAAATGATGGCTCTATCAGTGTTTGGTGTATGATTTTTGCCAGTGTCAAGGTAGGAAAGACATGCACAGTGAGTAAATATAATTATTTGTCACTGTTGATTGGTATTCATTTAGTATAGTTTGTTCTTCAGTATTGTTCCTTTATAACTAAGTACTTATACATTGGAGCTCATTATTTACTCAACACAAAAAATTTACTGGTTTTTATAGTAGAGGTCAGTAAACTCATTTGCCATATGACACAAAACAGCACACTCATACCTCTGGTGTTTTATAAGACAGTGGCACTATCCTCATTTAGTCAAAAATTTAAATTAACCATACAACAAACGATATCCAAATATTTCTGTCACCGTGCAATTCATTGGCTACATCACACATGTTCATAAAAAAATGAAGTCTTGTCTCTCCTGACAACTAAGCCAATTTAACTTGCGCGGTGTTGTTAGATAAGCAACAAACGTAGATTCAACTTGCAAATGACAAGCATTTGAATGTGGACACACTTATACAAAGATAAATACGAGTCTCTCACCTTGCGGAAGCCATTGGGGAGCATGTGACGGGTCTTCTTGTTTGAACCATAACCAATGTTGGGCATCAAGAACTGACCCTTGAAGCGTCTGCGGACTCTGTTGTCAATACCTAAAATAGATTATTTTGGTCTGATTAGTCAATCAGGTAAAAATGTTTATTCTACAGTGTACTATTATGTTATGGTATTTGAAACTTCCGAATTGAGAGGGGTTAGGCCTTCGTCCATAACACTGGCCTAATGCGGGTTGTTGGACTTCACATACCTTCGAAATTCTTACAAAAAACTTCTCAGGTATGCAGGTTTCCTCACTAGTGTTTCCTTCACAGTTAAAGCAAGCGATAATTAACAATGAATACACACGTAACTTAGAAAAGTCAGAGGTGTGTACTCTTGACGCTGGTTTCGAACTTGCGACTTTCGTCTCAACAGTCCGTGCCACGCACAGCTGAGCTATCGCTGCTTTTTAAACTTAAATACTTATGCAAAATAAATTGAGAATACTATTTTTGTTTTTTTTTTTTTCAAATTAATGTATCTGCCACAATGACCAGATAGCTACACTAGCTATATGGAATAGGGTTCAGCAGAATTGTTCTAGCAAGGTTACAAATTGTAAATATCATATTGAGTATGATACCACAGAGTGCCCTTGCATTTTGCATAGTAATCTGATCATTATCATCATAAGCAATTCATGGGAGCACAACATGTGTTTGTGTACACACGAGTCATTGAAGTATAGTGACTAAGTATACAAAACTTACTCAGATTTGAATGGAAATAGTACATTAACAATAGCCACAAGGCTTTTTATGTTTCATAAGTATAATAATTAAAATAAGTACTAAAATGAATAGAAATCCAAATTGTTCCCAGTTTATCTTACTTTCATAACCTTTAAAATTGAGAGGTTATGTCCTGAGTAAATATTGTTGAAAGTAATTTATATGAGAATATAACAATGCAGAAAGATGCTACTGTATGAATTTTATCAAAACATTTTAGTAAATAATAAACATGGATAGGTTATGTATGTAATGTGGCTAACATGCATGGAAGTTGAAGCGACTTACCTCTTGGCTTACGCCAGTTTCTCTTTAGCTTGTCATAGCGATCCGACTGGTGGCGGATGAATCTTTTCGTCCTTTTTTTGACGATTGTCGGCCTGTATACAGGTCTGATAGCCATTTTGATTGTTTCTGTAAGAAACGCGGCAGTGAACCACGCGGTGACACGGCCGCACGAAAAGAAAGAGGGAATAGACGAGAGCAGACATATCTAGAGTTGGAGTGTGTTTTCGATTATTACTTTAATAATATAATTTCTTTAATTGTCTTTGATATACGACTACATTCTGCCGGTTTTTATTATAGCACATTAGTTTAAAAAATCTAAAATTGAGTATATTGTAAATCTTGTGTAAAAATTAAATATTTGAATGAGTTTGAGATAAATTTATAAATGTTACAGTAACAAATGAATATATTTTCGTTTAAAATAGTTAATATCTTCCGGTTTATTATCTGTGGTAGTCCATAAGGTAAAATTTATGACAGCTGCGTGCACAACGAGAACAAACCGAATTATCTATGCCACAGACGCCAAATGTCGCCATCGATCAATGACATTTTGTGTAGTTGAATTTATTGATATAAAGCGTTAATGTAAATAATAAACAATTTCGTTAAAAAAATCGGCTTCCAGTCGATATGTATGCCAAGGGCAAGGGCTCCACGGTGCCTTCGGACGCTCAGGCTCGCGAGAAATTGGCACTCTATGTGTACGAGTACCTACTGCATGTTGGTGCGACCAAAGCGGCGCAGACTTTTCTGTCGGAAATACGATGGGAGAAGAATATAACGCTGGGCGAGCCCCCTGGGTTCCTGCACTCGTGGTGGTGCGTGTTCTGGGACCTGTACTGCGCAGCGCCGGAACGTCGCGATACTTGCGAGCACTCTTCAGAGGCTAAAGCATTTCATGATTACGGCTTCGTCAATTCTGGATACGGCGTCAACGGAATAGGTCACAATGCCGGCCCAGCACCGCCAAATGATGGTACGTACGCTCAATTGTTGTTAAAAAGCCCGAAATGTATTTTTTTTGTTTGTTCAATTCGGATTAGTAGGGCACGCTGGGTTTTTTCTTGTAACGTAAATAAATGTATCATTCTAGTCCGTGGGAGTGTTTTTCGTATAACTGTTTTCTCATTGATCATCATTCGAACCGTGATATGTGCCAAAATATGTGTGTTTGTATGTCTGAGATGGTGTTCTGTAATTCGAAAGTAGGTACTGCTGCACACACATTAAAAAGTAGGTTATGTTATGTTTATATTTCTCTAACTGTGTACTGTGGCCTATTGGCTTACTAAATTGTATTGTTAAAAATGCTTGTGCCACATATTCTTGTAAATACATATTTATATATTTAGGATGTACTTCTATTTAAAACAAAATATGTAGATGGCAAGGTAGGTAACAAATACATTGATCGATAAAAATATATAAATCTCAGAAACAGCTGTTAAATTCTAGCATAATTTGGGATTGAAAGAATTATAATGCCATCATAGGTCTGTTTGTTATCAGGTCAAATTTCCAATATTTTCTTATTACCTTCATAAAAATGGTAAAATAAATGTCACAAAACTTACTGAAAATAAACATATAACACAATAGAGATGACACTTATATGTAGTTAGATTAGACAAAAAAAATGTTTCAACATGCCCATAAACCTGTTTGATACTCGAGTCAGTATAAAGTGTCAATAACAACAGTTTTAATTAATTGCACTTCTTATTATTGTTATAAAAATATTGATGAGTATGTGTGTAACCATCTAATTTAAAACTAGATTGATTGAGGTCGTCTCTCACCATATCCAATGGATGTCTTGTTTGTCAAGACAATGGTGCAGACCAATATATTATATATAGCACTACAACTTACAGGAGTGAAGCAGTATCATGCACATGGGTGAAACTGCAAGGAATAGCTATTCATGATATAATTTTAAAAATAATTAGAAGTCCTCTGAATAGGGTAGTTTCCTATATTGAATTTTATACATTATTTTATAAGCAACAGAAAATGATACACAAAAGAAACCCTTTTATTAAAACACAATCAAAATTGGTTCAGAAATGTGCCTGCAGTTATGACTTTAAATGTTGGTATGAGGAAAAGTGGGTGCATAGTAGGGATATCTCACTATCTCGCTTGCATGCATGCACCATAATGAACATTTTACACAGTGACATCAAAGTTTGCATCGTCTGTCATTTAACAATTACCTCTTCTACAGGATTTGAATAGCTTCTAACTTATTTCTTTTTGGTTCGATTTATAAAATTCTTTCAGCATTTGATTTTGAGTAACGTAACTTATTGGTTTAAATAATAAAAAACACTAGTCAACTACCCTATTTTAATTTTAAACATATGCATTATTTTAATACATAATCTGCTGGAGCATAAATATAATTTATTTCTTCAGAATAGTGATCTAAAGGCAAGTTGTTGAGCTATACTTTTTTAAATTGTTATTTGTTTATTGAATTTTGTATGTATGTGAAGTTTGCTAAGACCTAACCCTCTTTATTTGTTGAGGAGGCGCTTGTCCCGTAGTGGGATCAGTATTTGTTTATAAACACTCATCTTAAAAAAATATTTGAAAAATATTGCACCTTACTTTATACAAGTATTTTGATAATTGTGCTACTGTAGTGTTCCAGTAAAGATTATATGACAAAAAAAGTGTTCCAGTGATTACATTTTAACTACCAGATAATGTAGAAAGCCAATCAAGGAAATAGCTATTTGACATATGCTTGTACGCACTCACGCCTGTAATCCCCGAAGGGGTAGGCAGCAGTGTAATCAGTACACCCACATTTCGCCGAGCGCATCTCCGTCCCATAATGTGATAGGGGGCGAGCCTATCGCCATACCGGGCACAAATTCCAGACTCCGGGCTGATACTGGGGTATTTCGTAATAGAAAACCCCAATACCACTACCCGACCCGGGGATCGAACCCGAGACCTCAGCGTTGGCCTCAATCGTAACGCGTACACATTACAACTGCGCCACCGAGGCAGGCACATATGCTTGTGTTTTTATTATTCGTTTTGAGTGACGAAACATGTAGGTTGCTCACCTGATGGTAAGTGCCACGCCTGCCCATAAACAGAAACAACACCACACAGTTACAAAGCACTGCAGTGCATTGGACTGGGCTCATCACCCCAAGACATAAGATGTTAAGAGTCATAATGCCCAGTAATAACACTGGAATAATATAATTTTAAAGTAACATTTACTTGGGAATTGTGAAACAATTCCGATTCGTAATGCAAGTTTAATCTTTAAACCACTTTTTACCAAACCGTGTTGTCGTAGAGTGGAACAAACTTCCTGAAAATGTTATGCCACCCACATTAAATAGCTTTAAAAATAGACTCGATAATATCTCCAAATCACAAGACACACACGCATCAGCTCAATAGCTGCTAGTGTGGTTTAAACATATAATAATAATAATAAGTTTAACATCAGCTTCCTCCTGTTTTCCAGGAATGGGTGGCGGCGGCATGCCTCCAGGATTCTTTCCAAACTCTCCGCTGCGGCCGTCACCTCCCGCGCCACACCCAGGATCACAGCCTTCGCCACACGGACCACAGCCACAGCTCATGGGCACGGGACAACCATTTATAGGACCTTGGTACTCGAGTGGAGGGCCACGGGCCGCCGTCAGGATGGGCATGGGCAATGATTTTAATGGACCGCCAGGTAAGGAATTATGTATCGATTTGAATTAAAACTCACGAAATGGATAGAATTACCGAAACAGGTTGCAGATTCGATTACAGACCCCAGGACTTTTTCTTAGTTGGGCACTCTTCTCTTTAACATAGTGGTTGTGTTTGTTAAGATGGTTGTACACGGAGGGTCGTCAACGTCGTCAGTCTTGGCGGCGATCGCAGACCATTTTTTATTGGTGAAATCGACAAAATGAGTCACCTGATGGAAAGTGATTTCCATAACATAAGCAGTCACAATACCTGAAGAAACAAGGACTCGTTGCCAAACTTAAAAGAAAAGGATGATTGGGTATGGAAAGGGTATTTTGGCCTTCAGATATTTTACTCACCATACAAAATGCAACAGCAAGCTGCTACTCCACGTGGGGTTCTGTAAGGAGACAGTGGAAACAACCCGGTCGAGCCGGCGCATTCATGCTGTAGACAAAACTGTCAACAGCATGGCTCTACCACTTATAACTGATCTAGCAATGCTTCTCCATTGTTGATGGTTGATAGGGCTGCGTCTGCACGGAAGTTAATGGAAATTTGTGTTGCCGTTTAAATCACACTAGTCCAGTAAGTAGGAGATCTCCCTAGGGGACTGCTAGTTTTTCCATTGAGCTGAGATGGCTGAAGATATGCTCGAAGAACTTCGTAAGTCTAGTTGAAAATTTGACGAAAGTCTGGTTTTGATTATAAGCTCGTGTAGGATAGACACGTTTGTGCGGAACGCGTTCCACAGGATCTGCAAGAGACTACTCCAACACCACATCTCCAACGCGTAAATTTTGCAGTGGTCTAGGCTTTAAGAATAGTTAAGTCTAAATTGTTCTGCTCACCCCATTATCATTATTTTAGTCTTGTCTTAGTTTTAACAGCAAGGCCGAGTTATAGATTGATCTATCCACAGGACACACACCTTTAACATTTCGATGTAAATTAACATACATATGTACACATTCCTTGTTAATTATTATCGGTTCCTTTAACAGTGTAGGAAAATTGAGAATTCGCTAATAGAATTTCGAAGGTATATGAAGTCCGCATTAGGTCAGTTGAATAACGTGACATTAATAAGGCATAACGTCTTACTCCTGATCCCCTCCTCTTAAATGTGTTCGAATGCAGAATGGAGAATTATTATTCTTTGTGTTACTAACTGATTTGGAATGTTATGTACAGTTATGACGAAATTAATTATGCGCTTCGGTAATCTTTTTTTATTTAGTACCAATATACAATGAATTACTGGCCAACTGATTCAGTCCAGAGAAAAATAAGTACATAAACCATCTAAAGTAACAGGTTTGTATTAGGACATACCATCACACGTTTTTTTTTCGCAAGAGTGCCGAAGAGCATAGTTGAAATCATAGTATTGTATGTACAATATTTATTTATTTAATATGCAGTGTCTTTTCCGGTATAAAGTGTGTCACGAGCAGCGTAGCAGTTGTTTTAAAGGGAGACGGGAGTTGGAGATGATGGGTGAAGTGTAGAGCATAGCCATGTTCATTTCGCGTATTGTAGATATAAGAAATACATAATATTTCTACATACATAATATTTCTTATAAGGTTTCTTAACAATACAATTTTTTTATTTTTCAATCTAATAGGCAAGAAAAACCCTATGATATACAAATGAAAACAACATTGTTGCATTTGGCGATAACGTATCTTGTTCGATATACCTATTTCGATAGTGTTGTTTATGTCTAGGATTTAACACAAAACGGAATCAACATGGCGACACATCGCCGTTCGCCTTTTTCACAACTGTTTCTATTAGAAACCGTTATCCATATCACAACTGTGGTAATCGAGCGGTGCTAAGGTGCTAATATAAGAAAATAGATGTCAACTGTTGTTAAGAGGCAATTTATAAAATAGGTACCTACGTCACGAAAATTTTCGCCTTTTTTGAGCCCTCGTCACAGGGAGTCACATTTTCTGCAACCCGTCTAACCAAAATTACGTTATAAAAGACTAGCAGGTCATTCATCTGGTGTTAATTGGTAATTCCTACCCAGAATCGGAGGCAACCCCACTCAGAACTTTGAATAAATAACAATGCTTCATGACACTTTACTGCACTCATCATTCCGAGGTACAAGATGTTAAGTCTATAATGTCCAGTAATTTCACAATTACCTTCAAACCGGAAAATAAAGTTGCTTGAACGCTGCTGAGAAAGGTTGTCTGGTAGAGATCGCTATTAGCGATAAAACCGCCTATTGTTACATTTATAATTTTGTTTGTTCTTTACTGTTATATTCTGCATGGTGTACAATAAAGTGTTATCTATCTCTATCTATCTATCTATCTGATTGACAGACGAAATAGAGAAATCGATGGTACTTCCCTAGACGGACACTTACATAAATTGTGGTACTCACTAATCGGAAATGATCAGCGAGTTAAGCAACCCCTGGCGCGATCAGTCTATGGATGGGTGACAGCTTAGTGATACTTCAACTTACTTAACTGAGCGTCTAAGTGCTTCGGAGGGCACGTAAGAACTCGGTCCAGTCTGTTATCAACTTACAGCAGTTGTCAAGTCAAAGGCCTTCGGGCAGCTTGAAAACTAGGTTGGCCACTAACTATATTCGTTATAGATAAATGAACTAGATGGTAGAATTATTTTATGCGAATCTATACATGAAGTTGAAAACGTAAGTGCCCTTCTTTGTTGTTGTTGACTGGTTATTGTGTGCAGGTCAAGGAATGATGGGCAACTCTATGGAGCGCGGCGGGTCGGGCGGCAGCGGTCTGCTGGGGGGACCGCGCATGACGCCGCCGCGTCCCGGCATGGGGCCCATGTCACCCGGCGCGTACGCAACGGGCATGCGCGGACCTCCGCCGCAGGGACCAGGTATGTTTTTTTATTGGCTTTCGAAGGTAGACGTGCTGACGGCCCACCTGATGACGTTTATGGTTGTCGTTGTATATTAGCAATACCAAGGACAAAGCCAACAATGAAATGCACTTTTAAGGGCGGATAAAAAGTATGGCATACAGCTGAGAAAACAATATGTAATGAAGTTTATTTCATAGTCTGCAAACATATGTCTCGTTTCTTCTCATTTTTTATCTTGTACACAGTACAGTAAAGTACCTACAGTGCATCTGTTGGTATAAGTACAGTGCAGTCGAAATATAATGTCGACCGTCAAAAGGCGTTGCGTCCCCCAAGGCCCCCTCAAAATGATGCCGACCCGGAGGATTTTGTCACTACTCTATTGTAGTGCACATTTTCAGAAAAATTATGCACAGCTGTGACAACTGACACGTGATTTACTCTTACAAGCTACTGTTACTGTTTGATTCAGGTTGTTCCTCATTTAAAATGATAGAAAGACAGTCTTGTCTTCATCATAAATGGGCTGGTTCAACTGGGTTGTTACCACTTTCTCACAGGAAACCGACGTAAAGTAATGGCTTGCGTTTCTTACTGTGAGTGAGATAGGCCGAAATCCTCTACCCCTTACCAATCCTTTAATTATCTCTTTCCTATAATGTCGGCAACGCGTCCATGATTCTTCTGGTATTGTTGACAGCCTCCGTGGCGCAACGGGCGAGTAGCCGGCTACGAAGCGCGAGGCCGTGGGTTCGATTCCCACACTCATCCCCTTTGAGTGGTTGAGATCACTTACCATGTAGTTACCCACTTGTTCCTTTGCCGGCCTATGCTATAAAAACCATAATACAATTCTGTCTTTTGTCCACATGGTAAGACACGATTATCTTGTGTCGTGGGTATCAGGAACTACGAGATACTTTCGATCTCAAAGCACTCAGAATCGAAACAAATATTTACCGATTACACAAACATTTGTCTCAGTGCGAGGGCGAACTCGCGGCCTCTTATTTTACACTTGGTTACGCACTCACTACGCGGCCAAGACTGTCCATTGGCTCGTATTGTGCAAAATTAATCTTTTTTTTTTATTTGCTTGAATTACGAGACGATCAGGTCGCTCGCCTGATGGTAAGCCTGCTCATAAACAGAAGCAACGCCACACAGAACTTTAAATAACAAAGCACTGCATGCCACTACACTGCGCTCGTTACCCCGAGACATAAGGTGTTAAGTCTCATAATGCCCAGTAATTTCACTGGCTTCAATGTCCTTCGAACTGGAACACAACAGTGCTTACACACTGTTGCTTGGCGGTAGAAATAGACAAAGCCGTGGTACCAACCCAGCCGGCCTCTCTCATGCGAGGGGCCTACCACCTTGTAAATATTGTAAATTCTAGATCTAGAGATCTAGATTGTAAATTGTGTTAATGTTAAGTGCCAGTTGTGGGTTGTATCATTTCTGTACAAAACGGTGTAATTATGTCATAAATAATGATTGATAAAAAAGTGGTTGGTGCAGGAATGCCGCCGATGGGCATGGGTCCGCGCGGCGGTTTCGGCGGCGGAGGGTCAGCGCCACTGAACTATAGCGGCGGGTCCCCCGGCGCGTACGGTCCGCCGCCCGGATCTAACGGACCCCCCGGACCCCCCACACCCATCATGCCAAGCCCACAGGACTCATCCAACTCCGGTGAGTACCGTACCGATACTTACACAACGGATGGGGACACCAGAAACGGTGATACTGCGGTGTGCCGGGGTTATGTCTAGTTGCTTTTGTGTTTAAAACTGTGTTTGATGTCTGGTACCTACCATGGATCGAGTCTAGGTCTCGTGGTGGCAAAGATGTTTGTCGCATGGATCTATGTGCAGAACAAAAAATTTATACTTTAATTACTTAAAATTAAAAATAAAACGATATCACGTATCTACGTATATAATATCTATTATATTTCGTAAAAAGCTTTGTTTAAAATAAACCATGTTTTAAAAATAACTCGAAACTTTTATAACTTCTTGTTTGTTACCGATTGCTCGCTTGTTTCGCCAGACGCCACGGAGTTATATAGTACAATTATTGTATTTAAAAACACAAGCAAAAATAATAATACATGATACATTTTTATTTCTTCCCAGGGTTTTCGTGACTTACGGCTGTTTCAAACTGGCAATGTATAAAAATATAATTATACAAGTAAAAATGTGATAGTAAAAGCTTTTAATACTTTAATAAAAATAAAAATGAATTTACAACAAAAACAAAATTGTGTAATTATTATTGTAATACATAAAATATTCGTACATATTTATACAAACAAATAAAAAGAAACCTCTGCACACCGGAGTCATGTAATAACACATTTTTTTCTTGTGTTTAATCACTTTTGTTATGGCGAACTATATGTCGGGTGGGCTATTCCGATTGATACATTAATTAATTGTAAAAATGTTATTAATATGAACTAACTATAATTATTACGTTAAAATTGTAAATAAGTGAATACTTTCAACTTATTATTCGATTGTAGTTTTCATTTTGAACTTAAATTACAATCGACTATTAGTTGAATCGGTTTCATTATGATAGCCCTCCCCTAATTGTTACCAGACTACGAAAATGTACAGAAGAAAATAATTACCATGGGCCGAAGGCTATTGTTAGTACTTTTTATTTTCTTGAATTACAAGTCGAGCAGGTAGCTTGTCTGATGGTAAGCACCGCGCCTGCCCATAAGTAGCAGCAACACCACACAGAGCTTGGAATTTCAATTTTATAATGTTTTGTATCATGACATTTTTGAAATTGACGATGGATACCGGAAAGCATAACTTTACCTGTAGCACGTAATGTACACATACTGATTAAATATCTTGAATCCTTAAAACCACGGTCACTCTATGGTAATTTGATTTTGAAGTTAGTTCCTTGCCTTTGTTAATTTCGATGTCTGTTAGAACTGATACATATTTTCCGTAGCCTGGTAAACAAATTAACACTCCGTTACCAAACTGCGAATAACTTATAGTACTGAGTGAATTAGAATGGAATAATCCAATTTATGAAATCACTAGATGCATTTTTTGATCTGACAATACTTTACTTTTAGAAATACTGTATAATCAGTTGTTTTAATTTTATAATTTATGCATAGAATTATTATCATAAGTATGAAATTAACATTAGACTATAAAGTATTTTTTTGTGGTAGAGTACAGCTGTAGTCTGTATTATAATTACTTATTGGAAAATTTATTTCGGGACCATAATATCCTGTATCATATTTAAAAGTATTTTTCCAGTGTCTCACACAGTACATAAGTTATTTTACAATAAAGTATATATTTTTGTGTGACATATGTTTTTACATGTCCTTCACATAATTCCCGGGTATACCTATGTATGTGGTCTCTGTATACTATGTGTCTTAAACGCACGTTTATTTTATTTTTGAAATATAAAAAATATAAGTGTAAAAATAAGAAACATAAAACTATTTGTGACGTGGTCGTAAAACGTGGCCATAAAAAACGACGTCACTCGAAATCAGTCGAGTGACAATAATGGCGGGCCAGCGCGGATGACAAGACATTTGACATACAACGTGTTACATACAGATGTGGTCAAATTTAAGCAACGCATAGTGTACGACATAAGTATTTCACCTCCCGTAGTATCAAATCCGATTGTCTTGCTGGGACATAAATAAAGCATTTTCTTTTTTATCAAAAGAGTAACATGCCGATATTCGATTTTGCGAATTCTGTCAGGTGTATGTAACCACCCCCAAATATGACCACACCTTACTGTAACACGTTGTATATTCATGAAAAACGTAGTGCGCCATACTAAATACATACTGTGTTTAATCGTAGTACTGTGTGTAAATGAGTAATAAATCTTTCGCACCGACTACAAACACATTATCTATTGAATGAGTGCTTATAATATGTGACAAAAAAACGTGCCTTCATGACTCGTATATTTATTGTTGTTAAGTTCTTGCCGTCCGTTATATTTGTATTTACACATTACATAATCAGGGGGTCTGACTTAAGTTTTATAGGCTTGGACAATTCATACAAGTAATTTTTGTTTTACGAAACTACTATATTTCCCTCCGAGCCAAAATCGTTGTGTCGCCGAGACACTCATGCCAAGAAATGTCGTTCGAACTTCGAAGAGCAGATTTGTGACGAAAAATATCGTCCAGACATACGGCAAGGAGTTAAAACCTGTGTTAAACAGTATACACATTTGAGTTTTAATGTATAATTTCTTACTTTTTGTTCCGCTTGCTTCGTTCTGGCTTAACCCTTGATTCGTACACGCTTGGGTCACTAGTGTTACGCTTTTTAAGTCCTATCGTATTTCTCCTCTCTATTACCCGTATGTGTTATGCTTTTGTAAAAAAATTAACTATAATAAAAATTCTGAGATTATTAAATGGAAACAAATGAAATAGTAATAATCTAAAAAATGCCGAAGGATAAGATTTTGATCATGTGGCAATGGTGTTGATTTTTATTATATTTGAAATATATACCAACTGTGTCATGATTTGTGAACATCTTTTAAGATACGTTTAATTTCTTTGTTTCCAATTAAGCAACATTTTATGTGTAGGCTAAGATATTTTACACATATAAGTATGTAGCTACATAATATTATTATTATGAAATACGTGAATAAACATGGTTGTAGAATTAAGGGGTATAATTTAGCAGCGTTGCACTGGGAATGTTGGCGGCAAAAGTGAAAACCTTATATTATTATTATCGATCTCGCCTGGACAATACACAAAGTTTATGTTATGCTAGAAGTTTAAGGAAAATGATAGTGTTAAAACATGAATACCGGATTTTTGTAGACGAAGTAGATATCGGTTGTCATATCGTTGGATAAAAAATTATAGGCAATATTTGATGGCACGTAAATTAGATTTTGATGTAGGTAAATACTAAGAACCGCAACGGATCCTAGTATAGACTACACTAAATGAAAATGATTTTGATTACTGACCATGCTTTTTTTTTAGTAATATTTATTGTCCAGTCAAAATCGATGTAATCGGTTCTCTCACATTGCTCCAAACATGTGGTTACATTTATTAATACGTAGTGATATTTTGCTAACGAAACGTAACTGTCAGCAGTTTTCCCATAACCGGTATTAGGTTATATCCTGAATCGATGGTAAATACGCAGGGTATTGTGGGCAAGACACGGTATTGAATCGATACTTAACTCGCGATTAGTGTCGATGCCAATAATTATTTTACATAATTGCAGAAACTACAGTGTGGAACATATTCCCACTTAACGAATACATACACAAGTCTTATATATTTTTTACTAGATCGAAATAAAATACTATTCGATTCCCGATATTATTCATAAAGGACGCATATTTTGCACCCGGTTAGAATAAAAGTACATGAAATATTATATTATATTACTTAATATATTGTATTATAGTATCGATACTGTTGCCGTGTCTTTAGTAGTGGGCTCGATATAGATATTATTGTGAGCGTATTTGTTTGTTTGTCCACCGCTCAACGGCCTCCCACCTCAACCCATCGCCAATTCCCACGGACGGTGCTTCAGTGTACTGTCACATGTGTACTGTGTTCACGTGTAAAACTTGATATAAACATGTGAAGAACACGCCAGTGTTTCTCGGATCACTTACAATATAAATAATAATTTTATTTTCCAAGCGAAAGTCACTATCCCGGTTTGGTTCACTTTTGTTTAGTAGGTACACAAAATAATTACCTACTTGATTTTATTCCTGTTCTTGCAGTAGTTTTACAAACAGTAATACATCAACGCGGGTTAACTTATACCAAATGGACATAGGTTTCATTTACGAATTCGTACAAATATTGGGAAAGGGGTAAAAAAGATCAGAACGTGGAATGGTACGCTAGAAGGTATTATTTCTATACAAACGTTGTGGGGTAATCACTCCACTATTTGACATCGCACGTCGAAAGTTAAGTATGATATTGATTTATCAATATTTATATCAATACGTGTATAGAAACATTATAGTTACATAAAAAGTAATTTGAAAGTTAGGAGCCTCGAAAATTCCATATTTCAGTACAAAATTACACGCAAATTTGCGTTGCGTTGCGTTCACGCGTTAATAAGTAACATAAAAGGTACAAAACCTTCAAAACTAAACTTATATAGGCATAGATTATTTATAAAAAAAAAACAAAATACTATATTTAGAATCGATATATTCTATGGTTATTTCATGAAGACCCCAATCTAAAGTCTATCGAATATTCGGCGCGATTTCAAAATAAATTATTGTGCATTTCACTCGAACGCTTCACGCTACGCGATGCTAAGGTGAGATAGCATGTATTTTTGACCCCGCCCACTAAGGAGTTCGAGCCGCTGACTAGCGTATTCTTAACTCAGCAATTTTGATATAATTTGGCTCTTTTCATACACATTTATGTTTTTGTTAGGTCAGATCCTACAATTTTTCATCATATTTACAATGTCCTTGAGTGTAAAGCAATATTTTAACTTATCAATTACGAGGTGTGCCATAGTCGAAACCGTTCATAGCGACGTTAACTATACGGGCTGCACAGGAGATAGTTTGATTAGTCGTCATTCAAAGTGAACCGGTCTAGACTAAACATACATATAAGTAACCGCCTTTTATTCAAATCAAACTAAAATTTGCTGTTTGTTTTTATTTCCATAAAAGTCAATAATACAAACATACCAAACCAGGGTTGCCAGGAGTCTGGTTACACCCGGACAGTTGGCTATTTCAGTGTTTTCTCCGGTAAAAAAATGACATTGGTCCACACTGTGTCTTCCGATGTGATCATAATTAATTAAAGTTTATGCAATAGGTAATCGGGCCCGATCACATTTGTTTTTGGTGCTATTGTGGTGAGTGGGATACCCCTCTGTTGGTTTTCACCTGACTTTGGTAATCCTGTGCGGAATTGAGAGTAAAGATGCGGTGGTGGGTTGTGGGCAGGCGGCGACAACATGTACACGCTGATGAAGCCGGTGGGCGGCGGGCCGCTGGGGGCGGAGTTCCCCCTGACAGGCGAGCATGGGCCCGTGCAGACTCACCTGCCGCAGCCGACGCCCGCTGAAGGTGCGCTCTGCCAACACGCTCGCGATGGGATGACACGCCCTATACCTTGTAACCTGTGATTTGGTCTTACCATCGCAGTCTATACAATTTATTCACATAGCATATTCTTCATGAAAAATCGAGTATAATGACGTGGCCCATAAAACAATTTGAGAAATCGTTTGTAACATTATTTAACGTTTATTTTAAGTTACAAACATTAAGAGTTATAATAAGTTTCGGTCATTTAGGTGCAATACCGGGTGTAAGGGAACCGTATCAGAAGCCGAAATATTAATATAACACTACCATTACATAAACGGTAAACTCTTTTCCTTTGCTGTTTACTTGCCATTTTGGAAACGTAAGCTCGCAATGTAAAGCTAAAGACGGAGTCAATGACCCGCGCGCCAATACTCAATGGGTACATCGCGCCGCGCTCTGCGTCGCACAGTTTATTCCAAGCGGCAGCCGATGATTTATTGACTTTACATTAGGTACGTTATTAAGAAAAATACGATTTAAATTATTATTTGAATAAAACGTCATTGTGTTTATTGGTGCAAACAAGACTGTGTGAAAAAATATGTAGACTTATTTCGCGATTTCTTTAGTAGTATGATGTCTGTAATCACTAGCACCTATCACCTGTATTCGTTTTCGGAAGCGTTTCCCTTACATCTGGTATACTATCCTTGTGGAAGTGCAAGTCTTTAATTTGTTTAGTTCTAGAAATATTGTTACGGGTCCGGTATATATAAAAAAAATAAGCAATTTTACACAATACTCTAGACTCATTGTTTCTAGAGTATAGAAATATATAAATATAAAACATTAAAACAATGAGACAATCATGTGCGGCCACATTTTATATTCCTGTGTTCTATGACTTATGAAAATTCAGTGATTCTAGGAAAACCATATCATTTGGACGGCTTTTGATGAATCCTGAAATCTTGGACCTTGACCGCGTGTTAAGCCATCTTCGCAGACATGAAAATAATAAGAGTTTTTCATTACAGGAGCGTGTCGTCCCATTTAATACATATTTTTAGATTTAATATTTTTACTTTATTTTTACGAGAATGAAGCAAGTCGGTTAATTTACATTTAATTAAGTTCTTAATCGTATTTTTAATTCCTTATGCTGTTGTGTTTATATTCCATTACGAAAAACATTTCTTAGTATTTACTTACTCGTATTATAAAATGATCATAGCAACATGAACTGTCTGATGACTTTAAAATGTAATATATTCATAAAATGTGTAGTTTTATTCTTTGATATTTTTTTGCAACGTTATCCCACGGCGATATTTGCAATAGATCAATGCTTTAAATATATCATTATAGAAAGTAAACATTGATCCACTTGACTGAAAGACGAACACGTAGCCATCGTCTTCCATTTTTTTGATCTTACAAGTCGTGTAAAAGTGATAGTGCTTCGGCTGATGGTAAGTCATTTGTGAGAATTGTGGACATCTCTCGACGGTTACTATCGCTCTAGGTAATCTGCCGACTCATTCGGTCCTCCATTGATATATTTTGTATTATGCATATACAGCTATGCAATAGCCTAGCATAGCACCTACGTAAGCAAGAAGATAATATCTCATTAGAGTTGTTCAAGCTAATTATTAAAGCTGTAGGTCGTACAGGCAGACTTTTGACAGTCGCGTGCAGCGTCAAACGTTTGCAATTACGTAAATCTATGGGAGACCATTCGACGGTAGAGTCGATGACGACGACTTCACTGACGCACGCTTCTGACGCTTGCCGTGATTATCAGCTCAAGATGCTTTTCAGTTGTTAAAGGTCTGTGTGTATCAGAGTCAACCACAACCACGAGTGCCACACGTCCAATATGAGTACGCTTTGCTCCCACAGTAGGGCTGTGGTTAGTTCAATCAGCAGATCAGATTGTTAGTTCTATAGAAGGCTAATATTTAAGTAGCAATTAAAGTTTATGTTAAATCTAAAGTAAGATATTTTTTAAACACAAAATATACCCTTGCACACCAAATTGAGTTGTGAGGAATGCGTGTGGACTAGTCAATTGCGGTCTAAGCCCTCGTGTCCTTCGCCTAATATCTTGTTTATGGTAAAATTTAATGTGTTCTTTTCTCGAAATGTCTAGAACGATATTACAATGTAAACGTGCATTATTTTTATACAGCAAATACATCTTTATATCATGAAATATACCATAATAATCGGTCGAGCACACCGGCACAGTTATGGTCAAAACAAATTTCTGTTTTTGTCTTATACATGCAGTAGTAATAAGTGGTAGAGCCATGCTGTACACAAACGTGTCTACAGCATAAATGGGCCGGCTTTATTACTACTGTCTCACAGAAAACTGATCGGATGTAGCAGCTTGGTGTTGAGTTTTGTACGGTGAGTGATATTTCCGGAGGCCAAAATCCTTCTTTTCCCTACCAAACTTCATTCCTTTTCTTTGAGGTCGGAATGTTCTGGTAATCTGAGTGTTCATGGGCGGTGGAAATCACTTATGATCAGGTGACCCACTTGCACGTTTGCCGGCCTCTACTATAAAGAAGTTGTCTTACTATTTTTCTTTAGCTGCTCAATATTGTTTTTTTATCATGAGCCTTCGTATTCGATCGTAGACATTTACATTGCCACGACAAACTTCGGGAGAAGAACATATTAAATTATTTTGTTATTATAAACCTTTTCCGTTTATAAAGGGATTTTAAGGTGTAAAATATTTTAATGGATAGATATCGAACAGGATCATGTAATTTTTTTTGAGTATTTGTACTTCATATGGTACCTACCTATTTGAAACACCAAGCACTGAGGAATACAGAAAAAAAAAGTCTTGACTGCCAACTTTAGTTTCATAACGCTCGATATTACTATTCCATTAAAATATTTCATACTATTAATGAAATAACCAGTATTGGTAGGTGATTTTTGGCAATGAATTGATCAATACAGTGTTGTTTTGTCCTGGCTATGTAATGTCGCTGATCAGGCTTGGTCGGGCAGGTCTAGGCGGCGTGGACGGCATGAAGTCGTCGCCGGGTGGCGTCGGCGGCGGCGGGCCCGGCACGCCGCGCGAGGACTCCGGCTCGGGGATGGGCGATTACAATCTAAGTGAGTATTTCCCCCCTATTTCAATTCTTCTTTAACCGTACTATTAGTCGAGAGTATTAGAGGTCCAGTAATTCTTTATGGACGCTCTGATAATAGTCAACAGAGCGTAGCAGTTGTTTTCCGAGACTAAAGGGTGACGGGAGGCGTGGAGGGTGGGTGAAGTTAGTAACATCAGAGCGGCCACAACTATTATCGAGACCTCTACCTTGGCTCAGCCGTGTCGGATATTCCTGCACTAAACTGGCTAGTACAGTAGCGTCATTCCAGTAAAGAACCTAATTGCTTAGAGTAATTTTATTACACACTAATTAAGATTTCATTTCTTTCCAGGTTTCGGCGGCCCTGGCGGCGATCAAAATGACCAAACGGAATCGGCCGCCATATTGAAAATCAAAGAGAGTATGCAGGAAGAGGCGAAGAGATTTGAAAAGGACCCTGAGCATCCGGACTATTTCATGCAGTGAAAAATGACGTTAGCGTACTGTGGCCGCCAACTTGCCGACGGTAATGATATAATCCGTGCATAGATGAAGCGCTTTGTGCGTGAGTTCATCGCCACAGCGATTGCTATCCGTTGACGTTTGATGGCGATTTGTAATGTCACTTTTAGATAGGTCGAAAGTTTTTCTGCATAACTGGCGTAATTGATGAATCGTAATGAAAATTGTATGGGATCACGGTCAGCAGTAAAATACGTTTTATATTTAGACAGAATTTGTTCTTTATTGTTACTGAAGCAAGTTGCCTACGATACACGAACAGCGCTTGTTTCCTTGTTACTTGTTCTTGTGATGGTAGTTATGACGAGATATGTTACGAGTACGAGGCGAGGCGATTTTTATTCGATTCTTTAACTGCGCAGTTGTAAATGTTTAATTGTGTTTTAGTATGTATACTATATCGATATTAGTTAAAACCGGGAAGTTTGTTAGAGGAAAGGAATGATATTGTTTGAAAAGGCAGAAAATTGTTAAAAACTATTTTACTAAGTTTACTAAGGGGTTTAAAATATGTTGGGTGTCAATATCAAAACCACCTGTCGCCAGTCGCGACTTAACTGCGCTGTCACAAGGAGCACATATATGGAAAGTGAGTGATTTAAATGCATAACGTTCGTCTGCACATTGGATGTCTATCGTATCGTAACTGCCGCGGCTGATCGCATCTATTTGAGACTAGTTTTGGTAGTTGCAATCAATATTTAATTAAAATATTATACTTAGTTGAAATTAATGGTTACATGAATTCATTTTTTATATAATTATAATATTTTCTTAAATCTAATTTTTTAAAATATCCACTCATCTCGTCATACTTTTGTAAATATGTAGATGAATAGTGTAAAAACGCGAACGTCTTATTTTTAACCACGAAACAATCTCAAACAATCAAAGATAACGCGAAAATAGTATTGCCATCAATCGTCAACCGAAAGCATCAGTGATCGCGATCCACACACGTAATAAAGACGCTGCGCGAATTGTGTTGGTAAAAAACAAACTACGGTTCAGCCTCCGGGTGAATTTAAAAATATAGACTGATCTAGAAATTTACGTCAAAAACCAGAGAATAGAAAAATAACATCGATGACTAAAGTTAAATAACTGAAGTAAACTCAATTCACCATTTCGTGATGTTTATTTTGTATATCTACTCAAAGTCCCTAGTCTTATTGCATTATTTACACTCGACCAATCATTTTTCGAGGCAATGTATTATTGATTATATACAATTCAGTCTTTCAATATAGATACAAATTTTAATAATTGGCCAGAAGTTAATAATTTCACTAACAGGACTTGCCCGCTTTCGTTTTTCACCAACACATTTCAGCAAATATTAGATTGTGTTTTTTTTAATTTTGATCTCAAAATGGCAAGATCCGGAGTTGCAGGTGAGTTGGCGTACTAACGTAACGTTCCAACGATCTGATGTTTATATTGTAGATGATGGAATGTGATGAGATGTCGTACATAGCAGTTTCCCCGTATTTCGCCTTTAATTTGCAATTTATTTATTATTTTTCTCTTATATTTTTAGACCGACGTAGCAATTTAGTTTATTGCGCACAGGCCATTTTTGGGCTTTTTTGACATTTAAATGGGTACGTATTTTGACCAATTCTGCAGCGTATTGTTGTCATTATTTGGTCAGTTCCAAGTTGCGCACAGTATTTTAAAACTTATAACTTAATTTGCTTCGAACTGTGTACCTTTTATTATAATTACCTCTTTCCAGATGCGGTTACTGAATTGCTATAATTCAATACATTTAGAATCCATTTTGTTAATGTCAGAAAGGACCAAAACGAGCTGCCGTAACGTAGCAACTTCAAAATAGATATGTTAAATAAAAAAAATATTAAAACTTAGCAAGTGATTTTCTATGTGTATTATGTGTTTTAATTTTAAGGTTTTTTTTTTATATTGTATCGAATATGTATGTATATTTAAAAATCAGATTTTATTTTTTCTGACTATGAGTATCGGCAATCAGATAATTAGCATTTTGATTGTAGCAAAACAAGTATTTGGAAGTATTGCCCAAAAGTAATGGAATAACTAAGAGGCAAATAAGTTATTCCTGAAGAGATCCTATGTATGTTGTAGTTGAAGAGTTTGAGTTATTAGTTTGACTATTTGTAGTTTTTCTAACGTCATCCTTTGCTGGGAATAGTTTTTGGTACCGGTTACCAGGTGGTTGATATCGGAAAATGGAGTATAGTAATATTATTTGTTATAATCAAAAGGTTAATAATAATACAGTTACTGTACGAAATGTATCTATTGATGTTGACATAGTGATGTGAAAAATATCGATAAAACGTATTTGCTATCAGGCTTATGTCGATTTGTGGTGATTTTAAATACATTTTCAGCAGTGTGATCAAATATAAATATTAATGCTTGATTACGTTGCACGTATAGAATTGTTTTTTTTTATTAAAATAACATATAATTAAAATACACGACACTTTGCCAATATCGACATCCCAAAAATATTTATCGATATTTTTATCACTAGACCAGAGTAATGTGGACAATATTATGAAATGAATGTTTTTTTAGGAAATATCTGTCTGAAATCAATGATTTTATATGATCGAGTTATTTTGTTCTTATTTAAATATCTTCCACGGTTTGTATGCAGCGGCGCAGCTAGGAGCCGACAGAGGTATTTGGGACACGTAGGAGACGCTTAAAAAAGCTATGTACAAAGTGCAAATTTGAGATCTCATGTATTCTATTAAAAAACAAGTCTTTTATTGCACTCACTAACACCAGTATTCATAAACCTCACTATGAAATCTTAAAGTGCGCGCGGACGCATAAGGTTATTGTTTGGCGCTAAAAACGGACCAATCCCGTATACAGAGAACGCCATAATGCATTCGCGTGCACTATAAGGTCTTATAGTGACGCTTATGAATACGGGGATCAGTCTGCATTCAACGATCCCGCTGTACGCCGCCAGCTGAACACACGAAAAATAACTTTTAGTGCCGTGAACTATTGTAAAAACTCGGAAAATGTTAAAAGTATGTTTTATACTACTAAATTACTGTTTGGCGTTACAACAGGTACTAAAAAGTGATACTTTGATCTGTCTGCGGACAACCTTAAAATTCATACGGGTTGTTTGCTCTCTGATCAATCGATGTGCAATATTGCCGTCTTCCACCGTTTCGACTAAGGTCTGTGTTGAAAACGTACCCCGTCTTGCTAATAAACGTTGTATACGTCTGTAATAGTTTATAGTGTTCTCTCTTGGTCTGTTGAGTGACATTTAAAGTCAGAAGAAGTAAGACAAATATCTATGACATAATATGTGTTAGTAATGACTTTAGACACAGTGCAATTGAATTGGCTCCTTTAACAAAAAAGTATATACACAGTCCGTGCTATAGAAAAAAAGTGGTTTAAATAAAAAAAAAGATTAGGTAAGCTGGATGTTTACTATAATGTTATTTTGTACTGTTTAACGTGCGGACGAGTCCTTTGCTCAGAGCCTGCTACCAAATTAAAACTTACAATATTTATAGCGAATTTCGATATGCCTAGTTTGAGGTTTTATTTTGCAGCTTATTTTGTAATGATGTATGTAGGTAATTCTGTATAATGGACATATCGTCTGAGGAAAACGACAATTCAAATTCACTAAGTATAATTGCAGTCTGGACGTTTTATCTAAAACAAAAAGTTACTTATACGTGATTATCATTAATCAATGATGATAATTGAGAGGAATTCGGATAAGGCGTTTTATAAGAAAGATGTGTATACGAATAGGTAAATATTCGTGTGGGATGAAGGACCCTGTAAGACACCTGGCTGTGGCGCTGTAAATGTGAAAAAAATATTAATTTATATTTAGTTTACGTGTTCTAAGTTGTAAGTTCTAATGTTCCTAGATTTGTATTTTTTTGATAATTTTTAAGCTAACGCTGTCTGGCAACTGGTCGGTGCGTTGGTACGGCGGCGCGTGCGGTTCAGGCGAGTTGTTACGGTTTTGGTTCGCAATAACTTTAAATGGTTTGCCTTAGCAATTTGTTTCATATTTTTATCATTTTAGCGAAAACCTAGAATAGTTAGTAATAATGCTCTGTTTTCTTTCAAAATGAAAAAAACTATACTTAATATACATTCGGACATTATTGCCAGTCTTACCATAACTTCTTTTTAACATTAAGGTAATCCTCTGAGCTTGAAAACGGGCAGATGGACGTTGTGGTGTAAAGTATTTACCAATCCACAAAGAAGTCTTGTAAAAATTCTCCTGAAACGCATGCGTCGCCCATTTTTTATTCTATGGTACGACGTGCGGCTGAATTATCAAAATCGATTAATGCAAAATTAACGTATTCCTCGCGGGCCGGAACTAGCATTTATAAATATTTTAAAAATTATTGAGTAATCATGGATTCGTTTTGTAAAACTATTTATTATATTTTGCGTTACCATCAAGTGAAGGTTATTGATGCGGTGTCAAGATATAGTGGCGATGAGATTCGGTCATGTACTATATATTTTACTACATAATTATGAAGTAAGTTACACTTGTCATTACAGTTTAAATTGTCATACAAGTATACAAGAACTATTTTGAAAAGTAAATCTCGCCCACCAGTTCGTTTTATTTCCTACTTTCAGGGGGACAAGTTGTACCTAAATTTATTTTATTATTAACCTATCATTGTTGGACTTGAAGCGTGTTTATTAAGTTGAATATCGGAGTGGGCCTGACTTCCCTTTTCATTGTTCTATACGGAGATATTGGGCGAAAACCTATACTATAAATATTATGAGATTATAATGCGTATTGACGGACCACGCAGGCATGATCCACATTAGAATATGATGTTTAAAATGTATGTGTTGGGTTCTTCTGATGTAAATATGCGATAGTGTAGACGGATGGAGTGGCAGCGGAGTAAATGGACTCGATGATAATTGAAACTCAACTTTGTGTCTTAAATCAAACGACTGGCATTAGTATGTATATCCAAAACAAAAGACTGTGACAAGCTCTAAGCCCCGCATAGGTATTTTTGTTGTACTAATATCAGTCGCTCGATAACAACAAAAAGTTGAGTATCGACTATTATTGAGTTAAAACCCTTCGTTGCCACTCTGTCCGTATGATTTGATCCTGTATGTCACAGAACACCGCTCATAACTTTACATTTGTATGAAATTAATTACTATATTAATCCTGTCATACCTTTAAATTATTTGGATAATATTTAAGACGCGAGCTTAGAATATAATGATATGCGTCAATTGTCAACATCGCCAAAAAACATTAATTACTTATTGCTAGGGTTAAATGCGTTCATAAATAATTTTGCACTGAATGCAACTTAAAACATCGGTAAAGCATCGTATTAGAAACCACTAGGTATTTTACTTACACAAATGAGACCTGAAAAAGTCTTTGTGGTTTACTCAAGTGATTTTAAGTCGCTAGTAAGACAGCCGTCGTAGCACACCAGTCAATTGGCTTATTGCGTCATGGCAGTTGCCAAAAGTATTTTTGAACGTATTTGACATAACATGTGATGAAGATTTGTGAATTGTGCGCGCCGACTTGAGACGTGCAAGGAGTGTGACGCCACGCCCCCTACACTCTGTATTTTGTTCCCAACCGTATATTACAAGGCAGTCACGTCTCAAGTTAGAGCTCACACATTGTAGAAATAATAAAAATGGAATCAGAGTGAAAAAGAGGGGCTAGTAGGCGTTGACGATGATTTTTGTACCGTGAGATAGAGATTTCGATAAAAAATGAATTTTTCCGTTTTATTTACACTGGTATTTAATATTATAGCATAAGGATTTTTATTTTTATTTTCTCTTGGGGTGTATGGAAATCTGTATAATATAGCATATTACTTAGAGATTCGGAGGCGGTAGTTGTTAAGTGAAGGAGCACCGGCTCTGTCCATAGTTTTGAGCAACTTTGGGTTCTTTTAGTGATATTATTTAAAAAACAAAAATTAAATCGTACCTCATGTCGACTATCGATAATTTGAGTCGATAAATGTAAATAAGATTTTGAAACGGTTTAAACTGTGCACCTCACATTGACGGTTCGTTGTTCAAACAACGTGTCGACAATGCGAGGGGCGAAAGAGAAATTTTTTATAAACCTTTTTCGTGTGGAGATTTAATATTGGAAAAGTCGATTTTTTAGCGAAATATACAAAATGCACTAAATTGAACCCAAATATTGTAAAAATGCAGTGTTAAATAATATTTAGTGTATAAGGAGGACTTAGTGTGGAGCTGAGTATAAAATCATAGAGATAAAACGCGGTTTTTGTATAAAAAGTAACTAGTTAGTGTTGGAATGTTCGCAGTATTGTTGCGAATAATGTCGGTAAACGGGCAGAATTGCGAGGAAAAAAGCCCAATGCCTAGAATACAGTGTCTATTATCAAAAAGATTACCACTGATGCATGAGAAATATGAATTGTAAAGGCACTCTGAGAAAGTTGATTTTTAATTGCCTTACAAGGTTAGTATGATTTACGACTTTTTGAGCCTCCATTTTTTGAGTTCTGTTATCGACACTGTTCGCAATCAATTTGCGACACTTCATCACAAACGTTATTATCTTAATTTAATTGGTTTTTAATGAAATACGTGTAGCGTGAGGTTGTATGTTGTTTTTAAGTAATACTTATTATTTTATTTCGATTTTGTCGCGATTTAAGTAAATGAGTTATTTTTTTCTTATCGATGTAATGTTTATATACCTACATAAATAGTTATTATATATTACATTGGTCGTTTTATTTACGAACCTTTGTTGGCTTATTAAATTGGTTAAGGATTTAATTGAGTTTGGGATTTGTTTATTGCGCATAAAGTATTTTTACCGCCTGCCCCAGTAGAAGGATAATGTTTTTTGCAACTTAATAATGAAACTAACATGTTGCTTGAGTGGTAGTATTGCAACATCACCTGCACGTGGTACACTGCTGATTAACGGACGAGGCAATGGCGAAATTCCGTGTGCCGTTTCGGGTTTTGGGGGTCAGAAGGCAGGTCGCCCCATACTTATAATATCAAATACCGTCAAATTTATTGTTCGAGAAGGCGGATCCTGGCATTAAGTCGGGATAACATTAGGCAGAAAGGTGTGGTTAGGACATCACACGATGTGAATAATAAATAGTATATCATGAAATGGTGGGATTACATAAAATGGCTGCGTGCTATATGCTTTATTTTCCCCGATTATATTGCTGACTGTATCGGTGGCATAGTTGTTATGCGTACGCGGTACGACTGCTGTGCTGAGAGAGCTGTCTCAGAGGTTTGATCCCCTCGTCGGGTAAAAGTGATATTGAGTTTTTCTATCACGAAATGCTTAGTATCAGACAGCCTTCGTGGCCCAGCGGCGAGTAGCCGGTTGCGAAGCGTGAGGTCGTGGATTCGATTCCCGCACCTAGACAAATTTTTGTCTGATTCACAATTTGTTTATTTATTTGTTTCAGGTCTGGGTGTTGTGGGACCGCAAGTCCTTCGTAGTTCCTGATACCCACGATACAGGTTTACCTAGTGTGGGGTCAGGACTATGTGTGTGACTGTTGGGTGTATTTATTTATTTATTTAGTATCAGCCCGGAGTCTTGAATTGTTCCGGTATGGCAATAGGCTCGCCCTATCACATCATGGGACGGAAATAAGCTCTGCGAAATGTAGGTGGACTGGTTACATTTCTGCTTACCTCTTCGGGGATTACTGTTGTGAGTGTGTAAGTATGTATGTATGTATTATATTACTGACAGTAATAACTGGTAATTTTAACTTTCCGTCACCCACCTGGTAACTTTGTCCCTTAACGTTGCGACTTCCCCGAGGAACTTAGAACGGTTGTGTTATAGGTAAATGGAACCAACAAGGCATTTATGCTAATTCATATTCAGATTACTGTACAAATAGGTTTATATTTTATTACACAGAATTTAATGGTACACCCTGAAAGGTCACTTTCTATTACCTATGTTTACCGACGTCGCATGTACAGAGACGCCATGTGTACTGCGTCCCACACACGTTACGAAATCACAATATGTATTACGTGCCCCGTCACTTAATAATTCATGCATTGTACAGTCGAGAAGTTAAATTTCACTTATTAGACATCATTTTATTGAAGTCGTACTTGTATCTCAAAGTTTAGCTGAAACCAGCAACAATCAATCCACCGCACTCGTATATGAATATAATAATAATAGCATAATTCTAGAACATGGTATATGAAGGTAATTTTAAATTATGTTTATAACAATAAATAAAATAAAAAAGCTTGTATTTCCCTACACTATTACGTACGTGTTTATGATTAATTATTATTAAGTACTAGTTGCCCCTTGTGCGGTTTTATCCGCGGGGATATTATTGCCCCGCTCTCATATGGCATAGCGTGATATACATTTAAACCTTCCGAATTCAGAAACTGTCCATAGTATACTTAGATAGTGAAAATCTCATTCAAAATGCGTTGCGTAGTATAAAGTATAAGCGAACCAATACACAGACAGACGAGGACAGACTTTGTTTAGACGGCTTTGTATCAGGATTCTTTCACACTTATGATAAAAGCTCTACATTATAGGGAGTAAGCTTTACGTTATTCATCAACTCTTACTGGTCCCTTTCCATAACATAGTGTCCTATTTAAGTTCACGCCTGTCCATAAAGAGGTAGGGAGAAGTGCAACTAGTGCATCCACTATTCGCTGTGCTTATTTGCGTCCCGTGATGTGATAGTGCGAGTGTGTCGCCATACGGTATGGACATACCGGGCGTAAATTATAATCCCGGGCAACTCACGTAGAATTTTTCAAACAGAAAACTCAAACATAAATTATATTGCTCCCACCTGAGATATGAACCCAGGGTTTCTCAACCTAAGTACGCTGCCACTGGACCAATAAGGCCTTTTTCATAGCTCCGCAGAATTGTTGAGTTTGAATGAAAACAGAACGTTCTAAATTTATTATTTTAGTGATGATGTTTGGTGTAACTCAGCCAGTTTTATGTTACTCTGCTTTTTTGTCATGTAAGAGCCAAGAGATAGGTATTGTTTGCTCGTTTGTACAACGCGTAACATAACACGATTATGTATAACAAACCCTCCTTTGTTTAAGCACCATTTGCCCTACAAGGGTCGAATAATTTAATAAATCATATTTCGAATCAGTAACTGCCGGGTGACGCTAATTTGACAAACAACCTTACTGGCCTAGGCACGTTTGCACTCTTAACGTTAAGGAAATTATGAAACTTTTAAAATATAATATAGGTATCATACAAGAATATTTATTTTCCTTTTGTTTATTTAAAATAACGTGCATATCATTATTGTATTAGTTTTTTTAACATAGGAAATAAATAATATGGCTCCAGCCTAAGTTGCGGCTAGCATAGTTTTATCTAATGTTAGAAAAATTGAGAATTTTGTTTTATTTATTTTTAACGTTGTTCATACCGTATCTCTTACAAGAATATATTTCAGTAATATTGATAAATAAAATAGGGAATTGCAGAAACTGTCGGTATTGTAACAAATGGAAATGATGTATTTATTGTATCTCTTACTTTTTCTTTTTAATTTGGGCTGTGTGTTATCAGAATTGAGTCTTAAATTTGGTAAGTATTTAACAATATTTAAATTCCTTTTTGCAATGTAAAAAAATGAGCGCACTGGCAAATTACACCAAAATGGCGTAGATGCTACGATTGTTACACATATAAATTTTGGTACTTAGAGTATGCTCTGGCAACGGCATAAATCGGATGCTTCGTGGCCGCATTCTGTCGCTCGTCGAGCCGTCTCGTTGTCTACCCAAGATCTAATCGAATTTGATTTCTCAATTTACAATATAGGAAGCAAATACCATTTTTGTGCTTAGTTCGTATAAAGCTAATATGGTATCCACGAATCAAACTAAAAATTTCCTTTTTTTGGTTCGTAATATTATCATTATCATTAGATCCTGTTGCAGTTTCTTTGAGTAAATATACATCGAGACTTCTTTCTGTATGGTACCTAGTTATTGATTATTCTATGTATTCCGCGACACAAAAATCCCAGTCTGGGGCCGTGATTGTGATGCTTTTTTTTAGTTTTCATCATTGAGAACCATGAAGAAGATTTAGCCCAAAAAATCGGGCGAGCATTAAAATCAGTGGAGGAGGCAAAGTCAGATGTCCGACTGAGTGATTCCATCGTACTCTTAGACAGGGAGAACGACGATGAAAGCTACAGAATGCGTGAGTATCCACTCGAATATTATAATGGGCCTATGTCAGGGGGGTAGGAGTGCCTCGCGCATCCTCCTGCGCGTGACCCTTTGGCGGCGGATAGCGAGATGGGATGTGCTCTCGCTCCGCCGCCTCCTTCCTCGACATGACTGTTTCGAAGAAGGCAGTCATCACGTTCCACGATCTCTCGCCCTCGAGTCTCGACCATGACTCTTAGCAAAACCTACCTAGTACAACTTCCAGGGGGTGACGGACCCTAATTGGTGGACGCTAAACAGATCGTAAGAATAGGTCGCGGATGTGCGTGGAAGGATTCAGTCTCATAATGACCAGTAATTGCACTGGCTTCAATGTCTTTCAAACCGAAAAACAAAAGTCCTTATACATTACTGCTTGGCAACAGAAATCGACAAAGCAATGGTACCTACCCAGATGGCTTCTTGGATACGAAATACCTACCACCTAACAAAAATACAACCCGCAACGGGAACCAAGTTTCGCCATTGCTTTGTCCGTTAATATAAAATTTACCACGTGCAGGTGAGGTTGAATTGGGTCTAAGATGTTTGATTGGGGAGTGTAACTGGGCAGTCACACTCCCCAAACAATATATTATTATGTAAACAAATAACAAAATAAATACATTTCAGTATGCTCGTCACTTTCAAAGGGTGTGTCTATGATAATAGATCTGTCTTGGTCTCCTTGGGAGAGAGCAGAGGAACTGTCTTTGGAAGTTGGTATCCCATTTATTACGACTTTACTGGGTCCTCAACAACTAGTCAGCGCTTTGGACGAATATTTAGAATCAAGGAACGCAACTGACGCTGCGATTATAGTTGAAAGTGAGATTGGTAAGTTTTATTGGGGTAAACGTCTTTTTTATAGTATTTCC
Organism: Mimas tiliae; assembly: GCA_905332985.1. NCBI lineage: Eukaryota > Metazoa > Arthropoda > Insecta > Lepidoptera > Sphingidae > Mimas > Mimas tiliae. The sequence goes on from HG995238.1 coordinate 5,683,156, forward strand.
TTACTTTTGCAAAAAACATAGGTAAATCTTGCTTTTTATTATCTTTTACTATACAACGCATTTATCAGATGTGGATAAAACCTTATACGAGTTGCTCGGGAACTCTAATGTACGCGTGTGGGTGCATTCTGGACTGACGCGGGAGTCTGCCAAGACCCTGAAGACTATGCGGCCTGATCCTAGCTTCTATGTTATAGTGGGAGATAGTGAGTTTGTCCTGAACACTTATAAAAGAGTAAGTACCTATATTAATACGCATTGGGTTACTCGACCTGTAATAAATAGTAGCCGTGTTGAATAAATAATAGTTTAAAAAATACTTAAAACACGCTTTTATAGAAAATCCAACAAAAAAATTTAAAATAAATAATACTATAAAATATTTTATTGTAGAAAAACAGTGTATCAAAGTATCCATTACATACATACGTATGAAGCTAATAAAAGCGTGTTTTTAGCGCTTTGATTTTTTTATGATTGAAGTACTTATTTAATAAAATACTTTACATAAATGGATTTCATTTTTAATAGGCGGTAAAAGAAAAGCTAGTCCGCAGAAATTATCGCTGGAATCTAGTTATAACAGACTACGTGGAATTATCATACATAGACTTTGCTCAGTTTGTCCTGCCTACGATGCTATTGCAATTGGATCCAGCTGAGTGCTGCAGGATTATTGGGCAAAAGGACGAATGCAGCTGTCCAGCGATGCAGGTTTGGTTTTATATACCTATTAACTAGTTTTTTCTCGCAGCTCCGCTCCCGTGAATGTCTGTTTATATTACATCCCACGGGAAGGTACTGCAGCCTACTGGTATAAGAATTATCCTAAGTCGTTATCAAGGTCATGGCCTACGTATGTGTATAATTTCATCTAAATCCGTTTCGCTGTTAAAGGCTTGATTGAACAGCAAACAATTAGAGTAGGAACAACTTTCACCTTTATAATATTACTACTAAGGACGGTAGTAGGATATAGTTGTAACTAGGTGGTATGCCTCTCTTATGCAAGAACCAGTCTGCAACTACTGCTTTGATTATTAGGTACTGTAAGCAGTAGCGCGTAAGTAGGTACCGTTGAGTTCCAGTTTGAAGGACAATGAAGCCAGTGAATTTAGACTAGCTCTAGATGAAACTTAACATCTTATATTTTGGGGTGACGAGCGCTGTGAAGTACCATGCCCCGCTTTGTAATTCTAAGCTTTTTAATTAGGCGTGGCGTTTGCCATTGGTTCAGCGATCTGCTTGTTTCGTCATTTAGGCGAATAAAAAAAAGCTTAGAATAGCTGCTAGACTGCCTCGGTGGCGCAGTTGTAATGCGTATGCGTTACGATTGGTATGCTGAGGTTTCGAGTTCAACCCCCGAGTCGGCGAAAATTGATATTGTGTTTTATATAACGATATGCTTAGTATCAGCCCGGAGTCTGGAATTGAGGCCAGCATGACGATAGGCTCGCCCCCTATCACATCATGGGACGGTATAATAACCTGCTCGTTTCGTCACTCAAACTTATAATAAAAATTAGCTAAGCTGTTGCTCTCTATTTACTGAGCGCATCGTGCCAATTTTGCAACTGTCCTGAAAGTCTCGCTGCCTTTTAGAAAATAGTTTTTTTCCAGAAAAACCAACTGATCTTAAACTCACTGATATTATACATAACTGAAGTGTACTCGAAGTTTGAAGACCCGACGATCACAGCCCGGGTGGACTGCGAAGACCTGCAGGCTAACTTGAACAGCACCAGGGACAAACTGTTTAAACAGTTTGCAGAGGACACTGAGAATAATGAAACTATGTTCTACTGGGATGAGGATAGGTAAGGATTTAGGGGTACTTATTGCAATTTTACTAGGTGGTAGGTCCCTCGTATACGAGAGGCCCTTTGGATAGGTACCACCGCTTTGTCAATTTCTGCCGGCAAGCAGCAGTGTTTAATCATTGTATTTCGGTTTTAAAGACATTGAAGCCTACATACCTGAGAAGATCTCCATAAGGATTTCGAAGGTCTGTGAAGTCTGCCAATCCGTATTAGGCCAGCGTGGTGGAGACTAAGGACTAACCCCTCTCAGTCAGTAGAGGAGGCCTGAGGCCAGCAGTGGGATGTGTATAATACGGGGCTAGTATTATATTGTTTGCTGGCTGTAGTTGTGTTCCGGTAAAACTTGGTCTTAAGTTCGATAGCCTGGACCTTTAGAACTGCGGAGACACTTCGGGCCTCCCTGGGTGTTTTATCGTATGTTCCATGGGGAGTGCTCTTAGGAACTGTACCAACGTCGCTATTTTACTATCGCACTACCTGACATCGCAGTAGAGTTCATCCATATTACCCAAAAACAATCCCGTCTAGCATGGCACGTTTTCAGCGTTCATTGCTACCACGCACATGAAAGCTCTGGAATGAACTCTCTGCATCGGTGTTTCCCGAGCGTTATGACCTGTCCTTTGAGCGAGGCTTAAAAAGAGTTTTCCTTGAACTGTAGGCAGTGGCTTGGCTGTGCTCGGCAATGCTGAAGTCTATGGGCGGCGGTAACCGCTTACCATCAGGTGGACCGCCTGCTCGTGTTTATCTGGGCAATATAAAAAAGGCATCATATAATGTGTTTCAGATCTGGGCTTCTCCTGCGTTCTCGTTTTATATTATCCACGTACACTCCTGAGGATGGTTTAGAGAAGGTAGCTAGCTGGTCTGCTGGTGAAAATTACAAGCTTTTACCAGGAGTCATCTTGGAACCTTTGAAAATGTTCTTTAGAATCGGGACTTCTCCTGTAAGCGATTTTCATTTTTTTTGCGCAATCATTTTGGTTTTAGCTTCTTTCCAGAAAAGTTGACTTCAGGAAGGTTTTCACCATTGTGCCACCTACTACTGGTGTACCTACCTACCTTATTCATTGATATACAAGCCATGTAGTGACTCCTAAGAAATGCTCCCAAGAAAATTTTACATGCTTAAGTATTAAGAGCTAAAACCAAGATGATTTTCTTCCACTTGCCCTTATCCCACTCGCAGTGGGGTCGGCGCAACATGCTTTTTATAACACATGCTACAGAAAGATTTAGCTTGTAGTTTTTACGACCGGCCGCTTGTGATGATGTCAACCTGTCTGTCATACTGTGCTGAACTATTAAATTATATTAAACATATTTTTAGGCAGTACCATGGACTATGCCCAAATTAGACCCAGACACAGGAGAACAAATGGTGAATGAAGATGGACAACCTATGTACGAAGGATACTGTATCGACCTGATAGAGAAATTGTCGCAGGTATTTTATATACATTTTAAGACACAAAAAAATAGGCGTCTTATAAGTTTGACTCCTTTGTCTGTCTGTGTGTGTATTTGTCAGTGGCATTGTAGCGCGTAAACGAATGAACACATTTGAATGATTTTTTAGTTTAGTTGGTTAGAAAATTGGTTTTTCCAAGATGGTCCTTAGCTATATTTATAGAAAATCTGTTCCGCCGTCACGGGGTAACAAAATAATATTGGATAATAGGAGTGAGCCTTTCGTTGGATGTTATGGATTTTCAAAGTGGTTAGTACCACTGTCTCACAGAAAATCTATGTCAATTGGCGGCTTTCTGTTGCGTTTCGTACGGTGAGCGGGATATCCGGTAGCCCCCGACCCTCCCAATTTCCTATTCGTTTGCTTTAAGGTCGACAAAGCACTTGTGATTCCTCTGACATTGGCGGTGTTCATGGGCGGTGGAGATTACTTACCATCAGGTGAACCACTTACTCGTTTGCCAACATTTGCTATAAAACACTAAATGGCGTAAACACTGTTATAAATGAGTAGGTAATACCTACCTATTTAAAATATCTAATTGATATCTCTATTTTTAGTCCATGGACTTCGAATACGAGATTATTACACCCAAAGTGGGTGGGTTTGGAAAAAAGCTGCCCAACGGGACTTGGGACGGATTGGTGGGAGACCTCATGACTGGGGTATGGTATATTACAATTTATGTTTTATTTAGTGACGTTACTCACTAGCGGATCCAAGGGAGGCGGGGGGGATCTAAGGGTCTCAAGCCGCCCCGCCCCAAAGCATTTGGATCCACGGACAAATCTCAAATTAATCTTTATATTCTCCTACTTTCTTAGTACCTACTACTTACCTACAATATAATTTTCATCATCATTCATCCTTAGGTACTTATTCCATTATAAGTAGGTATAGACTATAGTATATTCTCAATTTTTTTAATCCTAATTTTGGGTCATGCCCGCCACAAACCAAAATTTTGGATCCGCAACTGACGTAACTGCTATCTTTTTCTTCTGTTACTATAGCCAAATTATCTTTTTTCTAGGAAACAGACATAGCAGTCGGCGCCTTGACTATGACAGCTGAACGGGAAGAAGTCATAGATTTTGTTGCACCATATTTTGAACAAACTGGTATCCTTATAGGTAATATATTATTAATTCACATGTTCCTAGGGTATAAGTAACGATGGTCAAATATTTTTAGACAAATGTTTAGAGGAGTTCATAGCACCTACGAAGAGAAATGTAAAAGATAAATTATTTATAGGTAGTTACTAATAAAATATCATTGCCAATATATTTTAACAATGAAAGTAACAATTACCAGAAGTACCTAATTAAAAATATTGTACTGGTTATAGTGATTAGGAAGCCAATACGTAAGACCTCGCTGTTCAAGTTCATGACGGTGCTGCGTACGGAGGTGTGGCTGAGCATCGTAGCTGCTCTGGTGCTGACGGGATTCATGATCTGGCTTCTGGAGAAATACTCTCCATACTCCGCTAGGAACAATCCCCAGGCGTACCCGTACCCTTGCAGGTGAGGTTTATAATTATGGTATTGAGCCGACTCACCCATTCTTCTAGAAGTGTGTTCATAGGCGGTGAAGATCGCTTACCATCAAGTGACTCACTTGTTCGTCGGCCTTTGATGGTTCATTTTAATTTTAGAGTATTGCAATTTGTAAAGGAGTCGGTTTATTAATTAAATTCATAAGACTAAGCATTCTCTTCTAGGGATTTTACATTGAAGGAAAGTTTCTGGTTTGCCCTGACGTCGTTCACGCCTCAGGGAGGTGGGGAGGCTCCAAAAGCATTATCAGGGCGGACCCTGGTGGCTGCCTACTGGCTGTTTGTTGTGCTCATGCTGGCCACGTTCACGGCTAACTTGGCAGCTTTCCTCACTGTGGAGAGGATGCAGGTAGGTTCCAGAGAGTAGGTATCGACATGACCCATTGCACCTCTTTTAAACTAGGAAATACAGATAATAACACTGAGCAATAAGACTGCGCAAGTATCCTGCAAAATATGCTGATAGGCTGTCTTCAAAACACATAGTAAGATCTATATTAAAAAAGATGATATGTACCTGTTCAGTATATATACTTGTCGGTTTTACAGATCTTCAAATTTATGTAATTTCGATATACAGATGTGTTGCGTTTTTTATAGACACCGGTATCCTCTCTGGAGCAATTGGCCAGGCAGTCTCGCATTAACTATACTGTCGTTGAAGGCTCTAACGTTCACCAATACTTCATCAATATGAAATTTGCTGAAGACACACTTTATAGGTAAATAAATATTATAAAATAATATATACCTACTATAAATTATAATGCTTGATATCATTGCTACTAATGGCAGTTCCCTATATTATATTTATAGATAGATTTGCTTACTATCAGTTGTATTTTAACAAATCCTACATACAAAATGTGTCAAAAATCTACTGCCAATAAGCAAATCTATCGGTAAACAAAATATTGGAAACAACCTTAAGTACAATACTTACTTATCTGTACCTAAGTATTATAGTTAATTTTGGAACGTGTCTTATACAGAGTGTGGAAAGAAATAACATTAAACGCCACGTCAGACCAAGCGCAGTACAGGGTGTGGGACTACCCTATCAGGGAACAATACGGGAATATCCTCCTGGCTATCAATGCTTCAGGTAAATACCCACCTAAAATAATAGTACCTAATGAGTCTTTGTGTTCTACCCTCACGTTTTATAAAATTATGCTTGGAATAAATCATTCAATGTTGATTTGTATAGGTCCAATACCTGATGCGAAAACAGGTTTCCAACAAGTGAACGACCACACAGACGCCGACTTCGCATTCATTCACGATTCAGCTGAAATTAAGTAAGTTTTGTAAGAGTGTTCATATTAATGTACATATTTTAATAGCAGAGGATAGCTAACGAGCACGTCGGTCACCTGATGTTAAGTGATCTCCACTGCACATGAATAAATAAATAAATATTTTTTGAATCGGACGAAGATTGCGGAAGGACTATAGTATATATACACGAACTAAAAATGACAACGACTACCGAGATGGTGCAGCTGGACCATGATGGGTACATACATGTTTCGACGATTGCCAATATTATCGTTTGTTAGATATGAGGTGACCAGAAACTGCAACCTAACAGAAGTGGGTGAAGTATTCGCTGAGCAGCCGTACGCCATCGCAGTGCAGCAAGGATCCCGTCTACAGGAGGACATCTCCAGGGCCCTGCTCGAACTGCCGAAGGAACGGTTCTTGGAACAAATGGCTGCCAAGTAAGAGTGTGTTTACGCACTGAATCTGATCCAAATCCGAATATGCGATCCGAAGTAGGCATATTTAAGAAGGGTTACGCACTAGGTCCCAATTCTGTGTTCCGAAGTGGAAAATGCTTCCAGTTCGGACCAAAATGTCGGATTTGGATCAAATGCAGTGCCAGTGAGTAAACACTTTCAGACATTACTCTGCTTACCAGTGTAACGTATTGACACCATATAAAAATAAAATTGTTGCGTACCCATAATGTATGGAAGATCTTTTTTAGGCCGAATATTGGAATAAATCGGTCTTTTTGTTCATTATTACTATATCCGTAGGTCCGTACCCAAATGGTAGCAATAAAATCCTACTACTAAACCAACGCCGCGCCGCCATGTGTCTGTCTGTTCAAACTTTGAGTGGCTACCTTTAGAAGCTTAATAGATAGGCGATTGAAATTTTCACAGAATAGGTATGTCAATATAGGTAACTAGCCTTTGCTTTGATCGGCCTTTTTCGGGATAAAAAGTAGCTTATGTTACTCACTGATAATGTAGCTTTCTAACGGCAAAAGAATTTTTGAAATCAGTCCAGTAGTTTTTAAGATTATTCTTTACATAAAAAATACAAATCTTTCCTTTTTATAATATTAATGTAGATAAAAAACAAAAGTACCTAATATAAGGACGTGGTGGTACAGAACCCCCGGTGCGGGAGTTCTACACGCATTTATATGTTTTATGCCATAAAAATAAATATCCACCATCTAATCTTCCGATTGTTGGATTAATAACTGTTCCACCAGGTATTGGAACGAGACCGCAAGACAGGCGTGTCCCGACGCTGATGAGTCTGAGGGAATTACTCTCGAGAGCTTGGGTGAGAAGACTTTTAACTTTGTACCGGTACCTGCGTAACTTGGTACCTGTAATACCCAGCGTAATGGTTCATGTTCGTTCTGATTGACGGAATGAGAGTAGAAAGAAGAAATGTGTTGGAGTTGGCGGCGGTTCGGGGGTCTAAAAATGGCCTAAACCAGACGATAATTCCAGCGTATGTCATAATGTACGAAGAAAATAATTTAACGAATCACTGCCTAGTGCCATCCCTAAGATTATTTTAGTAGGTATATTAATCGAAGAGTCTGCCCTGGGTCCACGGTCCTAGGGATATTCTCGAGCATAGGTTTCGATCTAAAACAAAGCCCAGATGTGTAATCAGTAAAGTGAGGGGCAGTTTGAGGCCCCGTAGTTTATCTTTCTGGCGTTATCCCGAACCAATGCCAACGTTCCCATAATTTGACGGTGGGTTTGGTATTATATGGGGTGACCCGCAGTCTGAGCTCCACAACCCGCAATAGGAACCAAGTTTCGCCATCGCCTCGGCCGTAAATTAGTAGACTGTACAACGTGCAGTTGAGGTTGACTTTGGGCCTAAGATGTTGAGTGGTAGAGCCACGCTGTAGACACTTTTGTCTACAGCATGTATGGGCCGGCTCGTCCGGATCATTACCACTGTCTCACAGAAAACCGGCGTAAAGTAGCAGCTTGCTGCTGCGTTTCGTACGGTGAGTGAGATATCCGGAGACCCAAATCCCCTCCCCTTCCCAATTCCTTAATTATCCCTTTCCTTTAAGGTCAGCAACGCACCCATGATTCTTTTGGTATTGTGGGCGTACATGGGCGGTGGAGATCACTTACCATCAGGTGACCCACTTGCTCGTTTGCCGGCCTATGACATAAAAAAAAAAAAATGTTGATGGCGCACTTACACTCCATTCGAGCCCCGTAGTCCAGAAATCAAATTACCCGTAAACGTCGCCAAGTTTATTGCATATTATGTCATTGCCGAGCCAAGAGACGTCACAGTAGCCCCAAATACATTTGCCGCCGATGGGCTTAGTCCGTCACTAGACAGTACCTACCTATTTAATTTTAGTTCATTGTATAAAAGGGTCGACTTTGATCTATAACCGGATTAAAGGGAAAACTACTAAATGTCATTTAGTTTAGCACTAGAATAGCTGCTACCCATACATTAGAAATGAGTGACATTTCTATTTCTAGGCGGAGTATTTATCGCTACTCTGTTTGGTCTGGGCTTGGCGATGATAACTTTAGCCTGGGAGGTTCTCTACTACAAAAGAAAGGAGAAGACCAAAATACAAACGCTAGAAGTGAAACCAAAACAGAAACCTTTCGCCGAAACGAAGAAAGATCTAGAAAAATTAACAGAAGTTGCTAAATTGAGAAAGAGGGATGTAAACAAAACTACTAATGTCGGCAAAGGTACTACTGTAACCTTCGGCGATACTTTCAAGCCTGCCAAAGGGGTTTCTTATATAAGTGTATTCCCTAAAAGCGAATACAGACCGTAATAGTAGGTATAGAAGGATTACTAAGTAAAAATTCGTTCGGTGATCCATACCAATATGTTTTAAACCGCCAACGTTCTGCAGCGGTTTAGCGATCGCGATAAATGCCTCTTTTCCTTTTTTTATGGGGAGGCGTGCTTTTTTACATACTGCTGCGATTTAAACGCTATCGATTTTAATAGGATACTTCGCGTCGGTGATCTTTCGGTATTTGTTTTTAGTTCATTTTGTACGGGACGCGCATAAAAATAACAGAAAATTGTTGGATGCTGAAGAGATCGCAATCGTTAGATCGCGGCAGTGCGTTGGAGGTTTTATTTAGTAACATTGTCGCGCACGCGCAAGTTACAATGTACTGAATCACTATTCGCGAGAGTTTTTTTGCACTAGTCGTATCACCGTCCACGTGAAGCGCGACTTGTAGTAAGGAATTATTTTCGTTTAATTTTTTATTAGGAATATTGAATATGTAACAAAACTAGTATTTTTAAATATGCTCCCGCACTCATTTTAATATAAGTCACACGTGAATAGTATGAGTAAGTAGTTTAAATCAAATGACATAATAAATCGTTCACATATACTTTTTCATCAATTATTATTTGAGAACACTCTGTATAAGTTCTATTAAGTTCAGTTGTGAAGTCACATTTTTAAACGGCAATCACTTGAGAAGGAGCAATGTCTGCGTCTATCATTTTTACGCAAAGACTTTAATGTATACTACTAGACAAGCTGCGCGGTATACAGAAATTGTACCACTAAGTTGTTGTCAACTCAATATTACCATCTCGCTTACTCAACCAGATCTCCTATCGCGTTCCTTGTCTGTGAGCTGTCTAACTTCCGCATTGACGTAATTTTATTTCTTAATAGCCAGTCTAGTAGTACAGGTTATAATCTTTGTTTTTACATAGGTAGTTGTTCATTTTCTTCGATACCATGAATTATTATTGATTGTTTGAAGCACCGTACTACGTAACGTGCACTTAATAGAAGAATAAATAAAGCTTTGGAATAAACATAAGTGTTTTATTATTAACATATTTTTTTTAATTTACGTTTTCCAGTCGTAGTACCTATAACGCAACATCTTACACAGAATGTTCCATTAATACGGAAAGATAAACTATCTATGAAATAAAAAGATAAGTTAAATGCAGCAAATGCTACTTTCATGGATGTATTGGTACTTTATTAAAAAATATTTTTCACGTGACGTTCGTGTTTTCGATACGCCATTGAAATCTTATTATCAAAATCGATTTAGATGAAGAATTTCTCGTACAACATAACCGAGAATATAACAGAAAACTGTCATTATCGAGACTACGTCACACGATTCTTTTGTCAAACTGTCTGATGTGGCTTCGTAAACAAGACTTTCCTGTTACATTGTAGTACACTAGCGGATCCAGGGGAGGGGCTGAGGGGTTCTAGCCCCGCCCAAAACCAATTGGTTCCACTGACAAATCTCAAATTATTCTTGATATTATCTTACTTTCTTAGTACTATCTACAATAATTATTTCATTGTAAGTAGGTATCGTATCTTCTCAATTATTTTATTCTAATTTTGGGTCAATCCAAACCAAAATCCTGGACCCGCCACTGTTCTAGTATGTGTCATGCGATAAACTTTCTTCGTCAAAATGGGACTTTATTGAAAGGTATTTCTACAATCCCTGCGTTACTACCAAAACACTCTCGCAGTAGGTCTCTCAACGACCAAAGAGTTAGTATCTAACACTCTCCTTCCGAACTGCACTTTGAAATGGTCCAGATTTAGGAACTCTCCATCGTCTATATCTAGAATCAACTTCTTAACTCTATCTCTCGTGTTCTCCACGAAGCAAGCCGCCAGTTTCATTTCCATTTCTGCATTTCTTACTCCTATACAATATGATCTGTGAATGCAAAATGTCTATTATAACAATCGCCCTTTTTAAGTCGGTTAATGTTGTTTATAGCCGGTAAATTAGGAAATGGGATGCTAACAATACCAGAAGAATCATTGACGCGTTGCAGACTTTAAACGAAAGGGATAACTAAAGGATAGGGAAGGGGTGCGGGATTTGGTTCTCCGGATATTTATCACTACAAAACGCAGCAGTTAGCTGCTGCTTTACGTCGTTGTTCTGTGAGACTGTGGTAACAACCCGGGCGAGCTGACAAAATAAAGTACAAAATCGATTTGTAAGCGGTGAGCCACGCTGTAGGCAGTTTTTTGTATGAATGGGCTGGCTTGACTGGGTTAGTGCCATTGTTTTAGAAAACTGACTGCAGTACGCCGAGTGAAGTTTTAGGAGTTTGAAACTCCCAAAATTTTTTTTTTTTTTAGGTTAATAAATATAGGCCGGAATCCATTTTTTAATTCTGGCACGGCAGTGACTACTTTGGCACTCATGTTAAGTATAGTATAGTCCAAATATAATGTTGACGACAATAGAATGACAGCCTCCGTGGCGCAATAGGCGAGTAGCCGACAGCGATGCGAGAGGCCACGGGTTCGATTCCCGCACAGAGACAAATGTTGGTCTTATCCACAAATAATTGTTTCGGGTCTGGGTGTTGTGGGACCGCAAGTCCCTCGTAGTTCCTGATACACACGATACAGGTTAACCTTGTGTGGGTTCAGGATTATGTGTGAGACTGTTGGGTGTGTAATTAATAGTATAGATTTATACTGGCCTGAAGTTCTTAGATATACGCTGACTGTCTACATCATTGAGTTATACATAATTATCCACATTAGTAGATTTCTTGTTTATTTAATTTCAAGTTATATTAAAAAACATAATTTAGTGCCTGCCTCGGTGACGCAGTTGTAATGCGTACATGTTACGACTGAGGCTGATGCTGAAGTCTCGGGTTCGATCCCCGGGTCGGGTAAAGTGGTATTGGGTTGTTCTATTACGAAATGCGCAGTATCAGCCCGGAGTCTGGAATTTTGTGCCCGGTATGGCGATAGGCTCGCCCCCTACGGGCCCCCCCCTACGTGGGATGGAGATACGCTCGGCGAAATGTGGGTGTACTGGTTAAACCTCTGCCTACCCCTTCGGGGATTACAGGCGTGAGTGCGTATGTATGTATAATTTAGTATGTACCTAGCTGAATCAAACGACATAATATTTCAACATAAATCCCTATTATTTAATATTTGATTCACATCTTGCGCTGTATGTTAGGAATATTTGAGTTCGTGTAATCAAAAACATTGGATATTCATATAAACTAGTGTATAAATTGGTCTTACCTGGACGCCCTCGCTAAAACTGCAGTCATCATTAATATCTCAGTTGCAGCTTCCGCTAATCTGTTCAGTTCTCTGTAATAAATGTATAAGTTTCACATTCACACAGACTGCCTCGGTGGCGCAGTTGTAATGCGTACGCGTTACGATTGAGGCTAACGCTGAGGTCTCGGGTTCGATCCCCGGGTCGGTAAAGTGGTATTGGGTTTTTCTATTACGAAATGCTCAGTATCAGCCCGGAGTCTGGAATTTATGCCCGGTACGGCGATAGGCTCGCCCCCTATCCATTGTGGGACGGAGATACGCTAGGCGAAATGTGGGTGTACTGGTTACACCTCTGTCTACCCCTTCAGGGATTACAGGCGTGAGTGCGTATGTATGTAAGTTTACATTCGTCCGCCATCCACTCTCCGCTCAGCTCTAAGCGCTCTTTTCATGGACGATGTATTATTTCAAATCCTACTATCCTACTACAGCGATAGCTCAGTGGGGAGTGATATGGACTGTCGAGACGAAAGTCACAGATTCCAAACCAGCTCCAAGATCATGCACCTCTGACTTTTCCAAATTACATGTGTATTAGATGTTAATTTTATTATCGCTTGCTTTAATGGTGAAGGAAACATCGTGAGGAAACCTGCATACCTGATGCAAGGTAAGTCTGCGTAGGTAAGCGCCCATATACAGAAGCAACACAACACATAACTTTCAATTACAGACACTGCATTGGAATGCGTTCGTCACCCCGAGATATGACATGTTAAGTCACATAATGCGTAGTAATTTCACAGGCTTCAATATCCTTCAAGCCCAAACACAACCGTGCTTACACACTGCTTTTTGGCGGCCGAAATGGATATAGTAGTGGTACCAAACCAGACGGCCCCTCGCATACGAGAGGCCTTACACCTAGTCTTTTTCTTGAAATGAAATGAAATAGTTTTATTAATCATGTAGGCGATTAAAATAGCGCTTATGACAAGTCAGTACAAAATAAAGAAACTTATGTATAGAAATCATATGAATAACATAACATGTATGTATGTATATACATAAAATACATAGCATCATCAAAATACACTGGGCAATTAATGACACTAAATTATTTATTTGTTGTCTTTTCATTTTACATTAGTAACAATATTTGTAATATGGAAACGTCCATTATTAATTATTAAATATTTTGAGCCGATATGGACCACTGCATTCATATAAAATATAAATCTTATGTGTGCATTTGTGGTGGATGGATGGTCTATATTCACAATTGGACCCGGTAGGTGGCGCTGCTGTAGTCGCGGGAGAAACCGCGCGAGACGGCTAGTAATAATATATAACTCACGTGAAAGCTGTAGATACTGCGACACCATGCCTGGACATGAGCGTCTCGCACGCGTACCGCATCCTCAGCACGCAGTACTCCAGCTGGTCTGATGGTGGCTTCAGGGACGGGTGGAGGTGTTCACAGAGGTACAAGTCCAGATTTGGCTCGTCTTTCTCCTAAAACGGAGGCGTTTCGTGAGGTTTGCCGCTCTTATTCACGGCTTTACAATACGTTTGTGGTTTTGTCTTTTTAACCGACGGCAGAAATAGACAAAGCGTCAGAACCAACCAGGACGGCCTCTCGAACATGAGAGGCCTTACACCTAGTAAACAGGAAGGTTCAAGGCGATGCCGTGAAAGAATTTGGACCAAATATTGTTTTTTTATTCATGTGACAGTGGTTTAGTATGCTAAATTAGCACGCTATGTATATAGGGCTTGTTTAACGACGTTCCTGTCAGTGAATGTCAGTTAGCGTCCGCAATGTTTCTTCATGCTTCCTTGATGGACAACATTTAAACGGATTGTGAAATAGGCCCTGATATATAATAATATATAATACTAGCTGTTGCCCGCGGCTCCGCCCGCGTGAATGCCTATTACCAGGATTAAAGTAGCCTAGTGGGCGCATCAAGCGAGTCCCGGTGAGAAAGGCGCTTGACAAAAATACTAATGTCGCTATTAAAAAATTAGGGGTTGATCATAGAGGGTTGAGAATTTTGTCAAATGTCACAGCTAACGTTATAGAACAAAAAGTATATGATAATGAGGGTCGAATATCGACCACTATGAGACCACTATTCTTCTTCCATCTGCCCTTATCCTACTCACAGTAGTGTCGGCGCAACATGCTTTTTAAACACATGTTACAGAGCGATTTGGCTTGCAGTTTTTACGACCGGCCGCCTGCCTGACGTAAACCCCTCTGGGGATAACCGGACCACTATTATAATTATAAAAAAATCATACCTGCTTTCTATTGGCCATAACTTTTCTGAATATAAACCCTGGATGCAATACAGGATTCCTTATTTTCTTTATTTCATCAGCCATTACTTTACCCGCGTGGTGGATACCATTTAGTGCTGAAAAAAGCGCGCAATATTTACGTTCCATGTATTCAACTTTTTTTTAAAGTCAAATTTCACTACATTTTGTACAGTAAATTAAATGACGTACGACTCGAAATAATTACAATTCTATAATTGCCAAAGTGCATTATTTATACATACGCACTCACGCCTGTGATCCCCGAAGGGTAGGCAGAGATGTAACCAGTTCAACCACCCACACTTCGCCGAGCGCATCTCCGTCCCATGATGTGATAGGGGGCGAGTCTATCGCCATATAGGGCACAATTCCAGACTCCGGGTTGATACTAAGCATTTTATGATAGAAAAACCCAATATCACTTTACCCGACCCGGGAATCGAACCCGAGACCTCTGCGCCACCGAGTCAGTCAAGTCAGTGCATTATTTATATTGTCGTATTGTATGAAGTGTTCGATAATAGGGTAGTTGACTAGATTTTTTTTATTATTTAAATCAATAAGTTACCTTACTCAAAAAATATTGCAGAAAGAATTTTATAATTCTGACCAAAAATAAATAAGTTAGAAGCCATTAAAATCCTGTAGAAGGGGTAATTGTTAAATGACAGACGACAACCTTTGCCGTCACTGTGTAAAATGTTCATTATGGTGCACGTGTGGAAGCGAGATAGTGAGATATCCCTACTACGCACCCACTTTTCCTCATACCAACATTTAAAGTCATAACTGCGGGCACATTTCTGAACCAATTGTGATTGTGTTTTAATAAAAGGGTTTCTTTTGCATATCATTTTCTATTGCTTATAAAATAATGTATTAAATTCAATATAGGAAACTACCCTATTATCTATGCTGACCGTACCGATGTATGTGTTTATGCTGTCTAGTGACTCCCCGCGCGTGGCGAGATGTCGCATGTCATCCAACAATTGTTTACATTTCTCCTCGTTCTCGAGCGCCGGTATGGCCAGCAGCCTCAGCATCGAACTCAGACCATGATTCGCCATGAAGTTCCTGAATTGATTTTTCCATTTAATATTTTACGCTTCATGAAATCGACATTCCACAGTCTCTATGACTCAGTGTGCGAGAGGCCGCGTGTTCGATTCCCACACCGAGACATATACACTTGTGATTTCGTGAACAATCAGTTAGTCAGTCAGTGAGTGATATTTCGCATTAATAAAATCTTATATATAAAATTCTCGTGTCACAATGTTCGTTCCCATACTCCTCTGAAACGGCTGGACCGATTTGTATGAAATTTTGTGTGCGTATCGTGTAGGTCTGAGAATCGGCCAACATCTATTTTTCATCCCACTAAATGTTAAGGGTGGTCCACCCCTAAATTTATTTTTTTATTTTTTAGACAAAATTATTTGTTTTTACTTTTTTATGATACAGCATTAAAAAATACATACAACCTATTGGAATTTAATTATAGGAAATAGAAAAACTGGATTGATATTTCAGAGATTTATAATATTCTATATACGAGTACGACACTTGAATGACAACACACATAAAAGAATAAAACGAACTAAAAAGTATTCATACAATTATGTTTAGTTTACATAATCTAACACCTTCCTTTAAACTAAACAGTCTTAAAAAATAAACGAAATTATTCTAGTACATTGTTGAACTAAACAATCTTTAAACCAAGATTAGAAACACAACTGAAATGTTTATCTTTAGGTAAGGATTTGGTTAAAACATCTTTAGGCATGTTTTCACTAGATAAGTATTCTAACTTAACTATGTTGTCTTTTACAATTTGTCGTACATAATGATGTCGTATATCAATGTGTTTACTTCTACTGTGATTAATTTGACTATTACATAATTTTTGTGCTGATTGGCTATCATTATACAGGTTCACTGAAAAATATGTTCCTAAACATTCACTTAAAAAACTTCTAATAAACTTAGCTTCCTTTGCTCCTTCACACAATGCCATGTATTCAGCTTCCATGCTTGAAAGAGCCACTGTTCTTTGTTTACGGCTTTCCCATGACACTGCTGAGTTACTTATTTTAAACACGTAACCTGTATAAGAACGCCGATCCAGCTGATTTCTATTGTACCCTTCAAGTATCGTAGAACACGTTTTGCCGCTTTCCAGTGTGCCTCTGAGTGATAATTGTTGAACTGACTCAATAAACTTGCTGCATGTGCAATGTCAGGTCGAGTGCATACTGCTATGTACATTATACATCCAATAAGACTTCTATACATTGAATCAGAATCATTTTGTTCTCCCTTTTCAAATTTCATACCATTTTCTAATGTCATTATTAATGGATCATAATCTGGCGATAATCCACTTAACATCAAAACTGACAGGAAATCATCATCCAATGGAGCGTTTATGTCTCGTAGTTGTTGATCTAAATCCGTGATCTTCAAGAGATACGCTTCCATGTCTATAAATTGTTCCAATTTCAATCCAAACAATGTACGTAAAAGTCCAAGACGTCTACAAAGTCTTCATAGGCAGTTTTTAGGTTGTTCCAAGCTTTGTACCCCGTACTGGCGTTTCGTAGATGACAAAATGACGACGGTTGCACCATCAAACATATTTTCGCAAGCGTTTTCTGTTGTTTCTTTTCATCAGCAACTTTGGGGACACCAGGTTCAGACTCATCTATACAGTCCCATAAGTCTTCGTGTACTAAGTACATACGCATGCAAAATTTCCAATTTCCATAATTAGAAATACCATTGAGCTTCTCGAAATTAATGGAGATTCCAGAATTCGTTGCCTGTACGTTTTTGGTTTCCATTTTTTTATATAATATATTTTATAGACTAATAATTACGTAATAATTGCGTTTCTGGGCCCATAACCTATTGGAATTTAATTATAGGAAATAGAAAAACTGGATTGATATTTCAGAGATTTATAATATTCTATATACGAGTACGACACTTGAATGACAACACACATAAAAGAATAAAACGAACTAAAAAGTATTCATACAATTATGTTTAGTTTACATAATCTAACACAACCCTAAACTTTCAACCCTCTACGATCTACCCCTATTTTTTAATAGCGACATTAGTATTTTTGTCAAGCGCGTTTCTCACCGGGGGCGCCCACTAGGCTACTTTAATCCTGGGAATAGGCATTCACGCGGGCGGAGCCGTGGGCAACAGCTAGTAATATATAGATTGCTTTGAATAAATATAAATTGCTTTAATCTCCAGAATTCCTTACTTATCTAACTTTCATAACTCATTATATCTATCTATGTCTACACCAGCGCGAGTGTTGGTATACTAATTCGACAATAGAAAAAACAAAACTATGCTGTGCTTTGAGCTGCTAAGCTTTTCGACAATCATCATACTAATTTGATCTATATATGCAACAAAATAAGGTTGGATTTCAATTGTCATAGTATGATGTTTTGCTGTCACTTCACTCATAGACTGATCTTTCAAAGTTATCATATCTGTCGGTCTCTTACCTGCACATAGCGATTTCAAGCTCGACATCTGGTTCCATGTATCCATCGAGGAGTCCTGCTGTGAAGTACTCAGCACTCTCGCACGCGTATATGTCCAACAACGCCTCGCCGATGGTGGCGCGTATAGATGATAGCTCTGAGAGGGGCTTACCTGCGACCAAAAAAAAAACAATAAAATGTTTTATAAATATACATACATACACACTCACGCCTATATCCCGTGGGGGTAGGCATAGACTATTGAGTACCACAAGCTACGATCCTGACACACCTCTTTCGCCTCTTCTATATTCATACATCTTTTCATACATTTTCGTTGGTACTCGTGACGTGCCCTTTTCTTTTTTTTATAAATATCATTCCTACATATACAATATGTAAGAAAAACCCTGTTGGGCGTTTTAACCGCGATATCAGAATCGATATTCAAACGTCGCATACGAAAATAAGACTATAAAAATAATCATACTTATTTTTTATAAATTATATATTTTATTGTTTGTAAACCGTATTTCGATTGAATACCTCTGCAAAAACGATGTCTCGGAGCCAGAGCGAGATAGCAAGTTGCAACGTCTACGTGCATCAAATGCGTCACGCCCCGTGTGCACCCGGTTGCGTCAGTACGTAATATCAGTCAGCTGTTCATCAGTTTTCAGATGAAAATATTTTTTTTTAAGCTACCTATGTACGGATAATATCTCGCTTCTGTTTATTGTTTTTTAATTTAACTATTTTTATTAAGGTGTTTCTATGTCTATCTTCACGACCTAGAAAGGGCCAACAGGGTTTTTGTTACATACTGTATAATATAACCTACACCTGTATTACCAAAGGGATATAGAAGTTCGCTGAGCTTATGTTGGTCTCAAAATGTGATAGGTGGCGAACCCATCGCCATAATTCCAATTTCAGGCAACTCATGTGTATAATTTCAATTGAAAATTCATGACTAATTTCGAACTTACCAGCAATGGCTCTCGGTCTCACATAGTCCACCACGGTGTGTATGGCCTTCTTGAGGCGACAGCGGCACAGAACTGCGGCGTGGAGACGAGACAGGCTCAGGACCTGTGCCAGCTGGTTTTCAGACATCAGGTTCAGGGGTGTAGCTGTGGGAGAATGATTTCTAGAGGACCTCTTTGCAAATACTATATAATTTTTTGTGTTTTAGTATTGCATTTATCCGACTGGTAGCTTTGTATGCTATTTCTTGGTCCAATGCCACATGGGCGATGTTGCTATATTCATACTAAATCTGTTAGTAATGGTATTTTTTTTTACCCTACTTCACTTCTAGAATAAATTTCTATTGACACAAATTCTTATTTTTAACGCGGACTCCGTGCGATCGTTAAGCAGCCGCCATAGCTTGCGTGCGATCCTCGCCTGTCTCTATGGATTATGATGTTATAGCAAAATTAACTTTATTTAATTGTCAATAATGTTTTAAATTCAATCACATCGTATTAATTGTTACTACATTTTGTGATAATTGCAAGTTTATATGAATGTGAGGAATTTGCACATTATTGTAATGTAAATAGACAAGACAAATAAGAAAATGAGTATTGTCTTATTTAATTGGAACCTTGTCAAATCGATATTTTTTTCTAAATTAAATACATATTATATGCACACAACTCAGCAAATGATGTATTAAGTAAGTATAATAATTTTGTAAAAGAAAAATGTAATAGTACCAGGTGTTTTCATAAAACTAGTGAAGGGGCCATCGACAGTAACACCTGAGGAGTTGGGATGAACCAGGAGTGCTTTCAGCTTTGACCCGTCTACTGCACACAAAACTAATTTATAACCATCCTTACGGTCACAGATCTTCTCGCCTGTCACCCTCCATACACCTGAAAAATAGAATAAAGTTTTTTTATCTTAGCTCGGCAAAGTGAATATGCTACACCTGATGGTAAGTGCAACGCAATCCAAGAATACTGTCGACCAACGACAGACGATGTGTCTATCATAGGACGGCAAAATTATGCCGGCCTGCCTAATTGCTTCTTCACACTCCGTTTAAAGGACCCCATATTATAGGACGAAACATGGGTGCCGGCAAACTATTCCACATCTTGATGGTCCAGCAGTAATTATCCTAGTACTACTATAGTATGAAGATTCACATAGTCAATGTGTTTGATATTAACGGAAATGGCATGAATGGGCCGACTCGTCCAGATAGTTACCACTGTCTCACAGAAAACCGACGTAAAGGGTGAGTAAGATATCCGGCGGCCCAAATCCCCTCTTCTTCTTAATCCCTTAATTATCCTTTTCCTTTAAGGTCGGCTACGCGCCCATGACGCTTTTGGTATTGTATTGTATAACAATGTATTAAATAAATGTATTAATAAAATTTAAATACCAAATAAAAAAGACGACCAAACACATAAAAATAAAAATTGGCAATTTTAAATTGACAAGTCATTATTGTTGAGATTATAGAAATTGCCCAAAAACAAGCCCACTGAGTTCGTTTCGCCGGGTCTTTTCAGACAGGGTCACGTTTGGATCCGGTGGCAGTTTTAAAACAACAATTTAGAGGTACACATGGTCCGTATCAATCCCCTTAAAATAAAAATAGGACATTTTATTTCCCTAATTTATTTTGGTATGATAAACCGGACCAAAAACAAGCCCACTGAGTTTGACAAGCTGGATCTTCTCAGGACTGGGTCGCGCTGCGTAAAATCCAGTGGTAAAGTAACCCCACTGAGTTTGTTTCGCCGGGTCTTCTCAGGTTGGGTCGTTTTGGATGCGGTGGTAGTTTTAAACCACGTGCCGTTTCGGTAATGCCTATGGTCCATATCGACCTTTAAAACAGAGGAAAAAATAACAATAATAATAATACTTAATAATTCTGGACTAATATAAAAATATTGTAAAATTTATAGTTGCCCAGTGTATTTTGACAATGCTATGTATGTTATGTATATATTAGCTGATATGATTTCTGTACTTACTTGTTTCTTTATTTTGTACTGACTTGTCATAAGCGCTATTTTAATTGCCTACATGATGAATAAAGCTATTTCATTTCATTTCATTTCATTAAAGCCATTTCATTTCATTTCATTTCATTAAAGCTATTTCATTTCATTTCATTTCATTAAAACTATTTCATTTCATTTCCTTGTGGGCGAAAATGGGTGGTGGTGATCACTTACCATTAGGTGAACCACTTGCTCGTTTATCGGCCTATGTAATAAAAAAAAGTCAACAACACCTATAGTCTTATTCGCTAGCAGAAATAGACAAAACGGTAACTTTTTATTTTGTTTTATATTGTATGTCAGTAAATATGATGTGGGTCACCTGCACTGGCAGACTCTCACATACGAGACACCTGCCACCTAGGTAGTTAAATCAAGTGGTGTAGTTCAACGGTTCCCAAACTTTTAAATATACAGAACACTTAACAAATGACTTTTATTTTAACGAACCCTACATTAAAGTATCCATTAGCTTACATGAAATGAGCATACATATCAGAGGCATTTAAACTGTGTATGAGTTCATCTTTAATGTGGTCAAATAGTTTGTGAATCCGATCAGACATTCACCGCAAGTCCTAAATAAAAAAAGTGATAAATGTAACTATTTTGTAGAACCCTATTGATTTTGATCCCACTTAACAAATTGCTGGTCTAGTTGTTTAACAGAACAAGATATACCTTGCCCATCCAACTCAGCGATGGTCCTGAAATCAGCCTGTGATATCCTCTCTGCCACTCTCTCTTTAATACATAGTGCAATTGTGTTATCTCCGGTTATGAGGTCATCTATCACACCGGAGTACTGTTCCTGAGTGATGCCCTTTTTAAGGGCTTCTAAGCCCACCCAGTGGTCGCTAATCTCTTGGCCTAGTTCAAAATCTGATGCTATTACTTCTAGATACCTGAAATGATACTATCAAAAGGACTTGTTGCATTGGTAATTGTTTATAAATTACCTATACTATATTCAAGGAATAAGAATACTTTATATTTTAAATACCTCTAGTGTATATTGTGTAACTAACAACTCCTAAAGAATAATGTAACTGGAACTATTTTTTTACAGTTAACAATTATAAGTTGGCAGGAGCTAATTGAAAATGTATAAAATAACTGAAATAAATTGGCCAATGAGTGTTTTAATATTAGCACCACTCCCTTACCAACTTATAGTTGTCGTAATGTACATTTAGTTTTTGTTTCAGTAAATAGTACATAATGTGGGTACGAAAAATAATTGTATAATAATACAGTTTTTGGTATTCAGTGCTTGCTCAGGCATTATCAGGAGGAAATATGCATATATATTAAATAATTTATTTGTTTATTCTAACTGAAATTAAATGAGAAAAAGTACTTAATTACCTTAAACTTTCCGTACAATTCATACCCAAACCATTTCGAGTAAGGTTAACAGGTGCTGCAAATATTTTAGTCGATTTCAATGCATTTCTGCGATCCTCCTGCGTCAGTTCCGAGTTGGAGAACACTCTGTCTAACGCCTCGACCCTCTTATCCAATGCTTGCATCTCTTCTTTGTTCAAAATCTCAGGATATGCAAGTAAATCCCGGTTAAAAACTGATACAAAAACATCTTTCATGAAAGGCTGAATTTTAGGCTTGCGTCGTTCCACACGCTCAATTACGTTTAGATCTTCGAAATCAAACTTCTCTTCTTGCACCTGAGGTTGCGAAGTTTGGGTGGAATCGTAGTTTACTGACGAAATACGAAATTTTCTGTACAGACATCTTCCGACACTATTGTGATGTGCGACGCATATTTGACGGGCTATATTCATTTTTATCTCTTTATATCACAATATATAATCTTAATGTCTCCAAAACTTATAAGATAGTTAAATTAAAATTATATCTCGTAATAAATTGGTATTTTACAGGTTATTTTTTATTTGACAAACATATTGACATATAACAAATGAATGACATTTACGTTTCGTTATATGCAGAATAAATCGAAAATATAAAGTTTCTAGTATGTATTGTAGACACAATAGGTATGTATGTATTATAATATTATTCGTTGCAATTGGAGTACTCGGCACTCCTCACGGGACCTTACTATCAGATGACGGTCTTGCTCGTTTGCCCTTCTCCCATAGGTAAGTGTGGCACGTAGCAGTAGCCACAATGGTGGCGGCGGCGCGGCGGAATCCATACCAGCTTGCGAATTATGCGTGCGACTATGGTGATTAATACAGCTTGAGTAAAAGTGTCTGTTAATACCATCGGCAGTGGCCTTTGGCATTGGCTTATTTGGAAATTATATACATATCATGTGCTTACATAAGCTCACGCTTTTATCCCCGAAGGGGTAGGCAGAGGTTCAACTAGTACTGCACCCACGTTTAACTGAGCTTATTTCCGTCTCATGATGTGATAGAAGCTTATTGCCATACTGCGCACAAAATCCAATACCGGGCAATTCTTCTGTTATTTCAAACCGAAAACTTGAACACAAATTGTGAATGTCTGACCTGGGTATGGAATCCAGGACCTCACATTTTCAACATTAGTATGCTGCCACTAGACTTCTAAATAAATAATAATAAATAAACCCAACAGTCACACACATTGTCCTGACCCCACACTAGGTAAACCTGTATCGTGGGTATCAGGAACTACCAGGGACTTGCGGTCCCACAACACCCAGACCCGAAACAATTTTTTGTGGATCACACAAACATTTGTCTCAGTGCGGAAATCGAACCCACGGCCTCTCGCTTCGCAGCCAGCTACTCGCCCGCTGCGCCACGGAGGCTGTCAAAAAATTTGAACAATATGTGATTCACAATAAGGTAATCACACTGATTATATTAATTATTATATCATTCATGGTGCCTAAAGAGAAATAATAACTTAATAATAATTATTATTGAAGTTAATAGAATTGAGAGTTATACTTTACAAATCAAAATAATAATAAAGTTTCATTCTCATTTCCTACCTAAGAAATGACCTAAGTAGGAAAGGAAGAGCCCAGAGGGGTTGACGTCAGGCAGGCGGCCGGTTATAAAAACTACAAATCAAATGCGAGTGGGATAAGGGCGGGTAGAAGAATCAAAATAATAAATAAAAATAATACCTACCTGTAGCACACGAAGTCGATAACATAAAATTGCTGTTTGCCAGACGCTTTTAAGAAAGTTGATGGATGTAGGTAAAGGGTTCGTAAGTAATGGGAATTTCCATTTTATTTTCAGTCAGTTTGTCTGGGACCCGGGTATAAAGGTTATTCATCCGGGATTCGAACCCAGCTTACCTACCCAGAGTCTAGATCACCACCTAATAAGCCAAAGCCCCGCCATAGATGTTACACACATTGCTTCATATTACAATAACACAAAGTGAGTGCAAATAATAGATAAGCTAATGTCGGAAATTAAGGATTTATGGCACCTAATAAAATAAAGCAGGCACTTAGGATTATATCACAAAGTATACCTTGGGTTTGATATAAATGTCAAATTGTTGACCCTAATGAATAAATATTAGTTTGTTTACAGAGGTACAGAAACCTCTATTATAAATATAATCCATACTAATATTATTAATGTGAAAGTAACTCTGTTGGTCTGTTACGTTTTCATGGCTCAACAGCTGAACGGATTTTAATGAAATTTGGTGAGGAGATAGGTCATATATCTTGGGGAAATATATAGGGTTCTTTTTGTCCCAAAAAAAGAAAAACAGTCCCTTCGAGCTGACCTATTTATACAGTTGACAAAAGTATGAATTTTGTCACCTGATGATAAGTTACTCGTATCTCCAGCGCTCATAAATGACCACAGTACCAAAAGAATAATGGATGCGTTGCGGACCATATAGGAATGGGATAATTAAGGGATTAGGAAGGAGAGGGGGATTTGGGCCTCCGGATATCTCACTCACCGTACGGAACGGAACAGCAGGCTATTACTTCATGTCAGTTTTTCTGTAAGACAATGGTAACTAGTAACAACCCGGTACAGCCGACGCATTCATTCTGTAAACAAAACTGTCTACAGCATGGCTCTACCACTGGATATACTTCTTCGTAGCTTGCTTATTTATAAACAATAATCTCATTTTGTTATTTGGCGGTTATTTTTGCGGTGGTTTAATCGATTAAAGTGGTATACCTACCATGCCGTAGATAGATTTACATTTAATCGTGGCGCCGCCCGTGTGAATGTCTTCATGGGATAATAAAACCGGACTAGTGCATCTCGGACTTACGGATAGAGGATTCTGCACCAAAACACTTACATTTTTTAATTTATTATTTTTATATCCGCTGAGCTATCTATCGCTGTTTAGCGAGAGAGTGATATGGACTGTCGAGATGAAAGTCGTATGATCGAAACCAGCCCCAAGAGCATGCACCTGTGACTTGTTTAAGTTACTTGTGTATTCTTTGTTAATTATCGCATGATTTAAAGGTAAAGGAATTTGTGAGGAAACCTGCATACCTGAGGAGTTCTCCAAAAGAATTTTGATGGTATATGAAGTCTGCCAACGCGCGTTGGCCAGTGTGGCTAAGGCCTTACTACCTCTCATTCAATAGAGGAGGTCCGTGCGCAGAAATAGAACGTAAATAATACAGGACAAGTATTACTTATTATATATCCGAAATAAGAATATATTCTGTGAACATTTTAACCGGTATTTACGGTTCAAAAGATAGAGTCCATAAAATTTTGGAAATACGGTGCAGTGTAGGTTTAGTAATAGAGTTCCGTTTGTAACATATTTAAACGGTATTGTACAGAGTAGCATATGCCCTTCCTTAGTGTACTAACTAGATCATATATTTTTTTAAATCGGTTCAGCCGGTTAGTCGTGGAAACACAATAGCCAGACTCACTTTCGTATTTAAAACATAAGTATGGTTACAGGGATATGCGTTAGATATGTATTCATTTTATTTTATTATTCATCTATCGATCATTACTTGGCTACGAAATAAGAAGTAAAAATCTCTGCCAAACTACAATACACGCAAAATAACTTGGCCGCACTGACGTTAGTCTTTTCACATGTCGTCTACGCCTCACTGTCTAGTCTAAACAAATGCCGCGACCTGTCTCGTCAGAGTGACTAACGCCCGGCCAAGTTATTTTGCACGTATTGTACAGTCAGTTATACCTATTTATTTAATTACTTACCACGCAATCTAGAAGCGGAGTAGCTCCCAATTAGCAAATGTAGACTAAGACATCAATACTAAACATTAAAGTATCAATGCAGATGTTGAAAGTTATATGTAATTATTAGATAAATGTCGCTTCTTGTTTGCTAATGCATAAGATTTAACAATCGACCATTATTTGCTCTGCCTTTTACAATTCAAAATAGCTCCAAATGGCGCGCAATGTAAAACAAAGTGTTTTCTAAGTCGCACTAATTTTTATTCACCCAATCAAACCCCATTATTTTCTGCTCTTACCCCTCAAAGTTTGACTTAATTTACGATGGTATTGGTAGGTTTCAATTAGTAGAATGGTATTTTTACTGAGCAACACTAGCCGGTATGATAGCGAAGGCTTTAATAATAACGGTTTTTGCACCCGATAACATGGAAATAGCATAATGTAAAATTATTATTACTTCTTGATCAATGTAGAGCAGAATCCTTAAGATTGGCACAGACAGCTCAGAGATGCTTATCTTTATACGTTTACATGTCTGATGCTACAATATTAAATCTTGTCTAATTTGAAACCTAAATAACACACTAATTTATAAATCCCCATACACTTTAATTTAAAGGCTTATTAAATAAATATAAGTATAAAGGATCGCACCTTCGCAAAGATCTTGTAGAATGACACACGAATAGAGAAAGTATTGATCTGTGAAAGGCGGCTGGTACTTAGTAATTTGACGATGAAGTCAATAGTTCAAATATGAAATCGTTTTACCATTGGCGGCTTAAAAATTGTGATATTAGATTTCTCTATATAAACATGAATGTATCGATGTAATTGAAAGGCGAGCCTGTCAGAGCTAACATGCAGGTATATAAATTACATAGGTATATATTTTTGGCTTAGCATAGCAATGTATTTGTAAGATATATAAATTGCAAAAATAACGTATCGCATACATGACTCTACCATCTAAAATACCAACAAAATAACAGTTTCGCAAAAGCGTTATAGCATAAATAGCAAAAGCTTTAACTCTCCACCCTGCTCCACCCTCTACGCAAGGGCATGGGGCTACGGTGCCACCCCTTATCTTTCTCTAACTGATACTGAGCCGTATTAGAATTGAATAAAGACACTTTTCAAATAAAACCATGGAATTGAGTCGTTTCAAACTGTGTGTCGGCGCTATGAAATAATCAGTAGGAATACTTCTCCGATGAGAAAGCATCTGGTGGTCATAATGAACGATTTTTCACCTACAATCCACGTTATGAACGCAAACAAACAGTTTTTCTAACGTTTTCACGGCATTATGTGTAATCAATATTGTGATTTTGCTGTGGAAAACGTTAAAATGTGTATGAGAGATTATTTTTGGTGAATTTAAGTCAGTGCACAGATAACAACGGGTGTGTGGTGGAAGAATTAGTGGTTCTATGACATACAGTCTTGTGGAACGCGTATTGATGGTACGTATATAACCCAGTGCCCAGTTGGTGTATAAAGAATGTTATAACGCCGAAGAAAACATTATTAATTAGTGTACTAATAATTAATTAGGTTAAAATGTTGTTGATTCTACTGATTATTGCTATTTAAATAATTGCTATTAATCCATTTATTCTGTTATGTAGGTACTCGTAGTATATGGTTTAGAAACACTGTTAAATAATATTGATTAATAATTATACTAAATACAAACACAAACATATACCATAACAAAATCTAAATCCTGTATTTACGCGAAGGGATAAGCAGCGGTACAATCAGTGCACCCACAGATCTCGAACTTATTTTTGTCCCATGAGGTGATAAAGGGCAAATCCGGTAATTATCCTACTTCTTACTACTGTTATAAATGTGAAAGTTTGAATGTTTGTAAGTTCGTGAGTTTGGATGTTTATTAGTTAATCACACCTTAATAACAGGTGATCGGTTTTGGATGCAATTTGGCACATAGGTAGCCCATGATCTGGATTAGGACATTGGCCAATTTTTATCCTGGAAAAAGCCATGCACGCGGGCGGAGCCGCGAGCAAAATCTAGCCTGAACATAAATATGTACGTGGGTGCACTAGTTGCACCTCTGCCTACCTTTCCGGCAATAAAGGCATGGGCTGATAAAAATAATAACAAAATATATTTATTTGGATGAGTTTGATACTCTTTCGCAGTTATTCAGTAATTAATTGTTATGCCCCGGTTTACCTTTCAAATGCTTATTGCATCCTATAGTCATCTATTAATCATATGCCTTCAACCAACAGCCGCGATCTGCGATCGCGATCTCTGGCCGCGATCCTGCGATCTGCGATTCCTACCCACATTCGCGATCTGTTCAGCGTCCACCAATCAGAGGCAATCACCCCCCGTCAGTCGTCTTAGGTCTTACAAAATGTACTAGAAACATTTAACGCGGCCACAGATCGCGATTGCAGATCGCATCTGTTGGGGGGAGGCTTTACTCTACCTAGAGCACTAAAAGGGCTCACTGTAAGAAAACAGTAAAAATTATACCTACCAAAATGTAATGAAAAAATGAGACTGAACCATGACGCATCTTTGAGACACTGCACTGTACTGAATGGTAGCGATTTTTTTAATGCGACTATATCCTGCGCTGGTGTCTAGAAATTCAAATATTTTATGATCTATTTTTTGGCAAGTGTGTTTTGGACCTTGCGCGTAATTTATTTTAAAAGCAATTTAATTATGGAGCCTAATTTCTGTTCATCTGCACATAAAATTTAAGAATTTAACTGAAAAGTAACATCGTCACTTAAACCGCAGCCCGCAGGTTTCCTGTCCGGCAAATATTTGTTTAATTAACAAGGTGTTGATTTTTATTCTAAGGTTCTTTTTGTATTTTTAGGATTTTCTTTTCAGAGAAACGTATTTTGAGTGTTAAAATAACATTGAATATTAATGGCTATAAATATTGTATGGCTCAAATCTGTTAGTAGGGATCTTATATACGAGTACTTTTTGCTTAGCGAGAAAAGTTTTTAAAAGTGTCTAATGCCTTTAAATACCTACATATACATACATACGCACTCACGCCTGCAATCCCCGAAGGTGTAGGCAGAGGTGTAACCAGTACACCCACATTTCGCCGAGCATAGTTCCGTACCATGATGTGATAGGGGGCGAGCCTATCGCCGAATTCAGACTCCGGGCTAATACTGAGCATTTTGTAATAGAAAAACCCAACTTTACCGGACCCGGGGATCGAACCTCAAACCTGAGACCTCCACACAGCGGTCGTACCGCGTACGCATTACAGCGCAACCAAGGCAGTAAAAATTATCACCACGTTAAAATATGTGTCAAAAAAGTGAGAATGCGGAATTGAATGACGAAACACAGATGCTGTTTGAGTCGAGCTCTTGAGAGGTGAATTCGTTGGTTCTAAATTAATTCCACGATAACCCGGGCATGCCTCTCCAGTAATACCTATTACATTATGACTCTGAATACGATCTTTTTATTATGTTCTTATATTTTTGTTTAATAGCAAGTCAATCTGAATCTAATGGTAATTACTATAATTTACAAGGTAGGTCGATCGTATGCGAGAGGCCGTCTGGGTTGGTACCACCGCTTTGTCTATTTCTGCCGCCAAGCAGCAGTGTGTAAGCACTGTTGTATTTCGGTTCGAACGACATTGAAGCCAGTGACATTACTGGGCATTATGAGACTTAACATCTTATATCGCGGGGTGACGAGCGCAATCCATTGCCATGCATTGCTTTGTAATTCAAAGTTGTATGTGGTGTTGCTTCTGTTTATGGGCAGGCGTGGCGCTTAGGTACCATCAGGCGAGTAACCTGCTTGTTTCAAGGTAATACAAAAAAAATTGTAGTCAAGCTATAAAGACCGTACAGAGAAATTGTATCTCTCAACGGTCGCCAGAATTTTGCCAAGCTAAAGTACTAGCTGCTTAGTTATTGAAATTACAATGCCAGAGTGAAGAGCCTAGCATGGTGAATTACTTTCTCGACCCGTGTAACAGGATTAGCTGGTCTTTATCCAGTTTGTAGGACGCCATGGCAAATACATCAATGGAACTTCACCACATCTCGTTTGCCATAGATGTTTTAGTTAGCGTTGGTTTACTTCAAGTCGACACATGGCCGTTCGCTATATTCTATTTAGGTACAGATAGAATTGCTTATCGCCATTACATTTTTGACATTTTGTAAAGTAAAGTAAAGAAAGTAAAACAGTAGGTATTCGTAGTAATCAAAGCAAAAGTTATCTGTAAATACTACTATCCTACTTTCTACGACTATTATAAATGGGAAAGTTTGGATGTTTATAAGTTTGTGAATTTGGGTGTTTGTTAGTTAATCATGAACGGCTGAACGTTTTTGTATGAAATTTGGAACACAAGTAGACCATAATCTGGACTACGACATACACATAGACTTTTATCCCGGAAAAGACCGTAGCAAAAGCTAGTAGAATTTAGGGAACGGCCAACAGTGGGCAATACGTTGATAACCCAACACGACACATTGATTAACACAATAAAAGTAGGTAGGTACAAAACAAATATCAAGTATTTGTTCTATTTGTTAGCTCTCTACCGCAGTATGTAAGCGATATAATAAAATATGTCGAAGATAATAGCCATTTTATAATATATCATTAAAATCTGTTTTTACAATCGTAGTACATTCTCATCGCACGCCGGATCGAAAAATGTAAACTGTTGGTAATTTAACGCCACTTTTATAAGGTTTCGAAGTGTTGCGGTGGCAACAACTATATTATTACTAAATACGAGAATGAATTACTTAATTTTTTTTCATGAGAATTTTATAGAATCAAGTTAGATTAGTAGGTCACTTCGTAACGCCTATTGAGTGAACGCCAGATAGAAATAAAGAAACGGACTTGATATTTTAATGATTACTTTATTTTCTCCTGGCTTCTACCATGGATGGTATAAGATTTACTGTAAATATGTGCCACCATCGAAAGCAAATAGTGTCGACCCTGGTGTCGCAAATGAAACTTTACATAATAGGTATTAAAAAAATAATTCACTTCTGTTAAGCTAATGGGCGGAAACGAATTACAATGACGGGATCAAAAAATGTTTGTTTGATAAGACTAACATACGCTGGAGTGTAAGTGGGCCACGAACATTTTAGGCCGAAAACCAACCTCACCTGCAGGTAAACTGATTAACGGACGAGCATATGGCGAAACTTGGTTGTGGGGGTTCGACGGCGAGTCGCCCCACATAATTGCAAATCAACGGTCAAATCATGTTGGAAAAGCGGATCCTGGCATTAAGCCAAGTTATCTTGGCCTTGGCCAGTAAATATATTTAATTGATTCACAAAATGCAAGAAATGTTAAATCAGTATCAGAAAGGATCAATATTTAATATTCAAACGACCCTCGGAGTCCCGAAAATTCCAATATTAGACCGATTCTCTTATTTAATTAGTTTGATATTGGTTTTTTATTCAAAGGAAATGAACGTCAGATGTCTGCGTTTTTTTTTCTTTAAATTCCCTGAAAATATCCCTGTTATGATACGCGCCAAACTCTCCCCATGTATCGTAGTGTGACCAAAGTGGATTTGCCCAGAACCCCACTAACGACCTCCCAAATGTCTATATTTATATTTATCTTTTATTTAAAAGTGGTAGAGCCACGCTGTAGACACTTTTGTCTACACGATGAATGGGCCGGCTCGTTACGGTCGTTACCACTATCTCACAAAAAATCGACGTAAAGTAGGAGTTTGCTGCTGCGTTTCGTACGGTGAGTGAGATATCCGGAGGCCCCAATCCCTTCCCCCTCCCATTCCCTTAATTATCCCTTTCATTTAAGGTCGGAAACGTGCCCATAATTCTTTTGGTATTGTGGGCGTACATGGGCGGTGGAGATCACTTACCATCAGGTGACCCACTTGCTCGTTTCCGACCTATGCCATAAAAACACATTTTTCGCATTTTTACGCCCTTAGTATAATATCAGCTGAAGTTTTTTCAAGCTCATATTTACGTTTTTTCTAAAAAAATATGAATTGAACTTGCTCGTTTGCCGGCCTATGCTATAAAAAAAAGTTGGTAACCAGGAGCACTAATTGTACTCATCCCGGAAAAATTATTAGTTCTTCCATGATAGGTAGACCAATCAAGTCTACTGCCAAAATAAGATGAGGATGGACCAATATGTGTAGACTAGAAGTCAGTTAAATGAAAAACTTTAAGCCACCAAGTTAAATTGCTACCTAGTGCCAATAGTACGGACCATGTTTTTTTTTATTAGCTTGAATGACGAGACGAGCTGGTCGCTCGCCTGATGGTAAACGCCACACCTGCCCATAAAAAGAAGCAACGTCACACAGAACTTTGAATTATAAAGCACTGCGCGGCACTGGACTGCCCTCGTCACCCCGAGACATAAGATGTGTTCTTCTAGGCGCTGGACTACAGAGTTTCCTTCTCAACTAGTTGAGTTTACATCCTGTATTCGAACATACCACTAGTAATGTAAACTCATGTTTAGTAGTGTACGGACCATTTTTCTTCCATCCCTTTCTTTAGTTTTTATAATGAAGTGTCTATCTCATTTCCACATTCACCCTCGCAGTGAAATCTGAAGCTTCGTATAATACCGGCACCCTTATGACAAAGCCATGAATATTAATTCGATGTCAAGCCGCCCCCGTGCCGAGATACCGTGATAATATGTTTGCAACCCCTTTGATGATTTGATGGGACACACGGTCATGCTTAGCGATTATTACTTTTGTTTGTCACCTTGTATCTTTGTTATTTTGACGTGAATGCAACAACTATGACAATACAGACTTAATTAGGACCCAGAATTTATAATCTACTGTTATTATTTTGAAAAGCGGCAAGCCATCAAACGATGAGACTCATAAACGAGATGTCAAACCCCACATTATAGTTTTGTGGATAACCAAATATTGGTCAAGCGCGAGTCGAAGTCACACACCGAGGACTTCGTATTCACGTCTTTAATTTTACTAACAATATTTTAATATAGTTTTGAAATTTTATAATTACCAGTTATTACAGTTTAAAAGGTAGAGTCTTTCATACTCGGGAGATGTCTATCTTATCAGACTATAGAGTTCCGTTGTTTTCCTTTGGGTACGAAAACCTAAAAATATTAGACCGTCGAGTCGCGCGGTAATCAACTTGATATATTAAATCCGTTGACGGTTCAGAAAATGATGATGACTAAAAATAAATTAAAAAATTCACTGGATTTTAATCTATTCATGACTCGCTAAGGAAGCTGGAAAATTCGTTGAGAAGTTACCTGAGCTTGTCGTCTGTGTGTAGAATTACGTAAATGCTTTGTGTATGCGAATACTTAATGAATGCGATGTCTGCCTGTTTGTCCCTTCTAATGCATTGTGTTTATTGATACGACACGTGGTGAGTATAAAGTTAACAGCCCGACCAAACGACGAAAACTCACATAAATATTGTTAATTTATTTACGTCAAAATCCCCAAATCCCTCTCTCCTTTCCATCCCTATGTATCGTTGATTCGTCGATTCGTCGTCGATCGTCGGTATTGTGCGTGTTCATGGGCGATGTGGTTCACTTATCATCCTTACCCACTTGCTCGTTTGGCGACCTTTGCCATAAAAAAGGTAGTTCCGACATGAGTAACAGTAGGTACAGAATAGGTCATGCACTGCATGCAGTGCTTTATAATGGTTGTATGTGGTGTTGCTTCTGTTTATGGGTAGGCATGGCGCTTACCATCAGGCGAACGACATGCTCTTTTTGTCATTCAAGCAAAAAAAATACCGGCCTCAAGTAACTGGACCGTTTGACCCGGCCTCAGAACGCGATTGGGCGGAACGGACTATGGCGGGTTTTTCATTATGGTCTGTACGAATTGAACTCGAGACCTCCGTACAGCAGTCGTACCGCGTACGCATTACAACTAGCGACCCAGACAGTCATTATTGTATTATGTAGGCATATGATGAGCTAATTAAGGCAAGTTTATTACTATGTGTACGAATATGCTAAAACTAACAAAGACAAATATAGAATACTAATAAGATGTTGAAATACGAAAGGCGCTTCAATATTTTCCTAATTAACAACTTTCAGTCTCCAGCTGGACAGACGAGCGCTCCAGGCGATGCAGCATGAATGGAAGTGTACGCAATAGGTGCTTTGTGTTTCGAGGGCTTATGTGTCCCTATTTAGAAAATGTCTCGGCAATAAGACCCTCGTAGTTTCTGATAACGCTGGACTACCAGAGTTTGTCAATAGAAAACGACTGCGTTTAGTGGTCGACATCAGGGTTGTATGAGTTGATCAAATTCATTCAATAACAGTGTCGGAAGTATTTTCTAATTCAGTAGAGTTTCAGTTAAACTTGTTCAATTCTTTAATTCTTTGCAGAATAAGTCAAGATTAAAATACAAATTTTCATCCAGAGGGGGATGACATCTGAAGGTGACCGGTTTCTTTTTTTTAATATTTGCTTGCATGACGAGACGAGCAGGTCGCTCGCCTAATGGTCGCCCATAAACAGAAGCAACGCCACACAGAAACTTGATTTTCAAAGCACTGCATGGCATTGGACTGCTCTCGTCACTCCAAGACATAAGTTGTTAAGTTTCATAATGCCCAGTAAGTAATAATTGTAAACTAAACTGTAAACTGTGCACTAAACGAAATCTGCAACATTTTGCAGCCTAGCCTACCTATACCTAGTCCACTTTAGTTTTCACTATTCACAACCATTATTACAGTAAGCGATCCGTAGAACTGCGGCCGATGCACATCGCATTACTAATGTTTAAATGAGAACACATTTCAATACCTATACGTATATAGTGATCAAAATAATACTGAGACGTTTGTAATTACGTTGTATTTTAACATTCCCTTTCTCCTAAATTGTTAGGGGTCAGGAAGGACTTGTTAAAGAAAGGAATTCAGAACGCTATAATTTTGGCGACGGTCGGGGTCGCAATGTCTCAAGACGGTTGACATTATATTATATATCACTGTATTTACCGTCAGAGTGGCTAGCACGAACATCTTGTGTATATATATTCGAATACTAATATACGAAATTTCAAACAATTTTTTGACGTTTAGATACAAATATTTTCCCAAGTTGTTCGTGCTAGCACTTCAGAATATGTAGTGAATGCCAGTTTGCCATGCCAGGTTAAAAGAAAGTTCGTCTGAAAGAAGTATACCTATTGTTTTCGGTTATTTCGTAATGAAGCTGACTCAAATACATTGAAAACTGAAGATGCTATGTAGATGACATTATATTAGGTTCCCTTTGATATTAGGCTAGATTACACGATACGTATGTAGTACCTACAACGATCTAGACACACATCAGTGTCAGCCAAGTTTTAGGCGAGGCACCGGGCGTGTGTATTTAAATTACGTGCTTCGTCAATTTTCGTTTATCTTCTGAAACACGAAAGGCGATGATGCTGATCCAATATTAAACAGTTTCACAGTTTATGCACTTACTAGCTTTTGTTTAGCTGTACGCGGCTGTGTCCGTGTGCTAATCTTATCCCGGGATAAAGCCCATGTCCTAAATCAAGACATGATCAACGTCTGTGCTAAATTTCATCCAAATCCGTCCAGCCGTTAGGGCGTGATTGATTAATAAATATTCAAATTCCGAAACTCACATAAGTATATCAAAACTTCCACTTTTGAGACATTAGAAGGACAATAGGTAGAAGGATTTCTTGTTGATTTTTTGACGAGAACAACGTGTAATTTTTTGGATATTCGTATCAAATCGTAAAAAAGTGTACCAAAGTGCACAATTATAATCTGAGTACCTTACTTTAATTACCTACCATAAGAATGTGAGTCAATTAGCTGATGGAATGGAAATACTGGCACGCTGATGTTTTTTGCTCGTTAGGATTGCGCGGACCACTACTATTTGTTTACTCTCCAACGCGTGTACGTATGTCACATCAATCTCGATGTATTTTCGTATACTACACAGGGTTTTTTTTATTTTACAGAGCTCACAATACAGCCTGATCTTTTGCAATTGACTGCTTTTGATGACGTGTATGTAATATAATGCTATCAAAGATTCTTACAGGCGGATAGTCTGCTTATTTGTCTTATGTACCTATTTCTATAAAACTTAATTAAATATTTCGTTTTATAATGGAAAGATGAACCTAAAGTGCACCTTGTAGAAAATACAAGGCAATCCTCCAAACAATGTATAAAGTATCAAAGAGATTGAGCGGCTCCCAATGGTCACAGATATGAAGATTCTTTTAAACTAGGACGGTTTATTAAATGTTTTTTTTTTTTATAGGAAAGCCGTATGAGTGAGAGAGTCGCCTGATAGTAAGTTAGCTCACCACCCAAGAACACTCACTATATCAGAAGAAATACCGACAGGGATTGGGATGGGGAGGGGCGATCTGGGTCTCCGGAAATCTCATTCACCGTAGAAAACGGAACATCAAGCTGTCACTTTACGTTGATTTTCAGTGAGATAGTCTATATACTACTCCAGTCGAGCTGGCGCATACATGCTGTATACGAAACTGTCTAGACTCTACAGCGTAGCTCTACCACTTACAACGTAATCGGAATACGATTGATGATATGACATTAGAATCTACAAATATTTTATTTCGAGAAATCGAAGTACTGCATAACGTTTAGGACGTTTAACAACGCAAAAGTACAGAAACAATGGAGCTTTATACATAGATTGAGTATACCTCATTATAGGCCCAGTGATTGTTACGCAGAAAACATTGTGGAGAGTTTGATTTGTTCCGCAACTGTGGTAATGATGTATTCGACGGAGCCATGATTTATTAACCTACCATTGACGAACTATGGTAGACTCGGGTTAATTTCATTTCGGACGTTAGTATTGATTACTATATTTGTCTATTTTAGCGAAAATACAATAGGCTGGATTGGACATTTCACATTTTACCTGGTGCCATAAAATTTACATTTAAAAATTCATATTTAAATATTATTTAATTAGTGGGTAATATAGCCGCAGGAGGCATAAATAGGGTGAGGTCAAAAGTATAAAGTAGCAAAAGGTTAATTTCATTTGTTGGTACTTAATTTGTTTGTGTACAGTTGGTGTGGCGCGCGCGTGTCCCGGCTGGTGATGTGGCGGCAATATGTGGCGCGAGTGGCGCTGGATTGTGGTGATGCTGAATGCTGTCGCCGCGCTCTCGCCCGTCATTAAGATTGGTGCGTATCTTAAAAACTCATGGTATGACATAGTACATTTCATCATGGATGCCGATTCCGATGTTAAAAGAAAGAATTAGGATTGAGTTGGTTTTTTGAAAATCTCCCAAACGAAACGCAACACCGCCACAAATGAACGTCACTTATTCTCATTGGTTTTCTGAGCGACAGTGGTGCCAACTTGGTTAAGCCGGCCCATTCTTACTGTAAACAAAACTATTTACAGAACCCCTCTATTATTTAAAGTTCTATGATTAAAACTATACGCCGTAGAACCTATCCTCATCTACGAAATGTGGCGTAGCGATAGTCTACGGCGCGGCACGATGACCAAGGCGATATGAAGGATTCGTAGACCGTAGTATCCTCGATCAACGTAGCTAGTTTAGCGTAATCGTAGCCTGTGAGGAAATGTAAGCATTAGGTGCGAGTGGCGCTAAAATGGAAAAAAGACAAGAAATCCTTCCCTACTCTCTTATTAACATTTCCCAGCATGTCTCGGTTAGTGTATAGAGCAAGCTGTATATTATTTAATAATTAATGGGTACTAACTTTAAATGCGGTCTAAAAACACGTAAACTAAACGTAACTTAATCATCCTTTTTTTCATTGGCAACGTATCCATAATCCTCTGGTATTGTGGATGTTCATGGATGTTACGGATCACTTACCATCATGTGGACCACTTGCTCGTTTGCTAAATAAAAGCAAAATCAGCAGTAATACCCAGTTGTTTTTGTGGCCGCGCCATGTTCACAATGTAGGTACACTGGGTACACACACCCATACGCACTCACGCCTATAATTCCCAGGCAGAGCTGTAACCAGTACACCCATTCGCCGAGCTTATCTCCGTCTCATGAAGTGGTAGGGGGCGAGCCTATCACCATACCGGCCATAATTTCAGACTCCGGGCTGATACTGTGCATGTCTTAATCGAAACACCCAATACCACTTTACCCGACCCTGGTATTGAACCCGAGACCTCAGCTCAGCAGTCGTACCGCGTACGCATTACAATAGCGCCACCGAGGCATCATTTTGCAATGGGTATTAAATTAATTTGAATCGGGATATACATGTGTTCTCTACACGAAGTATAGTCACGGTTCGAAGTCATTCAATCGTTATTGAGGTTAAATCTCTGGTTGACAGGTGCTGTGTTCACGGAGGAGGCGCGGGGCGGGAGCGCTGAGCTAGCGTTCAAATACGCCGTGTATAGAATAAACAAGGAACGGAGCTTGCTACCGAATAGCACTCTAGTTTACGACATACAGTATTCACCAGCGAGGGACAGTTTCAAGACTTATAAACGAGGTATTTGATTTATTTCTTGGCCTTTTTTATTAGCTTGAATGACGAAATAAGCAGGTTAACTAATGGTAAGCGCAACGCCTGCCCATAAACAGAAGCAGCACCACACAGAAAATTGAATTTCAATTTACAAAGCACTGCATGCACCATATGAGACTTAACAACTGTTAAGTGTCATAGTGCTCAGTAATTTCACTGGTTTTAATGGCCTCCAAATCAAAGCATAATAGTGATTAAACACTACTCCTTGGCGGCAGAAATAGATCATGTAGTAAAAAGGCTAAGCTGTCGTTGAAGCTGGATCGGAACATTCTAGAACACCCATTTTTATTAATACCATGTTTCGTCAGGATTCTCAGGCTGAGACTAAATTTAAAATGAATCGGGACCAAAAAAGATGACGACCCTGTCCGTAGTTTGGTATCTGTAAAACATTAACTCAGAGAATGGACATGTAGAGGCGTCTTAATTCTTTGTCAGCGAGACATATTCAATCCATACTCCTATGGAACTCACTCCCTCCCGAAATCAGGTCGTCAACTACTCGCCTGGCTTTCAAAGCCAGAGTTCGGCAACTGTTGTTTGATAGAGTTGCAGAATCAACACACTAGTAATATGTGTATTTATATAATTATGTATGCAGTATATATACATATATTTATATTTAATTTATGTATTTATATTTAATTATATTATAATATTATTATGCACGATAAGTTTACGTATTAGTATGTATTTCTATATATTTAATAATAATCTCCCTTCCATCTCATTACTTTTATACACCTGCCTTGTTTATTCTCTGCACCACCCAAAGGTTGACTGGTAGAGAATGCCTCTGGCATTAAGTCCGCCTGTACATATTTTGTATGAAGTGTAATAAATAAAAAATAAAAAAAATAAACAGAGCCGACCCTGTTCATCATAATGACTTTAATTACAGGTATTATGAATCTAATAGACACCGCGCGTGTACCTACTGCCGTTATCGAAACGTTGTCGAAAGAAAATCCTAGGCAAAATCATCGTATCATCATCATCAATCAGCACTCGTACTATGATTAAATCGACGACGTTTCTGCCCGAACCCGAACACACGAAAACATTTAGATTTATGGATCGGAGCTCAGAAGCTCCGACTAAACATTCTTCCTAAAATGTACAATATACATATATTGCATGGCCTGTATCAAAATTGCTATACCGAGGCCTTTCAAATCTATTCACAATTTAAAAAATATTTGGTATCGATTCAAACGAAGTCAAATGGAAATAGATTGCAAATGCTGTTCAATAGCAGACGAGCAATATCCGACCACTATTGCATTGCGCCATTGTATTTCCGGTGTTATGTTTCTTTTTTCCTCGCTGTACGTTATTTATACTTTTTCCGCAATAAAAAAAGTTTTATGGCTGCGATCGGATCGAGTTGAAAGCGAGGCTTTAGTTATTACTGAATTATTTGATTGTTTGAGATATTTTTTTATAGAAGAGGGCGGGTAACAAGCAAATAGGTCACCTGATGGTAAGTGATAACTACCGTTCTTAATACCAGAAGAATCATGAACGCGTTGCTGACCTTAAAGGAAAGTGATTATTAGGGAATTAGGAAGGTGATTTGGGCTTACGCATATCACACTCACCAAATGAAATAAAACAGCAAGCTGTAAATTTACGTCGGTTTTCTATGAGACAATGGTAACAACTCGGTCGAGCCGGCCCATTCATGCTGTAGACAAAACTGTCCACAGCGTGGCTCTACCACTATAAACATAATGAGTACACAAGATAGATTTTATACTACTTATTATTTACTTAAGGTAGCAAGCCAGTACTTTACGTTGGTTTTATGTGAGATAGTGGTAACGATTCGGTCGAGCTGACCCTATACCTCCCATCAACCT
This sequence comes from Mimas tiliae, assembly GCA_905332985.1. Lineage (NCBI taxonomy): Eukaryota > Metazoa > Arthropoda > Insecta > Lepidoptera > Sphingidae > Mimas > Mimas tiliae. Next base: position 5,723,834 of record HG995238.1, read on the forward strand.
TTATTGTCTTAAAACAAAAACAGCGTCACCATTCGTGACTAACTTTAGACCAAGTTATTTTGTGCAAATTGTAAAACAAATTTTCCTTAAAATTCCTTCATTCAGCACAAGAGTACTCGATACAACAATGTTAATTGTTATTTACAGCGTGTACTCAGATAAAGTCGGGTGCGGTGGCGTTGTTCAGTGGAGGTGGAGAGATGCTGGGCCTCACGCTCGGAGCCATGTGCAAGTCACTGCACACACCACACATGCACGTTTCGCCACATCCCATAGTTGGAGGTAAATCTTTGTTCATTGCTAAGAGAGAACATTTATCTTATTCATCAACTTAAAAATTCTTACCTAGAGTACTTACGCAGTGCATCCCACCCGAATCCGAGCATTGTGGTTTCGAAGTAGCCGTAAGTATTACTATTTGTTAAAGGGTTTGCGCACTTAATCGGAATTCTATTTTCTGAAGACGAGAATATCTCCAGTTGGGATTCGGATCGGACGCAGTGCGTTAAGTCTTCTAAAACATTATTGCGTATATAGAGGAGAAGTCACGTGACTTGATAGCGCCCCCAAAAGATTATTCTAGGATTCATTCAAGCAGACGTAAGGAGCCTATATTATAGAATAGTTGCCTTTTATTTCAACCATAATTTTGTAACGTAAGTAACGTGTTTGAGTCAATAATATTAGTTAATTAAAATAATTTGCTCAAGGCTCCGTGTGAATATTTTATCCGGGATTTCAAGTAGGCTATGTCCTAATCCAGGCCTACCTGTGTGCCAAATTTCACCCAAATCTGTTCGGCCTTCATCAATTAATTTCACATAAATTATAATATTAGTAGGAATTAGAATAGTAGGATACAAGTAAATTTAGCATATTTTATATCCTGGTACTCCGGTAAAGAATTAATTTGATCACAGCCTACAACCACTCGTTCACGGTGAACCTGTATCCATCGAGAGAACTCATCAACAAGGCGTTTGCAGACCTCATCAGCTACCTCAACTGGACGAGGCTGGGCATCATTTACGAAGAGTATGGCTATGGTAAGACCTTGAAACCATCTTTTGTGTCAGTCATTAAAGCTCTGTTTACACGGTGAGCGTTTCTCATACAGCGAGATAGACAGAAAACTCTGCTTACGTTTGTACGAGAAAGTCTTTCCGTGTAAATGCTCTTACAGTATTAGCGTCTGTTTCAACACCCCTGTGATATACACGTCCCATTGCTGGGCACGGGTCAGTTTGGCCTTAGTCCATCGCGCTAACTAAATGCGGGTTGGCAGGTTCATATACCTTAGAATTACTTATGGAGACCTCCTCAGGTGTACAGATTTCCTCAGATTTCCTGCACCGTTAAAGCAAGTAATAATTTACAATGAATACACACGTTACTTAGAAAAGTCAGAGGTCCATACTCTTGGAGCTAGTTTCGTCTCGACAGTTCGTACCACTTCCAGTTGAGCTATCACTGCTTTCAAGTAAATGTTACTTACCAAATGAAATATGACATATCGAAATACAAAAGTCATTATACCGGACGAAAGATAATTATTCCTAACAAAAATTTTGAACCTATGTAAAATCGCCATTTTATGTTTAGGGTACTAACGACTAACACCTCTCACTAATAGAACAGGCTATACCCATAGTAAGACAGGTAGTATACAGGTTTTACAGGGTTGATTAAAACAATATAGTATTTTTTTTTTAAAGATATTAATCAGCGAACTTAGCTCGGGCTTCCGTTCACTCTTCATCACTGGCATAGACACATTCACTGGTAGAGATTTCCTTATCTAGTATAATACTCTTTGGGTAGAGACTGATGACGTCTGACATTTAAACGAAGTAAAACGAACCCAACGAAAAAAACAAATTAGGTTCTTAATTCAACAGCCTCCGTGGCACAATGGGCGACTAGCCGGTTGCGAAGCGTGAGGCCGTGGGTTCGATTCCCCCACCTAGATAATTTTTTATCTGATCCACAAATATTTGTCTCGGGTCTAGGTGACCGCAATTCCTTTGTAGTTCCTGATACTCACGATACAGTTTTACCTACTGTCGGGTCAGGACTATGTGTGTGACTGTTGGGTGTATTTATTATTCTTCACGTATATTTTAGGGGAACTAAACATCCTGGACATAGCAAAAGACGGTCGTGACATGTACGCGGTGCGATGTCACGATGGCAAGGAGTACAGACGAGCTCTCTCACAGCTGAAGGCGCAGAAGATCACTCATGTCATAGTCGACACAGACCCTAAGAGGTTCAGACAGTTAGCACGAGCTGTGAGTCACTTTCTCGATAAACCCTATTTTTTTCGGAGAGAGTTTCCCATACGACATAGGTGAGAATATGAAAACTGTTGTCTACGAGGCCGCATCTACGATTCTCGTTTGCGAATTACATGACACAACCTGGAGGCCAATTCTCGTAATTTTAAATGTTCATAATATCATTCCGATCTAGTCTCAGCGTCAAGAAAGTTGCAAAAGGCATTCTCTTAAACCAATAATCGACGATTAGGAGAATTGGCCTTCTGATAAATGACAATTTTCTGTTATATTCTCGCCACTGTCCCGGGATAAACTCTTGCCGTGTAAATGGTGTTAAGTTTTGTATATAGTAGAGCCATGCTGTAGACAGTTTTGTCTTGAGCGGGTGTTGTAGTATGTCCAAAAAAGTGTTATTATATTTCCTTTTCAGATCTTGCAGTTACAAATGAACAATGAAAACTATCACTACATCTTCACTTCATTTGTATGTATTCAATTATTATTAATTTAATATTTAATGAAAACAGAGAGATAAACTGGAATTGAATACCTCTCAGTCTTTGAAGTCATAAGTAATGCTTATACGAATGAACCAATTTGAATACTGATTTTTTTATTTGAGAGCTAGTTTTATCGAGATCGTTAAAAGTTAAGAAAATCAATTCAGCCATTTAGAAATTATATTTCTTTTGTATTGTTAAGTTACAAAGAATATATCTCCTTTTTTCAGGACATGGAGCTGTTCGACTTAGAAGACTTTTACTACAACAGAGTGAACATGAGTGGTTGGAGATTGGTGGACCGAGGGTCTGATAAGGTTAAAGACGCGCTCCAAGTTATGGAGAAGTTTCATCCCATAGGAGCTTCTATATTGAGTGGGGGAAATATAAAGGTAAGCAAGAATCTAGTTTATATTTATCTGAATGAGGAGGCAGGTTGCACATCTGATGATCACCGCCTACCCTTAAACAGTGGCAACCACCCAGAATTTTGAGTTACAAAGTACTGCATGATACAGCACTGCGAGCATTATCTCGATATCATATGTTAAATATTATAATGCCCACTAATTTCATTGAGTTAGATTTCTTTCCAACTGGAACACAATAGTGCTTACACACCGCATCTATTTAAAATTAACAAAGCTGTAGAACTAACTCAGAAGGCCTCTTGCGTACGAGGGACTTATCTCCTAGTAAATGTAACGTCTCGTATGGAAAGTCTACCTACCCGCAGTAGGCTAGCATGGGGGACTAAGACCTAATCCCGAATGAGTAAAAGAGGCCCGTGCTCAACTGTGAGACAGAGGGACACATTTTCTACTATAATTCATTACGATGTTTGTAATGTGATTGGCAGACGGAGCCAGCTCTTTTGTACGACGCGGTGCAAGTGCTGGCATTGGCTTTAGCTGCAACAGAAGGTGCCCACACCGGGAACGTATCGTGTGACCGAGATGTACCTTGGGTTTATGGCACAGCGCTCATGGACAACATTAATACGGTAAGAACTTAGCGTCATCAAGAACACTCTTTGCCTTGGTGACGCCTGTGCTACTCTACGCCTCCTAGAGACTCGAAAAACCATTAAAATTTCATCCACTCCGTTATCATCATCATCAAATTCAAACTAGACATTTATTCAATCCATAAAAATGTTTATATTCTTAAAATAAATACATATAAATTCCGCCAATGACTCTATCGCCTGCGCCGGGTCGGAAGGCTGTTCCGTAGAGAAGGACGGGTAAGAAACTATAGCGTTGATCTTTTCAATACTAGTCCATAATTATTATTATTAAGAGCTTATACAAATAAGATAAAATGTCACTCATCGTACGAAACGGAACAGCAAGCTGCCACTAAGTCTCGATTTTCTGTCAAACAGTGGTATCACCCCGGTCGAGCTAGCCCATTCATTTTTTCTGATACGCCAAAGTATTTGCTTGATAAGTACAGTGTAGTACAGAGACATTGTGTCCCTTGATAGTCGCCAGAATTATGCCGACCTGAAGTTTTTTTTTTATAGTATAGGCCGGCAAACGAGCAAGTGGGTCACCTGATGGTAAGTGATCTCCACCGCCCATGTACGCCCACAATACTAAAATAATCATGGGCACGTTGCCGACCTTAAAGGAAAGGAAGGAAGTTGCCGCCGTGAAGTTACTGGATACAGACAAAAGTGTCTACATCGTTACTCTACATATCTTGCTATTTATTTCTAGGTTCAAGCCCACGGGCTCACAGGACCCATAGAGTTCAAGAGCGGCGTCCGAACGACGTTCAATTTGCAGCTGATGAGACTCGCGGGAGGAGAGGCGGGAGGGACGGTACTCGCAGGACACTGGACTCCTCATGAAGGGCTCCTCATCACAGATCCAGCTGCTTATCGAAGAGATCCACCGCCAAATGTCACTCTTACTGTGGTCACTGTCGAGGTACTTTAAAGACTGATAGCTTTGATGATAATACATATTGATTAAATGAAAAGATTTGATCAGTAGCCAGTTATTAATGATAAGTAGGTATACAATCTTAGGGAATGGTATGGTATGTGGTCTTTTGACTGCGGTCTTTAATCGAAAATATGGAAATAATAAAACGGCCAATACCTTGTATTTGCAGTACCTTGCTATCGGCGAATTATTATTTTTATGGCATAAGTCGGCGCAATCGAGTCAGTGGGTCACCTGATGGTAAGTGATTTCCACCGCCCATATACGCTTACAAAACCAGAAGAATCATGGATGTGTTGCCGAACTTAAACGAGAATGGATGTATAAGGGATTGGAAAGGGGAGGGGATTTGGGCTTTCAGATATTTAACTCACCAAACGCTACAGCAAGTGGTTACGTTACGTCGGTTTTCTGTGAGGCAGTGGTAACGACCCGGTCGAGCCGGCTCATTCATGCTGTTGACAAAACTGTCTACAAAGTGGTTATATCTATATTGTTTAAACACAATGACTGACATGATGATGGACCATGGCTGCCGCATCAATGTCACAAAATAAAAAAATAGATTTTACAAGCTCACACAAAGCAAGACATGTAAAAATGAAGCGAAATATCTTTACTCATACTCTTATACTGTTTTTAAACTCTGTATATTTTTTCTTAGGAGAAACCATACGTCATGGTGAAGGAAGGTTGGAATCTTCAAGGTAACGCTCGTTTCGAGGGGTTCTGCATAGATCTACTGGCAAAGGTCGCAGCCAGGGCTGGCTTCCACTATCGCCTCAGACTAGTCCCGGATAATATGTACGGGGCTCGCGACCCTGATACTGGACAATGGAACGGTATCGTACGGGAACTGATGGATAGGGTAAGATAAAGAAATTTAGAAAACTGCACATATTTCTATTTTATTTATAAGCATTTTTTATTCCATTAGTTTTGCTACGGAGGCTAATGGAAAATTATAATCTTCTCTAACTCATCTCCTTTCTAACATTGCGGGACAATATAGCATTTCCAAAAACATGCCGAGCTTTACAGTTCAGTGTCAACAAGATGCTTGCTACTGCCGATCCTGGTTTAAAGGAGTAATAGTGGCAGATGTGTAGGCTTTATTCTATAGTATGCACAATGAAAAAAATAATAAAATAAGGTAATTACTTTTTCCAGAAAGCAGATATAGCTGTGGCATCAATGACGATAAACTACGCGCGGGAAGCAGTTATAGACTTCACGAAACCATTCATGAATCTGGGAATTGGGATACTGTTTAAGGTAACTATACTGTTAGAAATAAAGCTCCGTTTTGCCAAAGACGAGAACGTAACAGATAATTTTATGGTAAAAAACTTCAAACCGAGAACAAAACCCGAATCCCTTTTTCCAGAAATTTCCATTGTGTGAGAGAGATCCCACGCCATCATCAGATGATAACTAAATGTCCTGTATACAGTAACATTTTCATTAATCAGTTCATCTTCAAATTGCAGTGAAAGTGGGCTACCAACATCTTAGATCGAAAGACAATCTCACCAGCATGCGGTACACTCTGCTGATTAACGAGCGAGGCAATGGCTAAATTTGGTTCCCATTGCGGTTTGTGGGGTCAGACGGCGGGTCGCCCCATACAATACCAAATACTGGAAAATCTATGATATAAGAAGGCGGACCTTGGAATTAAGCCGGGATATCGCCAAGCAGAAATAAAGAAGTTAATCTTCAAATTATTAATATAAATTGTTTGGTTTTCAGGTACCAACATCGCAACCCACCAGGTTGTTCAGCTTTCTGAATCCTTTGGCAATAGAAATTTGGTTGTACGTTCTGGCCGCTTACATTCTAGTCTCTTTCACACTGTTTGTTATGGCGAGGTTTTCTCCTTATGAATGGTGAGTTCTTATCAAACTATTGCCACCAAACAACATTAATGTTATGTTCCGGTTTAAAAGACATTGAGGTGAAATTACTGGGACTTATATGGCTGACCATGTTATGTCTGGGATGTAGAGCCATGCTGTAAACAGTTTTGTCCACAGTATGCATGGATCGGCTCAACCGGGTTGTTAACACTATGTCACAGAAAACGGGCGTGAAAAAGCAGCTTGTTGTTGCGTTTTGTAAAATACCCTTTCCCTTCTCAATTCTATAATTAGGTATCCTTTTCCTACAAGATTGGTGACGCGTCCATGATTCATCTAGTATTTTCGGTGTTCATGGTTGGTGGAGACCATTTACCATCAGTTGTTCAGTACAATTATTCGTTTGCCGGTGTCTGCTATACAAAATGACATATAAACAAGGCTTGAATAAAAATATTTGTGAGTAAAAGAGCGAAACGACCAAAGAGGATTGTATAATTTATTTCAGGTCATCAAGCACACACATATGCGGCCATGAAACGAAACTTCTGACGAATCAGTTCAGTGTGTGCAACTCTTTCTGGTTCATCACAGGAACATTCCTACGTCAAGGATCGGGATTGAATCCAAAGGTAACTCAAAAGATCTTTAAATTACTCACAGTACCCATTAGTAAATTGCCCGAAACCCAATAGATGACTCTACAAACTGTAGAGGCACCAGGCAAAGAAATTGCTTTCAATATAGGCATGTTCTGGCGAACAAGATTCTGAGCACGGCCCACGGATTATCCGTGTTCTGAGTAACTAACGACTTTTTTATTTAGGTTACTTTTCGCCCGTGACACCATGCACATACTCAGCAACTTAGGCTGTGATGCCGTCTTGCTAAGTATCATCCATATGGGTAAATAAATATATTCAACCAATTAACAACTAATATCAACTGTCAAACTGACAGTAGACACGTAAGCAAGTATGGTTACTTAGCAAGTCTGTTTAGGTCAAAAAGCGCTGTTCCACTCGCTTAAACTATATTTTTTTGAGGCTGAGTATCTAATTTAGCCTACACTTAAATTCTTTCGCCTGAATACGCCCACTAGCCATTTGCTTCTTGAAATTAGGCGTATTCGGAAGAACAAGGTCTTGAGTAATCTAATTTAGATTCTCAGAATATCTAACTCAGATTTCGTCCGGTACACCTAATTTTGCTTAGTATATATCTGTATTTGTAATAATTTTTAACCAATAATCTACTAATATCGACAGTCAAACTGCCAGTAAGTACCTACCATGGCAGCCGCTTATATCTTCATGTAGAGTGTGTAATTTAGCTACTTAGAACGTTGTTTGTCCGAATACGCCCGTTATAGTGGTTAAGTAAATTTTTACTCCTTCTTTCAAGGCTACATCGACACGTATCGTTGGAGGTATCTGGTGGTTCTTCACGCTGATCATTCTGTCTTCATATACTGCGAACTTGGCCGCATTCCTGACAGTTGAGAGGACTATGCTGCCGATTCAGAGTGCAGCGGATTTGGCAGCGCAGAACAGCATTCAGTATGGGACCTTGAATGGTGGATCAACTATGACGTTTTTTAGGGCAAGTATTTTGTCATTTGATAATTTAGGGGCTGGACCAACTATTTTATATTTATTCTATGCAATTTAGATTATGGCTATATAATACCGTTGACGGTATTAATTTATTTATATTTCCATCAATGTCGAGTATTAAATAGCAACAATTAAAAATATTGATCAAAACATCATCATCTTAGACCGCATCAACTCTAAGGATGATTTTATTCTAAGTAAAAAATATTTGACGTAAGAAAGGCTCGCGCTTGGAAATAGGTACTGTAAAGTTTGCAAATCATGTGATCCCCGTGGTTGTCCTAGAGGCTTTGTTATCTATACAACACTACTTTTTTTAATCCTGACATTGCAAACAACTCTGCATCTGATGGAATGTATAGTACAGTCCAAATATGATGTCGAGATACATTGCGACTTAGAAAAATCATGGCATACGTTAATGATCTTAAGGAAAGAACTAAGGGATTAGGAGGAGAAGGGGGATTTAGACCTTCGGAAATCTCACTCATTACACGAAGCGCAACAGCAAGCTGCCTCTGCACGCCGCTTTTCTGTGAGACAGGCGTACCGGCATACTCTGTTGGTTGGTTTGGTATGTTGGTTATCGGACGATGGAAAGGAAAAAAATGATTCTCGTTGCGAGTAGGGGGGGGGGGGGGGGCAGACGGCGGGTCGCCTCATATAATAAATACCAAATACCGTCAATTCTATGGTACGTGAACGCGGACCCTGACATCAAGCCGGGATAACGTCAGGCAGAAAGAAGTGGTACAGCCTCGGTTCAGCTGACCTATTAGCTCTAAAAAAACTTGTAAGAGCATAATTAATTATGGCATCGCTTTGTGTTATAGGATTCAAACATAGACATATACAAGAAGATGTGGACCCACATGTCGACAGCGTCGCCTCCAGCGCTGGTCTCCTCGTATGAAGAAGGGGTGAGGAGGGTCCTGGCTGGGAACTATGCGTTCCTCATGGAGTCAACGATGCTGGATCACAGGGTGCAGAGGGACTGCAATTTAACGCAGATTGGTGGGCTTCTAGATTCTAAGGTAATACCTTATTACAGATAGTTCTTTTTTATAGTAGACGCCGCCAAACGAGCACGTGAGTCACCTGGTGGTAAGTCATACCAGAAGAATCATTAACGCTTTGCCGAACTTGCAAGGACTTGGACTCAGGCGTGAGCTTAAGAATGTATGTTAAATATTAAGAATATATCTGATTCTGTTTTTCAGGGTTACGGCATAGCAACGTGGAAGGGCAGTCCATGGCGTGACAAGATTTCCCTTGCCATCTTGGAGCTGCAGGAGAAGGGAGTAATACAGATATTGTATGACAAGTGGTGGAAGAATACTGGCGATGTCTGCAATAGAGACGGGAAAGATAGCAAGGCGAATCCTTTGGGGGTTCAAAATATTGGTAAGATAATCCGTCCATACTTCTGTAAGCTACAATTGACGGCTCCGAGATCCTGAATGTTAGTGGACTTTAATGGTTAGTTTATCAGTTGCTTGCAGCTCTGCCCACGTGAATATATTTTCCAGGATAAAAAGTAACCTATATCCTAGTCTAGGTCATGGTCTATCCATGGGAGAAATGCCATTCAAATCCGCTAAGGCGTGATAGATTAACAAGCATTCGCTTTTACAAACCCACAAACTCACAAACATCCAAACCTTTACATTTATAATATCACTAGGTTACTTACGAAATTGGATTAGTAGGAGTGTAGGATTATTAGGATAGGCAGTAAGACTTACGAAGTAGGATAGTAGGAATAAGAATTGATAAATCTGATTACCACAGGTGGTGTGTTCGTGACACTGTTATGTGGTTTGGCGTTGGCGATTGTTGTGGCGATACTGGAGTTCTGTTGGAACACAAAAAAGAACGCCTCTCAAGGGAGGCAATCTCTTTGCAGTGAGATGGGACAGGTGAGGGTCTTTCGCCAATAATAAGAGCGATTGAAGTAATGGAGAATCAGATCAGGGTAAATTTTTATAGCAGAAGACTGGTAACAAGCAAGTGTGTTGTCTGATGGTAAGTGATCTCCACCACTAATGAAATCCACAGTGCCAGAAGAATTATGAATACGTTATTGACCTTCAAGGTAAAGAATGAGCATTGGAAAGGAGAAGGATGATTTCGGTCTCCAGGAATCTCGCTCACGTATGAAATACATCAGCAAGCGATGTCATGTCCGTTTTTTGTGTGACATTGGTATTACCTGGGTCAAGCCAGTCCATTTGTCCTGTAGATAAAACTGTCTACAGTGTGGCTTTACCAAAATAATATATTTCTTGAAAGGAATTGCGGACAGCCATGAGGGGTGGTTCATCCAGCAGGACAGTATTAAGACCTGGATGTTCCAGGTGCTCGCCAGCTACACATGTGCCACCAGCACCTTCAAGATATGAGGTCAGTATGGGATTTTTTAAAGTGGTATAATCTAATGTTAATAAACGATCGCATGGACACCAGACACTAGATAAAACAATATACAGACTATTCCAGAATATACTTATTGTATGTGCCACGATGGCGTCAGGGGTGGCTCGTTCAGGCGAGTCATGGTTAGCCTAGTTATGGGGTATATCAGTAACTTCAAGATAGCATAATTCTGCCGTCCGTCGAGGGAAGGAATGTCGGTTTAATTATGTTTGGACTGCACAGTATTTAAAATCAGGTCCGGTGTAGTAATTTTACCATGTCAGGACAATAAAAAGTCGGTGTTTCTATTCGCTACCGTTAACTTGGTTTCATATAGTTGGTGCGTAGTGCATAATGATTTGGGCCCTCGGCATAATGTTGTTGTACTAGATCCAGGAGATCGGCAACAGCGTGGAGTTGAAGGAGCTGCGTCGGTCGTAGCGAAGCGCGCCGCGTGTGGGAGGTGTGGGGGGTACAGTTAGTGCGGGGAGTAAAGCTGGGAGTGTGGGGAGTACAGCGGGGAGAGGACCCGCCTCCGCACCCTCCTCACCCGCGCGCTGCGACCATCACTCCTTCCGCCGCTGCCAACATTATAGTACGTATACACCAGTCTATCTATTATTACACGCACTCACGCCTGTAAGTCCCGAAGGGGTAGGCAGAGGTGTAATCCACATTTCGCCGAGCTTAATTTTGTTCCATAATGTTATATACGAGCCTATCGCCATACTGGGCACAATTCTAGACTCCGGGCTTATACTGAGCATTTTGTGATAGAAAAATTACCCCACCCGGGGATCGTAATGAAATAAATAAATAAATCTGAGACTTCAGCATAGCGTAATGCGTACGCATTACAACTGCGCCACCGAACCGGTTAATGGTTTTAATATTAAACAATATCCAGATTCAGCCGGCTCATTAAGAAGGACCACGTCCTATGTGATGAAGGAGCCGAAGGAGCAGGTGAAGAAACACGTGCAGATAGTGGCATAGTGCGTCTTTATCACTTCGTTAGTGATAGAGCGGGACAGAGTATAGACTCTTGTAGCTATAGTTGAATTTTAGACGAGGATACAAATGTTTAGATACGTTCTACCCAGTGCACCAGAATGTGGCCACATTTTATTGAATGAAAAAGTACGTCATATTTGTTTTTTGTGTTTATACGAGTGGTACGACAATAGTTTTCTCTGAGTCTAAGTTTTAAGAACTTGAAACTATACAAAATTGGTTTTCAAATACATTTTTTTTCAGTTTACAATATAATTTTAAAGTCGCAATTAAAATATCGTCGAAAAACTCTATTAAATTTTTATTTTTATTTTACCGTTAACCTTTTAATCCTTTTCCTTGTACCTAGGTGGATTTATTATTGATACCGTTTTTCTACAACATATAGAAACAAAATATCGTATTCGTTATCGAATATTATATAGATTGTTGTGCTTCCACGTAAAGCTGTTCTTGTACAATAATAACACAAAGGTCTGTGAGGGCGTATCTAAGCATTTTTGTTTATGGTTTTAGAATACCTCCGATCTTCCGATGTGAACATAGAATCCGGGGAGTTGTAGGAGTTAAGCAAGGATGTTTCTCCCAGGATATTGGGTGGGTTTTAACAATAAATTAAGAGTTTAATTTGGGTTTGTTAATGAATCAGTTTTGTGATGAATTTGATCCGAAAACATGGGTTAGAAAATTTCTTTTGTTAAGGTGGCATGTCAGTACTAATCCTCGAACTTCAATTTAATTATGGTTTTTTGAAAATTCCATAATTTCCATATTTTGCGCAAATAATCACAATGCATATACGGAATAATAACAATGAAAACTATAATCGAAAGATCGAGCTGCAATTCTTAATAAACCAAAATTAAATTGAATTTCTCGGCATAGTGCTGAATGACATTTGACCTTAAGTTTAGGTGGTATGAATTTAAGTAGATTATAAGCCTTGACGTGATACTGGAATGTCTAAAATTTAGGCCTGAGGAAAGGTTTAAAAGAAAACACGTCTTGGTAGACGGGTTGGTTGCCGGATTAATTCTTATTCGGTAATGGGTCTTGATAAAAGACGTGTTCACAAAAGTGATGTACCGATTGCTCCTAACTTATACAGATAAATCTTATTGACCTTGTGTCAAGGGTTTCGATGATATTTCTAAAATTAATGTCTCGCCTACAGATCATGGATAATTTAATAGATGACGAAAGTACTACAATCTGTATAGATATGTAGATTGACATTGTCACGCGGTGCGCATAGATCATATACTTAGTGGGCGTGGTGCATTGTGCTTAATATCAAAACATCTATTTCATTATATGCGATCTGTGGTTACGACGCGTCGTGTTTCGAGAGTTGGTACATCACTCTCTACTAAGTACAACATTACTGCCAGTAAATGGACTTTGGGTAACTTTTTGATCGATGAACGGAATCTGATGAGTACTTTCGGTGGCGAGTATGGGTATATCCTTTGTTTTTTATTTGATTGAATGTTTTTTATTCAGTACCTATTATGGGACAGATAACGGATCTATTTAAGTCAAAATGTTACTCAAAGTCAACAAGTATTAGATAAGTACAAGGTAGTATAAGATTGTAAAGTATTATTTAGATGAACCGCTAGATTTGTACTCACACCGCGTAGGAAATTTGTAATATTTTATACTATTACTAAGTATGAGGACGCTGCCAGAAGTTAAGCTTCATTTACACGGAGAGAGTTTATCGCACTACAGACACGAGAATATGACAGAAGACTATCGTTGATGAGGTCGTGTCATGTAATAGACGGCGATAATCTTATAATGCGATCTCATAAATTACCGTTTTCTGATGTCGTACGAGATGCCCTCTCTATGTAAAAGGGGGTTCATTGAGTCTGGACACATGATGCCATTACCGTAGATAATATTGAAGTGGTAATACAATTAATGTGTAAATTTTACTTTTAATGACAAATGAGTCTCGGTATAGCAATAACTTAAAACCTCCGACATTAATTAAATAAAAAATATCTATAATGTCTAAATGGCTAAATAGATATTCTTTAAACATACTAAATAACTAGGTATCTTGATTAAACCAGCTTTCAATCAAAAAGCCTCATTTATTTAGGCTCTACGATGTGGTCAAGGGGGAGAAGTCAAACTCACCCCTATTTTTTTTTGGAGATTAGAAAATAAAATTTGAAAATGTTAACAGATTTACGAGCACATTTTATCATCCTTCTGAGTGATATTACAGATAGGAGGCGGTCACGCGTACAAACGGACCATGGTGACGTATACAACTAACACCCAGTATACAACTGATTGTCACAGCCTCTTATCTGCGAAATCCCTAACTTTTTGCTGTGTGTGTTAGGATATAATGAATGGGGCTTTTTCTGTTGTTCTGTTTTGAACTGACCTTAGTAAATTATTGCCCTTATATAGTATGGTCCGGTGTGTGACTACACTGCACCGGGTGGTAAGTAGGTACAGCGTAGTCGAAATATAATGTCGACCGTCAACATTGCGTTCTTCGACGGTCCATTTCACTCGGATTACATATAAGTAGAAATAAAATCCACATAAATATAAAATAACTCTGTCTGTCTGTTACATTTTCACGGATGAACGGATTTTAATGCAAATTGGTAAAATATTCCTTCACAAGGACAGAGCCAAGAGCAAAAGCTATAAATTGAAATAATTGTGAAGAGCCTCATTTCATGCATGTGGGAAGCTGTACTATATTTTATTTTATTGTAAATGTATCAAAGGATGTTGTTGTATTATATTATTGAAATGAATTATTTATTGATCCAAATTCTGCTCAAACATTACTTTCCTTAATAGCGGGTTCACACGTTTCGATTTTAGTTGATCAGCTTCTCGTATACGATTTCAACGGACTTTCAATCGAATTGATCAACAAGAACCATACAGCTTTTGATTCGAGTCAGCTGATCAAGTAATATCGAATCGTGTGACCCTGCTATAACTGGTACTGAATTAATTTATACCGTTTAAATTTATTATTGTAAAATATGGTATCTCCATATACTTAGGTCTCGAAAATCTGTTGGAAGGATTTACACAGTATTTTTATAGCTAATTTGCACTCAGCCATATTTAAAAAAAAAACTAACACGCTCGTACATGTTATTTTTTTGTTGTTGTCGCGGGGTAAGTGATTTATCACTACAGTGCCCCCTTCCCCGGGCAAGGCGAGACGGTTGTGTTGGGCTCTACCGGTCTTGCGACCCAACGTTAATCCACCCGGGAGAGATGGAAAACTTCCGGACGAACGCTGGGCCGAGTCCCTAATTTGTGTACCTACACCCTACGCCGGAAATACCAACTAAAACATCTTGGGTGCATAAGAGACGGCTCCGGGTTCCCGAGGCAATACGTGCCCCAACCTCAGCCGGGACCGCACCTGCGCAGTGCCCCTTGATCGAACTTGTTAAACGTCTTGTTACTTGATAAAAGTCAACTCTAATAGCTCTCAGAAGAACAGAGTGTTAATGCTGTTGTTATCAACAAAAAAAATACAAAATTATACTTCATATATTTGAATAAGCTTTTTCTAAGGTTTCCGTTTACTAAGGGAAGGTAAATACATCGAGGTCATTAATAGGATTCTGGGCAGGCTAACAAGTTACTACTTGCTACGCCTATCATGATGAAGATCATTATCCATTATTTGAACATATCTAATGTTGTGTTGCTACTTGCTTGGTATTACTTATCATAACATATTTATCCCTGTATCCCTGAAGGGGTAGGCAGTGGGGCACCCACGGTTTACCAAGTTTATTTCCATTTCATGATGAGTTAGATGGCGAGCCTATCGCCATATCGGACACAAATTCGTATCGCGGGCAACTTACGTAAGATTTTTCAATTTGAACATATAAACACAACTTATTGTGATAGTTCAATATCCCATGTGTCATGGCTTTCTCACCATAACTACACTGCCAATATGCCAATGAGGGTTAAGTTATTAATGTTATAAAAATTATGTGATTCTAAAAACACAATTACAAATTTTTAGTTTTCATTTTGTTATTGTTGGTAATAGTCGATCTCAATTTAAGTTAATATTTTGTAAGTTTGTAATAATAATTTTAGTGTATTATTGAGTTGTGACTGTATATATCAGGTTAATAAAATAATGTGGTAATTTAATAGCTTTTTACTCTGTGTTAACAAACTTTGTTCTGAATCCGAACTGATTAAAGTCGTCAATGAATAATTTGCTGCGTCCGTCAGAAGTATGCCTGTAAATAACTATTTGAATGAAGCGAGTTTATATCCCGAGAAAGAGGCGAGCATATAACAAATTTGATATTTATGGTGCCGGGTGATGCAATTTGAAAACGAGAATTATAGATATGCGGCTACGTACTTGATAGAGCTCTTGCCAATATCGTACGTGAAACTCTTCTTATAAATGGGTCTCAATATAAATTCTGCCCGCAAGTTATCCACAAACACTCAGTTCGTATAATAATCGTCGCGCTCCCGGAAGCACCACCGACTATAGTACAGGCCCGCGAGCCGAGGAATGAATATAATATTCGATTAGTTTTTAAACTTCCTCTAAACCCCAATCGCAAATGTCTTTGCCCTCCCCCAGTGGCCGTTCTGAGCAGAGGTTCATACCCCCATAGGGGGGTGCCCTCAGCGTGGTCGCTTAAATTTAAGGGTTGAGGAAGTCCGGTGACGCTGACTACAACCGACTCGCGTCAGGCTATTAGAAGCGACCACAAAATAATGTAAATAATCGTTTAATGAAAAAAAAAGAGTTAAAGGGACTGGTAATGTTTATTAAAGATTACCATACCTTAATACTGTGTTAGTCTGCTTAAAAATGTTATACGTTTCAAGCGTTTACAGACTCTCATAGTTATTAAAAAAACCTTTTCTTAAAACGAAGTCGTTCACTTCTCCTTTCAGGTATTCTGTACTTTGAAAATTCTGGAGGCAATGGCTGAAATAAAAAAAAATACAGTAGTTAGTTTTCAGTAAGGGAGTGGTAACAACCCGGTTGAGCCGGCTCATTCATGCTATAATCAAACTGTGTACAGCGTGGTTCTACCACTGTTAAACCACTGTTACTTATAGTTAGAGGTGGTGAAGCAGGCGCTATACCAAGTTACGAATCAATAGCCTTGACAGTCTCCTTGGCGCAGCGGGCCAGTAGTCGGTTGCGAAGCGTGAGGTTGTGGGTACGATTCCCGCACCTAGACAAATGTTTGTTTTATTCACAAATATGTGTCTCTGGTCTGGATGTTGTGGGACCGCAAGTCCCTCGTAGTTCCTGATACCTACGATACAGGTTTACCTAGTGTGGGGCCAGGACTATGAGTGTGCCTGTTGGGTGTATTTATTTATTATTATTATTAAAACAACCTTACCTCATACTCCGTTTGTTTTTTATTTTTCATCAGCCTGTCAGGCTTGGGCTCTTTGGGTTGAGGCTTTCTATAATAATTATCATCATCAGCACCTTCTGAACTGTCTCCATGCGTGCCTGATTGTTTCTGTATTACTATACATCTGGGGAGAATATGATGATAGTAAGATAAACAAATAAAAAACGGCGAAAGCCTTACGGAACGGATGTTGCTGGATCTCAATCTCTAGGGCACCCACCTCTGTTTAGAAGTTGCGTGTGTATTCATTGTTAATAATCACTCGCTTTTATGATGAAGAGAACCTGCATACCTGAGATTTTTCTATAATAATCTCGAAGGTATGTCTATTAACCCGTAACAGGGCAGTGTGGTGGACTTATGTCCTATCAGTAGTGAAGGCCTGATAATTTAGTGGTTCGTAGTGCGAGATCAAAATATGATGTGTAGGGGTCGTAAGGAGGGAAGTGGTGCGGATTTGCTATTACCAAACATATTTTTTTTAATAGCTTGAGTGACGAAACGAGCAGGTCGCACACCTGATTATAAGGACCACGCCTGTCCATAAAAATCAAGCAAGCAAGCTGATACATAAGATGTTTAGTCTCATGTCCAGTAATTTCACTGGTTCCAATCTCCTACAAACCGGAATCCAACAGCGCTTATATACTGCTGCTTGACGGCAGAAATACACAAAGCGGTGGCACCAACCCAGACGGCCTCTCGCATACGATGGACCTAGTAAAATTATGTAAGTTTACATGAAGATCCTGTGTGATAGCGTGTTCTAAGCCTCATTTACAGTGTGAGAGTTAATCGCAGGACAGAAGCGAGAATATAACAGAAGAATAGTACGAGGTAGAGTTACGAGGCTGTGTCATTTAATTTGAAACCGAGAATAGTATGATGGTATTTATTTATTTTAAATCTTTATTGTACACCAGAACATAATTATAAAGTGAACAGTAAAAAATTATATAAGTACCATTGTCGTTTTTATCGCTCAAGGCAGTCTTTTACAGACAATCTCGACAGACAAGATCAGAAAATATATTTTACATACTCATAGTTTGTCCAGTTTCGACATGTATTTTTTAACCTAATTTAAGCATATTACCTTTTTTGTCTTGATACAGAAGATGCTCTTGCTCCTGAAATGAAACAAAAAATCTGTGAAGAAGGGAATTCTCAACATACTGAAGACACTTTAACAACCCCGCCGTAGTATATCGACTTAATCGAAGAATTGTTTGACCTTATTCCTTCCTCACCTTTCCTTAATAGAACCACGCGTGCTGGGTTGCGAAACCATAGCTTCGTGGTCTCTTCCATCTCGGCTCGGACCAAGAGGTTCGCAAAATCGTATTTCTGTCGGGCCATAAAGCTGTGGAATAGCTTGCCGGCGCACGTGTTTCCTCCTTCCTATAACTTGGGATCCTTTAAACGGAGTGTGAAGAAGCAACTAAGCAGGCCGGCATAATACTGCCGATCTGCGATAGATTCAGTGTCTATCGTTGGTCGACAGTATTCATGGATTGCTCTATACTTACCATCAGGTGTAGCGTAGTCACTTTGCCGAGCCAGTATAAAAAAAAAACAAATAGTACTTAATTACGCATTCACGCCTGTAATCCCCCAAGGGGTAGGCAGAGGTGTATGTAACCAGTACACCCACATTTCGCCGAGCGTATCTCCTTCCCATGATGTGATAGGAGGCGAACCTATTACCATACCGGGCACAATTCCAGACTCCGGGCTGATACTGAGCGATTCGTAATAGAAAAACCCAATATTACTTTTACCCGACCCGGGGATCGAACCCAAGACCTCAGCGTCAGCCTTAGTCGTAACGCGTACGCATTACCACTACGCCACTGAGGCAGGCATGTACTTAATTATAATACTCATTTATCAAAATGGAAGTTAAATATGAATACAAGAAAAAAAATACCTTGTTTAAATAAATATAACGCAATAATCGTCCAAAACACAACGCGCAGTAGCATTTTTGATAAGTACAGTAAATATTTGCATGCGGTACAAATTTATAGTAAGCTGTTATGTTTGTTTGTACAGGGGCGATTATGCAGGTTGTGGACATTGTGGAATAGGTGGCGGGTAAAGTAGGTGCAACCAAACTTTTAGCATTGTTGTATTTTTTACAGTATAAGGGTACTTGTCCTATAGTAGTCCCTAAGCATAGACTATAATTGTATTATTCATGCATATAAATTATTAAATATGTAGTTAAATGAAATATGAAGCAATTTTAAATACTTTTTATTTCCAGTACAGTGCAAATACACGTAAGTAAAAACTAATTTTAGTTGATCCGTTTGTGATTTCCGTCATAAAATGTATTAACAGAATTTCGTGAAACTATGCTTTCTATGGGTCTTGTAACAGATAAAAATTATTCTTCCTCAACTACCAGATAAATAGACTACTATGTGAAGTGTGAAGAAGCCATAGGACATTCGCATCAAGCATCAGCCACGAGTAAGTAATTTTGTTACTATTACCTACTGAAGGCGCCAGTGACGCCATGCATAGGCAACGCTCCGTCGAATGAGTTCCCATAGATTTACGTAGTGCATAGTAGTTACAAACATGCAGTCACGGTAACATTGGCTCTACATCACTGACGCATGACGCAACCATCGGATGTTCGCCCGGTCGAAAACTATCAAATGTGAAACGGCGAAAGTATTTTAAGTCGCTCACCTATACATAATGTTGCAGTCTTACTTGTCAATATTATGTTGTGCTGTGGTCCAATGATAATGTATGCGGGTCTAAAATTACTGTTTCATAACATGTAGGTACCTTGTCGAGCCGATAAACTATGAATATTATAGAGTGCAGCTCAATAATAATTCTTTTTATATAAAGATTTTTAGGGACTTTAATAATATGTTGCCATGGATTAATTCCAGTCTGTTGGAAGAAGAAAATAGAAAAATAGTGTAGTAACACTTCTTTTTTTTCTATAGCAGAGGCCGGCAAACGAACCAGTGCGACACCTCGTGGTAAGTGGTCTCCGCCGCCTATGAAATTCCACAATACCTGAAAAATCATGGACATGTAATAATAATACTAGCCCTGTATTATATACGTCCCACTGCTGGGCACGGGCTTCCTCTACTGAATGAGAGGGGCTAACCCCTCTCATTCAGTAGAGGAAGCCTAATGCGGGTTGGCAGACTTCACATACCTTTCGAAATTCTTTTGCAGAACTTCTCAGGTTTCCTCACATTGTTTCCTTCACCGTTAAAGCAAGTGATAATTAACAATTAATACCCACGTTACTTAGAAAAGTCAGAGGTGTATGCTCTCGGGGCTGGTTTCGAACCTGCGACTTTCTTCTCTACAGTCTATACCACTCCTCACTGAGCTATCACTGCTTTTTTATGGACATGTTGCCAACCTTAAATGAAAGACATGATTAAGGGATTGTGAAAGGGAAGGGGATTTGGGCCTCCAGATATCACCTCTCCGTTCTATACTAAACAGCAAGCTACTCACGATACACCACTCTCGACTATCCTTCCTTCCTTCCATTTCCATTCCGCAGTGGGGTCGGCGCAACATGCTTTTTAACACATGTTATAGAAAGAGTTGGCTGAAAATGTAGATTTCAGATTTCAGTTTTTCTAATTAGCTTGAATGACGAAACGAGCAGGTCGCTCGCCTGATGGTAAGCGCCACGCCTGCCCATAAACAGAAGCAACACCACACATAACTTTGAATTACAAAGCACTGCATGGCATCGGACTACGTTCGTCATCCCGAGACATAAGTTGTTAAGTCTCATAATGCCCAGTAATTTCACTGGCATCAATGTTCTGCAAAGCGAAACACAACAGTGCTTAACCACTGCTGCTTGGCGGCAGAAATAGACAAAGCGGTGGTATCAACCCAGACGCCAAACACGAGAAAATTGAGCACGGCCGCTCCGCATTCATCGTTTAACTGCATCTCTAAGAACGCTGTTAAAATACACTGTTAATTACAGACAATTGAAACAACGCAGCCTAAGCTATGATCATTAGCAAAATAATGGGTGATTCACTAGTACTCTGGTGAATCCTTGGATGAAACCACCAGATTGCAAACGGAGCCGAATTAAGAGACAGTATGAATGTGAGTCGAGACTAAAACTCCATTAATAAATACACGTCCTTAAATTGAAGAACAAAAAAATTTTCTACCATGGATATATGATTATGTGGTCTGAGCTACGAAATACAGAGAATCATAATTTTGGTCTTGGAAATGCATAAAGTTCAACATACATCGGGTGATTCAATGGCCAATTAACATTGACCCCCCTATTCTTAGGAGTTTATTTATAACTATACTAATTATTTGCCACAGTTTCGCTCGTGATGGAGATCCTCTGTCCTTGCGAAATGGTATTTTTGTTTCCTACTGAATGTCATCGTGTCTAAATGTCCAAAGATGTAGGCTGGGACGAACCCGTTTAGCATGAGTAGACGAGATAAATCACGCGCGAGACAGAAAACATTGTCGATATTGACTAGGTTCTCTTTTATACTGTAACGTGCACCCCATTAAATAAAGAGAGTGATAAAGATATATAGACATAGCCCGAGGAAATGAGCCGATAAAATTGTCTCGAGGCGTTATGTTAAGCGCGTTTATATATCAAAGGAATATTGTTTCTCTGATGGCATTTCTGACTCGAGACTATCGCTACATTACTTTTGGGTTTATGACCATACAGTTGAGCTGATAGCGATAACCTCTTCATTAGAATTATTTTTTCTCCTAAACTTATGACCCCTTTTGACCTGTTGCGGCAGGCAAGGAACGGTGACCCTGTAATCTACATGTCCGAGTCACTTATAAATCAGATGTAATAAATATATTTGTTGGTTTCCTATATTTTCCTGTAGTTTTATTATATCTCTTCTACTCCGTGTACCTGCTATAAATAGTCTGCAGCTCGAAAGCTCTTTATCATAGTTAAATTTAACGGCAAGGATCATGATCGCCAATGGCCAGTAGTGGGGGCAATTGACAGGTTAATAAACAACGAGCATCGACTGATGAACCAATCGCATGAAGCGTCAGTGTCCCGCGTTCTTTCATTCCACCAATCAGACCTATAAATTAAGTAATGCGCAGGTGAAGTTTGTGCTCACGAATAGTTTCGAAATGATATCATGGCTAGATGTGCTGAGATATTTGCTTCCTACGTAAGTAATTCTATAATTATCTATTCTATACTCTTAACCTGACAATAGTTGACTAGATTTTTTTATAATTTAAATCAATAATTTACGTTACTCAAAATCTATTGCAAAAAGAATTTAATAAATCCGACCAAAAATAAATAAGTTAGAAGCCATTCAAATCCTGTAGAAGGGGTAATTGTCAAATGATAGACGACGCAACCTTTGACGTCACTGTGTAAAATGTTCATTATGGTGCACGCGTGCAAGCGAGATAGTTAGATACCCCTACTACGCACCCACTTTTTCTTACACCAACATTTAAAATTTATAACTGCGGGCACATTTCTGAACCAAATTTGATTGTGATTTAATGAAAGGGTTTCTTTAGCGTATCATTTTCTGTTGCTTATAAAATAATGTATAAAATTCAATATAGGAAACTACCCTATTAACTATAAGCGCGAATTCTTTTGTTCATTTAATTTACTAATTAAAATTTGTTTTGATAAAACAAGTTGTGCTAAATTCTAAATCGATAGTATTCAGAAGTATCTATGACACATCCACAGACAGATAAGCAGACATACGCTGAGAATTTAATATCCAAATTCCATCACTAAGAATCGGTTAGAAATAGAAAACGTGGTATGCAACGCACAAACTTACATTATCATGTATTATCGCATGCACAACACAAGAAGCATCTCCAGCAGAGGGGTCACCACAATTTGGTCGTTGTAATGAGTCGTTCATTCATTAGTTCATAGGTCGAGTGAGTTATCGACGCATGTTGATAACAACCAACCGGGAAACAGCGTAACTCTTAATTTAATAAAAAATATTAAATTGAGTTTCGAACGAATATTAAACTAGATACAAAATAGTTTAGAACTAAAACAGACTTTGTAAATAAATAAGATATTTACAATATGAAACATTTACATTATTTATCATGTAAAAGAGTTTTCAGATTACGTTCCAACACCGGTGTCGGTTGAATTAAAAATAGTTATAAAATATAGTATTTTTTGTTATTTTACAAGTTTTGTTTCAGCTATAGCAATTGCTTGAGATCTACAATACAATAACGATGCGTGTTTGACTATTACTATTGGGGTACAACTTGTCAAATACAAAATCAACAAAATCGTTCGACAATTCGCGGGGAATAACGTGTAAAATATGACAAATACAGCTGCATTGAGATCAAACTTATTTTTGAGGTCGGTTAAAAGCAACCATTCTTAATTTCATTAGCCAATTATTTCCTTCTGCCTACAATTAAATTTCAAGTAAGCGTCTCAACGATTCTAAAATGCAAAACTAACAACATATACAACTTTGCAAAGTGGTTCCATAAGTCCAGAGTTTTCATTAGCGTCGTGGTCGCTGCTCGCGTCTCTCAATATTAAATAATATGCATTAATAAGTAAATAGTGAAAGTGATTCGAGTGATTTCTGTATAGTATAGTTATTTAAGAAGACACTTCAGACTTGAGTCAAGGTTAGTCCCAAAACGAATAAACACACTAAAGTTAATTAATTGCCTGACGCATGCATTTTGATACCACAGCGACTATTGAAACTGATGTAAATTATACCTATGCCGGGTTGTATGAGTATGCTTAAATGTGGCCGACAAAATGGTGGTAACTATTGAAACCTCCCCTTAATTATATTAGATGTTACAATGCATTTTGTATCTTTCTTTATTTAGATAAAGATCTTTTCATTTTTTTTTCATGCAACCCGGATACCAGACAACCAAACTCTGTAAACTTATGATATGGAATCGCGTTTCGGTAACGTTTTGATATCAGTAAGTCTATACGTAATGTTAACCAATTTTAAAACAGAAGGACGTTCTTAATTCGGGTTTTTGGTTAAATGATTGCGGCTCATGGGAGCCGCGACTGTTGTTTTGCTGCGCGGAAATTACGAACTAAAGTTATTTATCAAACGGTAAAAATCTTATCTATTTTATTTATTACAGTTTATTCTGACTGGTGCATTATTTTTGTCACTGTTATTTTGGAAATCAGTAGGTATCTTGTATCTAAAATGTTAGTAATAATTAAGTAATTATTCTTCTTTTTTATAATTTGGCTGATTTTTTGATATCTTCAGTTTATAAAAGAGAAAAAGTATGAATTTTAAAGCTCCAAAAATAATAATATCAGCTCTGTATCCCACTGTCCCACTGGGGTTAAGCCTTAGTCCACCACCCTGGCATAATGCATTACAAGTTGGTAGGTAGTAAGTAGGCTAGAGAGGCCGTCTGGGTTGGTACCACCGCTTTATTTGTTTCTGCCGCCAAGCAGCAGTGTTTAAGCACTGTTGTGTTTCATTTGTTGACATTGAAGCCAGTGAAATCACTTGGAATTATAAGATTTAACATCTTATATCTCGGGGTGACGAGGGCAGTCCAGTGCCATACAATGCTTTGTAATTCAAAGTTCTGTGTGGTGTTGCTTCTGTTTTTGGGCAGGCGTGGCGCTTACCGTCAGGCGGCCGACCTGCTCATCAAGATTATAAAAAAATGCATTTTGGAAGATTTCAGATACCTTCGAGATTATTGTGGAGAATTCTCAGGTATGCAAGTCATCAGGATGTTTCTTTTAAAAAGTTATTAAGCTTTTTTTAAAGCGGTCAATAAATAATTAACAATGTATACAAGGTGGTAGGTCCCTCGTTTGCGAGAGGTCGGCTGGGTTGGTACCACCGCTTTGTCTATTTCTGCTGCCAAACAACATTGTCTAAGCACTGTTGTTTTCCGGTTTGAAGAACATTGAAGCCAGTGAAATTACTGGGCATTATGAGACTTAAAACCTTATGTCTCGGGGTGACGAGCACAGTTCAGTGTCATGCAGTGCTTTGTTATTTTAAGTTCTGTGTGGCGTTGCTTCTGTTTATGAGCAGGCGTGGCGCTTACCATCAGGCGAGCGACCTGCTCGTCTCGTTATTATTTTTATCCAGGCAGTGAAAAAAAAACTTATGTAACTTAGAAAGTCAGACGTGGTGCTCTTGGGGCTGGTTTTGAACCTGCGATATTCGTCTCAGCAGTCGTAGTGGATATCACCTCCCGCTGTGCTCTGGCTGATTAGAGTTTTAAAGATATTAACGTAAGTTTTGGCAAAACGACACAATTTTGAAAGTATTTTAATTTAAATGGGTCAATGATTAACCTATATACATTTAGGCTTTGGGTTAAAACGGATTGAAAAGGATTACATATTTTTGTGTAATTTGGGCTATACAGTTATTGCACTCTTTTCTGTTATCTATTGTAATTTCAAATATAGAATATTGTTATTAACAAATCTATTTCATATTTTCAGAACCAGACATGTATTACAAAGTTTTATTTATATTATTCGGTAAGTGTTGCTTTAAATTTATATTAATAAGGAATTGAACTCCATTCGGCCCCTTAAGTGAGCATTATTTTTTGAGAGGAATGATAAGTATACATTAGGTACACGGCAGATAAGGCAGTATGGACTTTAATTCTTTTGCCTATTTCTTACAATAAACAAAGAATAATTAATTTCGTTGTTTTCGCGGGAATTAAATTTCGTAGAGTTAATTAATTTTGTTTGAATTTCCAGGTATAATCTCAGCATCCTCGCAGACCCATCTTCGTAATTTATTCCCAGAAACAAACACTCAGTATATTTACGTGATAAAGACAAATGTATCGATCAGTACCGTGACTCCAAGAGAGAGCGTTTCCTTTTGGGCGTTGGAGGGCAAACTGTATGTCAATATTTATGATGATTTCTCCAGAGCTCGTCTGAAACTCGATGGGTTGAAGGTAACTTAGACTAACAAAAAATTATTAGGAGATTGTATTGAAGAACTTGAAGTAATTTTGTTACAAGAAATTTTAATAAAATACAGACATCAAAACTTTCTACCACAGAATAAATTATTTTTTATTTTACAACAAGACTTGATCAACTACCTACTATTGACCTACTTTAACCAAGGACTTTCATGTATACCTACTAGGTACTAGACGGGCTGTTTAGGATTAAAATTGCGTCACATAACGTGGGAGTTTGACAACTCACGGACAGGGAGTGCGAGAGGGGTTCTAGTTGAGAGTAAGCGAGATGGTTATATTGAGTTACGGTCAATTAATCGTAACTTAGTGGCGCAAATTCTATGTACCGTTCAGCTTGTCTAGTAGTACCTATACATTAAAGTCTTTGACTTTAACAGATGCTTTTATATTATACATATTAAGATGGTATATAAAAGTTGGTAAAAAATAAAATATTTTTTCATATTCAAGAAATACGTATCCGGTAGTCATGGAGAAATTGACAAAGAAGATAAATTCATATCCGAGCCATGGGAGTTGGATTATCAGGTAAGCCTTATTTAAATTATAATCTGCGGTATCAGTTTTGAGTATAATAGCATAGCCACGTTACTTTAAATTCGGACATTTATTTTATAGAATTACGTAAAATCACCTTACGAAGCGCTTGATAAATTTTCTTTTATAATATTTTATATAAAAAAGATATATGGCATATTGTTTATGCTTTCGGTTAACTTAACTCGGCTTTTTCTTAACTTACGAGAGTGATGGTAAGCGTCACACCTGGCCATAAACAGAAGCAACACTACACAGAACTTAGAATTATAAAGTACTGCATGGCGCCGTACTTCGCTCTTCATCATGAGGCATAAGATGTTAAGTCTCATAATTACCAGTAAGTTCTCTGGCCTCAATGCCCTTCAAAGTGGATCACAACAATGCTTACATACAAATAGAACAAGCGATGGTACATAACCCAGACGGCCTCTCGCATACAAGGGACTTACCACTAGTAAACACCTATATTATTTTCGTCAATGTTTGTGCATATAGGAAAGCGGTCTCATTAATTCGATTTACATTGGTAACGAGCCAGTCTGGTCTGCAAATATAAAGAGAGGAATATCCATCAACTTTCAACTTATAAAGAAATCTGGGACATACTCCGAAAGTGAGGTAAAGTGTTACATTCCTTTTATCAACATTGTTTAATTAAAATGCAGCAGTGATAGCTCAGCGGGGAGTGGTATGGACTGTCGAGACGAAACTCGCAGGTTCGAAACAAGCCCCAAGAGCATACACCTCTGACTTTTCTAAGTTACGTGTATATTAATTGTTAATTATCTCTTGCTTTAACGGTGAAGGAAACATCGTCACGAAACTTACATACCTGAGAAGTTCTCCATAAGAATTTCGAAGGTATGTGAAGTCTGCCAATCCGCATTAGGCCAGCGTGGTGGACTAGGGCCTAACCCCTCTCATTTAGTAGAGGAGGCCCGTGCCCAGCAGTGGGACGTGTACATAATACAGGGCTAGTATTATATTTAATTAAAATAGCTTAAAATGAAATAAAAACTATCTAAAACATAAAATATACGAGCGCCTTGAATCCCGAAGGAATGGGTGTGCAACCGAAGGATGTGCAACTATGTATGAATCTTAATTCCACAAGCAAGTGTTTACTGAGTTGTAAAAACCACATAAATTGTGAACGATAGCCTACGAAAGACTCAGTAGAGTTTATTCTTTCCAGCCATGCTTAGACAGTACATGTATGGCGGTATATACCGTGAAAGAAGATACTGTAAAGAAGTTCTACAGCTATCGAATCCCTACGACCAAAAGCGCCAGGTCCTGGTCTTCTATACCCTGGACTGATGACTTCTCTGGAAGGCCCGTGGTAAGTGGTACAATACACAGGTTTCATGAAGAGGAAAAGATAATATGCTTTCCATGAGATGGGTTCATAATCTGATGTGGTTTGGGCTTTAGACATGTGGAGAGGATGGATGAAAGGCATCTTACGAAAACAATATCTTGTGAATATGAATGGAAGAGGGCGCCCGAGGAGTATGTATGCTGATCAAATAACTGATTTGTGAAAGGGTCAAATCATAAGCACCTTTAACTGGCGAAAATATAAAATATATTTTATGAGTGGTACAGCCACGCTATAGACACTTTTGCCTACAGCATGAATGGGCCGGCTCGTCCGGGTCGTTACCACTGTCTCACAGAAAACCGGCGTAAACTAGCAGCTTGCTGCTGCGTTTCGTACGGTGAGTGAGATATCCGGAGGCCCAAATCCCCCTCCCCTTCCCAATCCCTTAATTATCCCTTTCCTTTAAGGTCGGCAACGCGCCCATAATTATTTTGGTATTGTGAGCGTACATGGGCGGTGGTGATCTCTTACCATCAGGTGACCCACATGCTCGTTTGTCGGCCAATGCAATAAAAAAATAAAAAATAAATAATGATATTCTCCGAAAAGGGCACGTCACGAGTACCCGCAACCGACGAAAATGTATGAGAAGATGTATAAATGTGGAAGAGGCGAAAGAGGTGTGTCAGGATCGTAGCTTGTGGTACTCAATAGTCTCTGCCTACCCCTATGGGACATAGGCGTGAGTGTGTATGTATGTATGTTAAAATAAATAAATAAAGAGGATGCCTGCATGAAGAAGAAGTAAAAGAGGCGTGCGATGTGTCTAGATCGTAGTCTCTGCTTACCCCCGTGAGATGCAAATATGTGTGTACTATGTATGGATTTATAAATGCGGTAGTATGAGGGAAGCAATGTCTCTTGAAGATCATCACAGACCACGGATAGTTTATTAGATCACTTATTACAATCTCTATAGAGACCCGGCGTGCTAATTTTGATAACTTATCTTATAAATGCGAAAGTGAGTTTGTTTGTTTGTTTGTGACGGTTTACCGTCAAAATCGTTGAAGCAATTTGGACTAATTATGGGTATAGAGATAGATGGGACCCTGAAGACGGTTGTAGGCTACCTTTTATCCCGGTTATAGGCTACTTTTTATGTTGGAAAAGGCTGTACACGTGGACGGAGTCGCGAGCATAAGCTAGTAGATTATATGCTACGCAATAGCCATTGCGTATAATAAATAAAGGAGAGGAAAGGAAAGAAAATGTATTTATTGTTGAAAAAATACGGTGCAGACATTATATAAATAAATATTAGCATACTATATAGCTTATTTGTGCTGTATAACAATATATATTTTTAAATATTTGCGGGGCATTTTTTATTTTGATAAAAATATCTTCCAGGTGGATTCAATAGTTTCAGCGGAGAGGGAATACGTTCTAGACGATGAGAAGGGCCTGACTTCATTGCAGTTAAAGGGCAGCTATCAGTACAAGACACATGAGCACATCCTAGCTGTCACATCTACGTAAGTCGAGCATGTTGGATGATATCTTGGGGAGCACAAGCAGTTATGGTTTTAGCCGGCTTAGCATGAGCCCACGAGATATTGATACCGTAACGTGTATACTCCACGACGTAGAGAGAGTGATATATACCTATATACTCTACCGGGTGTAAGGTAAACAATCCCGAAAACGAAGACAGGTTTGGTGTCTACACACGCAATACCATAAAAAACTGCGATATTTTGTTACTAAATTAAACCAAAATATCCGAAATACCCGTTATATTGATTCATCACACATTAATTACACTTTGTGAATACATTTCCACAATCTTTCATTTCCTGGTTAGGGCATAACTTTTACTTAGACATGAGATCCCAGACTGTCCGTTTTAGCGACGTACGTAGGCTTATATTGCTTCACCCCACCAACTCTCACTTCCCACTACCAGAATAAACCAGTGTTGCAAACACAACTACCCTCCAGAATGTAATAATTGTTACAAATGAAATGATTTTTAAAATTTATCACGCACAGTTGGAGCATAAAATACAATGATGTTTTATTCCAATTATAATTAAAATCGTATTTTTCGGACGGTCGGAACATTGTACATTGCGAACTTAGGTTTTCAAAATGGCAAGCATACAGCAAAGACGTGGTGTTTTCCGTTTATGGGTAGTGTTTTATTATCGTTTCGGCTTCGGTTCCCTTACACCCAGTAGATATTACAGGAGAAAACAAGTCAACATTTTCTCATGGCGTGAATATCGGCCAGGCGTGTGCGAAAGACAGGTAGAGGTAGCACGAGAAAACGAATAGACGAAATTGACCTCAATAGGTTGGCTTCGAGTAAATAATCGATTAGCATCATTACAACGAAGATCTTTTTATAGGTTGTCATTAAAATATCTCGCTCATGCTCGAGCGGGGACGATAGAGAAGATGAACGTAACACAAGCGCCCATTTCCTATGTAGCCACAAACTTCTGCGACCCCACCAACGGTATACGGAACATGAGCCAGGATTACATGAAAAGTCGTACAAAACACGTGAGTTTTTTTATAACATTAATTAACTTGCTTTTGTAGCGCATCTGGGATGTTCTCCGATTCGCATATGAATTGTTTTTTTATTAGCTTGAGTGACGAAACGAGCAGGTCGCTCGTCTGATGATAAGCGTCACGCCTGCCCATAAACAGAAGAAACACCACACAGAACTTTGAATTACAAAGCACTGCATAGCATTGGACTGCGCATTTTATGACTCGTCACCCCGAGACATAAGATGTTAATTCTCAATGCCCAGTAATTTCACTGGTTTCAATGTCCTTCAAACCAGAACACAACAGTGCTTACACACTGCTGCTGTAAAAGACAAACTGGTGGTACCAACCCAGACGACCTCTCGCATTGACTGTATAATAATAATACACCCAACAGTCACACACATAGTCCTGACCCCCACAATAGGTAAACCTGTATCGTGGGTATCAGGAACTACGAGGGACTTGCGGTCACAACATCCAGACCCGAAACAAATTTTTGTGGATCACACAAACATTTGTCTCAGTGCGGGA
The DNA here is from genome assembly GCA_905332985.1 of Mimas tiliae. Lineage (NCBI taxonomy): Eukaryota > Metazoa > Arthropoda > Insecta > Lepidoptera > Sphingidae > Mimas > Mimas tiliae. The sequence goes on from HG995238.1 coordinate 5,754,888, forward strand.
ATACTAATGCTACTCGCCGATGCTGCTGTATGTACTTGAACCATTGTAAATATTGCCATTGACTGCTCTATTGGCACATTATAAGATAATGCTGACAAATTTAATATTTTATTAATTATTTTATTTTGTTTTTTTATATGTGAGTGCGAGTGCCTAAGTGGTGGGGTCTGGTATACTCATGGCTATTTCTTGAAAAGGAATTTCAGTACATTACAGTACAGTAATACAATGTCTGGACATCCATGAATTTGTTTCAGCATGTTAACATTGTTACATTGTCACATTGTTAACTTGTTTGCAGATCACTTTTCATCGGTTTATTGCTCTAGTTCAACGAAACAATATAATCTACAGTTCCAACCATCCAACTACTCTATTAATAATCTCCACATATCTAAACATGATCTACTGAAAAAATTAAAGAATATTGATATTGCCAAGAATAGTGGTTTTGACGGTATTCCCCCCATTTTTATTAGACTTTGTGCTAATTCTTTAGTAACGCCTTTATCGATTATTTTTAATAAATCCCTCCAAGAAGGCATTTTTCCCGATTTGTGGAAGATAGCCAAAGTTACACCAATACATAAATCTGGTGATAAATGTGATGTTACTAATTACAGACCAATTTGTTTACTCAATTGTTTTGCTAAAATTTTTGAAGGATTCATTTATAGTCATATTTATAACCACATAAAACATGTATTGAGTCCACGACAACATGGTTTTGTCACAGGCAGATCGACCAATTCTAATTTACTATGCTATACAACTTATTTATGTGAATCTTTTAATTCCAAAAAACAAGTAGATTCAATATATATGGACTTTTCCAAAGCATTTGATCGTGTTAATCATCATATTTTGCTAGCAAAAGTTCAACATATGGGAATTCATGGTAATTTATATAGATGGCTTTCGTCCTATCTACTCAATCGCACACAGCTAGTTGCATTAAGTGGATATGAATCTATCCCATTTTTAGCTCCATCAGGAGTTCCACAAGGATCTAATCTGGGTCCACTGCTGTTTCTGATATTTCTGAATGATCTATTGGGCAAAATTGATGGCGAATGTTTAGCTTACGCAGATGACATAAAACTCTTTAGACGTATCTCCGATCATCGTGATTGTGAACATCTCCAATCAGATATAAACACAATTAGTGCCTGGTGTGAGAAAAACTCCATGTCTCTAAACATAAAAAAATGTCAAGTCATTACATTTACTAAAAATAAAGAACCTCTAAATTATAACTATAATATCAAGGGTACAGCCATAGATAGAGTTAGAATGGTACGTGATTTGGGTGTAATGTTCGACTCCACTATGTCTTTCAGACCACACTTTGATCACATTTGCATCAAAGCGAATCGCATGCTATCTTTTGTTCTCCGGAATGCTAAACCTTTCAGGCAAGAAATCTCTGTGATCACTTTGTATTGTTCTTTAGTAAGAAGTATACTTGAATATTGTTCATCAGTATGGGCTCCAATATACAACACTCACAAAGACCGAATAGAAGCAATACAAAAGCGATTCCTCAGAGTACTATGTATAAAGTACGGTTTGAGACGGAAATTAAGGGATTATGATGATCGATTGCTAAGGTTCAGAATGATGAGTCTAGAGAGGAGGAGATGGTTGAGCGATCTGTGTACTTTACACAAAATAGCTAACGGCTCCATGGACAGTCAACTTTTAGGCCAATTGAATATTAAAATACCAACACGATCTGTGCGTATACCACAATTATTTAGCTTGAGAGCGAGCAACAATAATGTCTCCCAAAATAATCCACTTCTTAGAATGTGTAATCAATACAATGATGTGTGCTCTCAAGTTGATATTTATCATGACAACTATATCACTTTTAAAAAACGTTTATTATTATGTAACATTAAGTCATAGTAATTGTATTCAGACTACTTTGTTTTACTCTCTTTTAATGTATATATATATATATATATATATTTATACATATATATTTTAGCATTATACTTCTATACATATATATATATATTTTATATTTTTTTGGCTTTATGTTGTAATGTTTGTTTTTATTTTTTTAGTAATTTCTGTGTGTATTTTCTACGAAGCTGTGTAACTTAGAATGCTGTGTACAGTGGTAAATAGACCTCAGGTTTATAATGTGTTTATTGTAATTAAGATAATGTGTAATACTAAATAATCTGTTGTCTGTTTCTGTGCCAAATAAATAAAATAAAATAAAATAAAATGTTTTCTCATGGCTAGCCACGAAATGGCGACGTAAATGTAATTTAGCATAAAAAATAATGGACATGTAAAAGTGATTGATATTTATGATCCAATTTACAGAATAAATTATTTGATTTGATTTAATGTGATTATGGTTTATGTACAGACTGATATAAAAAAATGTTTTAAAAAACATAATTTAATTAATATTGTCTTGAATAATATTTTGTAAATGGTTAATTATGGGCCTAAGTTAATAAAAAAAAAATTTATTTTATTTTTTTTACTATTAATTTGTTTAAATTGTACTGTTTTCAGTTGCTGCTAAAAATAGCAAATGGTATTGATGCTGACAATATAGTTAGAGAACCTTCACTCATTCACAATTTGGACTTCATTGAACTTTTAAAGTAAGTAAAAATATAACTTTAGCAATAAAAAACCGACGAAAATCAAAAAAATCACCTAGAACTATAAAAAGCTGAACAGACCTATCACCAAGCACTTGACAACCATCCACGCTTGGGAGTTTATCATGCGTGTTTGTTACAGTCACTTTTACAAGGTGGTAGGTCCCTCGGATGCGAGAGGCCGTCTGGATTGGTATCACCGCTTTGTCTATTTCTGCCGCCAAGCAACAGTATGTAAGCACTGTTGTATTCCGGTTTGAAGGACATTAAATTCAGTGCAATTACTAGGCATTATGAGACTTAACATCTTATGTCTCGAGGTGAGGAGTGCAGTCCAGTGCCATGCAGTTCTGTGTGGTGATGTTTCTGTTAATGGGCATTCGTAACGCTTATGACGAGCGACTTGCTCGTTTTCATTCAAGCTAATAAAAAAAATGTGTATAATACATATCGTACATTTTTAGCACAATCACCCAACTGACCTACAAGACCTTGGTGAAACTCTTCGAAGATCTCGCTCTAAGCACAAGCTACGATATGGAAACTTCTAGAAACATATTCTTGGAAGTTCTGCCTCATACTAGAAGCGAAGCGTGCGCGAGGTTTATAAAGTACCTGGTACTTGAACAGAAGGTAAACAGTTATTATATTTTATTTCAATAACGCCTGGAAGACTATGTTGCTTATTAGACTTGCCAAAAGCATGCGAGTTAGTAGCACATATCATGCAACTCAATAGCAGAAGCTACTTAGTAGCACATACTAATATTCTCAACAGCACAAAACATGCTAGTTAACAACAAATAAGTGTGCACAAGTGATAGAGCCACGCTGTCGACAGTTTTGTCAACAGCATGATTGACCGGGATGGTACGACTGTCTCACAGAAAACCGACGTAAAGTAGCAGCTTGTTGTTTCTTCCGTGAAGTAATATATCCGGAGGTCCAAATCCCCCTGCCCTTCCCAATACTTCCTTTCAGTCTGCAACATGCCCATGATTGCCCAGATATTTTGGATATTCAAGGGCAGTGGTGCTCACTTCTCATCAGCTGACCCACATGTTTGCTAGCCTCTGCTGTAAAAAACATAACAAACAAATTAACAGCACCCATCATTTTACTCAATAATCAGTAGCACACATAAATGCTACGTGGTAGCACATAGCTAACAACTAAATGGCATAATATATGGAATTTTAATCAGTAACACCAAGCATGTTATTACACTTATTTTACAAAGCATGCTACTTAATAGCACAAAACATGCTACTTTCGCCCTATAGTTGTTTGTATTGTTAACGCTGATGACAGACCGTGGCTTGGCTAACTAACATTGAATCTAACAAACTCAGCAATCCTTTAAAATTCCAGAAGAAAATCGAAGACGCAGCTCTCTTGTCTCTGATCAGGAAACTGCCGCACAACGTGGCGACCCTCAGCCAAGGGCTACTTGAGGATCTGGAGGTGTTCACCAGACTTGGGTTCGACTTCCCCCAGGATATAAGGCACGCTGGGATCCTGAGCTTCGCGACCCTCGTACATAAGACCATGAACACTAAGGAACTGAAGCAGGATTACTTCGACAATATAGTTGTCAAGTATTTTAGAATGTATAGTGGTAAGTATGTTTGGTAATGACGAGACGAGCAAGTCACTCGCCTGATGGTGAGCGTCACGCCCATAAACAGAGGCAACACCACACAGAACTACAAATTATGAAGTTTTGCATGGCACTAGGCTGCCTTCGTTACCCCGAGATATGGGGTGTTAAGTCTTATAATATCCAGTAATTTTACTGGCTTGAATATACTTTAAATAAGAATAGGAAAGTGCTTACACACTGCTGATTGGCAGCAGAAATGGACGAAGCGGTGGTACCAACCCAGGACTTTCGTATACAAAGGACCTGCCCTCGTGTACTAGTGAACTTTTGCACTTATTTGCATAACATAAGCTCACGTCTATGACCTTGAAGGGGTAGGCAGTGGTCGAAACAAGTAGGTCACTCATCTGATGGTAAACGCCACGCCTGTCCATATACAGAATCAACACCCCATAGAACTTTGAATTACAAAACACTGCGTGATACTGGACTACGCTACTCACTCCGAGACATAAGATGTTAAGTCTCATAATGCCCAGTAATTTCACTAACTTCAATAGCTTGCAAACCGAAACACTGTCGATATAAATAGACAAAGCGGTGGTACCAGCCCAGACGGCCTCTCGCATACGAAGGACTTGCCACCTCGAAAAAGTGAGTGAAAGCGACTGTGACAAACACGCATGATAAACTCCCAAGTGGGGATGGTTGTCAAATGCTAGGTGGTAGGTCTGTTCAGCCTTTTAATAGTTATAGGTGTTTTTCTGATTTACGCCAGTTTTTAACGCTTAAGTGAAATTGTTACTTGCTATTATGCTGTCGCTGCTATAACTGTTAGGTTATATTTTTCAGACTGCCCTCAATATCTAGACCGTATGGTCTGGCTGCAAGGTCTATGTAACATTGGTTATTCAGCGGAAGACTATGTTCGAATAATATTCGCTGACAGTGGGAGGGATCGTCACGAGAGGTTTTGGGCAGCTCTTGGCATTAGCTCGAAAGTAGATGATTCTTATAAGGTAGGTGTCGTCACTAGGCTCTTGATTAATCTTCTATCTGATTTCATGTGTTTTTATATGTTGTCGATATTTTGTGATGGTTCAAACAAACGAATTTAAAAATTCTAGATTTCCTATGAACGGCAAATGGACTGATACTGATCACGTTTTATAGCATAGGCTGGCAAACTTGCAAGTGGGTCACCTGATGGTAAATAATCTCCACTGGTCATTTACGCCAACAATACCAAAATAATCATGGGTGAAAGAAAGAAAGAAAACATTTATTGAGCACGCATACACAACATAGACAGATAATAACAAGAATACACAATACTAAAACATACAGAGTAAAAAAAAAATAATGAAATAAAAATAAAAACATAGTATAAAGGGAAGGGCAGTGTGTGTTGTGATATGGTGCTGAAAGGGTCTTAGTTCAGCATAATGCCAGGCAAGGTAAATTGCCTAGCGCTGGTTTTCAACTAAGACCCCCCGTAGTGACTGCCGGATGCCGGACGGGTGCGTTGCCGAGCTTAAAGGAAAGGGGTAATTAAGGGGTTGGGAAAGAAGCGGGGCGTTGTACGAAAAGTAGGCTGTAGGGACTTTACGTTGGTTTACTGCCAGACAGTAGTAACGATCCGGTCAAGCCGGACCATTCGTGCTGTAGACAAAATTGTCTACAGCGTGGCTCTACATCTCATAGAATTTACTAAGTAACTGTAATTGACTTTTTAATAGCCTGAATGTCGGAAGGAGCAGATCGCCTGATGGTAAGCACCACGCCTGTCTAAAAATAGAAGCACCACCAATAATAACTTTACAAAACACTGTATGGCTCTGCACTGCGCTCGTCCGCGTGATTTCGAAACACAACAGTGCTTACACATTGCTGTGGTACGTGCTGGTGCTGTGGTCGAGTCGCCTACCATCAGACGAGCGTTCTGCACGTCTTGTCATTAACGCTAATAAAATAGTAGATGGTAGCTAATGAGCAAGTTGATCTCCACCGCACATAAACACCCAAGATGCCAGAAGACAAATGGATGCGTTGCCGATCTTAAAGGAAATGTCGGGAGGGAGATTTGAGCCTCCAGAAATCTCACTTGCCGTGTGAAATACAACAATACCAATCAGAATTTCGAATTACACATTTCGAACTGAGACAATAGTACCGCCCCGGTTGAGCCGGCCTTTTCATACTGACGATACACTGTCTACAGAGTGCATTTACCACTCAATCCAGTATGACTGTTTCTAGGTTCTAGAAATGACTCTATCAGTATTGACTAACGAGACAGAGCATATACAACTTCGTATCCTGGCTTTGCACATGCTCCTGAGCTCGCAGAACATCAGGGAGAGTGACTTCATGTTTGTACATAACTTCATACATACCTCAGCCAATAACCAACTGAAAAGATTCTGGTATACTACGATCAAGAACTTGGAAGCCAGCAAGATATTCTCTGGTTATAAAGTCGCGTAAGTATTTTCGAGGCGAATGGTTTGAATTCAGGTGCTGGAAATTGTTAGTTTTTCTTTTTTTGTAAATACTCTACTCTGACAGCCTCCGTTGCGCAGTAGACGAGTGGCCAGCTGTCTAGCGAGAGGCCGCGGGTTCGATTCCCGCACCGAGACTAATGTTTGTGTGATACATAAATATCATGTGTCGGGTCTGGGTGTTTCCTCCACAGAGGGGTTGACGTCAGGCAGGTGGCTGATCATAAAAAATACACATGTGTTATAAAGCATGATGCAACGACCCCACTACGAGTGGGATAGGGGTAGATGGAAGAAGAAGGAGAAGGCAAATACTCTAAGAATATAATAATGAGAAATATGGAAAGAGCTCATTCTCATCCACCTTACATATCTGACAATTTCTTTAAAATATTACTACTTGAAATGAAATGGAGTATGAAGAATCACTGTTTATTGTTGGTCAAAGTTGCAGGTCGATATCGACATGTTATATGTATAGCGAGCGAAATAAACCATCTAGCGCTATGCCTAGTTGACGCACCTCAATGATGACTTTTGCATTCTAATTATTGCATCATTTTCAGACCGTACTACGTACCATTCGTAGCGAATCAGGTATCGAACCCTGACCCATTGTACTTCGCGACCAATAACTACATAATCAGTGGCCAGGAGGAGGTGGGGTCTCCATCCCTGCAAGTCCTCAGCGTAGGGGATCCACTCGGAGCTTTCCCACCATTTATAGGGATCAAGCTTAATACAGGAGGCAGGAGACCTTACAAAGCTGCGGTAAGTAGTAGACTCCAACTGTGCTTTTTAGCAGACGACTTTTTTATTGGCCTATTTGGCTGCTATTGCCTCCGCCCCACCTTTCCTTTCCTTCCCATAAAAGTTGGTAGACATGGGGGGTAGTGACTACTTACCAATAAGTGACCCTCTTATGCTTTTGATTAAAAAAACCCCGGTCAAGTGCGAGTCTGGCTCACGCACCGAGGGTTTCCATACCCTTGAACTTTTACTTTTACTATTTTTCAGCACATATAGCCGTTTAAAGGATAGACAGACATACGACTAATGGCTGTGCCCAATATTCTGTTTATTGATGATTTACTTACTGGCAGTTAATTTGTGACACATTTTGTATGAAAGATCTGTCATAGCTCTATTGATAGTAAGCAAATCTATCTGTAAATAGAATATAGGGAACGGCCATTAGGCTCTGTAATAAAGTTCTGTTGGAATCCTTTGGGTATGGAGCCCTATAAGCACCCTAAAAAATCGGTACTACGATGGGTAAATAGAAATCTATCGATATGACATATTTTCAGGTGTATCTAAATGTGGAAGGAGTGACGGCTAGCTTCTACAGGAAATTCTTAAAATCTCTGTGGACTTCACAAGTGTTCGATGTTGAGAAACTAGTGCAAGTACTGAAGAATATGAAGGCTTGGACATTAAAGACTCCTGAAAAGGTACGTTAACCAGGCTATAGGCCTTTAAACAGAATCAACACAGAACTAAGAATAAGAATTGAAAAAAAAAATATATAAAGCATTGCATGACATTGCTCTCGTCACCCCGAGACAAGGAGTTAAGTCTCATAACGCCCGGTAATGGCACTGACTTTAATGTCCTTCAAACCGAAACACAAACGTGCTAACACACTGCTGTGGTACCAACCTAGACGGCCTCGCATACAAGGGACTTACCACTTAGTGTGACATGGATGTGTAAGGTCTTAGGGACAGCTAAAGTTAGTCAGAGGTTGGTGAAAACGGGTATTACAAATTGGTGGCGCAGTTGTAATGCGTATGCGTTAACGACAATCCCCGGGTCGGGTAAAGCAATATTGGGTTTTTCTATCACAAAATGCTCAGTATCAGCCTGGAGTCTGGAATTGTACCTGGTATGGCGATAGGCCCCTGTGACATGATGAGGTGGAATCAAGCTCGGCGAAATATGGGTGTACTGGTTACACCTCTGCCTACCCCTTCAGGGATTACAGGCGTAGTACGTAGGAATTACAAATGTACGTTTGTTTGACAGGTACATATAGATATGGTGATAAAAGTACATGAAAGGACTATATTCGCTACACACATGAACCAATCCAGATTTGACACTATGAACGGAGAAGACTGTGAGTACTTTTAAAAGTACTTGTAAATTAAGTTGAAATTAAAGCCTCCGTGACGCAGTGGGCGAGCCGGCTCTGAAGCGAAAAGCGCGGATTAGATTCCAGCACAGAGATAAAATGTTTGTGGGACTACAAATACTTGTTTCTGGAATGGGTGTTTCCGTCAGGCAGGCAGCCGGTCCTAAAACTACAAGCCAAATCTTTCTGTCACATGTGTTAAAAAGCATTTTACCTCGACAACACTGTGAGTGAGATAAGGAGAGGTGGAAGAAGAGAAGAGTAAATTAAGTTGAAATCCGCACTTTACCAAGTATTGGACAAACAGACATTCGTTATATTTATACTTACAATTCACCTGTCTGACAAGACGAGCACATTGCTCGCCTGATTGTAACCATTTCCATATACAGAAGCACTAACATTCAGAACTCTGTATTACAAAATACTTCAAGATATTGCGCTCGTCACCACGATATACAAGGCGAGTCGGTTGTAAAGCCGGGTTCGATTCCCACACCGAGGGAAATGTTAATGAGATCCACTAATATATGTTTCGGGTCTGGATGTTGTGGGACTATAACTCGCTCGTAGTTCCTGATCCATAATACTGTTGCACCTAGTGCGGGGTCAGGACTATATTTTGTGTTTGTTAGGTGTAGGTGTTTATTTATTATTTAAAGTCATACAATTTAAAAAAACAAATACAACATCTTTCTCTTGTTTAATTCAATAGCATTGCTCTTGTCAGCAGCAACACCACGCCTCGTATACGAGGGCCTTACCGAGTCATCCAATTTATCATCCTCATCTCCATTTAAATAGTGTATATATTATCACTGTATGTGTATTACAGTGGCGTATATTGAAGATTTCCTTCGTTTCGGAAGCCACATCAACCAACAAACAGTATACTACCCGTTCCAATCGGATGTTCATGTACCCACAGAAATAGGTAAGTAATATTGAAATAAAACTAGTTTATACGGATTTTATCGCGGGAGAGACAGTGGTCCCGTGACCACGAAGGCTGAAAACCTTTCGAAACGTCGGGACTAAAATAAAAATTAAAACCGCGATAAAATCCGTATAAACTAGTTTTATTTCAATGTGTAATATTAGCGTAAACCTAAGAAATTACTAGGTAAGTTACATTTATTTTATTTGTTCGGAAAACTTACAGCTACATTTACAATATTAATACATGCCAAATTTTAAAAGGCTATTTACGTGTTTCCACGAATAGTATAAACCTAACTTTACACAGGCATAATGTGTAACACATGCCATTAAATATATATATATAAAAAAACAATACATTAGGGTCAGTTAATCACCAAATGAGCTGCAATTTTCAAAAAACCAAAATCAAATTTAATTTCGCGGGTTAGTACTGACATTCGACCTTAAATATGTCTACATATTTCTGTAACACGGTGTAAAATACAGCACTGGTTTTTTTATTATTATTTACCTAGTTTATTTAGCTTATTAACTCCGACTGCCTTGGTGGCGCAGTGGGCGAGTAGCCGGCTGTGAAGCGAGAGCCTGCCAGTTCGAAGATTCACAAATATATGTTTCGGGACTGTGTTTTTTCTCCCCAAAGGGGTTGACGTTAGGCAGGCGGCCGGTCGTAATAACTATAAGCCAAATCTTTCTGTAAAATGTGTTAATAACATCGGTTAAAAAGCATGTTAGGTCGAACCCACCGCGAGTGGGATAAGAGCAGGTGAAAGAAGACGAGATTTAGAGTAGGCACATGGAGTGTTTAGGCACTGCATCCGATCCGAATCCAAGAATCTCGTTCAAAGTAACCGTAGTACTATTTATTTGTATAAGGAGCTGCACACTAAACCTGAATTCCGTTTTCTGAAGTCCAGAATATCCCGAGTTCGGGTAAGAATAATAATGTATCATATACCTATTAAGTACATCACGAGTTTTCCTAAATTGGATTTGCATTATAACATAAGATATATAATATGTAACAAAAACCTTGGTGGGCGGTTTAACCGTGATATCAGAATCGATATTCAAACATAATGAAATAACTCGCATACGAAAATTGGACTATAAAAATAATCATATGTATTTTATAACTTGAATTAATTTATTGTTAGTAAACCGTATTTCGATTGATTACCTCTGCAATGGCGATGACTTGGAGCCACAGCGAGATAGCATGTTGCGGCGTCCACGTACATTAAACGTACCGCGCCACCGGCTTTATCAATACACACCGAAATTTAAATAACGTTTTTTAAATACATATGTTAATTTTCTAAGCTATCTATGTAAGGATAATATCTCGCTTTGGTTTATAATTTTGTTAATTTAACTATATTTATTAAGCTGTTTATATATGTAATCTTCACGACCCTAAAAGGGCCAACAGGGTTTTGTTACATACTGTATATTGAGTATTATTGTATTGGTAGTGCTGCTGGAAAATCTAAATAAATAAATAAATAATCTCAGTTTCGGATGGGGTGCACTATCTAAATACTTTTACATTTAATAATCAGTACAAATTCTTAGGAACTCCCATACGCCTGCAGTCTACGATACTAAGCTTTACTTCAATACGTGGTAACTTGACAGCACCCACCACAGAAGATTTAACTTGGAGGAACGATTTGCATATCAGGTACTAAAATAAATGACTTCAATGTATACTCGACCGGCTACACCGTGCATAGAAATTGTGCCACTTAGTTCCGGTCAATTGACCATAACTTAATATTACCATTTCGAATACTTTTAACTATAATCCCTCTCCCGTTCCGTCTGTCTGGTGTCAACAGTCAAACTCCCGCTTTATGTGGCGCAATTTTACGTCTAAACAGCCGCGTCTATTAGTATACATTTAAGTCGTTGACTAAAATACACCTTATTACTTCATTGGTAAAAATTTCATATCTTACAAACATACACACTCACGCCTGTAAACCACATAAATAAACACCTACATTTTGCCGATCTTATTTCAGTCCCATTTTGTGATAGGGGGCGAGCCTATCGTCATACCGGCGAGAATTCTAGGCTCCGGGCTGATACTAGGCAATTCGTAATAAAAAAACCCAATATCACTTTACCTCGACCCGGGATCGAACCCGAGACCGCAGCACAGCAGTCGTAACGCGTATGCATTACAACTGCGCTATTAGGCAATATCATATCTTATTTTTCAGTATTCTAATTTGAAATTCAAATAACTACGTATAGATTTATGCACTATATTTACTTATATTTAACACTGTCTTTCTCGTGAGTATCACGTATGACACATGTTCTTTCTAACTTATATTATCATCGACATGACTGGCATGTAAATTCGTGTTAAAATAAAAATGCATAATATGATATTTCTATACTGAACAGTACAATTTTGAATTTCGAACGTTTTCTTCAACTTGCTGCACTATGTTTTCTCTTTCTGATTCGCAACGAATAGGTATACTAAATACATTTGAAATTTGGAACATGTAATTCTTCTGTGTAATTTACTCCTATTGACCTATGACTTCCTGGTACTTGAAGTTCTTTAAGAAGAAAAAAGGGAGAGAAGTTTCTTTACTTCTTAATAAATTCTTCTTTTTTATAGGTACCAAGGAACTTCTGTGACTTCTCTATCAATCGACGCACCAGTTATTGAAACAGCACACACTGCCAGAATACAACAGTCGTTGGTTGCACACTTACCAATGAAGTTCAATGTATCATTTTCGACAGCTGATGGGTCTTTGGAGTAAGTATTTCAAATAATGGGTTTATTATTTAACAGTCACATAATTCACTAATGTGGACCTTAGAATTTGGCGCATTTCGGGGTCAGTCAGTGTATCCAGTAACTTCAGACTGGACCTGCTGTTCTGTACTTCTGCTGACCATCGAGGGACGCAGTCTTGATGGTTGACATTATATTTTGGAATGCACTGTACTTAATGCAGTCACATAGACGCCAATAAAATAAATAATAAAAACAAAAGTTCTCAGTAGTCACCACTTATCAAGAAGTCCTGATGCAGTAATCTCCTTTCCAGACTTACTTGGCCGAACCCTGGAGCCCAACAAAGTGGAGTGGCGATGCATTCCAGGGTCCAGATAGGAGTCGAGTGTATCAACGGGATACACAACTACACACATACTGTGGGGGACACTGGTGGGCAGGTGATGTTCTTAAATATTAAGGACCGATTTTTCAATTTCCGAATAAATTTTAACCACCAAATAAAGCATTATTTACACAGTCAATTTAAGATGTACCAATGTGACCTACATTCTTTTTACTATTCTGGTGTGTATTACTACCCCTGAGTACTCCTTGAAAGGAAAGGACCTATATTATAATATAATTGAATTAAGATTATGTCTCAATTTAAAGAAAATTATGTTAAGTATATTTAGAAACCTCATGCTCCTCAGAGAGGTTGACGTTAGGCAGGTGGCCGGTCGTAAAAACTACAAGCCATTTTTTTTTGTAGCACGTGTTAAAAACCATGCACTATGAGTGGAATAAGGGCAGATGGAAGAAGAATAATGTGACCTGCGCTTTCCTGTATACAACATGTTATAGAAAGGTGTGGTCAAATTTAAGTTACGTGTACGATATAAGTAGTACCAATCCGATTGCATTGTTAGGACATAAATAAGGCATTTTTTTTCTTTAGTGATTTGATCGATCGCAATAAGCCCAATGATTAAAATTAGCGTAAAATTATAGCATATCTTATTTAGATAAGGGTCCGGCACATATACAAAGACCGCGATCTTTAAATATGACCACACATTTCTGGAACTGTTCAATACGGGGTTGATACAAATAATAAAAAAATAACGTTTAGTCTTTTCAGGTTCTTTTGTATTTTTTTGTTTAACATGTAGGTACAATAAAGAGTTTATAAAGAAAATAAACATTTAAGTACCTAGAGATTGAAAATCGGCCCTTTTGACGCTTGGATTACAACATCGATAGTGCCTTTGGCTTTGAAATTGGAGCTCGAGAATACGGTTCTACTGCAAGGATCGATGTAAAAGAGTTTATCCAACCGACGAAAAAAGACATAGGAGGTTCACAATTCGACGGGTTTTATTTTGTATTTATAACGTATAGCTCCGTCAAGTCTGGACTTATTTGGATGATTCTTTTTCATTCTAAATAGTTATAGCAAAGTTGATCCCATTTTATGGGACGTAGATTCAAATTCGTCATTTATGCACCAATTGTGCTCTCTAAAAAGAGTACCTAGTATTTTTTTAACAAAAATTAGAACTGACAAAAAACCTTAAAAGCCAAAAATATATAATGAGTCGGTGTTATTTCAATATAAGTAATGGTTGTAATTATGAGTAGAAAGCACCGACTCAAAATGTATGTATGTATTAATTAGCTTTATAGTATTTTTTGAGCCTGTTTTATTTTTGTTATAATAAGCCCATTTATTTCCTTATCCTTATCCTCCGTCGTCGTCCCAAACATGTTTTGGCAGATCCCAACGACTCCATCACAGTCACTATCGAAGCAGCATTTTCCCTGCCCAATCCGAATCACAATAATAATACGCAACCCCGACATAGGACACGCCTGCGAAGAACTCCCACAACTGGCCGTCGGCACAATGATGTGCAGAGACGGCTCTAAACTATACTCCCCAGCGATTGCTCAACCTGAGGACTGCGCCTTTTAAAAGGCACCTCTGTGCGTAATCGCTACTAAGTACATTATACATATTTCTGGCTAGAGCGCCATAAGCGCTGGCTTTATTAGCAGGTGAAGCTGTAAAAGCAATATAAGCTAACAACACAAATACATTCGAAAAAGAAACCTTATCCTTAAGTTATGTTTCAAATGTTATTTAGTGGTTATAGTTAGTAAGTTTATCTAGAAACGAGGTGTTAGTATTATTAGTTTTGTTATCATTTATGGATATGGACCCCTTCTTGGGTAAAGGACTCCTCTAATTTATTTTTGTTAAAAGGTTTTTCTTGTTGGTCAGGTGAAAGACGAGAACAGTGGAATATTCTTCGATTGCGAACGACCTGTCACAGGAGCTGACGTTTTCAACAAACTATTGACTACGAAAAATAACAATTATGAGTAAGTAGGTATTCAATGGTACGTATCACTTATAGGCTGAGTGGGTGTCCCATGATGGTCCTGACGCAGTAGTCTCTTGGAATCGTCGTGGTGGGGCTATCAATGGGTGGTTGCGCTGGACAATAGTGGACAATTCTCAAAGATGCAAATATGAAGAGCTGGCCACGATGCCCTAAAGACTTGTCTGAGCTGCAGCCGAAACCTAAATGGCGGAGACTGTCTCCCAGGGGATGCATGTATATCGGGCCAATCCTAAGCTAAAGTGGTAGTACCACCCAAACTAAGATTAAGGGTAAAATGGTTCCACTAAAGTGAGCCGATCACCCGTCTGTGCAGACCACAATCAAATCAATCAAATCAATCAAATACAATACAAAGACAAGGAGGTATTCAACGTGTCGACTTGCTTAGCTTTAGGAATATATCTGATAAATACCTTGTGTTTTTTCTGGTAATCGAGCAAGTGGGCTATATGGGGAAGTGGTCTCCACCGCCCATGTACATTCACAATACCAGATTAACCATGGTTGCCGTAAAGGAAAGGAACGGTTTTGTGAAGTGGGATACCATTTTGTAACTAGCCTGAATGACGAAACGAATAGGATACTTGCCTGATGGTAATTTAATGGAAGATCGCTTACCATCAGGTGGCCCACTTGTACTTTCGCTGGCCTCTCTTATAAAAAATCCTGGTATCAAAACTGTATATTTGGAAGTTTGGTACATCAATTGATGTAATTTCAGTTTATTCACATCAGTGCAACCGTCTCACATCATCTTGAACACGATTCTTCTGTTCACGTCGCCACCTTCAGGATCATGTGGATTGATCCTCTCTCCTCAGCGACTACAGAAGGAGGTAGACGATGTCATCCAAGCCAAGCTCGGGGCGAGGTACCGAGCTGATGATGAAGGGGTTATGAAGCTGGATTCCACCTTCCTGCTTAGTTATTATAGGTATGATTTAATATATCGAACGCTCAAAAACAAATTGTGATTGCCTGACCTGAGAATTGAACCAAGGCCCTCAATTGCAAATTGCTTTTGAGCTTTCGATTCAAAAATACACACGAATTTTCCTAGTTTGGAGTTTGTGCAATAAGCCAAGTCGAAGGACTTGGGACATCTTGAAAACTTCGACACTAGGTTGACCACTAACCATTCGAAATAAATAGATAGAATAGACTAGTGGTTCCTAAACCTTCAAAGTCACTAATTGAGCTTGAAATCTATAAAAGGACGTAGTTATGCAAAAAGGATCCTTCCAATGGATATGCTGATTTTGTTTTGCTAAATTTATTGATTTCGTAGATTTTTGAATAATCGTACTTAAATGAAACATTATACATGTACGACTTAGCAAAAAAATACGGTAATAGCTTTTGCTCGCGGCTCCGCCCGCGTTAACGGCCTTTTCAAGATAAAAAGTAGCCTATGTCCTAATCCAGGTCATGGTTTACCTGTGAGTCAAATTTCACCTAAAACCGTTCAGCTGTTAAGGCGTTTATTGCTTACCACAATGTTACAAAGATGTTAAATGATTAAATAATACAGAATATCATGGACCCTGTCGGGCCCGGCAAAACTCACATAGGATATAGAAGGAAGCCATTTTTTATATTGTAATATTGTATCAATTCTATATTTTCTTTATGTGATTTCCGCGGAACCCACTTTAGAAATCTGTGGTAATCCACAGATTTCTAAAGTGGGTTCCGCGCGCGCAGTCTAATGACTATCATTAATCTTTCAGAATGGACGACCCAACGAAAGTGTTTCTAAAAATGGAAGCGACCACGAAAATGGAACAGAACTCTGTTGGTAATACCAACTTGATGCTCTCGATTCATGGATACCAACCTGACCAGAAGAACGCTAACAAGGATTTCACGGTATGTTAAAGGTACTATATGGATAATATTTTCGATGGTGGGAAAACCCATATGGGCTTGTTGAGTAGTAGAGCTACGCTATAGATGTTTTGTCTTCAGCATGGATGGGCTGACTGGACCGGGTCGTTACCACTTTATCACAGAAAACCAACGTAAAGTAGCGACTTGCTGCTGCGTTTCGTACGGTGAGCGAGATATCCCTTTCCCAATCCCTTAATTACCCCCTTTCTTTTAAGGTCGTTAACGCGCCCGCCAACTCAGGTGTTGTGAGCGTACATGGGCAGTTGTCGTATGGTATTGTCGGGCTATGCATAGAAAAATGTGATATGCGTTCCGGGGTGAGACATTGTATACTGCCTGAAGCCGGCATAAATTTGACGATCGTCATGGGACATTATATTTGGACTGCTCTGCATTTACCATTTGCTGGACTGCCTTGGTGGCGCAGTTGTACCATTACCCCTGCGAGTACCGCGTACGCATGTACGCCAACATGTATGCCAGCTCCTTCTTGCTGTAGACAAAACTGCCTAAAGCGTGGCTCTACCGCTCAATTTCCACTGAACATGGTCATTATGGTGTATATACTAACAAATATGATAAAAACTAAAATTAGACCATCGACGCGCGAGTCTCGCTCAAAATTGACTGCCTTATTTAAAAAAGTTCTTTCCTTTCTCAGATCTGCTTCCGCAAAAAAGACATGGACTCGGCAGCATCAGATCAGGACCTCGCCCACCCAGTGTCGTACGAAGGTCACATCACCTTGAGCTTCATCGCGAACGAATCGACCTGTTTCCAAACACAACCCACCAGCGAGATCACACTCAAGTACAAAGGTGTTCCGCAGTCGCAGGGCAAGCTGGAGAGGAACTTCGAAGTCAAGGTCTTCGGGACAAATGTAAGTATAATGGTTTTGTCGCTAGAACGTTCTTAAATTAATAGTGGTAGAGCCACGCTGTAGACAGGTTTGTCTATAGCATGAACGGGCCGGCTCGTCCGGGTCGTTACCACTGTCTCACAGAAGATCAACGTAAAGTAGCAGCTTGCTGCTGCGTTTCGTACGGTGAGTGGTATATCCGGAGGCCTAAATCCCCCTCCCCTTCCCGATCCTTTAATTATCCCTTTCCTTTTAGGTCGGTAACGCACCCATAATTCTTTTGGTATTGTGGGCGTACATGGGTGGTAGAGATCAATTACCATTGGGTGACTTTGTATGTTTCTGCCGCCACGCAGCAGTGTATAAGCACTATTGTGTTTCGGTTTGAAGCCATTGAAATTACTGAGCATCATGAGACTTACGTTATGTCTCGGGGTCACGAGTTCAGCACAGTGCCATACAGCACATTGAAATTTCAAGTTTTGTGTGATGCTGCAGGCGTGGCGTTTACCATCAAGTGAGCGACATGCTCGTCTCAAGCTAAACTAAAAAAAAACAAACTTAAAAATCGCATTCAAATCGGTCCAGTCGTTTAGGCGCTATGGTGTGGGTGTCACAGACCGACACACGCACACACTCACAAACAGACAAACGGGTAATAACATCCCTCTTGTTTTGTCGGGGGTTAAAAATATATGTGTTTTTATATCTATATATATAAAAATAAATTGCTGTTCGTTATTCTCGCTAAAACTCGAGAACGGCTGAACGGATTTATCTTATCTTGGTCTTGAAATGTTCGTGGAGGTCTAGGGAAGCTTTAAGGTATAATTGAAGGTATAATTGCCGGGAAAACCCTAAAAACAGCCCTTTTCTTTTTCCCATATAAACGTTTTCTAAATAAAATGTAGTCAATTTGAACTTTATTGCTATTCCATAAAGTTCATATTAAATTACTCACTGTTGTCTAAGAAATGTAGGTGTGTTTCTAACTTCAAAGAGTCAATTTGTAATTTATTAACGCTGCACAAAGTTGAAATTCAATCATATCTACCAAAATAGTCTTCGCGTGCGCGTTGGAGGATCTAAAATGTCGCGTTCCGAAACTCAACAAAAGTGATAATATCGCGAATGCGACAAAATTGTAAAGTCACAAAATGTAATAGATCATTAGTAGTACTGATTTTCAATTTGGTCGTCTCTCTATCATTCATACCCCTAAGTGATAAGGGTTGTCCACCGCTAACATTTTTTTTGTATTTTTGTTTTTTTTATTTTATTAATTTTCACCCTTCTACCATCAAACCTTATTTTTTAATAGCGATATTATTATTTTTATCAAGCGCTCGACGGGACGGGATTTGACGGGACTCACTTGATGCTATCTTAATCCTGGAAATAGACATTTACGCGGGCGGAGCCGCGGGCAACAGCTAGTTGATTATAAATGTCTGGAGATGTAAATTAAAATTATATTAGGTTTTTATTGTTAAGACATCATAACATAGTTGTTATTTAGGCCGACTTCTGATAGTTGCGTTAAACGACTAACGCAAGCGTCAGTGACGCCAGGTTTACGTGTTTGTATTGCGCACTACGTAAAGCTATGGGACACAATATGAACGCATGGCGTCATTAGTACTCGCGTCTGACGCGCGACAGAAGATAATATTTTTTAAAAAATCATTTTTTTCAGCTGTCTGAAATTGGTATTTTGGATTCAAATGTGATCAGTTCAACGGCAATTGGGCAGTTCTTGAAAGGATACACAAAGGAACCCCTGAACGTTACCGCTGTTATAACGGTAAGTGCTCTTTCAAATACAATCCATAGATAAGGCGCGCAACATTATGTATTAATTATTTGAAGTTATTTTTATTTATTACTAGGTGTGTCCGGCATGCGTTACAATTAAACAATGCCTCTTTTGCTTTGATAGCTTTTTTCATCGATGCTTTTTTATAATATTTTTTCACACAATATTTCACGGGCGTGTATACAACAACTCACTAATGGATTAATGAATGGTATAGGAATGCATACGGGACAAAAAAAACATTCAACATTTTTATAAATATTTTTCCAAAACCAATTTCACGTACGCACACGCATAGAAGTTACACTAATAACATCCCTCTTTCTATCGGGGGTTAAATATATTGTTTCGGGAAGTTTTGTCCTTAACTTACAAGGTGGTAGGTCCCTCGTATGCGAGAGGCCGGCTGCGTTGGTACCACCGCTTTGTCTATTTCTGCCGCCAAGCAACAGTGTGCAAGCACTTTTGTGTTCTGGTTTGAAAGACATTGAAGTCAGTGAAATTACTGGGCAATATGAGACTTAACGCTGCACTTACTGACTGACTTAGAAGACACTGACTTAGAAGAGGGCGCTGCAGTGCGACTGTCAACATAGCCTCCGTATTTTTTTCAATTTTAAAATATATCTACTCCACATTTAAGGAACGAAAGTAGTTACAAAGTAAAAATAAACCAAATTACATCGTATGAAGTTGAAGTGTAAAGTTAAAACAGAAGAAAAGTTATAAAAAACCATAGTAAACAATTCCAGTGTACAGTGACTTTTTCTGTTGAATTTGTGGTCTACATGTGGCTAAATCACCTAACAACGTAACAATACAGCCTCCAGCCCTAAATGATTGCAACATCAAGCGAGATTAAGGTGAATATTTGAAGCAAACATTATCATAACCTATAAATACCGTTGGTGAAATCCATTTCAAATTCAAAGCCGGGATCAGCGCCATATGGTGAGGAGAAGGCATAAATTCACCACTGCCATCTAGCGCCTCCCCCTTGAACTTTTTGCTCAACCAGCAGAAAAATCAGGCCGTTACTTTATTGAACAAATAAAACAAACGGCATAGATTTTACTACAAACAATAGAGGGCGCTACTATATTGGTAACCATGGATGAAATTAAAAACATGTTAAGAAATATGCAAGAAGATATAAGGCAGCAAAAATTAGAAATGATAAACATGAAAGAGGATATTAAGACTGCAATTAATAATAACATTAACGAGAAATTTAAAAGCTTAGAAAACAAAAATATAGTTATGGAACAAAAACTAGAGAAACAAGAAAAGACTGTAAAAAGTATGGAGAGATACATGAGAAGGAAAAATCTATTATTCTTTGGGGTAGAAGAAAACGAAAATAGCTATCAGGAGTTGGAAAACATGATATTAAACATTATAAATAATACACTGAATATCAAATGCGACAAAATGGGAATTGAGTACGTGAGAAGAATTGGGAAAAAAAGTGAGAAGGTCAGACCCATCACAGTCACATTACTTACTACAGGATTAAAAATACAAATACAAAAATGCAAAAAAATGTTTAATGGAACTCCCTATTACATAAAAGAAGATTTCCCGTTAGATGTTTTAAACAAGCGTAAAGAACTCCAAATCGAACTGGATAAAGAAAAAGCGCAGGCAAAGATAGCTTTTTTAAAATACGATAAACTCGTGACTTTCGAGAAGAATACCATAGAAAACCAACGACGAACAGCCAACAACAAAAGGAATCTATCAGAATCTCCTGAAACAGCAAGTTACAGCAAACAAAGCGAAGAGAAAAACAGAAAACAAGTCACAAAAATAAATAAAACCAATAATATGAATAACTTCATTATAAAGAAACCCTCATTTCTCCACCACACACAAAGCTCTCCACAAGAGAGAAACCCAAACCAAAGAAAAATAACCACAGAATAGCAAGAAACGGCCCCTCTCAATCTTCCAACCCGGCTGGTCACCGTGGAAGAGTACGACCACAACCCTCCAAAAATAGATACCAGAATGACTGAGAGAAGAAATAAAGAAAAACCACAATACATACACATAGCAACATACAATGTTAGAACCTTATCGTCATACGAACGCTTAATAGAATTAGAGGAAGCAATACAAGAAACAAAATACGACGTTATAGGAATATCTGAAACAAGACGGCTAGGTACCAACATAGAAGAGCATACAAACTTTATACTTTGTTACGTGGGTCACACGCCCGGCCTATATGGAGTAGGCTTCATAGTAAACAAAGTACATAAAAACAATATAGAGAGCTTTACTGGCATGACGGAACGAATCGCTGTATTAAACATGAACATTCAAGGCTTCTTAATCTCTATTATACAGGTATATGCACCAACGGAATCTGCAAGTGAGGAAGAAATTGAAGAATTCTACAAAACGATTGACAAAGCTCTGGACACTGCACACAATAATGTCATACTTATGGGAGACTTCAATGCGAAGATCGGGCTTCCCAAGAAAGAAGAACATTTAGTAACAAAGCAATTCGGGTGCGGGATGAGGAACGGAAGAGGACAGAGGCTAGTGGATTTTGCATTGGAGCATAAACTAACTATAATAAACACATGTTTTAAGAAGAAACTAAACAGAAGATGGACATGGAGATCTCCGGATGGCAAAATTAAAAATGAAATAGATTATATATTATCAAACCAACCGAGAATATTCCAAGATATTGGCACTATGAACTTAAACTACCCCTCAGACCATAAATTAATCAGAACAAAAGTAAAATTAACTAACCTAAAGAAAAGTAGAATTAATTACAGTATTAAGCATACAAACCAACTGAAATCTGAAATAGAAATAGCTAAATACAGGGAAACCTTATCAGGAATGGTATCTAGGCAATGTGATGGCCACGGAAACACCTCAGTCCAAAACCATTACGATAACATTACAAACGCAATCACCACGAGTTTAAAATCAGCCCAAGCAACGGGAAAGGAACACAAACGACACAAGATACTATCGGAACGTACATTATTTCTTTTACAAAGAAGAAAGGAACTTCAAAAAACTAAAAACAAATCGAGATCTATGAAAAATGAACTCACCGCACTCTACAAGCTAGTCAATAAATATATAAGGAAGGACTATTCAACATATGGACAAAGCACATTAGAAAAGCATTTAAACCTCACAGGCAGCACAAAAAAGGCCTACAAAGAACTCAGAACAAGCAAAACCTGGATAGAAGGACTAAAAGAGTTTGGCAAAGACCTAAACAAACGAAAAGACATCATTAACACAGCAACTAATTTTTACAAAAACCTATATAGTAATAAAAATCCACTAAAAAATAAAAACACCATTAAAGCTATAAACATGCAAGAGGGATACAATGAACAGGATAACGAAGATAACATAAAAACAATTAGCGAAACTGAAATCATAGAAGCAATAAAAAGGCTCAAACTAGAAAAATCCCCTGGATCAGACAGCATAACAAACGAGGCTTTAAAGACAGCTTACCATATACTAGCAACACCGCTCGTTGATCTATTCAATCAGATATTACTAAGCTCGGAAACGCCTGCACATTGGTCCGAATCCAACATTATTTTAATATATAAGAAGGGAGACCCAAAAGATATAGGCAACTATAGACCGATAAGCCTACTACCAACTCTGTACAAGCTTTTCTCTGCGATTATAAACTCGAGAATCAGCCCCGTAATAGAAGCAAGACAACCTGTTGAGCAGGCCGGTTTCCGAAAGGGGTTCTCTACGATTGACCATATACATACCTTAGAATTAATTATAGAGAAGTATCGGGAACAACAGAGACCACTCTATCTAGGATTCATTGATTACCAAAAGGCCTTCGACACGGTTACTCACGACAACGTTTGGCAAAGCTTGAGAGAACAGGGAGTAAGCGAAGTGTATATAAAAGTGATCCGGAACATATATAACAACAACTTGGGCAGAATAAAGCTAGACACACTGGGCCCGAGCTTTGCAATAAAGAGGGGTGTAAGACAGGGCGACCCCTTGTCGCCAAAAATATTTATAGCCATACTCGAAAGCATAATCAACAAATTGAACTGGAGCAAAAGAGGAATCCTCATACAGGGTACCTTTCTGAGTCATTTGCGTTTCGCAGATGATATAGTAATATTATCCGAGACAAATTCAGAACTACAGCTCATGATCAATGATTTACAAACAGTTAGTGCCGATGTAGGACTCGAAATTAATCTCACAAAGACCATGACAATGACTAACAGCCTCAAAGAACAGATAAAAGTCAATGAATATCCACTAGCATACACAGACAAATATATTTACCTAGGGAAAACAATCAGCTTTGAAATAAAAAACAACGAACTAGAGATTGAAAGAAGAGTAAAGCGAACATGGAATAAATTCTGGAGTCTGAAAGAAATTTTCAAAAGTAACATGTCAATTAATCTCAAAACTAGGACAATGAACTCAAGCCTCTTACCATGCTTGACATATGGATGTCAAACATGGAAATTCACGTCAAAAGTTAAGCAAAAAATAACATCCTGTCAGCGCGGAATGGAGAGAAGCATGCTTAAAATAAAAAAACTAGATAAGATTAGACACGTAAAGATAAGAGAAATAACAAAAGCTAATAATGCCTTAAACTACGCACAAAAGTTAAAGTGGAAATGGGCCGGTCACATAGCGAGGCTTAGAGACAAAAGATGGACCTACAGCACCACCATATGGAGAGGACCTCAAGGAAAAAGAAAGAGAGGAAGGCCCTCTACACGCTGGGATGACGAAATAAAAAAAAGTCGCTGGTCCAAAGTGGTGGCAAATAGCACAGGATAGAGAGAAGTGGACATCATTGGAGGAGGCCTTTACCCAATCTGGGGACCTTGCTAATAATTAAACGTAGTGATATAGTATAAAAATTAGTAATTTAAGTAGTTATGTAGCAGGATCAAATAAAAGGCTTTTTATTTTATTTATTTATTTTATATGAGACTTAACACTTATGTCTCGGGGTGATTAGCGCAATCCAGTGTCATGTAGTGCGTTATTATTTAAAGTTCTGTGTGGCATTGCTTCTGTTTATGAGCAGGCGTGGCAGGCTTACCATCAGGCGAGCGACCAGCTCGTCTCGTCATTCAAGCTAATAAAAAAAAACTATACTTATGATAGTTGAGTTATACATAATTTTAGGAAAGGAATGGTCTAGCATCGCTAAGTGTAAACCGTGGCGCAGTGATCCAGTTCAAGTCGGATAACTTCGCGTGGCTGTTAGACGGATGGACAGGAATGCAAGTGATGAGGACTCTGGGACTCTACCGTGAGTTCAGACTACTTTTTCGTAAATATAATTATAAAGAAATAACATACATACGCACTCATGCCTGTAGTCCCCGAAGGGCTAGGCAGAGGTGTAACCAGTACCCACATTTCGCCGAACGTATCTCCGTCCTTTATGTGATAGGAGGCGAGCCTATCGCCATGCCGAGCACAAATTCCAGACTCCGGGCTGATACTGAGCATTTCGTAATAGAAAAACCCAATACCACCATCGAACCCGAGACCTCAGCGTTGGCCTCAATCGTAACGCATACGCATTACAACTGCGCCACCGAGGCAGTCTAATAAAGAAATAAATATAATAATATCAGCCCTGTATCATACACCTTCTTCACGAATGAGAGGGGTTAGGCCTTTATCCACCACACTGGCCTAATGCGGGTTAGCAGACTTCACATACCTTCGGAATCCTTATGGAGAAATTCTTAAGTATGCAGGTTTCCTCACGATGTTTCCTACACCGTTAAAAGCAAACTATAATTTACAATTAATACACACGTACCTAACTTAGAAAAGTCAGAGGTGCATAATTGACTGGTTTGGAGCCTGCGACTTTCATCTCGCCAGTCGGTACCACTCCCCGCTAAGCTATCGCTGTTTGTAAAGAAATAAATATATACGTTATACTCGCTTGCCGTATAATGGAGGCCGTCGTTATATTCCCATTGTTCAATATCACTGACTCTCAATCTGAAACTTGTTTGAAGTTTACGGATGAGAGCGTCACGGACGCCAGCGTCTGACGCACGACGCGACTGTTGGAAACCTGCTTTTACTCAAAAGTTCTATGAATGGGTTGGAATGTTCTAAATGGTAGGTGTTGAGTGGCGTTGTAGGCAGTTTTGCCTACAACATGTATGGGCCGGCTCGTCCGGGTCATTAGCACTGTCTCACAGAAAACCGGCGTAAAGTAGCAGCTTGCTGCTGCATTTCGTACTGTGAGTGAGATATCCGGAGGCCCAAACCCCCTCCCCTTCCCAACCCCTTAATTATCCCTTTCCTTTAAGGTCGGCAACGCACCCATGATTCTTTTGGTATTGTGGGCGTACATGGGCGGTGGAGATCACTTACCATCAGGTGACCCACTAGCTCGTATACCGGCCTATACCTTAAAAAAATCTTAAATGGTCGCGAATTATATTATGACCTTATTTATCTCTGGTCTAGGTGAATGTAGAATTCATGAGACTTCTGTGAAGACCTTGTCAGGAGCGACGGAGTACCTGCCGTCCACGGACTGCCTCGAGACCTTGGTTTTGGCAGACTGTAGTGGCAATTCTCCCAGGTAGGTAACAAAATATGATAAAATCCTACTTCCTACTACTATTATAAGTGAAAGTTTGGGTGTTTGTGAGTTTGTGACTTTGGATGTTTGTTAGTCAATAATGCTTCAATGGTTAAATGGTTTTAGATGAAATTTGGCACACAAGTAGACCATGATCTCGATAAGAACATAGGATACTTTTTATCCCGGAAAAGGCCGCGTATGCGGGCGTTAGTTATACCTTAAAGAAGAATTTATTCATGCCCTCTCAACTTTTAAAAAGGGTAGGCGATTAGTCTATTAGAAAGTGATTGTTGATGATTTTTTTATTGTTTATTTTTTTTATATTATTTAATTACAATTTTGAAATTAATATACCTACCCTTTATTTTTAATTTCAAAAACAACGCATATTAAACCATGATATTCAGCGGGCTTAGCATATGCAACATGACATATCTCGCTCGCCAGAGAGATAACTATGGACGACAAATATCTCGGGTAAAAGTGTCAACGAGTTTAGTATTCTATGCAACCATGTTAGCTTATAGACATATAGAGATAACCAGATAAAAGGACAGGAAATGGTTTTAAACGACAAAACGAGTCAACAAAATTATCTCGTGTTGCATAATTATGCTAAGCCCACTAGTATACGCGTTGTCTGTCACGTTACTTTTTTCGGCAAAAATTATGTTCTTCTTTGTTTCAGATTTGCCGTAATCAAGTTCAAAGATGGTGTGAAAATGTACTCTGGAGGCTTCTACATATCGGTTAAAAATGAAAATTCTGAATTGGTTGTAGACGATTCGAGCGCAGGTGATCATTTTTGGTAAGTCATTATTACTGCACAAAGAAATTAAGAATTTATATTGTTCAATAACACATGTAAATATGGTTGTAATATCATAATATGTGGATGTATTATTCTATTTGTAGGGTATCTCGTAAATCTGGCGTGAAGATCACGTCACGTCTGACAGCACTGCGCGTGTACTACAACAACAACGAGACGCTGCTGATGGTACCGCACATGTACCTCAACACGGTGTGCGGTCTGTGTACTGACGTCGCGGAGTACAACGTGTGCTGACGGTACGTAGGACATAGCTAGTGAGTATATATTGTGAAGATCACGTCACGTCTGACAGCACAGCGCGTGTACTACAACAACAACGAGACGCTGCTGATGGTACCGCACATGTACCTCAACACGGTGTGCGGTCTGTGTACTGACGTCGCGGAGTACAACGTGTGCTGACGGTACGTAGGACATAGCTAGTGAATATATATTGTGAAGATCACGTCACGTCTGACAGCACTGCGCGTGTACTACAACAACAACGAGACGCTGCTGATGGTACCGCACATGTACCTCAACACGGTGTGCGGTCTGTGTACTGACGTCGCGGAGTACAACGTGTGCTGACGGTACGTAGGACATAGCTAGTGAATATATATTGTAAAGATCACGTCACGTCTGACAGCACTGCGCGTGTACTACAACAACAACGAGACGCTGCTGATGGTACCGCACATGTACCTCAACACGGTGTGCGGTCTGTGTACTGTGACGTCGCGGAGTACAACGTGTGCTGACGGTATGTAGGACATAGCTAGTGAATATATGTATATTGTGAAGATTACGTCAAGTCTGACAGCGCTGCGCGTGTACTACAACAACAACGAGACGCTGCTGATGGTACCGCACATGTACCTCAACACGGTGTGCGGTCTGTGTACTGACGTCGCGGAGTACAACGTGTGCTGACGGTACGTAGGACATAGCTAGTGAATATATATTGTGAAGATCACGTCACGTCTGACAACACTGCGCGTGTACTACAACAACAACGAGACGCTGCTGATGGTACCGCACATGTACCTCAACACGGTGTGCGGTCTGTGTACTGACGTCGCGGAGTACAACGTGTGCTGACGGTACGTAGGACATAGCTAGTGAATATATATTGTAAAGATCACGTCACGTCTGACAGCACTGCGCGTGTACTACAACAACAACGAGACGCTGCTGATGGTACCGCACATGTACCTCAACACGGTGTGCGGTCTGTGTACTGACGTCGCGGAGTACAACGTGTGCTGACGGTACGTAGGACATAGCTAGTGAATATATATTGTAAAGATCACGTCACGTCTGACAGCACTGCGCGTGTACTACAACAACAACGAGACGCTGCTGATGGTACCGCACATGTACCTCAACACGGTGTGCGGTCTGTGTACTGTGACGTCGCGGAGTACAACGTGTGCTGACGGTATGTAGGACATAGCTAGTGAATATATGTATATTGTGAAGATTACGTCAAGTCTGACAGCGCTGCGCGTGTACTACAACAACAACGAGACGCTGCTGATGGTACCGCACATGTACCTCAACACGGTGTGCGGTCTGTGTACTGACGTCGCGGAGTACAACGTGTGCTGACGGTACGTAGGACATAGCTAGTGAGTATATATTGTGAAGATCACGTCACGTCTGACAGCACAGCGCGTGTACTACAACAACAACGAGACGCTGCTGATGGTACCGCACATGTACCTCAACACGGTGTGCGGTCTGTGTACTGACGTCGCGGAGTACAACGTGTGCTGACGGTACGTAGGACATAGCTAGTGAATATATATTGTGAAGATCACGTCACGTCTGACAGCACTGCGCGTGTACTACAACAACAACGAGACGCTGCTGATGGTACCGCACATGTACCTCAACACGGTGTGCGGTCTGTGTACTGACGTCGCGGAGTACAACGTGTGCTGACGGTACGTAGGACATAGCTAGTGAATATATATTGTAAAGATCACGTCACGTCTGACAGCACTGCGCGTGTACTACAACAACAACGAGACGCTGCTGATGGTACCGCACATGTACCTCAACACGGTGTGCGGTCTGTGTACTGTGACGTCGCGGAGTACAACGTGTGCTGACGGTATGTAGGACATAGCTAGTGAATATATGTATATTGTGAAGATTACGTCAAGTCTGACAGCGCTGCGCGTGTACTACAACAACAACGAGACGCTGCTGATGGTACCGCACATGTACCTCAACACGGTGTGCGGTCTGTGTACTGACGTCGCGGAGTACAACGTGTGCTGACGGTACGTAGGACATAGCTAGTGAATATATATTGTGAAGATCACGTCACGTCTGACAACACTGCGCGTGTACTACAACAACAACGAGACGCTGCTGATGGTACCGCACATGTACCTCAACACGGTGTGCGGTCTGTGTACTGACGTCGCGGAGTACAACGTGTGCTGACGGTACGTAGGACATAGCTAGTGAATATATATTGTAAAGATCACGTCACGTCTGACAGCACTGCGCGTGTACTACAACAACAACGAGACGCTGCTGATGGTACCGCACATGTACCTCAACACGGTGTGCGGTCTGTGTACTGACGTCGCGGAGTACAACGTGTGCTGACGGTACGTAGGACATAGCTAGTGAATATATATTGTAAAGATCACGTCACGTCTGACAGCACTGCGCGTGTACTACAACAACAACGAGACGCTGCTGATGGTACCGCACATGTACCTCAACACGGTGTGCGGTCTGTGTACTGTGACGTCGCGGAGTACAACGTGTGCTGACGGTATGTAGGACATAGCTAGTGAATATATGTATATTGTGAAGATTACGTCAAGTCTGACAGCGCTGCGCGTGTACTACAACAACAACGAGACGCTGCTGATGGTACCGCACATGTACCTCAACACGGTGTGCGGTCTGTGTACTGACGTCGCGGAGTACAACGTGTGCTGACGGTACGTAGGACATAGCTAGTGAATATATATTGTGAAGATCACGTCACGTCTGACAGCACTGCGCGTGTACTACAACAACAACGAGACGCTGCTGATGGTACCGCACATGTACCTCAACACGGTGTGCGGTCTGTGTACTGACGTCGCGGAGTACAACGTGTGCTGACGGTACGTAGGACATAGCTAGTGAATATATATTGTGAAGATCACGTCACGTCTGACAGCACTGCGCGTGTACTACAACAACAACGAGACGCTGCTGATGGTACCGCACATGTACCTCAACACGGTGTGCGGTCTGTGTACTGACGTCGCGGAGTACAACGTGTGCTGACGGTACGTAGGACATAGCTAGTGAATATATATTGTGAAGATCACGTCACGTCTGACAGCACTGCGCGTGTACTACAACAACAACGAGACGCTGCTGATGGTACCGCACATGTACCTCAACACGGTGTGCGGTCTGTGTACTGACGTCGCGGAGTACAACGTGTGCTGACGGTACGTAGGACATAGCTAGTGAATATATATTGTAAAGATCACGTCACGTCTGACAGCACTGCGCGTGTACTACAACAACAACGAGACGCTGCTGATGGTACCGCACATGTACCTCAACACGGTGTGCGGTCTGTGTACTGTGACGTCGCGGAGTACAACGTGTGCTGACGGTATGTAGGACATAGCTAGTGAATATATGTATATTGTGAAGATTACGTCAAGTCTGACAGCGCTGCGCGTGTACTACAACAACAACGAGACGCTGCTGATGGTACCGCACATGTACCTCAACACGGTGTGCGGTCTGTGTACTGACGTCGCGGAGTACAACGTGTGCTGACGGTACGTAGGACATAGCTAGTGAATATATATTGTGAAGATCACGTCACGTCTGACAGCACTGCGCGTGTACTACAACAACAACGAGACGCTGCTGATGGTACCGCACATGTACCTCAACACGGTGTGCGGTCTGTGTACTGACGTCGCGGAGTACAACGTGTGCTGAGGGTACGTAGGACATAGCTAGTGTATATATATTGTAAAGATCACGTCACGTCTGACAGCACTGCGCGTGTACTACAACAACAACGAGACGCTGCTGATGGTACCGCACATGTACCTCAACACGGTGTGCGGTCTGTGTACTGACGTCGCGGAGTACAACGTGTGCTGAGGGTACGTAGGACATAGCTAGTGAATATATATTGTAAAGATCACGTCACGTCTGACAGCACTGCGCGTGTACTACAACAACAACGAGACGCTGCTGATGGTACCGCACATGTACCTCAACACGGTGTGCGGTCTGTGTACTGACGTCGCGGAGTACAACGTGTGCTGACGGTACGTAGGACATAGCTAGTGAATATATATTGTAAAGATCACGTCACGTCTGACAGCACTGCGCGTGTACTACAACAACAACGAGACGCTGCTGATGGTACCGCACATGTACCTCAACACGGTGTGCGGTCTGTGTACTGACGTCGCGGAGTACAACGTGTGCTGACGGTACGTAGGACATAGCTAGTGAATATATATTGTAAAGATCACGTCACGTCTGACAGCACTGCGCGTGTACTACAACAACAACGAGACGCTGCTGATGGTACCGCACATGTACCTCAACACGGTGTGCGGTCTGTGTACTGACGTCGCGGAGTACAACGTGTGCTGACGGTACGTAGGACATAGCTAGTGAATATATATTGTAAAGATCACGTCACGTCTGACAGCACTGCGCGTGTACTACAACAACAACGAGACGCTGCTGATGGTACCGCACATGTACCTCAACACGGTGTGCGGTCTGTGTACTGACGTCGCGGAGTACAACGTGTGCTGACGGTACGTAGGACATAGCTAGTGAATATATATTGTGAAGATCACGTCACGTCTGACAGCACTGCGCGTGTACTACAACAACAACGAGACGCTACTGATGGTACCGCACATGTACCTCAACACGGTGTGCGGTCTGTGTACTGACGTCGCGGAGTACAACGTGTGCTGACGGTACGTAGGACATAGCTAGTGAATATATATTTTAAAGATCACGTCACGTCTGACAGCACTGCGCGTGTACTACAACAACAACGAGACGCTGCTGATGGTACCGCACATGTACCTCAACACGGTGTGCGGTCTGTGTACTGACGTCGCGGAGTACAACGTGTGCTGACGGTACGTAGGACATAGCTAGTGAATATATATTGTGAAGATCACGTCACGTCTGACAGCACTGCGCGTGTACTACAACAACAACGAGACGCTGCTGATGGTACCGCACATGTACCTCAACACGGTGTGCGGTCTGTGTACTGACGTCGCGGAGTACAACGTGTGCTGACGGTACGTAGGACATAGCTAGTGAATATATATTGTAAAGATCACGTCACGTCTGACAGCACTGCGCGTGTACTACAACAACAACGAGACGCTGCTGATGGTACCGCACATGTACCTCAACACGGTGTGCGGTCTGTGTACTGACGTCGCGGAGTACAACGTGTGCTGACGGTACGTAGGACATAGCTAGTGAATATATATTGTAAAGATCACGTCACGTCTGACAGCACTGCGCGTGTACTACAACAACAACGAGACGCTGCTGATGGTACCGCACATGTACCTCAACACGGTGTGCGGTCTGTGTACTGTGACGTCGCGGAGTACAACGTGTGCTGACGGTATGTAGGACATAGCTAGTGAATATATGTATATTGTGAAGATTACGTCAAGTCTGACAGCGCTGCGCGTGTACTACAACAACAACGTTATGCTTGCTTCATTATCGTTCCCACAAATTGTATCATATTATTTTTAATTTACTATCAAAGACTTTAATACTATAGACGGGCTGTTTTGAAGTAAAATTGCGCTACATAACGCGGGAGTTATGTCTAAGGCGGGGTAGCGTCTAATAGTAAGCGAGATGGATATATCGAGACGGCTGATTTAATTTGTTATAGTTTTAGTTCACAATAAATGCCATTTTCGAAGAAAGTTAAGAAATAATATTTACCTAATATTGTTACTTACCTAAAATAGCTTCATATCAAATTAATTAATAATATAATATGCACGTTAATAATAGCAATGTTTTGCAATGAGTCACAATAAACAATTTCGTGTTAATTTGTCGAATTCAACATTTGTCGCCTCATGCTGTTGACTAAATGAGTTGCGGTCAATTGACCGTAACTAAGTACGCAATTTCTATGTACCGCACAGCCGGTATACACAGTAGTATACATGAGTCTTTGTTTACAATGTATTATTTTTCACAGATCTCGCGGTGTCTCTTATCCGGATTTCAAGAGGAGATTCGATAATAAACTAACATAGATTTTTTAAATTATGTATTTTTTTATTAATAAGTAATAAATAATTGTAACATAACTTATTTTTATTTTGAAATATTATACCTATTTCCATTCGATGAAAAGCTCATGTTAGGTCCTTAAACGATCCCTTGGTACACGATATTCCATTAAATCCGGCGTTAATTAAAATCATATTATATTTTAAGACCTCAAATATGTTTGTGTATTATGTATCTATCAAGGGTTGCCCGATTTTGGAATAAAACAAAGTAGACGAATGAAGCTATTATGTTTCTTTTATTTTCTGAATGACGAGACGAGCAGATTGCTCGTCTGCTGGTAAGCGCTACGCCTGCACATAAACAGTAACTTAGCAACATTCCTAGGAATTTATTTATTACACTGTACTACCTGACACTGCACTGCGGTCATCACCACGTGACAATATATTGTTTCATAATTAATCACAACGGCTTCAGTTTCTCAAACCGGAATGGAACGGCGGCGGCAGAAATAAGCGGTAATAGATACCCTGACCGCCTCGGTAGCGCAGTTGTAATGCGTACGCGAAACGACTGAGGCTGACGCTCAGGTCTGGGGTTCGATCCCCGAATCGATATTGGGTTTTTCTATTACGAAATGCTCAGTATCTGCCCGGAGTCTGGAATTGTGCACGATATGGCGATAGGCTCGCCCCCTATCAATGAATGTCACACCTCTGCCTACCATTTCGGGGACTTTAGGCATGAGTGTGTATGTATGTATATAGATACCCTCGTAAGCGAAAGACTGTCTGGGTATCTATAGTCTAGATATTATTTATGTTTTCTATTTCCAGTGCCTCTTTATGGTCTGGTATTTACTTTGTACCCTATTATGTGTCCGGATTATTGATCACACATGATATAATAAGGTAGCGTACACACAGGCGTGCGAAAACGCAGCGTGCCGTACGTTCTGCGAGATTGCGTCTCAAAGTGTGCGGACGAGCGTGTAATCTGTGGCTAACTTTGATCATTTAATAGCTGATGTGACGGAATTATGAACGCAGCTCGGTTCGGTTGGCACGCGAATGTTATAAGCGTGAACGCCGGTTAATATGTTGCTAGTTTTGAATCCGGGGTTCGCTTGGATTTAGTCAACATTTTAAGCTATAGTTAAAATATATTCGTATACCTTTAACTTGAATTCATTATACTTGTTTAGGTATTTCATGTTTTTATTGGCTTGTACGAGTAACGAGACGAACAAGTCGCTCGGTTGGTAGTTAGCGCTATGCCTGCCCATAACCAGAAACAACATGACTGAACAGTGGTATAGGAAAGCAAACATGAACGCTTGATCTTAAATCCGTTTATTCGGAGACTGGCACAAGACAGTAATTAGAATAGTGGAGAAACAGCATTAATCTACCTATATATAAGTAATCTCTTTATTTACTGCATTTGCAGGCATTAATTAAAATTACTTAACTACTAGCTTTTGCTGACGGTTCCGCTCGCAAGAAAGGCCTTTTCCAGGATAAAAAGTAGCATATCTCCTAATATAGGTCATGGTCTACCTGTGCGCCAAATTTCATTCAAAACTAAGGAAGGCGTGATTGACTTACAAACATCAAAATTCACAAACTTTTTTTCATGACAGAAGAGGCAAACTGGCAAGAGGTTCACCTGATGGTAAATTATCAACGACGCCCATGGACACCGTCAATACTAGTGGAATTATCGATGCGTTGCCGACTTTTGAGGAAAGAATAAGCTCTTTTCTTGAAGGTTCCTAAGTCGTATCGGTCTGGAAATACCGCGGGTGAAAACTGATTCCACAGGGCTAACGTACGGGGAAGAAAACTACGTGTGAATCGCACCGTTGAGGAACGCCAGCCATCCAGATGGTGGGGATGGAATCCCAACTTTTGTCGCGTTTTACGATGGTGGAATTCGGCAGCAGATATTAAATCAAACGATTCGTCGGAACACTCCCCTTGATATAGCCGATAGAATATGTAAAGAGACGCAACGTTAATGTTTACTCATAAACATCTAAACTTTCACATTTATAATAGTATTAGTAGTAGGATTAAACACGAATGATTGTATTACTCCATTAATCCATGAGGGTTGATGAGGTTGGATTGAACTTCATACATATATAGGATGGGATAACAGAGGTATGGCACAGAAGGGACGAAGATTATGTCCTGCGACGAGCGATAAAAATCTATATATACATTAATACTTAGGCAAAAGTTATCCTTAACCTAAAAGGATTAGTTTTTTAATATATCTGGTAGATGAGTTGCCACTTGGATTTACTATTTGATGAATATGGGCTTAAACCCCCGTTCAATAGCCTCCAAATAATATATACCTACATAAATACGCACTAATGCATCTATTCCTTGAAGTGAAGAGATACTGACTGTGTATGAGGTACACACCTACCTCGTAGGTAAATCTGAGGAGCTAGCACGAACAACTTTCGAAAGCGTATTCGTATCGAAATGTCAAAAATTTGTTTGAAAATTCAAACAAATAGCGTTCTCGATTCGAATACTTATTCGAAAGTTTTTCGTGCTAGCATCTCTGTACTTTATTTATTTTTTGCTACAAACTAATATGTTTGTTATTTTCGAGGTTTCTTGGGATGCTGTTACGAAAACGACACGTATTGGTAATAATTGCTACCTAACATCAAATACCTACGTACTTGACGAAAGTAGTTAAGTCACTTATTTCTTCCGTATTTATTCCACTTCGAGGTTATTATGGCTTGATATTTTAGAGTGCTTTGTGAAAATTATAAAACATCAATTGATACAAAATGTATCCATATTAAGGTATTCATCTTTAAAAAAACTTTTTTTTTGTAAATTGTAAAGGTAGACTTCTAAAGTGTGTCAAGCGTCAGACGTAAGCATCCGCGTCAGTGTCTTTTTTGTCTTTAGGAACAGTTTCCTAAAAAAAACGGTGCCGTCTTGCACAAAGCGGCCATAAAAGACTACCATCATGACCGCATGTGGAAAGTTCTATACCGCTACCATAACTTGCAGCCGTCTTTTTTCGATTAATAATATTATTAATGCAAATGCCTTTTAAATTTTTTGTCTTGTACCTATGGTAACTATGTATGTACATACCTGTTTTATTAAGAATCGCCCCGACCTCACTCCACAGTGTTTGTTTATAAGTATTGGGTATTTCTGTAGCCTTGACATTTTGTATTATAAATTTCTACATGAAGCCTAACAAATCTATTATGATATCGTCATTCTAGCTGCTCTAATTGTCTAATTTTTCATCGTCATTGAGAAAAAACCTACGAAAACTGTTAAGCACTCTAAAGACGAGCGTCATGCAAATGGCGGCATCCCTACGAGTATTTGACGTTATGGTGTCAAACCACTCTCTAGGAACCACGTTTCTATGGACAACGTTTCAGTGATGTCATTCGAGGAGCATATTTTTAAAGATGTCTACCTTTTTATCTTTATTTTAAGATATTGCTATTTTAATACTTGACATTGGCGAAATCATCGTAAATCGATGGGCCATAATCTAAAAATAGAATAGATGTCATTCGACGGTACATTACGGCCACTTTGTAACTGCACCGTCTTTCTAAGAAACCGTAGCTTTAAGGATATAGGTACTGACGGTACCAAAGATTAACTAGTTACTACCTACGTAGTAGCACTAATGCACAGTTGTGGCGTCACCGGCGCTTTCCATCGGTATATTTTTCTGAGATGCATAAATATTTCTAGGACTTTAAAATCCTACGCATTTCTTGACGCCTACGAGAAAATATTGTAGTAAAGATTTAACACTGCAACTTTTCATAGCAAAGTTGAGCGAACGATCAAGTGAGTCATCAGATGGTAAGTGATCTTGACCCCCACCTTGATTAACAAACACCCGTGATAAAAAAATCATTATGAATGAGTTGCCAACCTTAAAGAATAGGAATAATCATGGTATTGGGGAGGGGAGGGGAGATTCGGACCTCCGGACGTATCGAACGTACGATACGATATAGTAAGCTATTACTTTACGTCGGGTTTCCTGTGAGGCAGTGGAACAATCTGGTCGTGCCCTTCCATTCGTGCTGTAGACAAAACTGTCTATAGCGTGGCTCTACCACTCATGAATGTCTTTTTGTGGATGAATTTACTTAAATATCTTTATTTAAAGATGGATATTCATGGCTTTTAAAAGATAATATGTGCTACCCTAGAACGAGTATGACAGCAAAGTTCTTTTAATTTGCATCGCAGTATATTACAATGCATGCTCCATTTTGCACATAACCGAAGGACGGTAAAATCAATAATAAATAGAGCGAAAATTCACCCCTTAATGGTCTAAGTAAATTATTTTAAAACGCCCCTACGAGTTTTTCTCTACAATGAACGCTTATTTCTAAGCATTTGATCAAAAGCGGTGTTAAGCGAGCGACAGAAGCCCCTGTGACGTCAGAATTAAGGTTCCGTGGGTCGAAATCGATACACATCGACCCTTTGTAGAACACTCTAGGTAAAAGGGCTACCTAATATTATCATATCTTAAGTTACTAATTACTATTGGTTTTTGAGTGTGCCTTTTTCAAGTTAGCTTGTTATCTTCATTTATAGTATTTTAAAAGAAATAAATAATGCCCTAATGTGTGCTTTAACTTAAAGCGTAACTTTTTGTTCATGTTTATAATACCAATGTAAAACTTCATTAATTTGTGATACCTATTGTCTACCAAGCTCTTATCAAATATGAACCGCAAACTTTAAAATAATAGAGACTACTTCATGCTTTGTCACCAAAGACTTTGATAGGTATCTATTACTACCCGGGTTGTTTGGAACTAAAATTGCGCCACATAACGCGGTTTGACAGACAGGGAGCTGAAGAGGGGTTCTAGTCAAGAATAAACGAGATGGTAATATTCAGTTATGGTGAATTGATCTTAACTTGGTGGCGAAATTTCTAGTAGTATACATTGAGATCATTGTTTGTCAATAAAAATACGATGTATACGGAATCGTTGATAAAAATAAATTATTATCATCCATAAATTATAATAAATTAAGGACGCGCTGGCTAATCAATGGTCGCCGTTGACCACAGACTAATCGGCTTGGACCCAATGTAGCATAGACAAGGGAGAGCCTTTGATCGTCGTCACGGTTCGCTAACTTTTTAAACGTTACAAAGGCACCAACTTCGCTTCACTACTCAACTTATATAATATGTAGAGCATGAAAAAATGCGTTTCATCTTGCAGGAGGACGCTCGACTCCTGTTTAGTTGCGGCAAAATAACTACCTGTGTTGTCGAGTTCCGTGAATATGTTACCAGGGTATTTTTGTTCTGTGAAATGATAACTGGGGAACTTATCCCTATATCGAACATTAGGCAAATCCCAGAAAACGCATGTACCTAATCAAAAAACTTCTAACAAGATGTATCAATCAGAGGGGCTAGCACGAACAATTTGCGAAAACGTATTCGAATCGAAATGTAATTTTTTTAAATTCATACAAATGCTAGCATTCTTTATTCGAATACTTATTTGTAAGTTGTTCGTGCTCGCCTTTCTGTTTCCCAGCGGCCGTTTTTGACGGCTCATTGCCGCTAAGGAAAGCGCTAAGGGATAGTTGGCTTAAAATCAAAACGTCGTTAGTTGCTTCTCTGCATGGATATGTTTGATATTCTATTTGAAGATACTTGACTATATTTTATGGTTTGTTTTTTTGGTGCATAGTAGAGTAGTAGATACTATCTACACTTTTGTCTACAGTATGACTGAGTTAGTACCAATGACTAACAGAAACAAAGAAAGAAAACATTTAATTGCTGCAACTCGGTTCCGAAACAAAAAAAAAGGCATAGAAACATACTAAAGCTAGTTTGCTATAAATACGGACCAGTTCAGCATATTGCTGATTTGGTGGCCTAGCGCTGATTGTAAACTGCCCCCCTGAAAGCTGATGTGAAGGGGCGGCTTGTGGTGGCGTTTTGTATTAGTAAGATTTCCCCCAGATAATCCACATTATGTTCCTTAAAAGTCGGCAACGCATCAAATCTTCTGGCATTATGGTTGTTTATGGGCGGTAGAGATCACTTAGTATCGGTTGACCCACTCGTTTATCAGCGACTACTACAAAAAAGGTTTTTTTTTTTTTATACTAAACTTTGTTTAAATTTTAACGCATTAAAGTATCTTTTATCAAACAAAGATACAATATTATATATAATATGCATCTTTAAAACTCCAAAGCCCATTGCTATTACCTGTTTATTCTATCCTGGCCTTTACCTCATTATTGGAAACGGTCTTCAGATCATATGCCAGACCTAAGAATACACAGATTTCTATGAAAATCTTGGGATCTTATTCAACACGAATAAGCCTACGTCCACATCAGCAGAACGGTAATCGCATAGGAAAGTATGATAGTAGTTATGGAAACTCTCACCAAAACCGAATAGAACCCCAACTACTTGAAGGCTTTATGGTGCTATCGTATGGTCTGAAACCACATTTATGAGAGAGGCTATTGAGGAGAAAGGTTGCAAGCTGAAAATGTATCTGGTTATGTTGACATGCCAAGTGTTGGTGAATGTCTCGTTTCAGAAGACCATGGGGATCAGCGTCGGGATAACGAACGCGATAGTTGGTAGTAGCCAGAACTGGTGTCTGTAAAAATAAATAATATTAATAAAACTAGCCCCGTTATACATACTTCTCACTGCGGGTTACGGGCCTCCTCTAGTAATGAGAGGGATTACCTCTTAGTCCACTACACTGGCCTAATGCAGGTTAGTAGATTTTACATACTACATTTGAATTTTTTTTTGAGGAATACTCAGGCATGCAGGTTTTCTCACGATATTATTCATCACCGATAAAGCGAACAATAATTAACAATATACAAACATAACTTGAAAAGCTAGAGGTACCCTGAAGCCGCTTTCGTAGTACGCGACTTCTGTGTTGACAGTCCATACCACCAGAATCCGCTAGGACCGCCGCCGCTATTAAAAATATTATTGTAAAAATAAGCAATAAAATAATATTGACTCAATAATAAACTGAAAACCTTAATATAAAATTAACATTTCAAAGCTTCTGAACTAATCTAACGTAAGTTGGGTAGATGTAATCTCGGGTTTATATCAGTAATAATTAATTGATAGCACCGACTCAAATTGGTAAGCATAGGTGGGTGGTTGAATGCTAAACATATGTAAATACCCAGAGTTTCATGCTATATTTTACTTTGATTTTTTTGAAATCCTTCTTAACATTATCTTTAAACTTAGGTGTACACCTACTCAATAAAAACCAACCTACTCAATGAAAAATAGCACTTAGCGTTGATGTAGCTATACCTAATAATTCCTACCATTAAAAATTAGAGCAATTCCAAAGATTATCTGCTTTAAGTAATTCTCAACGTCACAAACTTACAAAAATCTATTTATAATATTAGTGTAGAACTATTGTATATGCAATAGTTGTTGCCCGTGGCTCCGCTCGCGTGAACTCTCCTTGTCCCCTTTAAAATGTAGTTTAAACGTCCTTTCTTATCGAGCCCCTGTATTACACAAACTCTCATCTGACTAAATTAAATGAGCTTAGCTTTAGTAAATTTTGATATATCGTATATATAAATTAATGAATTAGTAGCGAGTGAGTGATATTTCGCTTTCATATAGGTATCATAGAAGAAATTGAGATTCTAACAAATAATACTTTGAGTTTTTGTCTCCTATATCTCAGTAAGAACGAAGCAAGCGATGCGCTCATGATTCTTCTGGTGTTGTACGTTGTGTTTTTCGAGTGGTAGAGCCACGCTGTTGACAGTTTTGTCTACGGCATGAATGGACCGACTCTACCGGGTCGTTACCACTGTCATACAGAAAACCGATATAAAGTAGCGGCTTGCTGCTGCGTTTTGTATGGTGAGTGAGATATCCGGAGGTCCAAATGACCCTGCCTTACCTTTAAGGTCGGCACCGCGCCAATGATTCTTATTCTTATATGGTATTGTGGGGCCAACATGAGCGGTGAGATCAAGTGACCCATTTGCTCGTTTGCCGGCCTATGCTCTAAAATAAGAATTATCTGACGAAAATGCATGTAACTTTGTTTTTGTCACACACTAGTCACTGCCCTGGTCTATATTATAACTGCTGGACCAGTCTGTCAAGAAGATTGCTACAGTATACTAAAGAATAAGAGTATAACTTACCAAAAAGGTTAGTCTGCCATTTAGCGGACTTTAGTGCCAAGTACATGCCATATGCTCTTGCTAGATGGAAGTATGCTAGGATTAGCACGTGATCACGAATCGGTATTTTAATTTGTACTTCCATGGGCCTGCTTTGGATATTGGAGGCTCTGTTCTTTCATTTGTTTCAAAGATCCTTGTTACTGGTGACATTTTACGTTTAAAACTGCACATCGAAATGTTTTAAGAATTGATGAGGGTATTATCCTTATCTGTAGGGGCAGGCAGTGGTGTAGTGTGCTCTAGAATATCCAAATGATATTTTTCTTCAAGTATCACAAGGGCAAGTGCATACTACCCGCATGTCTCGAATAGACTGTTACAAAATTAAATTAAATATGTTAGAATTAATAAATTGCAACACAAGCCTTAATAGTTTTACATACATATACATACATACATACACACTCACGCCAATGTCCCATGGGGGTAGGCAGAGACTATTGAGTGCCACAAGCTAGGATCCTGACACACCTCTTTCGCCTCTTCCACAGAATATTGTTTTTTCTTTTTGTTGTAACCCTATTCTATGGACACTTCCTTCCACCACGCTACAATCTATGTATCAGTTTCGGTTTTGGTGTAATAATTTAAGGCAGAGGTGTAACCAGTACACCCACATTTCGCCGAGCGTATCTCCTTCCCTTATGTGATAGGGGGAAAGCCTATCGCCATACCGAGCACAAATTCCAGACTCCGGGCTGTTACTGAGGACTTCGTAATAGAAAAACCCCATATCACGTGTACCCGACCTGCAGATTTAACCCGACAGCAGTCGGACCGCTTACGCATTACAACTTCATTCAAGAAAAGAGTCTATTCTTTCCTCAAAGGCTGGCAACGTACCGATAATTCCTCTGGTATTGACGGTGTTCATGGGCGGTGGTGATCACTTACCATCAGGTGAACCTCTTTCCCGTTTGACCCGCTGTCATAAAAAAAAACTGCACCACCGAGGCAGTAAAGAAATATGGTATTTAAAATTACCTTCGAACTGAATCCGTTGACCAGTCTGCGTGGTTTAGTATTGAAAGATGGGATCACACTAATGTATAGGTACATATGCTTTACCTGTCAGGATACAGGATGGTAGAGCCACGCTGTAGAAAATTTTGTCTACAGCATGAATGGGCCGGCTCGTCCGGGTCGTTACCACTGTCTCACAGAAAACCGGCGTAAACTAGCAGCTTGCTGCTGCGTTTCGTACGGTGAGTGAGATATCCGGAGGCCCAAATCCCCCTCCCCTTCCCAATCCTTTTTTATCCCTTTCCTTTAAGGTCGGCAACGCGCCCATAATTCTTTCGTATTGTGGGCGTACATGGGCGGTGGGGATAACTTACCATCAGATGACCCACTTGCTTGTTAGCCGGCCTATACTATAAAAAAAAAAAATACAAATCGAACACTTCAGCGGTTTATGGTGTTATAAAAATTTATTACTTCACCGACCCACTTTTGATACAGGTTTTTTGATATCTGATCATAAAAATTACATTAAGAATAGATCTAACGTTTCTAGGGCGACAGTTTAAATGTTTGTGTATTTGGATAATTGTTGTTTAATAGTGCGGTCATTGTTTCTGAAAGGATACGATACAGTCATCAAACCAGTCCAGGTGCATCATCAGGTTTTTTTTATGAGCTTGAGTGACGAAACGAGCAGGTCGCTCGCTTGATGGTAATAATCACGCCTACTCATAAACAGAAGCAACACCACACAGAACTTTGAATTACAAAAGACTGCATGGTATTGGACTGCACTCGTCACCCCGAGTCATAAGATGTTAAGTCCCATAATGCCCAGTATTTTCACTGGCTTCAATGTCCTTCAAACCGGAACACAACAGTGCTTATACACTGCTGTAGACACTTTTGTCTACAGCATGTATGGGCTGGCTCGTCCGGGTCATTACCACTGTCTCACAGAAAACCGGCGTAAAGTAGCAGTTTGTTGCTGCGTTTCGTACGGTGAGTGAGATATCCGGAGACCCAAAACCCCTCCTTACCAATTTCTTAATTATCCCTTTCCTTTAAGGTCGGCAACGTACCCATGATTATTTTGGTATTGTAGCTCTAGCTCCACCATCCAACTAGCTAGATTGTACCATATGCTTAGCTAGAGGTGGGTATAAGCTTGTTAGCCTATTCGTAGCTCACTTTAACTGTTGGTTAAGAGACGAAGCGAAGCGAGAGACGTCGAAGTGAAGTGAAACACTGATAGGTGCCAGTATAATTTTCAGTATAAATACACGAGAGGCAGTTCAAAATGCCTTTGAAGAGTTTTTTGCCTCCTGTCCAGCAGAAGGCCGTTGATAAATTGCCACTGCGCTGGAAAAATGCATCGATAGCATAGGTGGTTACTTTGATTACTTAATAGAAATAGAATGATAAAGATGGAAAAAGAATACATTAACATATTTATTATACAGAGTGTTACCTAAACCAACCTAACCTGGACCAACAAAAGCAAATTGATAGA
Organism: Mimas tiliae; assembly: GCA_905332985.1. Taxonomy (NCBI): domain Eukaryota; kingdom Metazoa; phylum Arthropoda; class Insecta; order Lepidoptera; family Sphingidae; genus Mimas; species Mimas tiliae. Next base: position 5,798,929 of record HG995238.1, read on the forward strand.
AATCTCAATATCTATCGATTTAATCCTCATAGATGTTTACTGGAAATGCGTAGTTCACAAGTTATTTGGATTTTAGGAATTTTAATTAAACAACTACCGCTAAAATATTAAGTCTATGGTCGTGTTTTTTTATTAGAGGACACTGGCACCTGTAACACAGATTTTAATCTAGCACAGGAGTCATGGGCTCGATTGACTTGTATATTGATTTTGTGCCTAATAAATTATTATTAATTTAACAAATAGAACAAATATGTGGCGTTCCAAAAACTATACAATTTAGAGTCAACAGGGCCTTATAAAAATATGCGAAATAAAAAATAATATTTACAACAAAAATAACTGTAACCTTAAAATTGACCGCGTTCATTGAGTAATAACCCTCTAAAATTCATTGGGTTAGCAGTGAGACATTAAATTGAAATTTTACAACGTGTACAATAGGTACAACGTGTTACAGAAAGGTATTGTGTCCAAAGTGGTAAGTCGAATATCGACATTTTACTCATTCGATAAAAAAGAAAATGATTTATTTATGTCCTAGCAATGCAATCGGATCTGGTGATATGATTGGATTTCACAGGGGGCGAAATTCTTGTATCGTACACTATACGTTGCTTAAATTTGACTACAGCTTTCTGTAAACCTTTGTTTATCCGAATAGGTCAAGGGCCATAAGCGGCCAAAATAACGGCTCGAACCTATGAGTAAATTAATTTTGCTAACTCTTCATTGCGCTAATAGGTAAGTATGATTGTATGAAAAATGTCGAAAATATTAATACTTTGAATTTTCACCGTGTTCGTTCAACCCGACGGAATCATTCTCTGTGTGTGATCCGACTTGCACTTGACCACTATAAATATAGGATTTCGTGTTCCGAACTAAATTTTAGGTATTTTTATAGCAGAAGGCTGGCAAACGGGCATGTATGTCACCTGATGGTTAGCAATCTCAACCATCCAGGAACACTCGTACTTCGAATACTTGCGGTCACGCTCGTGAATTCGTAGGGATGAAGTAGCTAGGAAGGACGATGAGAAAATATTTTATTACTTACTATAACAAAAACTATAATAACAAGTGTATGATTTTCTTATCAGCCTGAATGAAGAGACGAGGAAGTGGCTCATCTGATGGCAAGCGTCACGCCTGCCCATAAACAGAAGCAATACCATAGAACTTAGAATTTCAAAGTACTCCCTGATACTGAACTGCGCTCGTCAACCTCAAGACTATTCGGCGCAAACTCACTTAAAACTTTATGTCTCTCTGTTTGTTTGTCGGGGATAATCTCCAAAACGGCTGAACAGGTTTTGACGGAACTTTTTTGGGCATATTCAGGACTTTTAAGAGAATAATTTAGACTTTTTAATCCGGAATTATGATAGGACAGATTACCACGCGGGTGGAGCCGAGAGCAAAAGCTAGAGCTTATAATAAAAGTTATTTTTAATAAGCACACTGAACATAACGACTACTTGTGGTTACAAACAGGTCATCAACATTTGCGGTGTATCTCCTGTGTGTTACTTAAAACAGTTTAAGTGTGTGAAACAATATATCTATATATGTATATATGAGTTGTTCAGATTCGGCATCATCGGAGCAAAGCAGCGTAAGTAAGGAAAACTTATTTTCACGTGCACGCGGCGATGCTTGGATGTTTTAGGAATTATTTTTTATGCGACGTAATAACGTAATGAACGTGTAGTGGCTGCTATATTCAAGCGATTAAATAATAAATAAATGAATACAATCAACAGTCACACACATATACACCCTTACTTGATGTTGATTGTGGGCTCCTTTTTTCCACACTTATCCCATAAGATATTGGGCCATTGTCCGTGAAATTTATGCCTGCTAGGAATCTAGCCAGCCTAACTCTGACTAGAAGCGCAGGATCTTGTTGGTGTCTCCACATTCGTCTCGGAGTGTCCTCGGTATGTTGAGGATTTCCCCTCGTTGTGTAGCTACACCTTCATATTCCAGGATTATGTGTGAAGCTATTTCATCAGCCGACAGGCATCCTCTATATAGGGGGCTGTCGGTCATACCTAGAACATATAAATGTTTGTTATGTGGGCAATGTCCAGTGATGTTGCCTACGATTATACGTAGGGATGTCCTGCCTAATGATAGCAGGCGCGGGTGTGGCACCGTTCCCCGGGATTGCGTCTATATACTGCTATTTGCCCATTGATCTGCGTATTGTCTTAGCGTTCTGTAGCGTAGCCATGAAATTAGCTGGTTAAAGGGTAGTGGGGCCATTGAGCTAGGGCCGATCACCGGCCGGTCCGACTCTCTTTTAGCCAGCTCATCGGCTACGACGTTTCCTAGGAGCCACTGTGCCCTTCATCCACTGTAAAGTGACTTGGTGTTTCATACCTATCACTTCCATGCTAGTTGACACTCTAGTATGACCCCGGGCTGGATTGTTTTGCTGTCAAGGGCGCGTAGCTCACAGCACTGTCCAACACTATGCGTATCGCTTGGTTTTCGATACCCCATATTCACCCCTCACTAAGATATGAGTCTTGTGTCGTGGGTATCAGGAACTAAGAGTGACTTTTGGCCTTACAACACCCAGCTCAGATACAAATATTTGTGGATTACACAAACATTTATCATAGTGCGGCAATCGAATTATTAAAAGTTAAGCTTATTTTAGAAAAACTTGGTCATTAGATTCGATATAGGAACCAACAGAAGCGAATAATACTAATTGTGACGCCGCTATATCTAAATAACTATCATCTACTTTCGCCACCCAATTATACATAGAGTACCTAAAAGGTTTTAAAATTCATCGCTTTTTATATAGATATGATGATATATTATAGATAGATAGATTGACTAACAAACATCAAAATTCAAAAACTCACAAACATCCAAACTTACGCATTTAAAATAGTTGTAGGATATATATATATATTCATCATAATGGAACGGTATTTGTTTTCAGGCATCATTAGGTGTAGATTCTTACCCATAAAGCTAAGTAGACCGTCGATAGGAATTATTTGGTTGTTTCTTAACACACTCTATAAGGCAATAAGGATAGTAATTGTAGAGCATCTATCTAAATATCGTGTGATAAATTTTAGTCAAGAACGTGCCATAATTAATCATACTGAATTGTCTACAGCATTGATGGGCTGGCTTGACCAAATAGTCACCACTGTAGGTCTCACAGAAAAGTACGACATGAAGTAGCACCTTGCTGTTACGTTTCATATGACGAACTATATGTCCCTTCCCAATCCCTTTATTTACCCCCTTAATTTAAGATCGGAAACGCCTCCGTAATTCCTACGTTAATGTGGATATTCATGGACAGTGGCGATCACTTCACCCACTTGTTCGTTTAATAGTCTCTGCTATGAAAAATACTGTAAATAATGAATCACACGTATCAAATAAAAGTATTGATTTTGATGACGTGTAACGAAATAGATAAAAACTTGCGATAACTCTGTATTGTTTGCCGCGCGAGGTATCTGTAAATGAGTATATGTCACAGATATTTTGATAGACTCAATAATTTAGTACTATGCAATTTCAATCATACACGGCGTTGTTATAAAACAATACTAACTTTAAACTCTGTTTATATCGGTCAGTGTATGTGGATTAGCACAGTAACTAGTTAATATAAATCTTGTTTAAAGTTAATGTACGTTTATAATAAAGCCGATAGAGTTCGCATGCCAAAGTGCTTGCAAACTTTGCAAAATCTACCAAAAATATAGAATTGTTAAATTATATCTACAACGAAGACAAAGTCTCAAGTTGACTTTTGGAGTACGAGAGCTTATAACTGGAAAATACGATCAGAAACTGAACCTACGTTTAGGAAACATTAAGAACTGGAGACAACCAGTTACGTAAAGCTCTCGAAAATGGGTGCAAATTGGACAGAAAATGATAAGTGCAAATGTTTCTAAAGCTTTCATTGCGCATGAAAATATATGTACCTATTAATAACTAGGGATCTGAAATAATTATAATTTGATTATAAGGTAATTTATGCTGCATTTTTTATGGCATCAGACTAAAACTGATAATGGCAAACTTGGACTTAGGAAAGATCAATGTGCAATCAGACAAGTATCACACGTAGAACCGACTATCCTGTGAGTTTTATCGGTTAGACCCAAAAATGGTTGCAACTAATTAAATTATAAACCCACAATGAAGTCCCTTTAGCCATTAACTAATGCTTTTAATTGAAATGAAAATGTGGCCAGCGCTTAATAAAACCACAATAATTCAGAAATTGTCCAATACGTCGTAATGCGTAAATGTATCCTGAAACTAATCCTGCAATAAAAGGATTTAGAATGTCGATATCTACGCGATGTGCGTGAATTCAGCATGTACGTGAGTATTATTACGGACCAGCCTCACAATATACATAAATAAAACACAACCTTTTCGAACTTACCTTGCTTTGTTAATAGCGGACTCAACCCCCGTCTCCCTAGGTACATATACCGGCGCGTTCCCACCACCCGTCAGTCGATCGGGATGCGCTACTGAGAGCGGTCGCTCGCACCCCTCACAACATTACGTACTATTTATATGAATACGAGTCAGTGTTAAATTAGTGCAGTGTTAATATATTCCTGAAAAGGTGAGTGATAGAATAACTGTAAATTTCAGGTTGGAAAACATCTATGGAATGCGCGGATTACTTACGTTGCCTTGGTTAGGTTAAAGATTTTTCGATTCTTTCGGGTTTATAATAAGGGTTTCGTGAGAATGTAGGCCTATACAAAATATGGGGACTTAATAGGAATTCAATGCAACAGATTTGACAATGTTAGGTTTTTGCGTGTTTGGCGCGTTTATCTTAACGTGCCCTTTAGATAAGTTTCTAAGAGTTTCTTAAATCATTTCATATGGTTTTATATCATGTTTTAATTTAGTAGTACATGAATAATAACAGAATGCATTGCATACATAGTGTAGAATCATAATTCATAACGTTCATTTTCATGCCTTATTTTTCTATGAAACCTTTTAGTTACCTACATTACAGTTTCAGAGCTTTCTTAAATGCTTTCACTAGAGTATAGTTTCGACGCCACACGTTTTAATAAAATAATAGATTATGACTTAAAAAGGAAAAGGCTGTATTATAGCGGACATTTCTCAACAACCAATATATCGAAACCCAATTAACACTCCGTCATTTATGATTCAAAGGTCACAATCATCACCATTCTTCGCTCTAGGACACCTAGGATTACAGTCATACATTCAGAATAAATATAAATACAAATAAAAATTAGCAATCATAATTTTAGTTTAGGTCAAGAAAATAAAATACTTTGAAGTTATGAACTTTTTTAATTGGAAATGTTATGAAAGTAGAAATTACGCAGTAAAGATCACACAATACTAATCGTCAATTTTGATTTAAAGGTCACAATGATCACTATTATTCGCTCTACGACGCCTAAAATTTCAGTTGTTATACATTCAGAATAAATATAAACACAAATAAAAATAGTAATCATAATTTTATTTTAGGTCAAGAAAATAACATACCTTGAAGTTATGAACTTTTTTAATTGGAAAAGTTATGAAAGTAAAAGGTACGCAATAAAGACCACACAATACAAATTTGCATTAAAATTATTCGTAATCAATCACCGTGGATCCTTTTTGGATGATTACACACACCTTCGTTCAATTAAAAGTTTAAAGGACGAATTGTTAGTAAAGATATTTGATTAGCAAAGTACAATTACTGATTTACTCACAAAAAGGAAGTTTACGGCAAATTAAAGACACAAAATTGTTTAGCAGTTCTAACAAGCAATTTGTGCTTCCACTGCGTTGGATGACGAGAGTTAGAACCTCGGAGGTAATAGCTCCGTTTCGTAGCTAAAATTGGACTTGTAATTTTACTTGGATCAGAGAACACTTTAGGGCATTGTTAGACTTAAATGACACACAATCACATCCATTGAACGTCGGGATCGACCTTACGGTTGAGATGAGCTGCTAACTATGGGATATGTAAATACGACGAATGTTTTCACATAAATCTGCGATACCAATAATGATCTGTTCGATTTTCGATTCATAATTAGTATACGTTTAAAATAATATTTTAATGGTAGACGTTGATTTGCTCAATCTGAAGATGAGTTTTTAATGTGGGCAAACGTGATTTACCCGTACAACAATTCATTTTGTGGTAGCGTGGTCGACTTAATAAATTCATCACGTAGGTATTTCTGACAGCAGTTCCATGCAAATAATCGCACGGAGTGTTTAGATTAGCCCTGTACTAGGATGTATTAAATGCCGACAATATTTTTATTTTATTTATCGATACAAATTATAAAAAATGGTATACCATCAGTGCCTAATACCTTGTTAAATAGCGCGAGCCCGTATTTCAATAAGTAACTAGGCGGGAATAAATAGCTATGTTGGTACGATAAAATTACACCAAACTTAAACATAATAAGTACAAAATTAATTACGATCTCTTCTTTAACTCACTGTAGGAACAAAACAATGTCTGAAGAATTCTCGTGGAGGGCACTCAAACAATTGTTTTATTTATTTAATTAATAGGGAAATCAGCAGTTTACAATACATTTATCAATATAAAACAGGAAGTATATGTCTTATGTTGTTGACTAAATAAAGATGTGTATGGCGTTCGCACATACACATATTACAATCAGACAAAAAATATTGGACAGCGTCATGATACTGAAGAAAATATAATACAATGTTAAGTATTAAAACTAATAAAATAGAAATTGTAACATTAAATGTAAGATAATATTTACTAACTTTTACATTTATATACGGAGCTTAAAATATGTTTTAATACCCATATTTGTGTTCAGAATAGAGTTTCAGTATTTTACATTTGCATGATTTTAGAAACTATGAGAAATTGACAATTGTCATTATGATACTTAGTACTTTGTAATTCAAAGTTTTGTGTGGTATTGCTTCTGTTTATGGGCAGGCATGGCGCTTACCATAAGGAGAGCGACCTGTTCGTATCGTCACTCAAGCTAATAAAGAGTAAAAAACTTGGTAATTTATTGCTTATTCTGTTGTAACTGTTGCATATTCTGTTATGAGGGGAATGAAAACGAAGATAGATTTATATAGAGTGCCGTGAAGGATTTTAGTTCATTGGCTGTCTGGGGAGATTATAAGTACCAATAATAGTCTTGTTCTAGTAAACTTCTACAGTCAATTGGACCATTAAATAGTTTATGCTAAAATTCCTGTTATATAATGTATTGATCGGCGGTTGCGTAGAAAAACATGCAATAATGTAGAAGTAAGGGATATAGGTTTCGGTGAGAGAGTCCTGATGAAGGTGGATGCTTTTTATTCGTTGAGAATGCTTCACATATATTGGTTCAATATGGCACAAGTACATTTAAGGTGGCTACGAATCAAAGAATTATATATTTTTTTTGTTACACGATTTAAAAAAAAGGAGGAGGTATTCAATTCGGCAAGTTTTGTTTTGCTTTTTTAAAGTATGTAATTCGATTTCTCCGCCAATTTTGGACCGATTTTGATAGAAAATATTTCATTCGATGGACTTTAGCTGCGACGTGGTCCCATATACATTTGGTTAATATCTGATGTCGAAGTAAAAAAATTAAACTCTTCAACAGATAACAGCATAGTTATCGCGATTGTGTTATTTTATTGGAATTTACATGCCATAGCAGTACCTACCACAAATAAATTAAAAATAAAAATGATTTACCTACTCAAGCGTTTAAAATTATATCAAACTAGCTTTTGCCCGCGGCTCCGCCCGTATGAACAGCCTTTTCCGGGATAAAACGGAGCCAATAATCGGGATAAAAAGTAGTCTATAATCGGGATAAAAAGTAGCCTATAAACATCTCCAGGGTCCCATCTATCCCTGTACCAAAATTCATCAAAATCGGTTCAGTGATTTAAGCGTGAAAGCTCACAAACACACTCACTTTCGCATTTATAATATTAGTTAAGATACTGAACTATCGGTTATAAAGCTCTCCTGCATTTGCTCAGACGGCCAATTCTCGTAATTTTAAATGTTCAAAATATCATTCTGATCTAATCTCAGCGACAAGAAAGTTGCAAATGGTATTCTGTTAAACCAATATTCAAGATCAAATGTGAACATAGATCGCAATGATATCGAAAGTAGAATACAAGTTGACTGAACCAAAACGGCATTCTGGTAACAATTTTGACACTTAACTATATAAAATGCATTTCGTCCATAGACAAACGTCAAAATATTAATTGAGAACGAAATGTGACTGAAGGTGAAGCAGTGTTGCCAAGTGCACTGTAATTACAGCAGATCTGCCGTTTTTTCATGCCATCTACGGGACACCGTATTTTTATAAATACCGTATATGGAGACACAGTATTTTTTTACAGTCAAAATGTCGTATTATTATTGTATAATACTAGACAGGTTATTTAGAAGTAAAACTGCGTCATATAACGTGGGAGTTTGACGGTTCACAAACAGGGAGCGCAATAGGGGTTCTAGTTGAGAGTAAGCGAGATGATAATATTGAGTTACGGTCAATTGACTGCAACTTAGTAATACAACTAATTTACTATACTACAATTTAATTAATTTATTATACTACAATTTCTATGTACCACGCAGCTTGTCTAGTAGTATACATAAAACTCTTTGATTAAACACATTAAAAAAACTAAACCAATATCATCATCATCGCAGCCATCCATTTCTGCAGCGATCGATATATACAAATAAAATGTTAAGTTAGCTTAGGATACAAAGTTTAAAATAAATTTATACTTTACTTAATAATTTAATTATTTCCTTTTTTGTACGACATTTTATTGCTCTGTAAAATACACTGTATTTTTTCCCATCAAGAAACTGTATTTTTGGCGCAAATACCGTATTTTAATGTGGACAACACAGTATTTTCAAAAATCTGACTTGGCAACACTGAGGTGAAGTGACTGTGAATTAACTGCAGATAAATTCAGTTAACTTTATTCTCTTTTACTGCAAGCAACTAAAAGTAGTCAAAATTGTTCGACTTTGTGTGCTCGATATTTCAGTAAAGTATTAGAAATGAGTTTACAGCCTATGTTACTCAGTGATAATGTAGCTTTCTAACGGCCAAATTATTTTTGAAATCGGCCCAGTAGTTTTTAAGTTTATTTGTTACATACAAAAATACAAAAAAAAATCCTCTCTAGAATATTAGTGTAGATTTAATTATGAGATCAATCGCACTGTCAAAATTCCCGCCAAAACTGTCGCACAATTCATAATTATTATAAATATGTCCTCAGCAGTGTTGCAAAATAAAAAAAACCGTAATTCGGTAAAATTTCAATAAAATAATCGCGATTGTGGTTATTTCTGGCTGTTGTGCCGTTTTCCTTCAGTTATGCCATGGAATAGATAAATTAATTAAATAAATAAAATACATGGAATTAGTCAAATCAACTAATTAAAAAATTATAACCTCTAGTTACGTAATTTTTTAATCACTGAAATTAGTCATATTGTGGGTATTTTATTGTGAGTTGGTAACATTGATTTTGTCGCTTAGGTCATTTTTAATTTCTAGAATTTAGTCTATGGCAGCTGATACGTAAAATTCGGCAAAATACTTGTCATTGACGAAATGCATAATAATGCGAAGCCATAATTTCAACAAAAGAAAGACATTGAGAGTTGATCGAATTGACAGTTTAAATGCAATTTAACTGAGATGATATCGAATTTTTAAAGGAGCAGAATGCCATATTATTAATTAATTCTAAATCTAATATCAGTTCGGTTAAAATTCATTCGCAGTGTCAGTTAAAATAGCAGAATTGGCCCTCAGTTACTAGCTCATTATCGCTAAATGATATCGTAGCACTCATAGGGCTACGACGCGTAGCGGGCTATGGGCGTTCTACGTCGTAGTTTAAATTTAGTCATTTGATTTTACTGCCGTGTAAAATGAGATTTGGTTTTAAAATATTTAAAATACTGCATCGGTGGCTCGGTTGTAATGCGTACGCGTTACGATTGAGGCAAACGATGAGGTCTCGGGTTCGATCCCGGGTCGGGTAAAGTGGTATCGGGTTTTTCTATTACGAAATGCTCAGTATCAGCCCAGAGTCTGGAATTTGTGCCTGGTATGGCGATAGGCTCGCCCCCCATCACATCGTAGGACGGAGATACGCTTGGTGAAATGTGGATGAACTGGTTATACCTCTGCCTACCCCTTCGAGGATTACAGGCGTGAGTGCGTATGTATGTACTATATTTAAAATAATAGGTCTTTTATTAAAGTATAGTTTTATGTCTTGTTCATAATAATCATGATTGGCTTCGATTCGGCTCTGGCATAAAAGTGTTTTTTATACAACCGAATGACGAGACGAGCACTGCGCTCGCCTGATAGTAAGCGAAACGCCTGCCCATGAACAGTTGCAACATGACCCAGAACTTTCAACTACAAAGCACTGCGTGGTACTGCACTGCGCTCGTCATCCTGAAATGAGATTTAATTCTTATAATGCTCAGTAATTGCACTGGTCACAATGGCCTAAACCGGAACACAACTGCGTTGCACACTGCTGCTTAAGACGGCAGTCAGGCGGACTCTAGCAAAATATATATGTATATTCAAATACATAAATTGGCTGTTTAAAACATAGAAATTCCTCATTCCACGAAAATCACATCAATCTAATGGATTATCAAGTCAATTCCAAATCCATTAGATTTAAAGCAAAACCAACAAACAAACGTAGTTTCTGTTTATTAAGGAACATTCACTATTTGATTTACATTCATATTTGGACTTCCATTAAACAACAAGGAGGCCAATTCTCTTAATTTTAAATGGTTTAAGACGTTGATTTTTGGTTTAAGAGAATGCCATTTGCAACTTTCTTGACGCTGAGACTAGATCGGAATGATATTTTGAACATTTAAAAGTAAGAGACTTGGCCCTCTGATACGAATGAACTTTTTAATTTATAACCAGAACTTTGTCTCTGAGTGACCACATTGCCCTGCAAAGACAACAAACAAAGATATATCACAAAATAGTTAAATGAAGTTAAAAAGCATTATATTTTGTTAAAATAAATGCATTAATAATATGTTTACATCCAGAAAACAAAAGGACGAAAATATAATCTGTGACGGATTGACGTGAAGAGCGTTCAGCGTGTCACGGCACGTCGACGACACATATATTTTCAAATGGAACACTCATTATGAGTGACATAATATATCAATGGAACACTCAAGTTTATTAAAAATCATTTTCTATCTATAAATAACAGTTTATTTTTATTCAGAGAATAATAAACATTTTAATTTTTGTAGTCTTCGTACTAATTGTTAAAAACCATAATACATATACATGAGCCTAGTCAGCCTTAGTAGATAGCTATAAGAAAGTCATATTTCTGTAAAATATTGTTTCGATCTTAATATTTTAGAGTTATGCTCCCTAGAGAGGTTGACGTCAGGCAGGCGGCCGGTCGTAAAAACTACAAGCCAAATCTTTCTGTAACATGTGTTAAAAGCATGTTGCGCCGACCCCACAGCGAGTGGGATAAGGGCAGGTGGAATAAGAATATTTTAAAGCTATAAAAACCAAATTCCTACGATATCTATGCACTTTTATGTACGAAAATTTGACAACGCCTTAATTCTGTTCGCTTGACTGTCTAGGAGGTACCTAGTCACGTTTCTAAAACTATAGAGATAGAGAAATTCCATTTGTTAATACTTCGTCATTTAAATCTCCCTCGAAATGGAGTGTAACTGACATTTAAGATATTTTCATTTTATCTAAATATTAAATGCAACATCTCGACGACCTTGCGTTGCGTTTGAACTGACCTCTAGCGACACGACGCGACGTCGGCGCGGTAAACAAAGCTGAATATTAACCGTCATGTAATAAGATCTTTTGTGTACGCTAAACAAAACTGGATAATTCCGGTGACGTTGCGTTCGCAAGGGAAGTCGTTGATCGAACCATTTATAGGTGAATTAATAGCTCCATCCATCACTCCATCAATGAGAAACGTTTTTTTTAGAAGAACCTCTACGAGTATTACTATGCGATTCAAATAGCAGTAGGAATAATTTTCTGTAATATTCTGGCAACTTACTTGGTACTATAAATAATTTAGAGTACCAAATAATCGCCTCATTAGTCGTGTGGAAGCCTACGTAGTCTGAGACATTGGAGTTTTGGGTTCAAATCCTAAGTCTGACAATCACAATTTGTGTTTGAGTTTTCGATTTGAAAAATCACAATGAGTTGCCCGGTATTGGAATTTGTGTCCGGTACCGCGAAAGTCGAACCCCTCATCCCATTATTAGAAGCAAGTAAGCTCGGCGAACTGCGGGTGCGGTGCTAATTGCATTCTGCCTACCCATTCAGGGATACAAAATTAACTTGAGTTTATATTTCTTCTTTCTGTCTGGCATTATCCCGGCTTAGCGCCTGGCTTCCTACTGGAAGGCAGACCCTGGTATTAAGCCATTTTTTTTAGATAAAAGGCTTAACACAGAATACAAGTATTATAATTTAGTGTTCTAGATCGTTTTCCTAAATATATGCTCTAATAGAAGTACATGCGAAAATGATAAACGAAAACAAATTAATCTTCAATATTGTGTATCTTTAAAGAAAGTTCACAACAAAGAGAGGAGAAATAAAATGATTTACACCCTACTTAGCTTAATACCTTTTTAATACTACGCAAAATATACACGCAGTGTATGGCTGCCTGTAAGAGATTAAGCGAGAGCGATTTTTAAAGACCGCCTATTTAGTACTGTTTCAATATCTTTTTAGTTTTACTAAATGTCTAATGAACAATAAAGCATTATAAATAAATAAATAAGTTTACACGCTTCCATCCTCCCAGTCTTTAGCTTCCTTCGTAGTGTCACAATTGGTATTCATGTCTCTCCAATACGTCAAGTCAACGCTTTTGGGACCTTCGCGAGATCGTTACCCGGGTAGGATCTGGCTCAGAATCTGCGACCGACATACTCCTGCGATTTCCTCAAAATGTGACAAAACCACCTCAAGCGGCATTCCTTAAAATAATCTGTCTTTATACAATGTATTACAGAAAGGTGTGGTCATATTTAAAAAATCGTTACACCTGATAGTGAATGTTTATCTACCGGATCATAATATCAAAATCTATGGAATAACAATACTGAAATAAGGTCAGCTATTTAACATTTAGTGTTGTTGCAATTCGAATCGAATAAGTCGAAAAGTGACATGTCCCTCATTGGATAAAAATGAAAATGTTTCATTCATGTCCTTGCAATGCAATCGGAATTGGTTTTACGGGGGTCAAAAACTCATATCGTATTTCACCACACCTTTCTGTAACACAAAAATCTAATTTTATTTAGGTAGATTATCAATATACCTATATAAATTGTTCAATAGCCTTTGAAATACTAATTCTCGATCGAGCTTAGCTGCAATGTGGTCCCATATAAATTTGGTTAAAATCTGATGACGGAGTACGGAGAGAAAAAAAAACTCCTCAACGGACAACAGTACACTCGTCGCGATTGTGTTATTGAATTGGAATTTATATGCTATTGCTGTACATTGAAGTTGGTTTCTAAGTTTTGTTAAACGTTATTATTCTTGAAACTGTTTCCTAACTTGCCCCTTCTTCTCCCCAGCTATAACACGTTTCGTATATTCGATTTAAAAGTTCTTGTAATAAAACAGCATTCTGCCACAAAAGATTTGTCAACAGAAGCGTACGATATAAAACTAAGTAGAACGTAGAGTTTAATACCACCTCGTTCGTGTCTTGTTTCTGATTGCGTTCCAAGTACCAACATATCCGCTTGCAATCCTGATAGTTTCTGCGACATCCTTGAGTATGTTTTTTATAGCTGAGGCTGGTAAACGAGCAAGTGGGTCACCTGATGTTAAGTGATCGCCCCCGCCCATGAATACCTGAAGTATCACTGACGCGTTACCGAGCTTAAAGGAAAGGAATACTTAAGGGATTGAAGGGCATCTTAGTCACCTTACCTGCACGTGGTAAACTCTGTTGATTAACAGACGAGACAATGACGAAACTTGGTTTACAACTGCGGGTTGTGGGGGTTAGACGGTGGGTCGTCCCACATAATAGCACATAGCAAGGCAGGAAGATAGAAAATAATTTAGTTTCAATCCAATCTAATTTCTTATGTTGGCCTACTAGGCGGTAGGTCCATCGTATTCGAGAGGCCGTCTGGGTAGGTACCACCACTGTCTATAGCTGCCACCAGCAGTGTGTAAAAATTATTGTGTTACGGTGTGAAAGACATTGAAGCCAGTGATATTGCTGGGCATTATGAGACTTAACACCTTATGTCTTAGGGTTACGAGTGCAGTTCAATGCTATGCAGAACTTCAGAAGTTCTGGTTGGTGTTGATTCTGTTTATAAGCAGGCGTGCCACTTAGCATCAGGCGAGCGACCTGCTCGTCTCGTCATTTAAAGCTAATAAAAAGCCTTAATTTAGTTTGGTTATAGTTGACTCGGTGGCAACTGATTGACACTTGTTTTGACAGATTTAATTCGGTAATCCAAATTATCTCTTGCGATGCTATTGTAATGGTAATTAGTGTAGTGTGAATTATTAATTAATTCATCTCATAATATTGATATTAAATGGATAATCAGTTAATTAATCACACGGTATGGGTTATTATATAATTGTCCCGATAGGTGAAACATTCAACTGACTTGAAATGTGACTCATTAATACTAATGAGAGAATAAAATATTAAAATAGCAATAATACGTTAGTTATCTCTTTAACGCCCGCATACTGGAACGATATTCAAGCATTTAAGATCAATTTAAACATGTTGAGTACTTCTTAGCTGTCAAAATTGTATGAAAATAAGTAGCCGTTAGCCATCAGATAGTTGAGTAGCGTTTCAGTATTCGGCCTTAAATATCTCTATATGTATTATTGCTGTTAAATCCTTATTATTATTATTATAAATAAAAGACAAAGTCCTGATTGACTTATCATCGCCCAGTACAAACCGTTAAGGATAGATTTTGATGTTCACTACATTACATTTTGAGAGTGTTGATTTTTTACCGACAAAAAACGGAGGAGTGTTAAGAAACTATTAACTTTACGAATTAAGAGTCGACGGCTATATTTTTTTTATAACAGGTAACAGGGTAAGAGGTGAAAAAATCGGCCAAGTGAGTGTCGACTCGCGCATCATCACTGTGTTATTCGCACCACCGTACCCTATTTTTTTTTTTTTTTATATTTACGTGGGTACATCATAATAACAAATATTCTGTTAAAATCTCAACCGGCTACTTATAACGGTTTAAAAAATAGAGCACATTCCATTTAGGGCAGATAAACAGGTAGACCGAGGCTTACGTTAGGACCCTTTGGGTTACGTTACCCTAGAAACAAGACGGTTAATATTTTTTTTATTAATGGATAGTTTATTTAGGAACATAATCAGTTAACAATCCAGAACATGCTGTTATAAAATATAATGTAAACACTTGTGTAAGTAAAAACTAATTAAAATTATATCAACTTTCAAAGATTACATAACATTAATATGTTTGAAAAAAAATAATGTTGGCATACTTAGAGCATTAATAAAAATACGTAAGAGCCACACCAGCGGGCTTAGCATAAGCAACACGACATATTTTGAGGGACAAAACTATCGACGTCAAATATGTCGAGTAAATCTGTCAACATTACGTCGCCATGTAATGGCCGTTCCCTATATTCCATTTAGACATAGATTTGCTTACTATCAATAGTACTTTCACAGATCTTCCATACAAAATGTGTTAAAATTTTACTGCCAGTAAGCAAATCTGTGGATAGACAGAATATTAGGTTGAAAGTACTATTTTCTCTACTTTGTCTCTCTCTCTCTACATTTGACATAACGAATCGAGTATTCTATGCAACCATATCAGCGTCTATAAACATATAGAAATAACCAGATAAAACTGGTTTTTAACGAGAAAAAGTGTCGACAAAATCATCTCGTGTTACTTATGCTAAGCTCCCAGGAAAGAGTACCTACTATAAAATATCATATTATTATACAGTACTACTATTAAAATTGTGAGCTTCGGCAATGTTCGTTTATACTGGGAAAGATGGATTGAAAAGTTATACATTAGTTGATTTTCTCTTTAGTACCTGGCAAGGCTCTTATAGCCCAATATTGTTTGAATATTCGTACAATTTTGATTTGTTACAATTCGTAAAGATTGTCGAAGCGCCAGGTAGAAAGAAAAGATTGTATCCAGTCAAAAACATTCCAATAATTTAGGTTACCATTTATTTTACCACCAATAAAAGTACGTTTTGAGATACGTGACAGGAGTTAGGTGACAGCGAAACGTCCACTTTGTATGAAATTATATAAAAGCAATCGCTTCTGTGTCGATCGCTTACCTCAAAACGTCCCTATCTAAACATTATACAATTGCGTACAAGGGAACGTATCATTATCGTGGCGTATATTGAATTCTTAATATCACGGTCGGGTACCTGTAAACACACCTTAACAAAGCCCTAAAATTAGCGACGCTCTAAATATTTATCTTGTCACGGTTTGGTGCCGTCGCCCGTCCTCTTGGCGCGGGCCTCCACAATCTCCTGAGGAGCACTTTTGAGGTCATAAGCCAGACCTAGCTTTGCGCATAAATCAATAAACATTGTAGTCGGGTTCATTTTTAAATTACTCAGCTCATCCGATCTGTAGTCGTAGGGGAACACGTGGTGATAGTTATGGTATCCTTCGCCCAAAGTCACGACTGCTACTCCGTGGCTTTGGCTTGGAGAAATGTTCTTGTCATAAGGCTTGTAGCCCCAAATATGGGCGACGCTGTTGACCATGAAAGTGACGTTGAGGTTCACGATATATCGCAGCATATTCAAGTGCCAGGCGGTTGAAATGGTCTCTGACCAGTAGAGTACTGGCACCACAGTTGGCACAATGAAGGATAGCAGCGGGATGAACCAATAAGAGTTGCTGGAATATAAATTCTTAATTAGTTAGTACTGTGACTAGACTATTTCTAATTAGATAATATCTCTAAAATAACGTTTAACAAAACTTTGAAACCGACTTCAAGCAATAGCATGAAAATTCAAATACAATAACACAATCGCGACGAGTGTACTGTTGTCCGTTGAGGAGTTTTATTTTTTTCTCCGTACTCCGTCATCAGATCTTAACCAAATTTATATGGGACCACAACGCAGCATCTATCGAGTGATTTTTTTCCAACGAAATCGTTTCACAATTGGCGGCGAAATAGATGTGCATACATAAAAAAGAAGCAAAAAAAACGCACCGAATTGAGAACCTCCTCCTTTTTTAAAGTCGGTTAATACAAGGAATATAACTTAAGTTTACGTTGCGTTTAAAAGTGGTAGAGCTATGCTGTAGACAGTTTTGTTTTGTCTTTCGTCGATCGCGGCGATAAACACACAAAACCAGTGTAAAATAGTAGGTTGCAGTTGCGTTTTATACGGTGTGTGAGATTTCCGGAGATCCAGTTGTTCTTCCCTTCCCCAATCCTCGTTTTTTCCGTTAAGGTATCGTGGGTATTCTAACGTTAGAATTAATTCTTAAATTTAAATGGGACCAGCATTGCAGTAGACCCTATCGAATATAAATACAATTATCTATATCCGTCCACATTTGGCCGAAATATGCGCGAACATATGTACATAATAAAAGTTTAAATCCATATACGAGTACAGACGAATTGAGTACTCTTTATTTATTTTGTTTACATACATAAACATACGCACTCACGCCTTTAGTCCCCGAAGGGGTAGGTAGAGGTGTAACTAGTAGTCCACATTTCGCCGAACTTATTTCCGTTCCATGATGTGATAGAGGACGAGTCTATGGCTAAACCAGACTCCATTTCAGACTCTGGTTTGATACTGAGTATTTCGTAATAGATAAACCCAATATAATTTTTAACCGACCCGGGACCGAACCCGAGACCTCGGAACAGCAGTTGTACCGCGTACATATTAGAACTACGCCACCGAGGCAGCTTTTTTGTGTCTGTTAAAAATTAACCAAAAACAAACTAGAATTTACTTACTCGTTTTGAAACTTTAGGTACGGATTTGAATAGATGTCAGATAAGTCTATCAGCTTCCCCTTTTTGATTACCTCAGGGTGTTTCTTCACCATAAGCCACCCAACATGCGAGTAGAAGAAGCCTCTCGAAGCATTGTGGGGATCGGCGTCGGTATCACTGTATTTATGGTGAAGACGATGATCTCTGACCCAATGAGCAACAGAATGCTGGTTGGCTACGGACTGGCATAACATGAGGAAGAACTGCAGAGGTTTGGTGGCCTTGAACGACTTGTGAGACCAAAGTCTGTGACACCCGGCTGTGACGCCAAATCCGCCGATTAGGTAGAAGATGTATCCTAGGAAGGTGCAGAGTAGATTTGTATGTCATTTCTTATTAACATTTTACACGGACATTGTATCAATTACACGATAGGTTTTTCTATCTATATCTACACTAATATTATAAAGAGGAATGATTTGTATTTTTGTATGTAACGAATAAACTTTAAAAAAACTTTGAAATCAAATTTCAAAAATTATTTTGCCGTTAGAAAGCTACATTATCACTGAGTAACATAAGTTATATTTATTACTAGAAACAATTTGAAATCCTTACAAATCCCTACTAAAACCTAAAAATATATTATAAAGGCGAAACTAAGCAGGGGTGCAACTATTGCTACAATCACGTTTCGCCGAGCTCACTTCCGTCCATGATGTGATAGTGGGCGAGCCTATCGCAATACCGGGCAATTCAAAAGAAAACTCTAACACAGATATAAGACACTAAAAGCTTAAATTTAAGTTACAATAAGTAGTTGAGATAAAATGTGGAATAAAAGAAAGGAAAATTAATTCTCAGTTAAGATTGTAACCCAGGCTAAATTTTGAGAAATCTGCTGACTGTATCAATGTGTAAAAATATATGAGCGTGTAATATAGCTTCATTACGGAGTTATCTATCGGAGCAGAATTTCTAAAATGATAAAATAAGAGCGCTAAACTTATCTTTTACACAATATTTCTAGTGAATCGACATATCGATTCAAATGAGACCTTCAGCAATATAATTGTGATCGAATTTAAAAATAACGCTACGTATTACTTTTAAAACATTTTAAATATAGTGATTAAAAAACCATTAAAACCACTGCACGCTGCAACTCGGTCGCGCGAAACCATTCCGATACATTTTAATGTGGTACAAATCTTCAAATCATTGGTATGGAATGCATGCTTAAAAGTATCCACTAAACCTTTAAATTGATTCAAAATCTATGTGCCATGCGCCAATTAAAGTTCGTAATCATGGGTTACCAAGTATATTCTTACTTATTTCTTGTCAACTCTACAGTAAGGCACATTTTAAAATGAGAAGCCGGTGTGATAACCTACAGCGACCTCTCCTTATTTACGTTGCGGTAATCGAAAGAAGCCTGTCCTTATCCAGCCCGACAGAGTTGTTCCATAAGCCCGTAAACAGGGGATTTTAAAATCAACTTACCTGTTAATAATGTTTGCCATTTCGCCACGGTAAAGCAAAGATAAAGCCCGTATAACCCTGCCAAATGATAATACAGAAATACCACAATATTTCTGTAAACAATTTCGTATTTTCTAGGTGATGCTTTGGGTACTGCTAACTTTTCCAGCGTATCGTCTGTGTCTTGTATTACCATATCCTCATTTGTTATATTTGGCGCCATTTTGAATCTGTAATTTTAAAAAGTAATACGGTTGCCATAAGCAGTTGCTAGGTTTTGGTCGATAAAATGGTCACACGTAACATGCGTATATATTTTTTTAGTATATTTTTCCATATTATAGCGTATTATATTTTTCTTGTGGAAGTTTCACGCGAATGCTTATGTCGTTGGTAAGTTGACATCTAATTACAATGATAATATGAATACTAATTATGCGAAAGTGATATCAATATTCTATTATACTAGTACTAGGTAATACTACTAATACTGGTAATACTCGTATGCGAAGGACCGTCTGGGTAGGTACCACCGCTTTGTTTATTTCTGCCGCCAAGAATAAATGTGTAAGTACTATTGTGTTCCGGTTTGAAGATAATTGAAGCCAGTAAAATACAAGGCATAACGAGACATAACATCCTATGTCTCGGGGTGACGAGCGCAGTCCAGTGCCATGCAGTAAGTACTTCCAAAGTGCCGATTGACATTGCTTCTGTTTAGGCAGACGTGACGCTTACCATCAAGCGAGCGACCTGCTCGCCTTTTCATTCACGCTAATAAAAAAAATACCCTTGATTCTACTCGGCCAATTTATAAAATAATACCTCGTGAAAATTTATTTTTTTGATTTGATAACAAATTTTCATATTTTATTAGTTAATTTAGATAATATATTATCTTATCATATTATATCAGTTACACTTTTAACCGGTATTTTATGAAACTCATTGGCATTAGCCACCTGTGTCTCATTAGGTATCAGTCGGATTCTTTTCTATACTGTTGTACCTATGTATGTATGTGAAAATATTGTGTTGTAGGGGTGAGTATTGAGGATTTTTCAGATCCTTCACGTATTTAAAATTACTGCCTTTGTAAGTGTATACATACAGATAGAGGAAAGTATAATGTTTTGATAGCTTCGTGAAGCTGTTAGGGATTACTCCTTTTGTAGAGATAAATATAGGAACCTTTTACTTTGTTAATTTTCTATATTCTGGCACTCGAAAATTTGATCTACGAATTTTATTACAATATGATATTATATAATATCTTTCAGATATGTTTATGAATATAATGATGCAACAATTTACGTTTATAATTCTATTTTCAAATTATTGCAGAATTGGAACAGGTTTTAAGTTAGCATAATTTAGACTGTATAATTGAATGATAAGTTTGTTATATACATTTAGCAGCGGTAAATTTGATCTCCTAATTATATTATAAGTATTATTAGTTGGCCAGATCCGTGTCGTCACTGATGTCAACACAAGGTACATTTAACGCTGCACAGGAGGTAGCATCAACAATAGCACTTCTAGTGTTAAGTTTTAGTTCTTTATAAATCTTTCCTCCATAATATCGACGGCATTATTCTATACTGGCATTTGCAAAAATTACTTTGTTTTTAATAATTTGAATTATATAAAAGTAGCGAACAAGCCCGTACCATACGAAATTAAATTCCATCATAATTTAGGGCAACTTAATATGAAGTAAAAAAAAACTACAGCTTGATTCGATATTACGGCAAAAAATTAGTTTTTTATATCCTATGAAGCTGCTATTTTGCACATACATATTTGCTATTTTGATGTAAAAATACGAACACAAAGAAATTTTATTTTACACACCTTAGAAAAATAAACACACACGTCTATTATGGATGTCGATAAATAAACGTTTACTTACTTGTAAGGTAATGTTCAAAGTTAAAGTAATCAAACTGATTCAACTGAATGACTGTTCATATAAGACTAACAAGCTGTTGTTGTAATTATTATATTTATAAAAAAATATTATGTCAAGCAGAGTTAGTATTATATAAAATGGTTCAGTACAATTTATTACTTAGTTTTACTACGGCCGCTAGATTTTGTCTTTTTTTATGGCATAGGTCGGCAAACGAGCAAGTGGGGCATCTGATGGTAAGTGATCGCCACCGCCCATGTACACCCACAATACCAAAAATATCATGGGTGCGTGGCCGATCTTCAAGGAAAGGTATAATTAAGGGATTGGGAAGGGGCGGGGGTTTGGGCCTCCGGATAACCCCGATAAACACGGTTTTAACCGACTACAAAAAAGGAGGAGGTTCTCAATGCAACGGGTGGTGTAAATTTGACCTCTATGTCGGTCTGTATGTATCTGCTGTAAGATCGTAGTGCCTCAACTACCAGAACGCAGCTTCGTCTTTGGGCTCATTTTATAGGTTTCGATAAGTAGTAGGCTTCCAGATGCTGATCAGGGTCTGATGATGGAGTAAGGATGTGGCAACAGGAACTCAGCTTTTTTAGCCACAGGGCTAAAATTAAAACTATATAATAATCGAATAAATTAAAAGTAAAAACTATCTCAAAACTAGTAAAAACTTACCTCTAAAAAGTATAAAATAATACAATTGAGTAGTAGAGCCACGCTGTAGACATTTTTGTCTACAGGATGAGTGGGCCGTCTCGTCCGGGTCGTTACCACTATCTCACAGAAAACTGACGTAAAGTAGCAGCTAGCTGCTGCGTTTCGTACGGTGAGTGAGATATCCGCAGGCCCAATTTCCCCTCCCCTTGGCAATCTCTTAATTATCCCTTTCCTTTAATATTGGGAACGCGCCCATGATTCTTCTGGTATTATGGGCGTACATGGGCGGTGGACATCACTTACCATTAGGTGACCCACCTGCTCGTTTACAACACATGCCATAAAAAATAATTATATTACTATAATTCAAATATATAACTGAAATATATAACTGCCTCGGTGGCTCAGTTGCGTACGACTGAGGCTGACGCTGAGGTCTCGGGTTAGGTTCTCGGGTCGGGTTAAAGTGATACTGAGCAATTCGTAATAGAGAAACCCAATATCAGTCCGGAATTGTGTCCGGTATTGCGATAGGCTCGCCCCAGTTCACATCATGAGACGGAGATACGCTCGGCGAAATGTGGGTATACTGGTTACACCTCTGCCTACCCATTCGGGGATTACAAGCGTGAGTGTGTGAGTGTGTACAAATATATATTTTTTGGTTTTTAGTTCTTGTTTGGTTTTTGGACTAATGCATAAATAAAAAAAATTGAACTTAAAACAATAAATAGGTAAGATAGGTAACATTATTAGGTAAGCAGCAAGCAGGTCCCTAAGCATCAAAAATATATGATTATATTTAATTATTGTAATACAATTCTTATCTTTATACAGGTAATATTTTTACTAGTTAAGAATTATTCGTTTATTGTCATGTAGTTCTTTGTTTTTCTATTATGCCGTAGTTAGTGACGTAAATTAACTTTAATTACCAATTAGTATTTTGTTATTTACTTTATTTTCACAATCAGAGTAAGTGAATGCCGTAGGCTCCGTTACTCAGTAGAGTTCTTTATGCTCCTTTACTGAGTACAGAAAAATCTTAATTGACGTCCTAGAGGTATAATCGAATATTAAGAAATGGCTAATTAATTGACGCTTCAGAGTGCGGTAGGAGGACAACATATTCCTACAATAATCCTATAATAACATAATCTATATTAATATTATAAAGCTGAAGAGTTTGTTTGGTTGAACGCACTAATCTCAGGAACTACTGGTCCGATTTGAAAAATTCTTTCAGTGTTAGATAGCCCATTTATTGAGGAAGGCTATAGGCTATATAACATTTTTTTGGTATACCTAATCGGCATCAGGATTCGTAAACCCAGCCGTAATAATTAACCCCGTTTATTTAATTATGATATTTTGGTAATCTCAATTTTTTGTTTGTATCATAGGCCGGCAAACGTGTAAGTGGTTCACCTGATGGTAAGTGATTTCCACCACCCATGTACGCTCGCAATACCTGAAGAATCATGGGCGCGTTGCTGACCGTAAAGCAAAAGGATTTGGAAGGGGAGGGGGCTTTGGACCTCTGGATATATCTTTCACCGTATGAAACGCAGCAGCAAGTTGCTACTTTACGTCGGTTTTCTGTGAGACAGTAGCAATGCTCCGTCGAGCCGGCCCATTCGTGCTGTCGGCAAAAGTGTCTACAGCGTAGCTCTACCGATCGAAACAATATAAAGTTAAATGCGAGACCTGTTCTTGGTGTTGCAGTTTTATGCCTCAATTATTGACAGCACCGACACAAAATTGGAGCAATTTTTTCCTTTTATATTTTTTGAGTCGGTGTATTGATACAAAATATTAAACAACTTTTAATGAAATATTCATCAAAATTGCATTAATGTCGTATTAGTAATTTAACCTACATTTCACCTCCCTAGGTGTGGTTATTTTGTTTCAATATAAAATAAAAAAAAATCGACAAGATTGGATCACTCTGTGAAATAATATGCGTAGCATACCTAAAAAAAGAAAAAATATAATTATACGTTGAATCAAGAACCTCCTTCAATTGTGTCGGTTAAAAATCTGTGTACTTAGTTACATCTGTTTAAAGACAAATCATAATTATGGATATAATTCATAATAATAATATTATGTAGAAATGTATTTATTTATCCAAAGTAACAAACTAGGTCAAGTACTAGTATTTAGTATGTACTTACTTAAAGAAGGTTATATTAAATTATCCCCAGAGGGGTTGACGTCAGGCAGGCGGCCGGTCGAAAAAACTACAAGCAAAATCTTTCTGTAACATATGTTAAAAAGCATGTTGTGCCGACCCCACCGCGAGTAGTATAAAAGCAAGTTGAAGAAGAGAGGAGAACCAATAACATTTTATTTACCTACGACTTCTTATTTCGGAGCCAAACCTGTATTTCTGTGTGCGTCCACCTATTGCCAAAATAACAGTGTTTTTACAAAATACGGATTACCTATGTTTAACAATATAGATTGTTAAACATTCGGCCGTTACAACTAGTTATATAGGTAGTTTCCTAAAGCTATATAAGTATATCAAATGACGCACAGTAACTTGCTTATATTGTATTTTTATAACTGTAGACCTGTTTGAGTGGTAGACAGTTTTGTCTACAGCATTAATGGGCCGGCTCGTCCGGGTTGTTATCACTGTGTCACAGAAAACTGGCGTAAAGTACTGGCTGCTGCGTTTCGTACGGTGAGTGAGATATTCGGAGGCCCAAATCCCTTCCCCTTCCCAATCCCTTAATTATCTCTTTCCTTTAAGGTCGGAAACGCGCCCATGAATCTTGTGTATTGTGGGCGTACATAGGCGGTGGAGATCACTTACCATCAGGTGACACAATGGCTCGTTTGCCGGCCAATGCAATTAAAAAAATAAACAATCGCAAACATTCTTGCATGTCAATGTCTGTGACGCGTTTGATAGAGACAATTGGCTGTGTACTTAATAATAATAAAATATAGACACGACCAGGTCGCTAACATAATTCATCAAAAACTTGCAAATATGTACAAATTAATAGACACACCACCAAAACCTACTCCTTATTATAAATA
The DNA here is from genome assembly GCA_905332985.1 of Mimas tiliae. Lineage (NCBI taxonomy): Eukaryota > Metazoa > Arthropoda > Insecta > Lepidoptera > Sphingidae > Mimas > Mimas tiliae. The sequence continues at coordinate 5,824,221 of HG995238.1, forward strand.
CACTCCGGAAACCATATTAGAAAACCATAACCATAAACTATTATGATCGCGCAATATTAACTGATAGGACAGTGCACTATAATAGACCGGACATTACTCTTATTGACAAGATAAATAAGACGGCCTATATTATTATTGACATCGCTGTACCTAATACCCACAATTTGCAGAATACAATAGCCGAAAAACTAACTAAATATGTTGAGCTAAAAGACGAAATAACGCGCATGTGGCGTTTACGAAAAGTCACAATAGTACCTATAGTTTTATCGAACACTGGAGTAATTCCTAAACAGTTATCACAGTCCCTGACACTTTTAAACATACCTCAAAAATCATACATACAATTACAGAAAGCCATAATCCTAAACACATGTAGAATCGTCAGAAAATTCCTACAGTCAGACTTATCGTCTCTGCCAACACCTAATTTAACTTCCGACCCTACTGATAACCACTTGGCTTAGGCCCGTGATCATCGGTGTATATACCGGTCTTGCTGACCGAACAGTAAAATGCTGGAAACAAAAATAATAATAATAATACACCCAACAGTCACACACATAGCCCTGACCCCACACTAGGTTAACCTGTATCGTGGGTATCAGGAACTACGAAGATCTTGCAGTCCCACAACACCCAGACCCGAAATAAACGTTTGTGAATCACATAAAAATTTGTCTCGATGCGGGAATCGAAGCCACGACCTCACGCTTCGCAGCCGGTTACTCGCCCACTGCGCCACGGACTTCCCCTTATTGACTTATATGTGGTCTATGCTTTAATGTATACGTTGACATACATATAAGTAATGTAACATTACTGATCTACTTTATTATTTACGTTAATTTGTAATATGCATTATCACCGGATGGAAGTATCAAGAAGTAATATACGAGTTGTTCAAGGTGAACAATGACGTAATCGAGGTGGATTCGAGTCCCAGTGTGGAATTAAGTAAAAGACATTGTATTCAACGGACGCCTTTTTAAAGAAGTTATCAGACCTTAAAAAAGACCTATGACTAAGTTTCTTGGTGCTTCTTTTTAGACCAGTAGGCATTTTCAAAGCAATGGTAGATTCTAAATTCGACGTTAGTTAGTTTCTAAAAGTGCCCTTGGCGGCCTAATTATTTAAAGAAAGGATTTGTTTTGATTTGATTAAATACCTATTTGATGGGTATTAAATTAACTAAAAAGGGGCTATAGTCTAATGGTGTCATCAAGCGAATTCAATCTCAGCCCCCAGGACACATGTCCGACTTCGAAAGTTATGGTTTTTATAGAATCTGCTAGATAAGGACAAACGAACAATTGGGTCACTTGATCTCACAATACCTAAAGAATCATGGACATGGAGAAAAGAGATGATTGTGGGATTCTAAAGAAGGGGATTTGAGCCTCCGGATATCTTACCACATCAAATGCAACAAGCTCTTGCTTCGCATAAATATTCTGTGAGACAGTGGTAACAACCCGGTTGTCCCAATCATGATGTAGACTGTGTAGACAAAACGTTCTAGATTGTGGCTCTACCACCTAAGATGTGTGTATTTTTTGTTAATTATCGCTTTCTTTAACGGAAAACTACGATTAAGAATGATGAATTTCGGACGTGAGACGTCCCTATATAATAAAGACCTAAGCCCAAATACTGATCGGAACTCAACCCTTTTATCCTATCTAAAATTGTATGAAAATAAGTAGCTCTTAAAGAGTCGATCGTCGAGTGGTGTTTTAATATTCGGACGTTAGTGTTATTATTTTAATAAGAGTAATAATAATAATGACGTGTAACTTATCATAGATATTTACATGTAATCTGATTCTATTTGGACGGCGATGTTTTACATACAAACAATACGAAATAAATGCGATTTACATACAATTAAAGGTATGATTGCGAATAAATTTTCTGAATACTGGTTGGTGTTTGTAATGTTATTTAGCAAAACTTGAAAATCGACTTCCAAAATAAAGTATGTAGGTACCTAGATAAATAAATAAATAAATACACCCAACAGTCACACACATAGTTCTGACCCCACACTAGGTAAACCTGTATCGTGGGTATCAAGAACTACGAGGGACTTGCGGTCCCACAACACCCAGACCCGAGACAATCATTTGTGGATCAGACAAACATTTGTCAAGGTGCGGGAATCGAACCCACGGCCTCACGCTTCGCAACCGGCTACTCGCCCGCTGCGCCACGGAGGCTGCCAAGATAATCTTTCTTTATTTCTACCTGGCGCTTTCCTAGCTAATGCTAGAGTGTGCCTTTCCTTTGAGACACCTTCACTTCACTCGATCTTGAGAATCCTCCGTAGCATACGTGAAGCCATCCCTTTTTGGGCCTTCCGCGGGATCGTACTCCTGGTACGATATGGCACAGGCATTTGCGACCGACGTACTGCTGTGGTGTCCGCAAAATGTGACCGACCACCTTTAGCGATTTTCTTAAAGTGTATCTGCCGCATCGCAGACACAACTGCCGCAGATGTACTCGCTACATATACGATCTAGTATAAGTATATAAATATAGTATTTATATATTAGTATATATAGTTTATATATATTAGTATATATATTATATAGTATTATGCCCTTGTATATAAGACCTTGAAGTCTCATCGGCATCTTTCGGTCGCAAGTAACACCTGTGACCTCCCGTCACCGAGCCCAGGTACCGCTTATATGGGGCCTGATGTCGAGGTCGATGTCACCGGACTCTTGTAGTACTGACTTTAGGTATTTTAACATGACCATATTCATGGTCAGTTCGTTGCCTATCCTATTTTTTATAATGGCATGGCAAAGTGATCTGATGTGAAGTACAGTGCAGACATTGCAAACCTCGACTGTCGGCAGAATTACGCAGTTCTGAAGTTATTGGATACACAATAGCTGACCCCCGATGAACGGGCCACTATGGCGGGTTTTTCACATCTACATCTGGTCGCTTTCTAATGATGTAAAAATATGCACCAGATTGTCACGTCACAATAATGTCAGGATAAAACCAGGTAGAGTCTTATTGTATAACGATAAAACTTTTCAGGTAAACTAAAATGTATTTGCAATATTAATAAAAATGATGAAACAAAGTGTAGTTTATGACTACAACAATTATTTTTCATTGCACAGTACATAATAAATCGATGATACTAACACGATAGTGAACCAAATACGATACACTGTTGTTGTTTTGCTATTTTAAAAATATAAATAATTAGCTGTTTTCGCTACTACGATTCTATCTGTAATTTACCAAGACATTTGAACTTCTCTGAGCAAGTAAATAAGTAGGTAAAACAGGAAATAAAACATAGAACATAAAGTTAATATCTTTTAATAAACTACCACCACTTCGGAAGTATATAACTGTGGGAAAAGAAGTGGCGGAAGAAAAACCCAACAGTATAATATAATAATAATTTTATTTCCAAAAATTACAGTACAACAATATATGCAAGGTATACATAGTATACAATGACATAATATACATGACTTTTAAATAGGGTGCACAGGATGGTTGTACAAGAGACTCATTGATTAAATAACACTCCGATTCCTAAACCGAGTCGTGCTCGTGTTATAGAAATCGGTGGATCTCCGTTAACAATTTTACCATCAATATTTGTGGACATGTTGTATATTACGTTTGTATATCAGTATGAGTTGCTTGTTACAATAGTAGTTTTGCTTTCAAATTCTAATTACTTACTTAAAATAAAAAATCTGAGTTTACTTACTTACAAGTTTTTGTTTAACATTATGCCTATCCAAATTGTAAAGTGATATCTTTCTATTGATTTTATTGTATTCTCTGGAACTTAATGCATTAAATTGTCGAAGTGCAAAGGTTGTCCTGCATCTTACTGGTCGACAAACAGGTGCTCCGCGCCTTTTTTCTCGAGTATTTCGATCATAGGAAAGACTTTTATGTCGTCGGAGTAAGGCGCGAAGAACATATAATTGCCTTACAGTAAGGACCTGGTAATCCTTATACAATTGGGAAGTAGGATAGTATCACGGTTTGCATATTATTTGCGGATATACATCACTATACATAATATATGTATATACAAAACTAATGTACTACCCAATACATAAGTCACAAATAATACTTAGCTTTAGGTAATCCTTCAACAATCACATAGGTATACAACAATTTACTATTTACCACAATTATTGTTATACAATAAAGAGCAAACTAACAGAGCTTCGCCCTGAAACACAAACTAAATCAGACCGTTCCTCCGAATGACAAGACCACTCTTTTTATCACAATTTTCCCACTCCAAGAAACTACTTGACAAATAAACCACCCTCAATTTAAGAAAATGAATGACGGTACACAATATAAAATACATCGTAATATCTACAATTTCAAGTCAGTGTCCGTATTCATAATTAATATGTTTATAAATGATTTAGACTTATAACTAGTAGATGCAAAACAGTATACTTAATTTAATCGCAACATTAAATAATCTAAAATATATTTTATGTTAACGAATAATAATGTTGTTCAGTGAATAATGTCAATATCACTATAAAACTAGATTAAAATCAAATATAAGATGTAGATTAAAAGTCATGAATACATCTTTCATTATTTGTTAAATTGCCATATTCGTAATTATGCCATATTCATAATTCAAAGTTCTGTATGGCGTTGCGTCTGTTTATGGGCATGCGAAAGAAGAAAGAAAGAAGAAAGAAAGACAATTTATTAGTCGCAGGTCACAATAAATTTACAGTAAAACAATACTAACTAAACACCATCAATAAGGTTTTGACAATTGCGCGTCGTGACTGTGACAGGTAGGTGACCACTCAGCGTGTTGCTGTGCTGTGGCGTGTACCACAACACAGCGCTGATTTTCAGTGGTCACCTTATGTGACGTACGGACGCCAGCCAGCTTACATTAAATATAAACAACAGTATAAAATAAATAAGGGACACATCCAATATATAAAGAAATAAATAAATAATACCTATACATACATATAAATTAATATACTCAGACAACCTACACGCTCATATTACAAAATGTATAATATAATATATATATATATATATATATATATATATATATATACGCTTGCCTAACAACAGTAACAATTAATATTAGAATCATAGGAGTTTGTGCCCGATATGGCGATACGCTATCACATCATGGGACGGCAATAAGCTCTACAAAACGTGGGGGCAGCACTAATTACAGTTCTTTGTTTATTTGATCTAATCCTAGATTACACTAATTGGTAACCGTTTTAAATTTAAGCCTATCCTTTTAATAAATTAATAATAGAAGTTTACGTCATCATCATAATATAAAACAAATTCGCTGTCTGCGTCTGTCTGTCTGTTTGTCCGCTTATTTCTTCTAAAGTATGCAACAGATTTAGATGCGGTTTTCACTATCATTTAGACAATTTCTTCCGAAAGATTTATATGTATATCAATGGGAGCAGGACACTAATGTAATGTATATAAGGCATCCACGCGCCGCGAACAAAAGCAATGTATAATAGTACAATAAATAAAATAAATGTTGCTACTTATTCACAGGTGTTTTTCTAATGACATTCTTATATGCCCTTCATGTTGCAACACAATTTCTAAGGCTAACCAACTACGATTAATATAATTTTACATAGTAGTTTTACGAGTGGTAGAGCCACGCTTTAGACAGTTTTGTCTATAGCATGAATGGGCCGGCTGGTCCGGATCGTTACCACTGTCTCACAGGAAACCGGCGTGAAGTAGCAGCTCGGTGCTGCGTTTCTTACGATGAGTGAGATATCCGGAGGCCCAAATCCCCCTCCCCTTCCCAATCCCTTAATTATCCCTTTCCTTTAAGGTCGGCAACGCGCCCATATTTTTTTGTATTGTGGGCGTACATGGGCGGTGGAGATCACCTACCATCAGGTGACCCACTTGCTCGTTTGCTGGCCTATGCTATCCCCTCTTCTCTTCCGAATCCCCACTTCATTCGTTTATGACCGGCAAAACATCATCATTCTTCTAGTATATTTGTTATTGTTGTATTGTTGTTGTTAGTATATTTGTAGTAGACAAATGTTTGTCTAATCCACAAATATTTGTTTCGGGTCTGGGTGTTGTGGGACCGCAAGTCCCTCGTAGTTCCTGATATCCACGATACAGGTTAACCTAGTGTGGGGTCGGGACTATGTGTGTGACTGTTGGGTGTATTTATTTATATTGAGTGTTCGGGTGATTTACGAGTGATGATGATCACTCAACGTCAGGTGACTCCGCCATAAAGGCAGAGCTTAGAGGTGGTACCGGCAGCAATCCAGGTATACCAAGATCCCCCGGAACCACTCCACTTGCGCCGAAGGAGGCCACTGCGGGGTTTTTAGTCTGTATACTGGCGTAGGAATTGGTCAGGGTCCCGATCTAGCAGTCACTCTGTGAACTAGGTCGGAAGGCTGGTCCTTAACATAACATAACCATCCCTCCTCCCCCGGGATGGGAGGGTATCCGCAAGATGGATTTCCACCGCGGCAAAAAAAAGTGTCTCAATTGCACGTCTGCCAGATATATAACCTAAGCTATAAAAATACAAGAACTATGGAGAAACGAGCTGTTCAAGTTCGTCCATGACATGAACAATTTATAGATGAATACAAATTAAGTACAAGTATTATTTGTGTAAATAGGTATTGGAACACACATGTTCAAACATACAATAAATGTTGATAATATATAATTATAATATTTATACATGTATAGATTCAGTTTTTCCATAATGTAACGTACAATACATTCTGTTATTGTTTGGAAATTTGTATTTGAAGAAAAGTAAAATAATAGGTAGTATTAATCGTGTTTTTACACGTTTAATAAAAACTGCCACGGTGGCGCAGTTGTAATGCGTACGCATTACGACTGCTGTGCTAAGGTGTCGGGTTCGATCTTCTGGTGAGGTAAAAATGGTATTGAGTTTTTCTATCACGAAATGCTTAGTATTTGCCTGGAGACTGTAACTGTGCCCGGTATGGCTATAGGCTCGCCCCTCTATCACATTATGGGATGGAAATAAGTTCAAAATGTAGATTTACTGGTTATACCTCTGCACACCCCTTCGAGGATTATAGACGTTGATGTGTATGTATGTAATTTTAACTAAAATCATTTTCTAAAATTAACACTAGAAAGTAAGAAATAACAATTTCCTTACATGTTTTCATGTAAAAAGTCTATCTGGCAAAATATGCGCAATTAAAATCTGTCGGTTGGTATCCAAAAACAAAATATAGTGGATATAAATGTACATCTACCTATAGTAATATTATTTACAATGTTTTTTTTTAAGTTTATGGCTCTGTCCTTTTGGACTTCCGCCTACATCAAATGTTTAACTATGTTTACAGAATCTCTTTTTATTGATTGAGTTTATTAGATAATGGCCAACAATGAGTCATTCATTATTTTTTTAATGCAATCAGTAGCATACACCAAAATACAAAAGGTTCGAAGTAATTCTTTATTAAATTAATCGATATACAATAATATTTAATTTCCAATTACATACAATAGTTCGTGTCGTTGACCTTCCTCAAAATAACATAATTTCGAGAAATTTCGTAGTCCATGCCAATGTATAGACTATAATTCTTTACACTCATTGTAAATTCATCATAATGTAATTAGTTAAATTTGTTTTACGTAATTCCCATGAGGTTCGACAAAATAATTTTATTATAGCCATTCTATTATGACGTCCGTCTACACTAATTATATAAAGAGGTAAAATGTGTAAGTTTGTGCGTTTGTTTCTAGGAGATAATCTCTGGATTAGTAGATCCCATTTTGAAACCTCTTTCACCAATAGGAAGCTACATTACTGAGTACTAAATTTTCCTCAGTGTTAGAGCCACGCTGTAGACAATTTGTTCTACAGCATGAATGGACCGAGCCGAAACACAGAAAACACAGAAAACCGGCGTAAAGAAGCAGCTTGCTGCTGCATTCCGTACGGCGAGTGAGATATCCGGAGGCGCAAATCCTCTTCCCCTTCCCAATCTCTTACTTAGAATCTCTCTTCCCCTTCCCTTTCCTTTAAGGTCGGCAACGCGCTCATGACGATTTTAGTATTGTGATCCATGGGCCGGTGGAGGTCACTTACCATCAGGTGACGCACTTGCTCGTTTGGCGGCCTATGCTATTAAAAAAAACTATTCATTCGTGTGGTATAAAAACAACTTTTTACTCCAGAAAAAGACTCACGGGACCAAAAGTCACAAGCAAAAGATAATTAATCGCAATTTTTTTACGTATATATTTTTAAATTTTGATACTTATTAATGTTTATCTAGCGTGGATGACATTCCGCCTTCTTTTTCTTTTTACTTGGATAGCGTTATCCCAGCCTATTGTCATGTTCCGCCTTCTTTTACCATATATTTGACGATATTTGGGGCGAGGGCGGCGTTCTGACCGAAAACCTATGCGGCATACAGCATATCGCACACAGGAAAGATTGATTGACAAAGGTTTCGGACATGAAAATCGGTCAATCCTATAAGGCCCGTTCTATACATTGGACATGCCGATAATTTCCAAATATGAAAGAAGAAAGTGAGTTGTCTTGTCTCGCCTCGCGCGGTCGGAAAGGTATATTTGTCATATTAACTTACCAGAAATGAGTCGATACTCTCGGCTAGAATTCTCGGCCAACGTGTGGACCGGGCCTCTAATTATCCTCTCTCCTCTCATTACAGCCACTGCCTCGGTAGCGTAGTTGTAATGCGTACGCGTTACGACTGAGGCTGACGCTGAGGTGTCCGGTTCGATCGCCAGGTCGGGTACAAGTGATATGGGGTCTGGAATCGTGCCCGATATGGCGACGGGCTCGACCCCTATCACATCATGAGACGGTGATAAGCTAAGCGAAATGTGGGTGTACTGGTTATCTCTGCCTACCGCTTCGGGGATTACAGGCGTGAATGCGTATGTATGTATACCAAATTTATAGAATACTTACTAGCCTTTGCTCGCGGCTCCGTCCGCGTGTATGGCCTTTTCCGGGATAAAAAGTAGCCTATGTTACTCAGTGATAATGTAGCTTTATAACGGCAAAATAATTTTTGAAATCGGTCAGTAGTTTTTAAGTTTATTCGTTACATACAAAAATACAAAAAAATCTTCTTTATAATATTATTATTAGTGTAGATGGACTCGCCTCCCTAGCATACCTTCGGAGTCATACAAACCGACATTTGATTTATTATTACAAACTTTATACACACGCAAACTAAAGATCAAATCAGTGCCGGAAATATTATTTGCTTGCCAACCTATAATGATATTCATAGCTATGCAAGTATGTGTCCACTTTTATACAGAGGGGCGAGCACGAACAACTTACGAATAAGTAATCGAATCGAGAACGCTAGCATTTGTATGAAGTTTCAAACAATTAATTGACATTTCGATACGAATACGTTCTCGCAAGTTATTCGTGCTAGCCCCTCTGATCCGTCTTAGGCCATGCAAGCCCTTAGACACCCTAGAGTTTTAACCGACGAAAAAGAGCAGGAGATTCTCAATTCTATTGCATGGTAGGTAATCTTAGAAAATGGACAAACAAGTTTCATGTGCAGGCACATTTTTATAGCAACTTTTCTAAACATAGTCATTGGGATTTGGAATTTGAGGCCCCATCAGACTGATGGAGCTGGACTTTTGGCCAGTGTCCCACGTTGAAAGCTGAAATTGATTGTACCTCTCACAATCCTTGGGGATTAGGGTGTGACAATATTTATAATTTACCTGATAACGCTTCCTTCTTTTTCTACCTACCCTTATCCCACTAGCAGTGGGGTCCGCGCAACATGTTACAAAAAGATTCGGCTTGTAGTTTTTACGTCCAGCCGCCTGACGTCAACCCGTCTGGGTTTTCTCTCCACCCAGACCAGAAACAACCGTTTGTAGATCACACAAACATTTTGTTTCGGTGAGAGAATCGAACCCGCGGCCTCCTGCTTCACAGCCGGCTATTCGCCCACTCCGCTACGGAGGCTGTCGTCTACCTGATAACAATTATAAATAAATTTATATGCAATACGTAATTACTCATTTAGTCAGAAGCTAGTTTACAATAACAAGAGGTTCTCAAGAATATAATGATACTTGATATATGTAATGTATGTATGTATGTATGTAATATAATGAAGTGCCAGAAATAGATGTATTCTTAACTTAAATAAAAACGTTACCAAATAACTAGGTACCTATAACCACGTTTTATTTTATTTTAGTTTTGTAATATGTTTTTACCAAACTGCCAAGGAAGGGTTACTGAATGTTGCTGCCATGTGTTGCTAGTTGTAAGCAGTAATGATTAATTGAAATGTTTATCCGTAATAGGCGCATGTATTGGAATTTGGCTTATATACTTATGTAAAGAATGCTTGCTGTTATACATTGTGCTATGGATACACCTTAAATAAATATACTGCTTACTTTATAGACAGAGACACAGATATAAACTGTCGTCTTCTCATATTACTCAACAGACCTCTTGGCCGTGGCAGCTGTTTTCACGTTAATTATTTTAATAGAAGGCAGCTCAAGATGTGCCGACGCCTGTGAGGTTCTAAATGCCTTTGCTTGAGCTGTTTAAATAAGAATTGCTTTTAATTGTGCATGGTCGGCGTGTATTTATTTTTTATTGTTATTTGACAAAATTCCATGCCATGAGGTGCCATGGATTGGAGTTCGGTATGGAGATAGGCTCAGGCTCACCTGAGTCGCTTCCTATCACATCGTGAAATGGAAATAAGCCTTCAGCCATACAGAGGTGACCTTACGTATGTATGTATGTCTGCCTTTTCCAGGATAAAAGTAGCCTATGTCCTAATCCAGGTGTACCTTTGTGCCAAATTTCACCAAAATCTGTACAGCTGTTAAAGCGTACTGACAAACATCCAAATTCATAAACTCACAAACATCCAAACTTTCACATTTATAATATTTGTAGGAATAGTAGGAACGAAGTAGGAAGTAAGATTAATCTAACGACTAATTTAAATTCTACATTTTTCTATCTGGTGTTAACCCGGATAGTGCCAGAATCAGCTTTAAAAAAACAATGAGGTTTCTTGTCTAAAATTAAAAAAATATTTTTTTCTAAAAAATTACGTAACCATTCCACAATATTCGCTACAAATATGCTGGCCCAATCTACAACTGAATAATAAATCGGAGGCTGACCCTTATCAAGAGAATAAATAAAACGGGTATTCTTATGCCCTAACACCTAAAGTTCACTTTATTGAGCCAGAATAAACAGAGAACCCATTTCGAGCATTGTACAGCAAAGTTATCATTTACGACGTCTGTGTAAATATTTACTCGAATATGGTTAATTCTATTTTAGAGGAAATTTAATTAACTAGCTCCGTTTGCGGTGTTTATCCCGTTGTATGGAAAGTCTCAAGCGGACAAAGAAAAACCAACTGTTTAATTGTACTCCTTAGTAAATGATGGTACCTACATACGGCTGAGAGGCTCTTTGACAAAAATAAATACGTGTTTATTCAGAATTTAACTCCTATGGGGAGAAAGGGGATGGTAACGTTTTTATTAGCATAAATGACTAAACGAGCAGGTCTCTCGCCTGATGGTAAGCCCCACGCCTGCCCATAAACAGAAGCAAGACCACGCATACCAAACATATAAAATAGTGGTTGACATTGGACTGGCGCTCGTCATCCCGAGACATAGGATGTTAAGTCTCATAACGTCCAGTAATTTCACTGGCTGCAGCTGACTGGTTTCAGTTTGTACGTATAATAAGTTTCTGGTTAGATTTTTACTGAATTTTATTTATAATTTATATTGAAATACGAGTTTCTCTGAAGGATATGTATTACTTTATATGTAATAAATGTTTCGCTCGAGCGAAGCCGCCATCAAAAGCTAAGTTTTAATAGGCCTTTATGCCAAACAAAGAACTTAAAATTTTACAAGGTAATTGTCTCTTTAAGGAGCAAAGAAAATGGCTATTAAAGCTCGCTCAGTTGAATGCACTCTTCTATCAAGCTAGCACAGTGTAATAACCGTAAGCGTGGCCAGACTGTAATAATAATAAATAATAAATACACCCAACAGTCACACACATAGCCCTGACCCCACACTAAGTTAATCTGTATCGTGGGTATCAGGAACTATAAGGGACGTGCCCAACACCCAGAACTGAAACAATTTTTTGTAGTTCACAACAAAATTTGCCTCGGTACGGGAATTGAACCCACGGCATCTCGCTTCGCAGCCGGCTACTCGCCGACTACGCCACGGAGACTATCTTTCTACTCACAATTAAAATCAATTAGCTGGAAACGTGATAGCCCTGATCGATTTGCAGATATTCGAGGCGGCTTAGGCCGATGTTTGCAGATGAACACGTTAACACCGTGAGAGCTCGGTTGCCCCTTTGCACCTTTGTCCGGTGCGACCAAAAATAAACGCAATAGCTTGGTAGCTCAAGTTTGCTGACTTAAATCTGTTCGTCGAATTAATTAGGATTTATCCAAGGGCATTAAAACATTATCCGAATTTTACATTTAAAGATTTTCCGGAAAATGATTGTCGAGGTAAAAGAAAATATTGATTTACTTCCTTATTCAATTTCGGTACACATTTCTCCAAGTTTTTGTGTTGCAATTTGCAGTCAGCGCCCTGCGTCCCGCCACAAATCAAGTGCGAGTACGCCCATAGATACGTTTTTTCTTATTTTTGAATTATTTGTTATGATATCCGTCAGAGTGTCTTTCGAGAAACTATCCCGTCCACACACCCGGTACTGCAACTCCTGTAAGCATATTGACAATGGCACGCATTGTTTGACATCGAGTAATGAAGCTTGAGTCTCTGGAAATGCGAAGCTGTCTTTATTCAGCAACGAAATTAATCAAATTGAAAGATAGGGAGGAGTAACAAATAAACGTTTATCTACTTATCTCCATAGAAAAGCGGGAGACAAAATAGTGAATTATGGAGGTATTGACCTCAAGTTTATGGACATACAACTGGAGAGGCCAAATGTAAAGCGTCATGGATTCGTTTATTTGTACCGCCAAGCAGCAGTGCTGTGTTTCAATTTGAATGACATTGAAGCCAGTGAAATTACTGGGACATTATGAGACTTGTGTGTGTATTAATTGTTAATGGACACTTGCTTTAACGGTGAAGGAACATCGTGAGGAAACCTACATACTTAAGAAGTTCTCCATAAGAATTTCGAAGGTATGTGAAGTCTGCCAACCCGCATTAGGCCAGCGTGGTGGACTAAGGCCTAACTCCCTTTCATTCAGTAGAGTAGCCGTGCTCAGTAGTGGGACGTATATAATACAGAGCTAGTAAAAAAGCACGCTATGTCTCGGGGTGACGATAATTCAAGTTTCTGTGTGTTATTGTGTCTGTTTATGGGCAGGCATGCCGTATGACAAGCCACCTGCTCGTTTCGTTATTCAAGTTAATAAAAAAACCACGGAATAATGCCTGTGAAAATTGAGTATCTATTTCAGTTAAAAAGATAAAGCCCTAGGCTGCACCTAGAAACTAGTAATAGGGTTCCGTGGCCACCCTTTATGTACGGAACACTAAAAAGACTGCCACTTATTTTTCTTTATAAGCCTTAATTTTGATGAGTAATGTATTTTAGTTTTAATTTTTATAATCATTAATACCGGAAGAGAAAACTTCGGACTCGGAGATTTGACATAGTTAAAGTTTATATGGATGAAGAGTGCAGAAAGCTATTTATATATAATATCAGTAACCATTATATATAATAATAATAAATAATAATACCAGCCCTGTATTATATACGTCCCACTGCTGGGCACGGGCCTCCTCTACTGAATGAGAGGGGTTAGGGGCCTTAGTCTACCACACTGGCCTATTGTGGGTCGGCAGACTTCACATACCTTTGAAATTCTTATGAAGAACTTCTCAGGTATGCAGGTTTCCTCACGATGTTTTTACCTTCGAAATTCTTATGAAGAACTTCTCAGGTATGCAGGTTTCCTCACGATGTTTTTCCGTCACCGTTAAAGCAAGTGATAATTAACAATTAATATACACATCACTTAGAAAAGTCAGAGGTGTATGCACTTGGGGCTGGTTTCGAACCTGCGAGTTTCGTCTCGACAGTCCATACCACTCCCCGCTGAGCTATCACTGCTATAGTAACCATTATACATTAAATTAAATTAAACATTCACTAATTACACTTATACAGCCAATGGTCTTAGCCAATGGTAAACACCTTTGTAAATACATAATCTGTCACGCTCGCAGCTGACGTAATAGAAAAAAAACCAAAAGATATCACTACGGGATCACTAGTAAAACTCCTTTTTTTAAAGAATAGGCCGGCAAATGAGCCAGTGGGTCACCTGATAGTAAGTGATCTTTACCGCCCATGTACGCCCATAACACCAAAAGAATCATGGACGCGTTGCCGACCTTAAAAGAAATGAATAACTAAGGGATTGGGAAGGGGAGGGTATTTGTGCCGCCTGATAACTCACTCACGGTACTAAACATAGCAGCAAGCTGCTACTTTACGCCAGTTTTTTGTGAAATAGTGGTAACAACCCGGACAAGCCGGCCCATTCAAGCTGTAGAAAAACTGTCTACAGTGTGCCTCTACCACTCAAGAATTTCCTGAAATATTATCGCACTATTTGAATCAATTTGTATCTATATTCCGCCCTTGTTTATACCTCTGAAATGAAATGAAATGAAATAGTTTTATTCATCATGTAGGCAATTAAAATAGCGCTTATGACAAGTTAGTACAAAATAAAGAAACTTATGTAAGTACAGAAATCATATCAGCTAATATATACATAACATACATAGCATCGTCAAAATACACTGGGCAACTATAAAGTTTACAATATTTTTATATTAGTCCAGGATTGTTAAGTATATTATGTTATTATCTATATACCCATCTATCTAAAAGGAGAAATAATCCTTCGGGCACGTCTAGAAAGCACTTTAAATAATCAATATAAGAGCAGTAGCAAATAATACCTGAACCGAACAGTTTACAGGTTATTGGCCTTTGAAGTTTAAGTGTGGATTGCACACGTCGGTTAAAGTATATTAACTATCAATGAGTCATTATTCCATTATTCAAAAGATGCCTCATTTATTAATCAACTTCAAAAAAAGAGGAGGTTATCAATTTGGCGGGTTTTTTTTTTAATGTATATCTTCGCCAACTGTAGACCAATTTAGTTGGATAAAAAATATTCGGTAGAGTTTAGTTTATATAAATTTGGTTAACATCTGATGACGGAGAACGGAGTAAAAAATTAAACACCTCAACGGGCAACAGTACACTTGTCGCAATTGTGTTATTGTATTGGAGTTTACATGCTATTGCTGTAACTACCACAAAAAATTTAAAAATTAAATTTTTTGTGGTATTAAAATTAACAAAACTTAGAAACCGTCTTCAAAATAAAAACACTGTCAAGTCAAAAATAACAATTTCTATAGGTCTCTTTAGAGTCGGTGTCTGCTTAAAATATTTTTTTTACTGTACTATCTAATGGCGACTTGCACGACGATCCTAAATCGAGATTTATCACTAAACTTATTGACATAACTCAAATTTTCATTCAATTCGACTTTTCTTAAATTTATCGCGCCCGTGACTCTTCTGTTATTGAGGGCGTAAGTACATGGGTGGTGGAGACCTCTAACTATCAGGTGACCCACCTGCGTGTTTACCGACCTATGCTATTAAAAAGACTTAGAAATTGTGATGTCCTAGGTTAAAATCTCAAGTCAGGCAATCATAATTTTGGTTTGAATTTTTTATACGTAATATCATACATGAGTTGCATTAGATTGGAATTTATGCCTGGTTTGGCGATAGGCTCGCCGTTTTTCACATCGAGCGTTCGAGGTAGGCAGAGGTGCAACAGTAATTGCACCTCTGCCTATCATGGGTATGTTGACTCTATACTGCGGTATGGAGTTATTTTCTGGGGAAACTCGTGTGAAAAAGAATCCATCTTTAAAGCACAAAAAAGATGCATTAGGTCCATATGCGGACTTAAAACAACTGACACCTGTAAGCCACACTTCGTGTCACTTAAAATATTAACTCTTCCTTGTCTTTACATTTATGAGACTGCACTGTTTATAAAAAATAACAGTGACATCTACAAACAAAGAGCATTTGAGCAACGTCATGCAAGTATAAGACGAAACTATCTTTATGACTTATCCATCAGAACCTCAAAAACCGCCTGCATAAAAGTATACTATGCATGGCTCCAAAAATATTTAATAAGTTACCATTTGAGATGAAGGATTTAAATGTGATACAATTTAAAAGGAAATTATTTAATTTATTATTAAACAAGTGTTATTATACGATTGAGGAATTCCTTCTTGACAACTTTTAGATTACAAGTATAGGTTTAGATTTATTAGAGGATATATTTAGAAAAAAAAAATATTGTATATAATAAATAATAAAATAATGTACCAGTAAATTGATTAATTATAATGTGCTGTCGACAATTTGAAAATGTGTAAACCCAATTTTATTTTTAGATTTTTTGAGGAGCTTATCACTTATTTAAGATCTATTGTATTCATCACCAAAAATCACACAAATAAATATTGATTTGATTTGATTTGATTTGATTTGATCGTAATAATAATTTCATGAAAACCTCTCAGGAATACTAGAACTGAAATCGAAAATGGATTGATTTTTTTTAGAATTCTCGTCAGTTTGTTATATACAATTTAATTTTGTTCACACAATTGTAATGTATACGTGCTTATCATTGCTTATATCATAATATAAACAGTAAAAACTATTAATTTAAGACACAATAAGGAGCTAAAATGAATAATTAATGTTATGCAATCTTAAAGATAACGATTAAGATAAAAATAAGATAAGATTTTTAAGTGGTAGAGCCACACTGCAGATAGTTTTGTCTACAGTATAAATAGATTTACGTTGCTTTTGTTTATGGGTAGGCGTGGTGCTTACCATCAGACTAGCGACCTGCTCGTCTCGCCATTCAAGCTATAAAAAAACTATTTTTGGTTTGGCGGGAAATTCGCGCATTCAAATATTTTATGCCTCAATACAGAGAAGCCCCAAGTCTCACAATACATGCAATTTCCAGTTATTAGAATTCTGCAATTTCTTTTAATTTCGCTCCATTTTAGTTGAACATTGCCTCGCCTGCCATGTTGTCGCCGCTCACTCGCTGCTAGCGACGGACGGCAAATCAGTCAGTGTCGGTGAGTTGACAAAATCAGTGACTATAAGTATTGTATTCGTTCTCGTATTAACTGACACTGCGATTGAATTTTAACCGAACTAAAATTAGATTTTGATTTTACTAAAAAAATATTCTGCTCCTCTTTAAGTTCAGTGCGGTGTCAATATGATATCATCTCGATCTCATTACAATCTCAATTCAGTCATAATTTTGAGATTTATGGACATGTGATGTTTTAAATTGTTAGCACAATACCGTTTTCACTTCAATCACCCTTTATTCTATTTTTGATCTCGTTACGATCTATGTTCAAATTTGACGTTGATTATTGGTAAATAATAATAGAGAATAATAGAGAATAAATACCATTTGCAACTTTCTTGATACTAAGACTAGATCGGAATGATATTTTTAACATTTATAATTACGACTGGCCTTCAGACTGCAATCGGCGTTGTTCGTTAATGTTCGTGTTATAGTCACAGTGTTGTCATTGGTATCCGATGTTCAACCTTTCGCCAACGGATACCGGCATCACATTCCTCCGTCGACGTCCCAAACATGTTTTGGCAGATCCCAACGACTCCATCACAGTAGCTATCGAAGCAGCACTTTCCTTGCCCAACCCGAATCGCAATAATA
This sequence comes from Mimas tiliae, assembly GCA_905332985.1. NCBI lineage: Eukaryota > Metazoa > Arthropoda > Insecta > Lepidoptera > Sphingidae > Mimas > Mimas tiliae. The sequence continues at coordinate 5,842,178 of HG995238.1, forward strand.
ATACGCGACCCCGACATAGGACACGCCTGCGAGGCCAAAGAGCTCCCACAACTGACCGTCGGCACAATGATGTGCAGAGGCGGCCCTAAACTATACTCCCCAACGTTGCTCAAGCTGAGGTCTGAGCCTTCTAAAAGGCGCCTCTGTGCTTAATCGCTACTAAATACACTATACATATTTCTGGCTAGAGCGTCATAAGCCCCGGCTTTATTGTCAGGTGAAGCTGTAAAAGCAATATAGCCTAACAGCACAAATCCATTCTAAAAAAAAACCGGCATCGCATACTGACGCATATTGCCATCGGTTGTCAACAACATTATTTAGAAACGACCATCACTAGCTTAAAGATTAGCTTCTTCGATGATTGATGCTCAAGGTGCACGATGCCTATACCGAATAATACATCAAAATCCCATTTTCTACAATCCTCACGGGTTATGTGAGAAAGCGTACAATGCCCCACGACAATAGAATAAAATGATGTCTTTCCATTTATCGATTCACCGCGGCACACCCGAATGTAGTAATTGACTTCAGTTTACCTTCTGTAATTAGGTTACGGAAGTGACCGACAAAATAATAAACGCGTATCGATCCAGAGGTACGCTTAAATTTTTTATACGACACGTTCACAGTAGGTACCTAGTTGGTAGCACGCGAGGAGTCCGGCCAGCCGCAGCTGTTCCGCTATAGGTCTAAGCTGGCCTTCACATTGGTAGTTACTGGACCTTCGAAGGCCTTAAGTAAGTTTAGATTAGGTTTGCATATACCCAAAGGCTTACTTTGTTACTCTGTTATCGCCTCAATAGTCTTGTGGAAGGGTCCTAAGCCTGGAACTGTGAGGACCTGGGTTCAATACCCAGGTTGGGTATTTTGTGTTTGAGTTTACGAAAAATTACACATGTATAGATTGGAATTTGTGCGCTGTAGTTTTTTTTTGTGCCGTTGATAGGCAGTCGAGCGGGCGGCTCACCTAATGGTAAGTGGTTACCGCCGCCCATGGACCTCAGCACAGCCAGGCCGCTGCCTACCGTAAATGACAAAAGGCTCGCCCTGTATCTCATGAGAAGGCAATAAACTCGGCAGAACGTGGATGTAGCACTGGTTGTACCTCTGCCTACCCCTTCAGGGATAAAGGTGCGAGCGTATGCTTACTCTGTTAGCAAATGAGCCTTTATACCTTTTCATCAAACCAAAGATCAAAGATTTACCAAAATAATAAAAAAAATACGAGCTAACACATTCATAAGTAGTACTCAAGAATGTTCACTAAATAGCTAATTTTAATAGCTTGGTATTAATTGGTCTATTTAACGTGATTTAAAGGATCTGATAACTAAAATAGATTCAGTGAGGTTTAGAAAAACCAAAAACCTCTTCCCATTATGTAAAGGAAAGCTTAACTCAAGGATGTAACGTGTGTGGGTAGATTATACAACGTTATAGAAACGTGTGGTCAAAATTAAGCAACGTGTAGTGTACGATATTAGTATTTCATCCCCCTTCGTACCAAATCTGATTGTTTTGCTAGGACATAAATAAAACATTTTCTTTTTTATCGAATGAGTAACGTATTGACAGTCGACTTGCAACTTTGGGCAACACTTAATACATAGATGAACATTTGTCTCAGTATGAATAATAATAATGTCTTGACACTTCACTTAATTTATAGGGATTTGATCGAACTTATCGGTCGTAATAAATGAGAAATTAAAATTATCGTGAAATTTTAGGATGTCACACTCATAGTCAAGTGTAATATGTAACTACTTTTAAAATGAAATATGACTACACCTTTCTGTAACACTGTGTAATTGGTTAGCATGAAAATAACATTAACTGGTACGTTATTTTCTTTTAAATTGCGTCATCTGGTAACCTTATGCCCATCAAATACTCAATTTCCTTTTTATCAACTCCGTGAAACCGACAGAAGTCAAAATAAATATTGTATTCATTTAATTTCTTAAAAGACAGACAAGTGAACTCGCGATCCAAGAACGAAAATTTTGCCAGACAATATGGCCGAAACTTTTTCGAGTGGACAAATTAGATAACTACGAAATACTTTTACAGAAACCATTCGTCCTACTCATGATGACAATGGGTATTATAACAATGAACTGGTTTTTTATTAGCTTAAATGACGAAACGAGCAGGTCGCTCGCCTAATCGTAAGCGCTACGCCTGCTAGTAAATAGAAGCAACGGCACAAAACTTTGAATTACAAAACACTGCATCGCACTGGACTGCGTTCGTCATCCTGAGACATAAGTTTTTCCAGTAATTTCACTGGCTTCAATATTCATCAAACCGACATTCAACAGTGCTTACACAGTGCTTCTTGGTGGCAGAAATATACAAAGCGGTAGTACCAACTCAGACTCATCTACCACCTAGTATTTATTGTACTTACGCAAATAGAAAAATGTTTATATCTCTTAGGGCCACAGCACACACAATACTTTCAGCCGCGACACACTGATAGCTGCCGCGTCCGAAAGCTACGAGTACAATCCGCACACATTCGGATGCCAGTCGCAGAAATTTTGTGAGGCTTGGGCATCTGGAACCGGCTCAGTATTGTAAAGAAAGATCTATAGGCATATAAATAAAATAAATACACCCAACAGTCACACATAGCCCTGACCCCACACTAGGTAAACCTGTATCGTGGGTATCAGGAACTACGAGGGACTTGCGGTCCCACAACACCCAGACCCGAAACAAATTTTTGTGGATCACACAAACATTTGTCTCAGTGCGGGAATCGAACCCACGGCCTCTCGCTTCGCAGCCGGCTACTCGCCCGTTGCGCCACGGAAGCTGTCAAATATGAACAACTACTCCCGCTCTTTTCTTCACTTCACCTCTTCGCCCGTATTAACTAAGATCAATAGTCACTAAAACGCGCGTCACCTCGATCAAATGCAGCAAATCACCAAAATGCGATACAGCATCAAGGCAGTCGTAAAATCGATAGCCGATGCCTACGACCGTGAAAAAAGTATCGTAAAAGCTATGGTCCTTAATAATAAGTACATAAGATTGGCCTGTATCTCTGACGGTATAGACAAAGATGCTAAACAAGCACGGTTCGCCAGACATATTTCCATCCCATGATGTGATAGGTGGCGAGCTTATCAGGCACAAATTCCAATCCCGGGTAACTCATGTGTGAGTTTTGATTCCTAGCATAAATTGTGTTTGCCCCACCCAGGTGGAGAATGTGTTACTGGGCAATTTGAACCTAGGAACTCACAGTTTCTCAGCCTAGGCACACTGCCACTAGACCAATAGATATACATCTCATAATGTTTTATATTATCATGTCGGCAAGAACTCATATCACGCACTAAGATTCTCAGTACACGTTTTTATATTGTAGTAAAGTTTGGTTTACGACAACGCGTCTGACTCTAGCCCGCTTATTGTCCTAGTTGTACAAATGATTACAACTAAACAGGGATGTTTGTGCAGAAGTTAGATTTGTTGTTGTTTTTTAACCGACTTCAAAAAGGGAGGAGATGGTCAATTCGGCGCGTTTGTCTTGCTTTTTTTATGTATATTATGTATGTAACTTTGGGCCGATTTTGTTAGAAAAATTTCTTTCGATAGAGTTTACTTGCTATGTGATCCCATATAAATTTGGTTAGGATCTGATGACGGAGTACTAACGAAAATCAGCCACTAAGAGCATGGGAAGGCCGATGTCTAGGAAGATAGGTAATGCTAAAGAGAGTGCACATAGACGACTGACGATAGACTTATCGTTAGACATCGGTCGTGTGCAAGAGCCCTAATATACGTTGAGTATAATGGAGCTTTCAGCCAGCTTGTTATTAGTCAATAACGAAGTTTATCACCTCTGGATCGAGCACTATGCCTGACCTAAATGAGTAAAGGAACTCACATCCTTTCAGTTAAGTCGGGGCTTAGTGAGCGAAAGTAAAATGATCCTATATCCATACACAGAATGTTTCTTTATTAGAGAAAAACTTCTGAGTGGATTATAATAAAGTTTAATTTTGTATTCAGGTTTTGATAGTATGTCAACAGTAAATTTTATGAAAAGAACAGGTAGAATTATAAAATGGTAAACAACATTATAAGTTACACCTCTGCCTACTCCTTCGGGGATTACAGGCGTGAGTGCGAATGTATGTTATTTACTTAAATGCTTGGATAAGACTTACGTAGGTAAGTGAACTTCTAAATGTGGACGTAATTTAATACCACCTTAGATTACAATTTGCTTATTATATTAACATTTATAGTAAACTACTTGTACTCGTAATGCTGTTTACATTTTATAATTCAACCTGTTCTTTTCATAAAATTTACTGTTGACATCAAAACCTGAATACAAAATTAAACTTTATGATAATCCATTCAGACCAGTACACCCACATTTCGCCGACAGTATCTCCGTCCCATGATGTGATAGGGGGCGAGCCTATCGCCATACCGGGCAAAATTCCAGACTCCGGGCTGATACTAAGCATTTCATAATAGAAAAACACAATATCACTTTTACCCGACCCGGGGATCGAACCCGAGACCTCAGCGTCAGCCTCAGTCGTAACGCGTACACATTACATCTGCGCCACCGAGGCAGTAAGTAAATAAATATAAATAATAATAATAAAGTAAAATTAAACTTGTAAAATAATAATGTAACAGAACAGGTTGTTGCAATGATAGGGGTAATATTTTCAAATCTATGTTTTTTTTATAGCATAGGCCGGTAAACAAGCTAGTGGGTCACTTGATGACAATTGATCTCCATCGCCCATGTACGCCCAACATACCAGAAGGAAAAGGATAACTATGGAATTGGGAGGGAGAGGGGGATTTGGGTTTCTGGATATCTCACTCACCATACGTTACGCAGCAGAAGTCGGTTTTCTGTGAGACAGTGGTAAGTGGTGGTAGACCCGGTCGAGCCAGCCCATTCATGCTTTATACAAAACTGTCTACAGCGTGGATTTCACTCATGTTATTTAAAAAATAAGTATTTATTGCTACTTTTGTATAAAGGGCCATTTAAAATTAAGGGGGTTCTCCGCGATAATAACATTGAACTGGTGGGAGAGATTGTGACGTATTTTACGATTTAAGTACCATCCGTATCTTCAGACATATACAGACACGTATCAGTAGAGATAAAATATTCTCGCCGAAAATTGCCGCCGCATGCGGACCAATATATGTGCGCTGGATGTGAATACGTTTATAATTAATGTGTGAAATAATATTAAATAATGTTACAGCCACCGGATATCTGTCGAGTTTGGTGCTGATTCTTATCAGTGGTTAGCGACTTTACGAACCGGTACTTTTGAATAATTATAAGTCTGTAAAAGGCTTCATAAAAAAAACTGACTTGATGCAATTCAATTCTATATCGAATTATTAGTGGCCAATTCAGTGTCAAAGTCTTCAGGCCGTCTGAAAGCCTCCTTGGCTTAACGGCTGGTATCAGTTGATAACAGCCGGTACCGACTTATTACGTGACCTCTGAAGCACGAAGACGCTCACTGAAATACCACAAGGCGAGTCGCGTTCCAGGGTCAGCCAGTGAGTATGCAGTAACTTCAAGCCAGTATAATTTCGTCGATCCTCGAGTGACATGTCTCTTGTATTTACATTATAGTTGTACTCCACAAATCTTACCATCAGTGTAGTCACTTTATCGCACCAAGAAAATAAATATAATGATTTCATATTAATGAAGAGGGAGAGGTATGGAATGCCGAGACGCAAGTTGCAGGTTCGAAATCAGCCCCAAAGACATGCAGCATATTTTTTAAATATAAACCCAAAAATATCCTGTACTACAGTTTTTTTTCATAGCATAGGCCGGCAAATGAGCAAGTGGGTCACCTGATGGTAAGTGATCTCCACTTTCCATGTACGCCCACAATACCAGAAGAGTCATGGGTGCGTTGCCGACTTTAAAGGAAAGGGCTAGTGAAGGGATTAGGAAGGATAGGGGACTTGGGATTGTGAGTTTTAGTCGCGACTAACGGATACAAAAATCATTACGTCTCCGCTTGGAAATTTTAAGTCCATACCCAAAAAAATTGCAAGTGGTAGTAATTTATCTCTCGCCTGGTGTGCAAATGGGAAATTATGAGTTTGTGAACAAAATAAAGTATCAATCGATAGTCCTTATCCCAGCGGCGGCGAAATTAATTCCAAAACTTTTGACTTCTGTACGACTCGTGTTGCAAAGGTTAGTTCATAGCTACAGGTATTTTTAACGCCCGACAGAATAGAGGAGTCTTATTTATTTATTTTTAATTATATATACTTCATTTTATATCAAAAATATTTTGTATACAACAATAGTTCAACGAAAGAAACTTAAAACTAAAAGGTATCCGCGGTCTTATCTATATCTGTGATCTCTTCCTGACAGCCTTTAGTTATAAGTTTGGGTGTTATAAATTTGACTCCTTTATTAAATTGTGTGTATTATCGTGGCGCTTACTCCTACTAACAATATAAATGTGAAATGTTCGTTGTTTATTGGTTTGTGAATTTGGATGTTTGTCAGTCACACATAAACAGCTGTACGGATTTACATGGAACTAGGCACTTCAGGTAGACCATGACCTGGATTAGGACATAAGCTACTTTTCATCCCGGAAAAGAGAGTCCACGCGGGCGAAGCGAACATAAATTGGTTTATAATATAGATGCTTTTGTTAAAGACTACTAGCTCAGTTTCATCCAAAACCCTTAAGGCGTAATTGACTAACAAACATCCAAATTCAGAAGCTCACAAACATCCAAACCTTCACATTTATACTAGTATAAATGGATTGATCTACCTAGGTGGATTCACGCCTAAAATCGCAAATAAAATGTACCATGCAAAAATAAAGTTGGTTATCAAATTGCACGCGCTCCGCTAGCTACCTAAACGCTTGCTATCCGAATCCGTATTTGAACAAGGCGAGATTCCTGAATTTCCCGCGCGTCGAATATGACCGCGTGCAGATTGCGGTGCACGCTGTTTGTGACTGGAAATATGAAATATTTAAGTACCTTTTAAATATAACTAGTTACTAAGGTTGCCTTGTACAATGTCAAATTTATACAATCTGAAGTTTCGTAAACATGCTATATATTTAACGTGAAATCAAATCTCATACAACAATTTGAAAATGGAACACCGAACACCGTCGGATTCGAATTCGTCGTCGCATGACGCGAGCATATTATTATGGCGTGCCATATCGGGTGATATGAACGGAAGTTAACAAGAGAAACCCTCAACAAATTGCCTGCGAATTTGAAGAACGCTCCAGCTTACGGATGAGTTGAGATTTTCTTCGAATAATGTAATGTCAAGTGGAAAATAGATCTTCGTCAGCGAGGATTCCTTAGATTTACCAGAACCTAAAATCACTCCAGAAGACTGGACATATAATTAGTTATAAAGCTTAAAGAGTGTAATTAAAAAATTTGCGGTAAACGGTTGAATAAGGTACATTTCATACATACATACGCACTCACGCCTGTAATCCCCGAAAGGGTAGGCAGAGGTACACCTCTGATGTACCTGGTTACAACCAGTACACCCACATTTTGCCGAGCGTATCTCCGTCCCATGATGTGATAGGGGGCGAGCCTAACGCCATACCGGGCACAAATTCCAGACTCCGGTCTGATACTGAACTCTTCGTAATAGAAAAACCCAATATCACTTTTCCCCGACCCATGGATCGAACCCGAGACCTCAGCGTCAGGAGAAGTGAGTTTGTATGGAACAAAAATAATAAATAGACATTTCGACTCGACACTTCATAGGAGCTTAACTAAAAACAAATAAGCAACTACGTATTGCGATTTCATTCCCTTAGTAGTGAAATGCTTTAAAAAGGCGGGGTTGTTCCAGATAAAGACTATCACGCGAGCGGAGCTGCGAGTAAAAAATAGTTATATATGAATAAGTTGTCAAAGTGAAGTTGTCAAAGTTTCGGCATTTCAAGTCTAGTGGCTTCTTTTAGTTGTTGATGAATCAGTCAAGTTAAGACTCAAGTCTCAGGACATGACATTTCTATTTATAGATAGATTCAGTCTTGGCAAAGTGACAATAACATACAGATACATAGGTATATAACTTATTTGTCATGTCACAGATGTCCAATTAATCCACGGCACAAATCATGAAACCGCGGCACGAACCCGTGACGGGCGTACGTAAATATACGTAATACATCCTCGTACAACAGAGATACAATCCACTCAGCAATTAACGCTCAAACAAATGCCTATTGCATAATTAAGCTAAAGAATCTCAAACATTTCTATTGAGAGAGCTGATTGAGGCCGCACTCAGACAAAAGCGATCTAGCCAATCAGAAAGACAATGGATTAATCTAGAACTTCTGGGTTCTACCTGCGTATTGACTTCCGCTCGAGCGTGAAAATAATTTTATCTACAGCTATTATAAAAACAATGCAAACGTTGAACTGTTGTTGATTTTTCCCTAATACTTAACAGTGAAAATTTAAACAGGGCAGAGATGTATGATTGAAGTTCATATTTTATTCCCACTTTTTTTGTACTTTTCTACTATACTCCGTGGCGCAATTGGCAAGTAGCTAGCTGTGAAGCGAGAGACCTTACCAAGACCAATCTTGTGTTATCCGCAAATATTTGTTTCGGGTTTAGGTCTTGTGAGACCAAAAGTCACTCGTTGTTCCTGACACCCACGATACAAGATAATAAATCGTATCTTGCCTGTTCAGTTGGGTCGTTTGACACTCATGTTATCTTCTATATTTTATTACGTGAATAGAAAACTTTGAACCCCTTTTTAAGTAATATGCGCGCACAGAGGAGTCTGCGATTTGACCTAAGTAATTAAAGTTTACATGGAGGAGAAATGCAGAAATATATAATATATCACATTTATAAAATTTATATATAATGTCATACATTATCATTTAGCACATTAAATGGATTCTATTCTAATTTTAGATTATGTCTGTCGATTTTTTATAATTTCGCCAATGTCGAGTATTTAAATAACAATACTGAGGTATTGTTATTGTTATTTTGAGAAATACAGATCAAAACGTGGACATCTTTAAAACAAGAACCCATTAAACGTTGACTGAGAATACAGCCATTAAATTAATTAAAATAAAACATTAATTGTTTACGTTTATACCTACTGACAATGGCTGAATGATTAATCTCTCAACAGACGTTTTAGAACATAAATTTATGATTATAGAGTATAAATTACTACCAATTCGAGACAATTAGTCTTCTTCTATATATTAATACGTGAAGAGACTACTTCGCACCCCTTTTTAATCATAGGTATTGCGCGCACGGAGGATTATGAGATTTGGCATAATTGAAGTTTATATGGAGGAGGAGTGCAGAATGCTATTTATATATAATATAATAGATTTAATTATATATTATATTGAATTAAATGAACCATTCACTGTTTACGCTCATAATGACAGTGCCAAACCGGTTTCTGAAAGGCTAATCAAATAAACTACATCTAACAGAACTTTAATTTTGACACTGTAAAATAAATTTTAGTTACTGAAACTGAAATTTAGTGAAAAAATTATGATATCTGATGTTTCTCTACCAGCGGTAGACATACGATTTTTTCATATTAATTAGAAATGTGTGTTAAATGAAAAGCGTTGACCACGCTTCTAGCAACTCAATTTTGATTTGACATGAGAATTGACGTTGATTAGTTAATTTTCCATTGATTAGCCTTTCCGAAATCGGGCGTTAATCGGTCACGCTAACAGTAGGCCAATTCTCGTAATTTTAAATGTTCAAAATATCATTCCGATCTAGTCTCAGCGTCAAGAAAGTTGCAAATGGCATTCTCTTAAACCAATAATCAACTTCAAATGTGAACATAGATCGTAATGAGATTGAATGTAGAATAAAAGTTGACTGAAGCCAAAACGGTATAATGCTACTGCTAATGCTAGACCCAAATTCCCCTCCCCTTCCCAATCCCTTACTTATCCCTTTCATTTAAGGTTGGCAACGCGCCCATGATTATTTTAGTATTGTGGGCGTACATGGGCGGTGGAGATCACTTACCATCAGGTGATCCACTTACTCATTTGCCAGCCTATACTTAAAAAAAAACTGAAATCGACCGAATATCTTGAACTAGCTCTGTTTTTCACAACGTGCCATATCAGGCGCCGGGTGCTGTACTCACATATAAGTCATCATCTTTATTCCACCCTCAAGCTGTCTCTCTCCGCTTTTTAATATTTTATCATTCACCATTTTGAATGTAAATACCGTCAAGACGTGTTTACTCTTAAGAGAAACTCCATTAATCAAAACCTCATGGGAAGTATTTCCGGTGAAGGCGGCGCTAGTTGATATTTCCTGTAATAATATAGGGCTGGCACCGCAAAAATGAAGTTGATATAAAACCTTATTTACAAACCGGTTAGTAACTTCGATGAGCAAGGCATTGGATTTTTTATAAGTCTCAATAGCCTACAATAGTCGCTCGTCGGATAGTAAGCGCCACGCCTGACCAGAACTCAGAATTAGGCAGTAGGTAATTAATTTTAAATATTCAAGTCTCGAGAAAATCAGAACTAAATCGTCTATTTTGTGCGCTGTCACACTTCTGATGTCTAATAGCGTCTGCGAAGCTAGACATCTGTGGGCAGGTTGAACAACAAGTTGAGTAGGTAATAAACTGGTGGGTGTTAATAGTTTCTATTCGTGTTTACTGACTCTACAACCTATTACAGCAAAGTAAAGTATACTGTACGTTATAAGTATTTCACTCCCCGTAGAATCAAATCCAATTGAATTGGGACATAAATAAAGCATTTAATTTTTTATCGAACGAATAACATGTCGATATTCGACTTGCAACCTCGGGCAACACTAAATGATAAAAAACTGAGCTTTTGTATCACTCCAGCATATTGTTATTCTCGGTCGCGAACTTCACTTAATTTATCGTAATAAAGAATGAATAAAGCGTGGAGTATAAATAATATGGAGTATAAATAATCTAAATCTAGACATCTTAAAGTAATTTTAGGATGTCTAGATTTAGATAAGATATATTTGGTAATAAACATTCACTGTTAGATAGATGTAACGACCCTTAAATATGACCACACCTTTCTGTAACACGTTGTATAAAAAATAAAATAGAGTGGAATTTTTATAACAATAATTTGTGTTGATATAGAATATCGTGACAACCCTCAAGAGAGTTCTAAGTAATGTACCCTAAAAAGCATTTGTGGATTAATTTATCGGAAGATTGTGTGAACAGAGCTTATGAACACACAGCCGTCGCCGTCATTATACAAAGTAACTGTAATTTAAGTTCCGTTAAGAATTTCGTGAATGCATCAAATATGTACTTATACTATGGTACGAGCATATTATGATGCGTTTACAACGTTATATATTTTTGTAACTTCAGAAAAAACGGCTTTAAATAAAATATAAAAATTATATTTATAAAATATTAATATTAACAGGCTATCAGCCCTGTATTATATAATGTCTAACAGCTGGGTTCGGGTCTCCTCTACTAATGAGGGGATTAGACCGCGCTGGCCTAATGCGAATAAGTAGAATATGTCGTCGAAATTCTTGTGAAAAGCTCTGACACCCTCACGTTTCTTTATAATGTTTTCCTTCACCATTGTAATGAGCGATAATTTAGCAGTAAATAATTTAGAATAGTCAGACGTGTGTTATAAGAGCTGAGAACGGAGCCTTGACATCCGTCTCAGACAAAGATTTCATATACTAGACGGGCTGTTTAGAAGTAAAATTGCGCCACACGAGTCACGACGCGGGAATTTGACAGCTGACAGACAGGGAGTACACATTGAAGTCATTGGTCTCGGCAATCCGTTCCGCTCCCAGCCAGACTATCGCCACTCAGTCTCTGTGCATCATACTAATATTATAAATGTGAATGTAAGTTTGTTTGTTACGCTTTCACGCGAAAATCACTGAACCGATTTTGATGAATTTTTATGTAGAGATAGATGGGACCCTGGTGACGGTTATAGGCTACGTTTTAGGTCTAATCATGTGGTCGGAGCCGCGAGCAAAAGCTAGTACTTTATAATACATGTTCACAAGCAACTCCGATTACGCTGAGATTTAAACAGATTTCTTAATTGGTTAGAAGTTTTTTCCCGAAATGTTCGCATTTTAATTGGGTTATGATCTAATGATGGAGTACAATAGAAAATGGTAAACTTCTCAAAGGATCACTACAGACACATAGCAATTAGTATATGGAAACTGGGTTTTGTAAGTGAAAACTTAAACCCGTATACTGAAACGCTACTCGAATAGGAGATAGGAGACACTTAACATGTTTAACACGATCTTAAATGCCTGAGGTACGTTTCAGAATTTTAGCGTTATCTTATATATAAAATTCTCGTGTCACAATGTTCGTTCCCATACTCCTCCGAAACTGCTGGACCGATTTGTATGAAATTTTGTGTGCATATCAGGTAGGTCTAAGAATCGGCCAACATCTATTTTTCATCCCCCTCAATGTTAAGGGTGGTCCACCCCAAAAAAAATCTTTTATTTTTTAGACAACAATTTTTGTTTTTATTTTTTTATGATACAGCATTAAAAAAATACATACACCCCTAAATTTTCAACCCTCTACGATCAACCCCTATTTTTTAATAGCGACATTAGTATTTTTGTCAAGCGCGTTTCTCACCGGGGGCGCCCACTAGGCTACTTTAATCCTGGAAATAGGCATTCACGCGGGCGGACCCGCGGGCAACAGCTAGTATTTTAATAAAATCATCTTGAGTTAGCAGCGATAGTACCGGAGAGTAGTAAGGACTGTCGAGACGAAAGTCGCAGATTCGAAACCTCCCCCAAGAGCACTTCTCACTTTCCTCATTGCGTATATATTATTAATTTGTTAATTATTATCGCATGCTATATCGATGAAGCACATATCGTGAGGAAGCCTGCATACCTGAGAAGTTCTTCATAAGAATTTCAAAGGTATGTGAAGTCTGCCCACCCGCATCCGGCCTAACCCATGTCATTCGCAGTAGAAGCCCGTGTTCAGCAGTAATACGTATTTAATAGTGAGGGGCGAGCACGAACAACTTGCAAATAAGCATTCGTATCTAGAACGCTAGCATTTGTATAAATTTTCAAACAAATTTACTAAAATAATCTCATCATAAAACTATAGATAACAAAATATGCTTTAAAACGTATGCATTTTTCAATATATAGATTAAAGTCGCCTTAAATAAATCGCTATATTTTGGTTATGTCATCATGACAGTTTATTAAGTAGGTACATACCTAACCTATACATACCTAAGTTGTTGTCGAATTGCTAAGTTGTTACTTAGTAGTAGTAGTAGTATGTCGAACCGGCCAACAGGCGCTGATTTTCAACTGTCCCCCTCGTTAGTAAGTTGTTACTTAGCAATATGTTAAAACGGCCCCCATTTGGTCCAAAGCAATATTTTAGCTTATGTCTTTTTGTTTTCAAACTATATTGCACCAAATACATATAAATATTATTTTTCTTTCTAACTAAAATAATTCAATTACACAAAATGTAAGTTTCAATCACTGACCGCAACTTTCAATCAGATAGTTATAATAGTATCGAGATAAGATAACTGTAGCCGCAATGAAATAGTCTGGCAGAATAACCACTGAAATCGTGATAAAGGCTAGTACACACCAAAGGATGCGAGTTGTAAGGCGTCGCTCACACGACATACTGCAGGTATTTTGAACGAACTTTAAAAAGGAGAATGAAGAGGCACTCGCTTTTGGACCCAGGACCAAGTTTTTAAGCCAAAATACACTGCTAGGTATGTGGTAGGTCCCGAGTTCACCTGAGTTGGTACCACCGCTTTGTCACACTTTGTAACACTGTTGTGTTTCGGTTTAAAGGACATTGAAGTCAGTAACATTACCGGGATTATGAGACTTAATATCTTATGTCTCTGGGTGACGAGAACAGTCTAATGACATGCAATGCTTTGTAATTCGAAGTTCTGTGTGGTGTTGTGTCCGTTTATGGGCAGGCGTGGCGTTTATCAGAACCAGCGAACGACCTGCTCATCTCCTCATTTAATATAATAATATCAATGAAGCGATATAATGATTATAGGTACTCAGTATACAAATATACTTTTTGGAAGAAACCACGTCTTTGTAAACAGAGACTGTCCTGCCCACACAAACGCCCTTGCAACTTTTAAAATAGGCTAGACAGGATCAACAAACGCTCATATTTTTAAATAGCACGAAGCATGTCTCAGCAAACAATGTGGGCAGCAAACAATGCATAAAAAACTTATGCACAGTAGAATTGTGAACCCACATACTTTTTAAAATCAATCATCTTGGTTTTATCTGGGAGAGCCAGGGTCTGCCTTTTCGTACCATACATTTGACGGCACATAGGCATATGCACTCACACCTGTAATCCCCGAAGGGGTAAGCAGAGGTGTAAGCAGTACACCAAGTTTCGCCGAGCTTATTTCCATCGCATGATGTGATAGGGGCGAGCCCATCGTCATTAAGGAAATTTGACGGTATTATATGTGGCGACCCGCCGTTTGAACCCCACAATACTCAACGGGAACCAAGTTTCGCCATTGCCTCGTCCGTTAATCAGCAGAGTGTCCACGTGCAGGTTGGCTTTGGGCTTAAGATGTTCATGGCCCACTTACACTCCACTTCTAAGGACGCATAATATACAAGGTACAAAACAAATGTAGGTGTGGGAAATAATATCAACAATAATATGAAATGTATAACCTCTTGTACGGTTTATGCAAACCGCACACTGCAGCAGACGCGTGTATAATACCTATACATGCGCCTGGTCAGCATTTTACTTCATTTTCATTGTATTAATAAAATAGCATCAGTTCACCCAACGCCATTGTGCAGACAACATTACTTATTATTAATATCTTTAACTATTGTGAACTAAAATAAACTAACTGGTCGCTAAGTGATCTTGTTTAACTACAACACAACCTCAACAACATTAAAGTTTGTGTCGTACACACTACACATTACGCACCATACACCTCTATCCATCTCAAATATGGTTTTTTGACCGACTTCAATAAAGGACGAGGTTCTGAAATCGGCGACTTTTTTTTTTATTAGCCTGAATAACCCAGAACGTTGAAGTACAAAGCACTGCATTGCATTGGACTGCGCTCGTCACCCAGAGACATAAGATGTTAACTGCCACAATGTCGATTAATTTCACTTCGATTTCCTTTGAAACAAACCCAATACCCCTTACAGATTGCTGTTTCGCGGTAGAAATAGACAAAACGTTGGTACCTACCCAGACGACCTTTCATACGCGAGACCTGTCAGCTTTAGGCCCAAATGCCATTGTTTGTACCTTTGGAATGAAACACTAAAAAACGTGAAGCGGAACAGTAATTCAAATGCCCTGATTAACATACATAGCGTAGGATGTTCAAAGGTTCGCCAGCTTCGGGCGTTGTTGTCTGAACAACCTGGAAAAATGGTGCCGTGCGCGACGCTATTCCGCCGTGAGGTAAATAAATAAAATAAAATAATTATTTTATTTGTTATGAGTTGATACTTCGTAACAGAAAAGTGTAAATGCTTTAGTGGTACGATGTAGATAATTTTGTACACAAGATGAATGGACTTGCCCGACCGGGTTAGTACCACTTTCGAGACTATCCCAGCTCCCACACAACCGCCACTGTAACTCCTATGAGCCAGGGTATTTGGCACGCATATTTAACGCATATTTCACACCACATTATGAAGTCTCTGGGTATACGAAGATTAGTATCATACATACATAGACACTCACACCTGTAATCCCCGAAGGGGTAGGCCGAGGTGTAGCCATTACACATACATTTCGCCGAGCGTATCTCCGTCCCATGATGTAATAGGGTGCGAGCCTATCACCATACCGGGCACAATTCCAGACTCCGGGCTGATACTGAGTATTTCGTAATAGAAAAACTCAATGTCACTGTCACCACGAACCGGGGATCGAACCCGAGACCTCAGCGTCAGCCTCAGTCGTAACGCATACGCATTACAACTGCGCCACCGAAGCAAACAGATTAGTATAACTGTCTTACAGAAAGCCACATTGTAGCAGCTGCTACTTGCTTTACGTACGGTGAGTGAAAGATCAGGGGGCTCAAATACCTTTCCCCCCTTCCTGGATAGGAATTCTTTATTATTCCTTTCCTTTTAAGTCGATAACGCATCTATAGGAGTTTTGCGGGAATTCTGGCAGTGCGGTCGATCTCCTATTTTAATTTATTCCTAAACTAGTTTAAAGTTGTGTTTGTTGTATAAAAGTCGTGTGAATTTGTGCAAAAAACATTAATTGTGATGACCAGTGTATGGAATCATTGAATTTGAGGTGGTTTTTGACCAAATGCATTGACCGACCTTGGACTTTCGATCCGTTTGGAAAAAATCGTCTATGAAGCATCGTACTGGAAGGAATTGGCACCGAAACTTCAACAAGTCTTTGGAATTAGACACAACGGTGTTGCATGGTTCTTCTGCGAAAACAAATGCGAAGCCATAATTGAACAAAAACAAACGCATCTATAATCTCTTGCTTGGCGGCAGAAATAGACAAAGCGGTGGTACCAACCCAGCCGGCCTCTCGCAAACGAGGGACCTACCACCTTGTCCAAGGGGTCCACTGACAAATATCAAATTAATCTTGAAATTATCCTACTTACTTAGTACTGCCTACAATATAATTTTCATGTCTTATCCTTACTTATTCCATTTTAAGCAGGTATAGTACGAGTATATTCTCAATTTTTTTAAATTCTAACTTTGGGTCAAGCATGGTTCCGCCACTGAGCAGCAGTGTGTGTGTGTGTACCCACTGTTGTATTCCGATTTGAAGGACTTTGAAGCTAGTGAAATTACTGAGTATTCTTAGAATAATAACGTGGGCATTATGAGACTTAACATCTTATGTCTCGGGGTGACAAGTTCAATCCAATGCCATGCGGTGAATTACAAATTAAAAGTTCTGTGTGCTGTTTCTCTGTTTATGAGCAGGCGTCTCACTTACCATTAGGCGAGCGACCTGCTCGTTTCGTCACTTAAGCTAATAAAAAATGCACTTATTTTGATGATTCTTTCACTAAAAAAGTATACCTTAAGTAGGTATTGATATTGATCTCGATAAATTGAATATTCTATTCTATATCGAATGGTTTGTAGTCGACCTATTATCAAAGTTTTCAGACCGCCCGAAGGCCTCCGACTTGGCTTACGCCTGCTGTCGGTTGATACCTAATAGCTAGGGCCGACATTTTATGTGCCCTCTGAAGAACGGAGACGCTCCGTTGAGATACCACGATGCGGTCACCCATCCATAGACTGGCCACGCCAAAGATCGTTTAACTCGTTAATCGTCGCTTTTTTATATTGCATAGGCCGGCAAACGAGCAAGTGGGTCACCTGATAGTAATTGATCTCCACCGCCTATGCACGCCGACAATACCAGAAGAATCATGGGCGCAGTGCCGACCTTAAAGGAAAGGGATAATTAAGGGATTGGGAAGGGAGGAGAATTTGGGCTTCCGGATATCTCACTCACCGTACGCAACGCAGTAAGCTGCTACTTTACGTCAATATTGTGTGACAGTGGTAATGATCCGGACGAGCCGGCTCATTCATGCAGTAGATAAAACTGACTACAGCGTGGCTCTACCACTCAACAATTTACCGATTAGTGAGTGCAACTGGCTATGAGCGCCTCGATTGAATTCTTTCAAAGCTTATGTTTAGAACCGAAGTTTTAAATTTCCAATATAAATGCGCATCGCAACGTCGTACGGTAGAACCCTGTTTACAAGAATCTATTTGTAATCTGTTAACCGGGTACCCGGATGTGCCGGCGGGCGGTCATCCGGCCCGGATATAGCTGGTGATTGGATAACTAGGGTTGTACGGAGCATATTTTATAAGGTCTGAGCCGGCTTTACGTTTTGATTTTTATCCGCCGATCAGATAGGGATTCTAGGTACCGCGTTCTTTGAAATTGAATTACCTACTTATTTTCTCACAGCTTGTAGAAAAAATCGGTCTTGCTTACAGTGCTGTGGCTAAAATATGCCCTTTCGCAATCTTCGTGTATTTCGAAAATATGAACATGTGATGATGATGATCCAATACACACCTTTAATAGCATTGTTATAACTGTTAGCGACACAACGAGCCGACGGCCGCCGCCGGAACTAAAAGGCGTCGCTAGTGAGCGGAACAACGCCGGTACCGGCGACGCGACGCCCCGCCCACTTCAGAGCAAGCGCGCTGCGGCCAATCAGCGCGCACCGCGTCGGAGGCTCACCCACGCCGGATCGGACACGCTCGGCACGGTTTATAAGCCGAGCCAAACGACGCATTAGTCGTAGTATCGTGCGGAGTTTCAAGAGAGCAACAGTAGTATCGTGCGGAGTTTCAAGAGAGCAACAGTAGTATCGTGCGGAGTTTCAAGAGAGCAACAGTAGTATCGTGCGGAGTTTCAAGAGAGCAACATCAGAAGAATATTGTGAATACGGAAATAAAGCGAATACAGTACAAGAAAGAGTGTTTATTTATACAGTCCACCACAGTTCTTGGTCCTTCGTGCCGGATTTGTGTGTGCATGGACTTGTGACCGCGAACGTACAATAAGGCTACCGATCGTGCCTTGCGAACTCGTGCGCTCCGTGCAAGCCATATCGCTCCGCGCTCTGCGATCTTGCGCACTGCAAACCGCCGTGAATCCGTGCACTGCGTACCTGTGCGCTGATTCATAAAAATCACACGTGGTGATTTTTTGACTGCACGTGGTGATTCTCCGTACGTCGTGTGATTCCGTGCTGTGAGTGACTTAGTGTCAGTAAAATCGCTCTGTCTGCGATATACGGTTACGTTACACGCCGCTGTCTACCGAACGCGATGGTGGTAACGAGAAGTCAGGGTGACGCAGCCGATATAGAGGAACAGAAGCGATCCCGTGAACGGCAAGTAATGGAACGCCGTCGGGAGGAACGACAAATAAGTCTTGAGAGACTCAGGCGCATATCACAAGACCCGCCCGCTTCGCCTCAAGTGGAGAAAACCACCGACATCGATCTAATGTGTACGCCCTCTACCTCAGCAGCGCGCATTATGTCGGGTAGGGTTACAAAGGCGACAGCGATACACAAGGAACCACCCCGGGTTAGATCACCTTCACGATCTATACGTTCCGTACGATCTACCGCCAGCGTAACTACAAGACTGCGTTTGGCTGAACTCGAGGCTGCAGAAAAGATGGCAGCCATTAGAAGAAAGGAACTCGAGATGGAAGCCGAGCTAGTTAAGAAAAGGCTGGCACTCGATATGTCCGCGATCCAGGACGATGCAGAAAGCATCAACGCGGAACAACCCATTGAGACGGACAGGGTTAACGAGTGGCTAGATAGAAACCCGCTTAGCTCACGGGAGGAAACCGGAAGATCAAGGGAGGAGCCGAGAACGCTGCGCTTCGACCTACCACGAGCGAGATCACCGACACCTCCTAGAGAAAGGAGCGATATAGAAAGATTAGCGGACACACTCGAGAAAATGTTGAGACCACGAGCAAGACACTCAGACCTACCGACCTTTACGGGTGCAGTAAATGAGTGGCTCCCTTTTAAAGCGGCTGTGCGAGACACGACAGACATGTATCGCATATCGGCCGCTGAAAATATACAACGCCTGAGAAGCTGCCTCAAAGGAGAGGCACGTGACGCTGTGGCCGCCCTATTACATACAGCCACCGATCCAAGCGTCATCATGAAAACATTGGAGCAGTGCTTCGGACGACCGGAGATCATAATAGATCGCGCATTGGACGAATTAAGAAAAACATCCAAGCCAGGATCGACTGCGACGGAACTCAACAGCTTCGCAGTAAAGGTGCAAAACGTGATCTGCGTGTTAAGGAGCATGAATCGCCGGGAGTACCTGTACAATCCGATGTTAACGCGAGAAGTGTTGGACAAACTAAGCCCGCATATACGGTCGCGATGGTGCGACTATGCTTCAGAGAATGAAGGTACGGCCGATCCCGAAATAATAGTGCTGTCTCGTTTTCTTATGCGTGAAGCGGACAGGGCATTAAAATACACGTATGCTCCGTCTACGGGAACGAGTCACGCAGCGAAGAAAGAAGTGAGACCCATTATCGCCGTAAAGAAAAAGGCAAGCACCGTCTACACAGTTGACGAACATGAAGAAAAAGAAGATTGTCCAGCATGTGGAGAAGCGCACATATTGACTCAGTATCCGAAATATAAAGCGCTCAGCGTCGAACAACGATGGGACCTAGTAAAGGAGAAAAAGGTCTGCTTCAAATGCGCAAAGAAAACCCATCGTCGCATCAGCTGCAAAGCGAAGCCGTGTGGTGTGGATCAGTGTCGTCGCCCACATCACTCATCACTGCACCAGGCCGAAAGGAAACCTGTAGCAACCGAGGTACGAGAAGAGGTACAGGAGAAAGAAGCAGTGCTGTCCGTAACGCCGAAAATGAACGTCGGCTCACGCACCGTGCTCCTAAAGATGTGCCCAGTGATTGTCGCCGGTCCACGGGGGGAGGTGAGAACGCACGCTCTCCTCGATGAAGGTGCCACGGTCACATTAATCGACGAATACCTCGCGGAAAGAATAGGCGCAGAAGGCCCAACGCAGAAACTACACCTGAGCGGCGTGAATATGGCTCAGACCGAGCGAGCCAGCAAATTGGTCACGGTGAAGCTGCGTGGAGTGACGGCAAATAATTCACACGAGCTACGGGCGCGCACGATAAGGGGCCTGAAGCTTCACCAACAGTCCATCCCAGCTTCTCTTATGAAGCTCAGACACCTAAAAGATCGAGACGAGAAGCGCAAGACGAGGTGTGCTACGAACGAGCACGCCCCGGCATCTTAGTGGGTTCAGACCACTGGGAGCACATCGTCTCGCGGGAACTACGGGTTGGAGGCCGCAACGAACCAGCCGCCTCAAGAACGCTGCTTGGATGGGTGGTACACGGAACGGTACCACGCAGCATTATAATGAAAACGGAGAACGTGCTCCACATATATGAACGGGAACACGAAGATCGACGACTGCACGAACAAGTTGAGGAGCATTTTAAAATAGAGTCGCGCGGCGTTACACCAGAGCCAAGGGTGAGTGACGCCGATCAACGAGCCATCTCTAAGCTCAAGTCGTCGATCAGAAGGATCGATTGCGGATATGAGGTTGGCTTGCCGTGGCGACGAGATGACATCGCCATGCCGCCAAGTTACAACTCAGCGCTTCGACGTCTGCGGCAGATTGAGAAAAAGATGGATGCCTCACCTGAATTTGCCCGGGAATACACCGCACAAGTAGACAACCTACTGAGTAAGGGATACGCGGTGAAGTGCGACGGATCCGAACAAACAAGCGCCGTCTGCTGGTATCTCCCTCACTTTGCGGTGAAGAATCCGAACAAGCCCGGGAAACAACGATTGGTGTTCGACGCAGCAGCAAGAAGCCACGGGGTGAGTCTAAACGACCACCTACTGGAAGGACCGGACTTACTGCTGTCCCTGCCCGGAATCATATTCAGATTCAGAGAGAAGGCAGTGGCGGTAACCGCAGATATACAAGAGATGTTCCTGCGCATCAAGATTAGAACAGAGGATCAGCCGGCTCAACAGTTCTTGTGGCGGGGTAACGAACGAATTGACCCCCCACAACATTATAAAATGACGAGCATGATTTTCGGCGCAGCGAGCTCTCCGTTTACGGCACATTTTGTAAGGAATTACAACGCCAATGTGCATGCGCAACTGTATCCAGGAGTGGCGGAAGCCATCACCCGGAGCCACTATATGGCCACGACTTAGTGGCCAGTTACGACACACCCGAAGAAGCACACGGTGTCGTAAAAGAATTAAGAACGGTCCACGCAGCAGCGGGATTCACTCTACGTGGATGGAACGTGAACGACCCGAGCGTGCTGCGCGACGTACCCCCAGAGTTGCGTTCAAATGAGCTCACGCAACTGGGGGGAGAACAACCCGAGAGTAAGATACTCGGCCTCCACTGGGATCCAGAACGGGATGAACTCGGATTCGATACCTCCATGAACCGAGTTCCTGCGGAGGTGCGCGCACAAGCCCGTGCGCCAACGAAGAGGGAAGCGCTCAGTGCAGTAATGTCCATATACGACCCACTGGGACTACTGAGTCACTACACCGTTCGAGCCAAAATAATACTGCAGAGCCTGTGGCGCATCCAGATGTCATGGGACGAACGGATACCGGATGAAGAAGGCGACCAGTTCGCGGCATGGTTGTCGCAGCTCACAACGATCACCCAACTGAAGATACCGCGGTGCTACGGGTTGATGAGCTGCGCCAACATCGAGCTACACATAATGTGCGACGCCAGCGAGCAGGCATACGCCGCGGTGGCGTATTGGCGCATATCAGGCCAAAAAGTCGACGTCTCCTTGGTGGCAGCCAAGGCGAAGGTGGCGCCTCGACGTGCACAGACCATACCGCGCCTCGAGCTCCAAGCGGCAGTCGTCGGAGCACACCTCGCCGACACCATTAAAAGAGAACATCGGGTCGAGATAACGAGGACCGTCTACTGGACCGACTCGTCTACGGTGGTGCATTGGGTGCGGAACGACGAGCGACGCTACACGCCATTCGTCTCGCATCGCCTGCGAGAGATCGCCGAGCTCACCGACAAGAGTGAGTGGCGATGGTTGCCGACGGGAGAAAACGTCGCCGACGACGCCACAAGATTACGGCACGACGCCATCCAGGGAGACAGCCGGTGGTTCCTGGGGCCTGATTTCCTCCACGGACCAGAGGAATCATGGCCCACAGAGAAGGGAAACTGCAGGGATGAGGAAGCAGAGATCCTGCACGTCACCGAGGATAGCGACAAAAACAGGTGGCTACCCGACCCAGCCCGCTTCTCCAAGTATGAGGTATTGGTACGAGCAACGGCGAGAGTCCTGGCATTCGTGGACATCTCACGACGCAAGATGACGCGTCTGGAAATGGAGCACATAGAGAAGGCCGAACGCCTACTGATCCAGCAGGCGCAACGGGAAAGCTTCGGGGAGGACATCAGGAGGCTCAAGACCTCCCATCCAATCGCCAGATCGAGTCGCCTGTTTAAACTGGATCCGGTGCTGGAAGACGGCTTGCTGCGAGTACGAGGACGCATCGGAGCAGCCGATGCCGTAGCAAGCACCAAGCGACCGGTGATCCTGGACGGCCGCCATCATCTCACCCGTCTCGTCGTAAAGAAAGCACACTGCGCTGCGGGTCACGCAAATCGGGAGCGCGTGACTAACGACCTACGACAGCGGTACTGGGTCATACGCCTGAGGCCCACTGTACGCGCTGTGGAAAGGGACTGCGCATTCTGCAAGGTGCGCAGAACGAAACCTCAACCGCCAGCTATGGGAGACCTGCCTCGCGCTCGGCTAGACCCGTTTCATCGGCCCTTCTCCAACTGCGGAATCGATTACTTTGGGCCGATGACCGTGAAAATTGGACGTCGCAGGGAAAAGCGATGGGGGGCATTGTTTACATGCCTGACAACCCGCGCCATCCACCTCGAGCTCGTCGCAACATTATCGTCGGAATCTGCGATTATGGCCTTGCGCAGAATGGCCGCACGTAGAGGATGGCCGAAGATAATGTATTCCGACAACGCGACCAATTTCCGGGGAGCCGACCAGGAGCTGCGAGCCGCCTACAAGGAGTGGCAGCCGGAGCTACACAACGAAGGACTACTACGGCGGGTAGAGTTGCGCTTTATACCTCCTGGTGCGCCTAACCAGGGAGGTGCATGGGAGCGACTGGTGCGTTCAGTCAAAACGGCACTGAACGTCACCCTTAAGGAGAGGACACCGACGGAAGAAACGCTGCGGACCTTATTGACCGAAGCCGAACATTCGGTCAACGCAAGGCCCTTGACCCATGTGAGCGTCGACCCACGAGACCCAGAAGCGCTCACCCCGAATCATTTTTTATTGGGGTCAACGACTGGACTTCCGACCACCGGGCCTTGCGAAGAAGCTGACCGACGATCATGGCGAGCTGCGCAAGCTTTGGCAGACGTTTTTTGGCGTCGGTGGATGGCCGAATACCTGCCCACTTTGGTGCCCCGGGGCGAATCCGGCAGAAATATTCGCCCGCTGCAGGTGAACGACGTGGTCGCCATTACCGACCACCAGCTGCCAAGAAACGTCTGGCCGCTCGGAATCGTCCTACGCACACACGAAGGACCTGACGGAGGCATCCGAGTCGCCGAGGTCCGGACAAAGAGCGGAGTGTTCCGGCGCCCCGTCAGCAAGATCGTCGTGCTGCACCCGGAAGAGGCTGCGCGAGCTACGCCGGGGGGAGACTGTTAGCGACACAACGAGCCGACGGCCGCCGCCGGAACTAAAAGGCGTCGCTAGTGAGCGGAACAACGCCGGTACCGGTGACGCGACGCCCCGCCCACTTCAGAGCAAGCGCGCTGCGGCCAATCAGCGCGCACCGCGTCGGCGGCTCACCCACGCCGGATCGGACACGCTCGGCACGGTTTATAAGCCGAGCCAAACGACGCATTAGTCGTAGTATCGTGCGGAGTTTCAAGAGAGCAACAGTAGTATCGTGCGGAGTTTCAAGAGAGCAACAGTAGTATCGTGCGGAGTTTCAAGAGAGCAACAGTAGTATCGTGCGGAGTTTCAAGAGAGCAACATCAGAAGAATATTGTGAATACGGAAATAAAGCGAATACAGTACAAGAAAGAGTGTTTATTTATACAGTCCACCACAATAACATTGTTACTTTTTAGCTTGAATAACGAAGCGAGCGGGTCGGTCGCCTGATGGTAAGCACTGCGTCTGTCCATAAACAGGCAACACCGAACAAAACTTTAATTTACAAAGCACTGTATACCACTGGAAGTTGCATTCATCATCCCGAAAAATAAGTTGTTAAGTCTCAAAATGCCCCGTATTTTCACTGGCTTCAGTGTCCTTCATCATGTATTTATTTTTCTCGTGAATAACTGACCGTAATCGGTCGGGTAATTTATTTCATGTTTGTAGTTATTTGTAATAACTTCGGGGTTCTAACTTTTAAATGGCTGATCGGATCTTCTTCAAACATAGCTACGAAACGGTTCGCTGAAACGAACTTTCAAACAAAAAAAACCGAATCCAAATCGGTCGTTTAGCTACGATGTCACAGACATATACACACACCTATCGACATTCAAAAAAGATCAAACTTATATCACCGTTCTTTTTGTCGGGGGTTAAAAGCGGGGGTGGGGGGGTTTGTTGAAGCCCTGGGGCGGTAACTTGAGTTTACGATAGAGTAAAGCAGAATTGATGTAGGTCGGAAGCAAAATATTTCAGTTTATGACATAGCCAGCGTAATCTGAATATTTACAACATGAACTCAAATACCACGTCATTGATCTAAGGGAAGCAAACGATGAAATATGCGGTCCTGGTATCAATGACCGTCGGATAAATTTTGGGTGGGTTTCTGAATCAAAAACATTATTTACTAGGTATACAAAGAGGTTCTCAATTCGACTATGTCTACACTAAAATTATAAAGAGGAAAGATTTGTATTATTGTATGTAACGAATAAACTTAAAAACTACTGGACCGATTTCAAAGATTCTTTTGCCTTAGAAAGCTACATTATCACTGAGTAACATAAGTTATATTTATTACTAGAAAAATTAGATATCCCAAGATGTAAAAAAAATAAATATTATATAGGTGAAACTAACTCTATTTGTCTGTTACGTTTTCACGGCTAAGTGGCTGTATGGATTTTAATGAAATTTGGTAAAGAGATAGGTTATATCCTGGGGAGAAACCTAGGGTACTTCCGTCCCGGAAAAAAGACAATCACGGGTTTACTGCGGTAGTCGTCTCATAGAAATTTGAAGAAATAGTTCCACCCCTAACGGAGTGACATCGCGAATGAAAGACTAAAACTTCAAAACATATATGAAACGATTTTGATCCTTCTTAAACTTCTAAAAAATAAGTAGTAAAATACAAACTTTTTATCAAAAATAATTAGCAGCCATAGCTCAGTTGGGAGTGGTACGGACTGTCGAGATGAAAGTCGCAGGTTCGAAACCAGCCCCAAGAGCATGCACCTCTGACTTTTCTAAGTTACGTGTGTATTCATGCTTTAACGGTGAAGGAAATATTTTGAGGAAACCTACTTGAGAAGTTCTGGTTCACACGATTCAATTTTAGCCGATCAACTGTCTTGAATCAACAAAAGCTGTATGGTTATTGTTGATAAATTCGATCGAAAGTCTGTTCATACAGTTAAAATCGCATGCGATTTATTAGTTGACCAACTAAAATCGAACTGTGTGAATCTAGCACGGGTGAAAGTAATATAAAACAAAGATGCGTAAGGCAAAACATAATCCTATAATGCCCTTCTATCCACCACACCCATAAAGTTACGCCCATACGTCACGTTACACATCTGATATCATATTTATCGTTGAAATATTTGGCAGAAAAAAGGCCAAAGGCTGTGGAGAAAACTTCGGCTTCAACGCCGCATGAATGTTAAGTTGACGAAGGCTGAGGAATCTTCGGCTCACGTTCAAGTTGAGTTTTTGATGTGACAACGTCATTGCGCTTTACGTGTTTGATAAGAATATGGAATAAAAATAAAAAGTGCCGCCCCCTCCGCCTGCCCTTATCCCACTCGCAGTGAGGTCGGCGCAACATGCTTTTTAACACATGTTACAGAAAGATTTGGCTTGTAGTTTTTGCAACCGGCTGCCTACCTGACGTCAACATCTCTGGCGAGAAAACAATCAGACCCGAAACATATGTTTGTGGATCTTATAAACATTTGTCTCCGTTGCGGAAATCAAACAAGCGGTCACTCGCCTAATACTAGTACTGCGCCACGGAGACTAAAAGTAAAGCGTGTAATTAATTTAAAAGTACTTGCTTTTCTATTTTGTTTTCCTAAGAACTGCAAAATGTTTTACAGTATAGGCCGGCAAACGAGCAAGTGGGTCACCTGATGGTATGTGATCTCGACCGCCCACGTACACTCACAATACCAGAACAATCATGAGAAAAGGGTGGGAGATTTAACCCTTCAGATACCGCACTCAACGTACGAAAAGCAGCAGCAACGCTACTTTACGTCGATTTTCTGTAAGACATTAGGAACGACCCGTTCGAGCCGGCCCATGCGTGCTGTAAAACTATCTACAGCGTGGTTCTACAGAGATATATAAAGCGGTATTACGTACCCTAGTAGCCTCTCACGTTTGGAGTCCCACCTTACCTAAAATAAACTCTTATTTTTATTCAATACGCTATACAGAAATACGTTTTGTCTCTTGGTATTCATCGTAATTGTATTTATATGATACAAGTCAAATAAATTCAGTTATTTACTGTGAACGCCAATATTTGTAGATCACACAAACATTTGTCTCGGTGTCGGAATCGAACCCACGGTCTCTAGCTTCGCAGCCGGCTACTCGCACACTGTCGGAGCTGTCTCCCTTTAAGGTTTCATTATTAAGAGTGCCATAAGGTTGTTTTTGTTGCTTACATTTGTTCCGGCGACAGCTTTATAATACTAGTCTTCTTAATTACCCTGAAATAATCGTAAAATGCGTCGTATATCATTTAATGGTTCTTTAAGCCATGTCTTCACTAGGCATTAATTGACTCGCAGAATGTTTTTCACCATGTAGTCCTTAGAATATCTACTTAAAGAAACTAAGTACACGCACGAAATTTTAGCCGTTTAATTGGAATCATATTAAACGGCTTATTATTATTATTTTCTCATTATTGAGCTCCAAACTACGATCACCATACTATTAACTACTCACCATATTATGTGTATGAAATGTAGAAAACACATTTTGGCCCATCCACAAATTACCAAATTTTTTTGAAAATACATTTTAGCTGACATGTCTTTTTCAACTAAACACATTTACACTTAGAGAATTTTCAGCTTACAATTGTGAGTATGCGTTGTTTGGACTTCTGTAAATAGTTATTAAAAGACGTAGCCGACGTAACCGAACGAAAACAATGACTCGGAACTTTTGTTTAGCAACGTTCTCAAAGTACGGGTGCAAAAGGGTGTAAAAGGGTGCAAATAAGATGACGCAACTCATCAGCGTCACGTGTTGCGCTTGTTGTTTACATGATTTATAAATGACGTAAGTAGGTACCTACTATAATTTGTAGGGAAACATTTCTTTTATTCTGGCGTTATTGCGTCTTAGTGCGAGGCGCCACCTTCCTACATAACACTATTTCCTTTTTCTTTCTGGGGCATCCTCAGTAGAGAGACAATTATAAGTAGTACTTGGTGGAATATCTTTCATATGAGAGATATAGAGTGGTAGAGTCAGGCTGTAGACAGTTTTTTCTACAGCATAAATGGGCCGGCTCGACCGGGTCGTTACCACCGTCTCAGAAAACCGACGTGAAGTAGGAGCTTGCTGCTACGTTCCGTAAGTTGAGATATCTGGAGGCCCAAATCCCCTTCTCAGACCCAATCCCTTAATTATCCCTTTCCTTTAAGATCCGTCAACGCATCCGTGATCCTTCAGGTATTGTGGATGTTCATGGGCGGTGGAGATCACTAACATGGCATTGAACTGCGCTCGTCACCCTGAGACGTAAGGTGTTAAGTCTCAAAATGCCCAGAAATTTCACTCGCTTCAATGTCTTTCAAACCGGAATACAATACGGTGTTTACACATTGCTGCTTTACGGCGGAAATAGTCAAAGTGGTGGTGGGATTTGACAGCCTCCGTGGCGCAGCGGGCGAGTAGCTTGCTGCGAAGCGAAAGGCCGTGGGTTCGATTTCCGCATCGAGACAAATGTTTGTGTGATCCACAAATATTTGTTTCGTGTCTGAGTGTTGTGGGACCGCATGTCCTTTGTAGGTCCTGATACTCACGATACAGGTTAACCTAGTGTGGGGTCCGGACTATGTGTGTGACTGTTGGGTATATTTATTATTACTTTTACCTACCCAGACGGCCTCTCGCATCCGAGGGACCTACCACTTATAAAATAAAAACAGATCACGCATATATACGTAGTATGAGTTGAAATGTATACGTAGGTAACGTAATGGTATAAAGCCCCAACATATATCCAAATAAATTTTGTCAGCATTTTAATAACAGCCAAATATGATCTGCCCTGTATGAATTGGTTTAGCGGCGCGCGCTCCGGCTTTCATACGCCAAAGTGAGTTAGAAATTGTGTTACTGATGTGTCGGGTACTTTGAGACGAAGCTCTTCGGCACTTAGATTTAAGTCGATGCATGTACTCTTTTTAGCGTTTCGTGTTTTATTTTATTGGATTTGATATGACTTCTAAAGGTTCTGTTTACCTACTAAAATTTTGTCTATCCCATAGTCAGACCCACGCTCTCTCTTCTTCTTCCACCTGGCCTTATCCCACTCGCAGTGGGGTGGACGCTTAAACACATGTAACAGAATTATTTGGCTTATAGTTTTTACGACCGGCCGACTGCCTGACGTCAAACTATCTTGGGAGAAAACACCCAGAACCGAAACAAATATCTGTAGCTCACCAATATTATGTCTAGGTGCGAGAATAGAACCCGCGACCTCTCGCTTCACAGTCTTCTTCTCGCCCACTGCGACATGGAGGCTGTCAGTCAGACCCCACAGTAAGACACGATTATCTTGTGTCGTGGGTATCATGAGCTACGAGACACTTTTGGTTTCACGATGCCCAAACTCGAAACAAGTATATTATTATTATTATAATACCTAGTTACCGCCTCGGTGACGCAATTGTAATGCGTACGCGTTACGACTGAGGCTGACGCTGAGGTCTCGGGTTAGATCCCTGGGTCGGGTAAAAGTGATATTGGGTTTTTCTATTACGAAAAAGCTCAGTATCAGCCCGGAGTCTGGAATTTGTGCCCGGTATAGCGATAGGCTCGCCCCCTATCACACCATAGAATGGACTTACACTCGGCGAAATGTGGGTGTACTGGTTACACCTCAAGTTAATAGTAACTTATAAATTTGTTCAAATATCATTAGAGCTGAAGATCTCACATAAATGCTTTATACGTTTCAAGTGATTTTGCGAGCCCGAGGGAGATTGTGAATGAACAGCAACGTTGGGCCGTAATTAGGAAAATAAAATCGAATCAAAAAGCTAAGAATCAATAAAACCAATATTGAGTCGGTTCAATATAATGTAATAGTTAATTATAGTCAGAAAGCGTCGACCCAACATTGGTTATTTTTCCTTTGTTAGCTTAATTACCTTGGCTACCACTCGGTGGTGCCACTATTCTAATGGTTCTAATCATGAGTACAGATACATAATTGTAGTTACTGATTATTGTTAACTGTGGGTAACTATAAATATTTGTCAACATTGTTCTACCCGTTAAACAGTGATATTGTTATCAAGTGATTCAGTCGGAGTGGGGTATTGTGTATATAATAGCGCGCCTCACCATTCGAAGGGCAGTCTGTATTTGCAGTTCAAAGTAGAGAGGTCGTAATACCCAATCAAAGTTAGAGTTGTGATTGACCACGATCTAAATAAATGCTGCGTTGCGGATGGTGAAGAACGCCACTTGGTGTCGTTCGTGGTGATTATATTATGTGAGCAAAACAATAAAGTGTATCATTGGATATCGGTGTGTTTATGTCTGAGCTAACATCCTTTTACCTTTAACTTTTTTATTGTGAAGTCTTGGGTTCAATCGTAACTTGTGTTTGAGTTCTTCAGTTCGAAATATGACTCATGAGTTTCCCGGGATTAGAGTTTGTGCCTGACATGATGATGGGCTCGCCATATATCACACTATGGGACCTATGGTTGGTAGGTACAGTAAACTGGCAAGAATAGATGAAGATATTAATAAAAATTGATGAAGCGAAACTGGTATATCAGGACCTATAAAAAGGAAATCCAGATTCTCTGTCTACCCCTATGAGATACAAGCATGATATTATGGCAAAGGTCGCAAGCCTTTGTTCCATTATCGAAGAGTCCTCTTCTCTTAATTAGGAGCGATTTACCGCTACTTGGAAGTGTGCCGCCAATTTCACCTACAGGGTCCGACTTATAGTGCATTGGGGGGCTTGCCCCCCATATTATTTGACAGCCTCCGTGGCGCAACGGGCGAGTAGCCGGTTGCGAAGCGTGAGGCCGTGGGTTCGATTCCCGCACCTAGACAAATGTTTGTCTGAAACACAAATATTTCTCTCGGGTCTGGGTGTTGTGGGACCGCAAGTCCCTCGTAGTTCTTGATACCCACGATACAGGTTTACCTGGTGTGGGGTCAGGACTATGTATGTGACTGTTGGGTGTATTTATTATTATTATGTATGTATTATTTGATGGGGGGCAAGCCCCCCAATGCACTATAAGTCCGACCCTGTAGGTGAAATTGGCGGCACACTTCCAAGTAGCGGTAAATCGCTCCTAAATAAGAGAAGAGGACTCTTCGATAATGGAACAAAGGCTTGTGACCTTTGCCAAATAGATGGGCCAATCGCACCCTCATTGCTTAGAGCTATTAAGGGGTGAAAGTTGAAAGTGAAGTTTTTCCTAGGGGTTGTAACATGTACCAAATTGCTATTTATGAAATGGCGATTGTGTGTGCCTTTGTTAGTGGTGTGTGTAATTCGCGGTTTCTTTTATTTTTATTTTTTTAGCCTGAATAACAACACGAGCAGGTCACTCGCCTAATGGTAACACACCTGCCCCTGAACAGAAATAAACCCACTCAACAACAACTTTGAATTACTCACTGCATGGTGACTGTTCATCATTCCGAGACATAATTTGGCAAGTCTCATAATGCCCAGCAATTTCACTGGTTTCAGTGTCCTTCAAAATGAAACACAACATAACAGTACACTTCTGCTTGCATAAATAGACATAGCGGTGGCATAAAACCAGATACAAGGTGGTAGGTATTTCGTATGCGAGAGGCCGTCTAGGTTGGTACCACGGCTTTGGCTATTTCTGCCGCCAAACAGCAGTGTGTAAGCTATGTTGTGTTCCGGTTTAAAGGACATTGAAACCAGTGCAATTACTGAGCATAATGAGACTTAACATCATATGTCTCGGGGTGACGAGCGCAGTCCAATGCCATGCAGTGCTTAGTAATTCAAAGTTATGTGTGGTGCTGCTTCTGTTTATGGGCAGGCGTGGCGCTTGCCATCAGGCGAGCGACCTGCTCGTTTCGTCACTCAAGCTAATCTCTCACATACGTGGGACCTTTTTTTATGTCATAGGTAGGAAACGAGCAAGTGGGTCACCTGATGGTAAGTGATCTCCAGGGCCCATATACGCCCACAATACCAAAAGAATCATGGACGCGTCGCCGACCTTAAAGGAAAGGGATAATTAAGGGATTGGGAAGGGGAGGGAATTTGGGCCTCCGGATATCTCACTCACCGTACAAAACGCAGCAGCAAGCTGCTACTTTAAGACAGTTTTCTAAGAGACATTGTTAACGACCCGGGCGAGCCGGCCCATTCATGCTGTAGACAAAAGTGTCTACCGCGTGGCTCTACCACTCAAAAACCACTCACTATCTAACATTTAGTATGATTAATATGCATAATTGGAAACTGAAACTAAAATACTTACTTCAACATCATATCGTGGCCTTCACTAGCTTGGCTTTAGGTTTAGTTTAATCTAGCTTTTGCTCACGAGTCCGTCCATATGAATGTCTTTTTCCGAGATAAAAGCCTACTTACTTAGCCTACTAAGCCTACTTACTTAGGATATGTCCTAATCCAGACCATGGTCTATCTGTGTGCCTTTCATCCAAACCATCAATCCATTAAGGCATGATTGATCAACAAAATGATTACAAAATCCCAAACATAATGCTACAAGTAGTAGAGAGTAGTACGGCACGACCGGGCTGTTACCACTGTCTCTCAGAATTCCGACGTGAAGTAGCAGCTTGCTGTTGCGTTTCGTACGGTGAGTGAGATATCCGGAGGCCCAAAACCCCTTCCCCTTCCCAATCCCTTAATTATCCCTTTCCTTTAAGTTCGGCAACGCGTCCATCATTATTGCTTATTGTGGATTTTCCTGGATAGTGGTGATAATTTACCATCAGGTGATCACATGCTCCTTTGCCGACCTCTCTTATAAAAATCGTCGAAACTTTCATATTTCTAATATCAGTAGGATACGATCGATAGGCAGTCATTTTGAAATGTAACTTTTATGCTTGGCATCATCTCGACTTCTGCCAGTTTCCGTTTTCTACTAAGACACGTCCACTTCGCCCGATCTTGAGCATCCTCCGTAGTAAGATCATTAGCTCTCATATCTCTGAATACGTCAAGCCAGCGCTTCTTGGGCCGTCCGCGAGATCATACCCCTGATACAGGCATTTGCGACACCACCTTAAGCGTATTTTCTCAAGTTTATCTGCTACATCGCAAACACCAAGGCTGCCGCGGATGTAATGTAATCAATACACTAATAGCATAATATGCCGTCACGGTCACGCCAAGGGATATACACCAAGGAATAAGCAAGGATAACATGCGTTTATAGTTTGTCACGCCTGATGGATCGATGTGATGTTTTTTTTTTTTTTTTTTTTTTTTTTTTTTTTTTTTTTTTTTTTTTATCCTGGCTCGGCAAAGTGACTACGCTACACCTGATGGTAAGTATAGCGCAATCCAGAATACTGTCGACCAACGATAGACACTGAATCTATCGCAGATCGGCAGAATTATGCCGGCCTGCTTAGTTGCTTCTTCACACTCCGTTTAAAGGATCCCAAGTTATAGGAAGGAGGAAACACGTGCGCCGGCAAGCTATTCCACAGCTTTATGGTCCGACAGAAATACGATTTTGAGAACCTCTTGGTCCGAGCCGAGATGGAAGAGACCACGAAGCTATGGTTTCGCAAGCCAGCACGAAGTGGCATTGGAAATGAAGCCAATCCTGATATGATACGCTAAATCCATACAACTAAAGGTTAGCTTGTATGACGAGATGAGCGCCACGCCTGCCCTATAACAGAATCAATATCACACAAAACTTTGTCTATTTCTGCCAAGCAGCGGGGTGTAAGCACGGTCAAATGTTTCGGTTTGAATGACACTGAAGCCAGTGAAATTACGAGACTTAATATCCTGTCTCAGGGTGACGAACGCAGTCCAACGCCATGCAGTGCTTTGTAATGCAAGGTTCTGTGTGTTGTTGCGTCTGTTTGTGGGCAGGTGTGTGCTTACCATCAGGCGAGCGACGTGCTTGTTTCGTCATTCAGTCAATATTTTTTTTAAGTGACATTAGGGGATGCTTAACGATTAGTTTATGATTTGTGTTGTTTATGCTTCATTGTACTCGTCAGCGTCTTTACATACCTATTGAGAGGCGCGCGCAACAATGAGTTGAATTATATACTACACCCTAAAATTATTATTGACAATTTGGTATAGAATATTTAGAGCAAAACTGTTGTTATTTTTAACCAAATTAAAAAGGAGGTTCTTTACACTTACCATCAAGCGACCCTCTAGATCATTTTCCGGTCTATGCTATAAAAATGAATCGTTCGATTTCTTAAAGAAACTACATTTGTGTGTTTTCTATCATGATTTACCCGGGATTGGATTCTCAGAGGGATTGGGGTCAAACGAGTGACCGGTCGTAAAGCTTCAAGTCCTAAGAGAAATTTGTAAAAAAATCACGTGGCACTGCGACAAGAGTAGGAGGATGTAGAGCTGGAACAACAGAGCATAGATAATATGATAGAGTAGTGGCGAAGAGTAAAAAAAATCAAAAGGGATTTCACAATAAATAAGGTGGTAGGTCCTTCGTATGCGAGATGCCCTCTGTATTGGTACCACCGCTTTGTCTATTTCTGCCGCCAAGCAGCAGTGTGTAAGCACTGTTGTGTCCCGGTTTGAAGGATATTGAAGCCAGTGAAGTTACTGGGCATTATGAGACTTAACATCTTACTTATACTTAACTCTCAACGAGCGCAGTCCAATGTCATGCAGTGCTTTTTAATTCAAAGAGTGTGTTGTTGCTTCTGTTTATGGGCAGGCGTGGCGAATACCATCAGGTGAGCGATCTGCTCGTTTCGTCACTCAAGCTAATAAAAAAACCGTATTTCTCCGTATTAGATCTCTCTAGGCCCACGATCAGAAAACCAATATCCGATACCAATTGAATAAGCCTTTATATTGGAACAAATATTACTTACTAAATACCTACAAATATCCAAATGTTTGAAACAAAATAGATGCTAAAAGCAAAGAAAGATTATTTTAATAATGTAATGAAGTGTTCTCCATCCACGACCGCACTATAACGACGGCGCTGGATGTAAGTAAATCATTTATTATTTATGAAGGCTTCAAAAGGTTTGCATTCTCGTGTCATGTCTTTGAATGTATAAAGAGATAAATAGCTCATGACGTTTACCCTACGCGTTTACCTTGGTATTAGTTATGCGTTTTGACAATTGCTTAGCAAGATTTGTAAATTAAACTGAACAGTCTGTTAGTTACATACTGTGTGCAAATTGGATATCTAAATTAAATTTACGGCGTTTTAACCGACGCAAATAATGACAGAAATGTGAACTCCGCCAAATGTGGACTGATCTGGATGGTACTTTTTATTCGATAGTATTTTATTTGGTGGTGGTCCCACTTTTTGATGAAATAATTCTAAGAGGGAGAAATCGGGGATGAAAGACTAACACTTTGTTTAAGCGCCGGTTTTGATAACTCTTTCACTAAAAATGGTAAAATATAAACTATAAACAAAAAAAGCAACCCAAAAACACGAAAAAGCTAATAAACTAGAAAATACTATAGAACTAAATAGCTAAAAAAAATCTATAAATAGTTTAATTTAAGCAATAAATAATTATAGTTAAATTACAATATGTACAATAGTTATTTAAAACTATAAACAGTTTAATTAAACTACGATAGCACCGACTCGATATTGTTATTTAGTTTGTGTACAGTACTCTTTACTTTAAAAGGATTTTAGCATTTTTAAATATTACACTAATTTAAAAAAAAAACATTTATTATATAGTTTTATTATTAGCTTTTATAGTTTTTTGAGTCGGTCTTATTTTAAGTTAAAAAGATTTTCTAATGCATTCAGAACAATTTATCTGAATCTGCTGCTTTAAACTCAGAGTTAGTCAATCTGACAATTATTTCAATGTAATGTATCTTTTTAAAAATTGCTTGAGTGACGAAACGGGCAGGTCACTCGCCTGATGGTAAGCGCCACGCCTACCCATAAATAAGCATCAGACTGCATTCGTCACCCTGAGACATAAGTTGTTAAATGTCACAATGCCCAGTAATTTCACTGGCTTTAATGTCCTGTAAACCGAAACTCAACAGTGCTTAGACACTGCTACTTGGCGGCAAAAATGGACAAAGCGGTGGTTCCAACCCAGCCAGCCTCTCGTATACTAGAGACACACTACCAAGTAAATATTGCGTTCCTAGACTGTTGCCAGAATTTTGCCAGCCTGAAGTTACTGGATATTCTCCGGCTTACTCTAGAACGCGACTCGCCTGAACGAGGCATTATGACGGGGTTTACACCACGTGTACGGTGACCGGCTTCCACTCGGATACAAAAATGTCTCCTAAAATTTCATGAATAATATTATGTTCGAACTAAAAGGAACACAGCGATAGACTTTAATAAAATTGTAAAGGACAAAGTCTGTACTTTAGAAATGTTCATCGCCGACGTCGTAGGAATACCAATCAGCTCTTACCTTTTGCTTATTCTGAAGGGTTTGTAAGACTGATTGTAGAAGTGGCTACAACTCAGTTTGAGGATTTTGGTTTGTTTCGATCACATTCGATTTAATTATAAAAGGTATATGGAGGCGAACTCCGATAATAATAGTAATTTCTTATGGTTACGCGAAAAATACACATTGAATTAAAACCATCGAAATAAGATGACTAGAATGATAACTCTCATATGAATCGGCCTAAAAATACGGATCCACTTACTCACACGTAACACTCATAAACGCAACAAAAATTAATGAATGTTAAAAATCAACTTTATTTCATAAAATAAAAAAAATAAATATTTAATGTCTAAATATTAAATGTCTAGGTCGAGATATGACGTTCTGCACCGCGCAAAAAATTAGACGTATATCTCAAGTGTCAACTAGAAATTTGCACAGAGTTTTGGTAGGGTAATTTTTTTGGTTGATTCTTATATTCTTATCTTATTACGATGATTAAAACTTATTTATTCGGATCACGGAAGAGACTGAGATGTAGGTCGTCTCGAAAAGTTAATGTTACATTGATAAAATTAATCCGCTATAAAATCCGTATTGACTATAGCGACAAGTACGCATTGAACGTTGCGGTTCCTCATCTCGGTCTCATAATTCAAAACGTGCCTATATAATTGAATAAGCGGTCGTGTCGCTGTCGCGGCCTCTTGTTTCGGTCGCGCACTCCAAACCAGGCCTTTAGTGATCCAACGCAGCGTCACTAACGCTCTCAGATGCGAGCGTTTGCCACAACCGTCCAAAGTCTGCCTTGAAAGACGATAGAGGGATTCTGAAATTTCTTGATCTGCTGGCTTCGATTATCCCTATCCACTTTAACAGAGATACGATCTCACACAGGAACCCTTTTGCAAAGAAAAATCTCGATAGGTATTTTCATTATTCGATAAATCAATACAGATGAAGAACATTGAAGTTCTCCGCCTTTCGTTTAAGATTTTAAATACATTTTGCTTAAATTATTTTGTAGTTAAAACAATTAAATGAGTCTAAAGGCTTTATAAACAGTACTCTCGAAACTATTAAAGCTGTTAACATTTTGCTTTTGTTCAGTACAACTTTTGTAAGTTCGCGTTCGGGTGTGCTGCGACGAAGTCGTGACTAACTAACTGCAAATAAATAATTTTATTACAAAACTTAAAAACTGACTCCAAAACACTCAAAAGTCAAAAATAACAATTTCTAGTGGTATTTTTCATGTCGGTGCAATTTCAGTTGACCGGCACTGGCATTGGATTTAAAAATGTTGTCTAAATTCTCAACTTTTTTGCGCAGCTATGGCATGTAAATACAATACAATAACACACTCGCGACGAGTGTGCTTGTGTGTTAGTGTTGTGTTATGAGTGTGACATGGCAGCTATACTATATCGAATATTCGTTTAACAAAATAAGTCTACAATTATTAATGCATACATAAAAAGCAAAAAAAAATACGCACCGAATTAAGCCGCAGAATACGAGGGAAAATGGGACCTTCTCGATGAAAAATACATGGTGGCCAAACGCAAGCCTATTTTAAGAATAAAAAAGAAAAAAGCTAATGCACCGCAATATCTCGGGCTCAATCTCGGGGTCAGTTAAAAGTGATATTGGGTTTATCTATTACGAAATTCTCAATATCAGCCTGGCGTCTGGAATTGTACCCGGTATGGCGATAGGCTCGCCTGCTATCACATCATGGGACGGAAATAAGCTCGACGAAATGTGGGTGTACGAGTTTCACCTCAACCTACCCTTTCGGGAATTACAGGCGTGAGTGCGTATGTACGTATACTACAAGTAAGGCGGTACGGATAACTATTATAAATTGCATCGTTTTATATTAAAAGCACTGAGTAATAAAGAATCGAGCATAAAACAAATTATACTCATCGAGCAAAAGGAAAGAGGCTCGTAGTCTATAGAGGCTTATAGTCTTGACACCCTTTTAAACAAGCTCGAGAACAGAAGGGTCCGGTGTCTAAATACGAAGGGTTTCTCCCTAAGGGGTTGTTTGCCCGAAAGAAAAATAAATCTGTCGTATCCAGGTTAATTAACAAGTTTTACATAATTAATCCTACTACTATTATAAATGTGAAAGTTTGGATGTTTGTGAGTTTGTGAATTTGGATGTTTGCTAGTCAATCACGCCTTAACACCTGAACGGTTTTGGGTGAAAAAGCCCACAAGTAGACCATAACCTGGATAAGAACATAGGCTACTTTTTATCCCGGAAAAGCCCGTAGACGCGTCCGGAGCCGCGAGCAAAAGCTAGTGTACACTAATATTATAAAGAGAAAAGATTTGTATTTATGTATGTAACGAATAAACTTAAATACTACTGGACCGATTTTAAAAATTCTTTTGTCGTTATGAAGCTACATTATCACTGAGTAAGATAGATTAATTTTATCCCGGAACCCGCGCGGAACCGTGAGCAAAAGTTAGTAATGTATAAAAACAGAATTACTATGGTCGAACGCGAACTGCAGTAATGCCGTCGGTTGTTACCACCTTACTAAAAACGACAGTGACGCCGTACGTTTTTTTATTAGCTTTAATGTCGAAACTATGAATCGCTTGATGGTAAACGCCACGTCTGCCCATAAACAGAAGCAACACCACACAAAGATTTAAATAACAAAGCACTGCACGGCAACGAACAGCCCTTGTTACCCGAGACATAAGATGTTACGTCTCATAATGCTCAGTAATTTCACTGGCTTCAATGTCCTTCAAACCGAAATACAACAACACACTGCTGTTTGGCGGCAGAAATAGACAAAGCGGTAGTACCTATCCAGACGGTCTATCGCATACGAGAGACATACCTTGTAAAAGCGACAGTGAAGCTGTACATTAAGTTCTATTTTGAGATATGCGACCGAGACAGGAGATTGTGACGCGCGACCGTTCCATACAATTTCATACAAAGCAGACATGTCGCCTTCGCCTGACACGCCTTACGCGTTGCGGTCTCCCTGTCATGGTTGCGTACCTCAAAACAGAAGACGAATTCTCGTATTTAACTGACACTGCGAATGAATTTTAACCGAACTGAGATTAGATTTTTATTACAAAAAAAAAGTATTCTGCTCCTCTTTAAGTTCAGTCAATATCAATATAATCTCATTTCGATGTCTTTGCAATCTCAATTCAGTCACAATTTTGACGTGTGTTAATAACATGTGTCATTTTAAAATATTAGCAGAATACCGTTTTGGTTTCAGTCAACTTTTATTCTACTTTCGATCTCATTATGATCTATGTTTACATTTGACGTTCATTATTGGTTTAAGAGAATACAATTTGTAATTTTCTTGACACTGAAACTAGATCGGAATGATATTTTGAACATTTCGAATCACGAGAATTGGCCTCCTGAGCTCAAATGGTCTGCCATAGATTTGCATAGTATAAATACGCTAACATGCCGTCATGATGTGCGTGTCTGCTGCTTGATGCAACCATCCGAAATAATAAGCCGTTTTAAAAGTTATCAGAATCGGATCGCACTATAAAAATACTATGTGCTTAATAACTACAACACTACCATACATATTCACGCCTGTAATCTCCGAAGGGGTAGAGAGAGGTGTAACCAGTACACCCACGTTTTGACTAGATTATTTCCGTCCCATGGTGTGATAGGGGGCGAGCCTATCGGCATACCTGGCACAGTTTTAGACTATGAGCTAATACTAAGCATTTCGTGATAGGAAAAAACCATATTATTTAGCTTAAATATTATGTAAACAGTCCTAGAATCCATGTAAAATAAATTTAAATACGAATCCTCAGATTAAAGTAACATCTTTTGATCTATTATATCCTGGTACATTTAAATCTCCGAACAGTTTCGCTTTGAATGACCACTCATGATGATCAAAGAAGGTTCGCAAATTGTCCTTGAGCCCGCCCTTGACTTCATAAACTAAAGTGCTTAAACCGTTTCCTAAAGCCCATCGCACACAAACATAAATAATAGCACGTTTGATGCTGCAATCGGCTTAGTAAGTGCATAATATAATCTGCCCTGCATCTGTATATGACCTTAGGCAAACTGTTTCAAGCCACTCTGTAGACACTTGTCTACAACATAATATGTTACATACACAAGGTGGTAGGTCCCTCGTATGCAAGAGCCCGGCTGGGTTGGTAGGTACCACCGCTTTGTCTATTTCTGCCCCCAAGCAACAGTGTAAGCACTGTTGTGTTCCGGTTTGAAGGACATTGAAGCCTGTGAAATTACTGGGCATTATAAGACTTAACAACTTATGTCTCGGGGTAACGAGCGCAGTCCAGTGTCATGCAATGCTTTGTTATTTAAAGTTCTGTGTGGCGTTGCTTCTGTTTATGAGCAAGCGTGGCGCTTACCATCAGGCGAGCGACCTGCTCGTCTCGTTAATCAAGCCAATAAAAAAAAATCATGAATGGGCCGGCCGGCCCAACTGGGTTTTTCCACTGTCTCACAGAAAGCCAACGTGAAGTGATCGCTCACTCTGTTGCGTATCGTACAGTGTGTGAGAATATTGGAGGCCAAAATCTCCCTCCATTCCAATCTCCATTCCTTTCCTACGAGTATAAGGCTAGCAACGAATCCATGATTCTTCTGATATTTTTTGTTTATGGGCGATGGAGATCGCTTACCATCAGGTGACCCACCTGCTCGTTTGCTCCCTGTTTCACAAAAAACTCCATTAGCAGTGGGTTCGGCGCAGCATGCTTTTTTAAAATATATGATACAGAAAGATTTAGCTTATAGCTTATACGACCGGCCGCCTATTTGATGTCAGCCCCTCTGGCGAGAAAATATCCTGACCGGAAATAAATATTTAGGAATCACTCAAACGTTTTTTTTCCGTGCGGGAATCGAACCCTGGGTCTCCCGATTCACATCGAGGCTGTCCTATCGAATAGTTAGGTAATACATACATACATACGCACTCACGCCTGTAATCCCGGTAGGGGCAGAGGTGTAACCAGTACACCCACATTTCGCTGAGCGTATCTCCGTCCCACGATGTGATAGGGGGCGAGCGTATCGCCATACCGGGCACAATTTCAGACTATGGGCTGATACTAAGCATTTTGTGATAGGAAAACCCAATACCATGTTAAGAAAATAATAATGCTAAAATATGTTCCTTTTTATTTCAGCCTGTAATTTGCTGATAAATTACTTACCCTAACCTAATCTAATGAGATTAATATTGTTTTATAATAAACATTAAAAGGGGTTAAAACTATTCCTACAAGCTCAAGAATGTTATTTTGTAATACATAAGGGTATATGTAAAATACAAAAGGAATACGCTCAATGCGTAACACCTGGCACTGGCTCATTGTGTATACAACATTCAGTTTCCGACTGGGTTTTAGGGTTCCCCTAAATATATGTATTCATGTAAATAGCTAAATATTTTCAACGCCTGTTATACCACCTCTGAGTAAACGCTACGTTCCAAATAAAACATGACGCGTTCAAATAC
Organism: Mimas tiliae; assembly: GCA_905332985.1. Taxonomy (NCBI): domain Eukaryota; kingdom Metazoa; phylum Arthropoda; class Insecta; order Lepidoptera; family Sphingidae; genus Mimas; species Mimas tiliae. The sequence continues at coordinate 5,884,623 of HG995238.1, forward strand.
AAAAGTCACAAATAAGCAGAGCCACGCTGTAGAAAGTTTTGTCTACAGCATGAATGTGCCGACTCAACCGGTTCGATACCGCTGTCTCACAGAAAACCGACGTGTTATAGCATCTTGCTGTATTCGTACGGTGAGTGAGATATCCGGAGGCCCAAATCAATCCTCCCCTTCACTATCCCTTAATTATCCCTTTCTTTAAGGTTGGCAATGCGGCCATGATGTTTCTGATATTGTGGGCGTTCATGACCGGTGGAGATCACTTACCATCTGGTGACTGACTTGCACGTTTGCCTGCCTATATACACTAATATTATAAAGAGGAAAGATTTGTATTTTTGTATGTAACGAATAAACTTAAAAACTACAGGACCAATTTCAAAAATTCTTTCGCCGTTAGAAAGCTACATTATCACTGAGTAACATAGGCTACTTTTTATCCCAGAAAAGGCCGTTCTCGCGGACGGAGCCGCGAGCAAAGGCTAGTGTTATATAAAAAAACTTCCTCCCACACTTCCTCCGGCCTGTACCCTTTATTTTGATTTTATACAATCCTTCCAAGTTACCCTCAGCCTCCATGGCGCAATGAGCGAGTAACCGAATGAGAAGCGAGTGACCGCTTGTTTGATTTCCGCAACGGAGACAAATGTTTATAAGATCCACAAACATATGTTTCGGGTCTGATTGCTTTCTCGCCAGAGGTGTTGACGTCAGGCAGGCAGCCCGTTGCAAAAACTAGGTACAAGCCAAATCTTTCTATAGTATATTGTGTTAAAAAGCATGTTGCGCCGACCCCACTGTGAATGGGATAAGGGCAGGTGAAAGAAAGCTTTCCAAGTTACGCCCAAGTAAGTGAGTATTTAACTCATACTTTTAACTATTCTACCACGGATGCCATATACTCGTAGCTTAGTAATTTTCTACAAGTCTTTAAATACTCACGCTTACATCATCACAACTAGTATTAGTCTTTTCACATGTAAGTATTCTCGCCCACTGTTATATACTTCACTTGCACACCTGACAAAGTGTTCTGCCAAATGTTTAACTTTGTTTGTTTTTGTTCAACCGTACCGCGCACCTGTACCAAACTTGGCTGTTACAAATTGCCGGAGTAAGCAACTTGAATCAATTCTGGCCAACTTGTGTTTACCGTTGTAGTGTGTACCGGGGTTTAATTTTCGGGAACATCTCTCTATGATGAGAGAGACTGTGTGATCGCGTTAACAATATGCCCACTAGACGGTATTCATTAGGCCCATTATGGAAAGTTTAAATCGACGTAGCTTGCTGAGCTGAATTCGGCTTTGTTACGAGAACTTTGAAACTGTGATATTGTGCACTCGACTGAGGAACAGGTTAGGTGTGGTGAGGTCTTAACCCACGCAATATGATGTCATCTTTTGTCTGATTTCTTCTTTTCTTTCTACCTGGCGTTATCCCTGCTTAGTGCCAGGATTCGCCTTCCTATTTAAACACTCACTTCGCTCGATCATAAGTATTCTACGTAATGAGACCATTCTAGATGGTAGGTTCGTCATATGGGAGAGGCCGTTTGGGTTGGTACTACTGCTTTGTCTACTTCCGCCACCAAACAGCAGTATGTAAGCACTGTTGTCATCTTATTTTCATTTTTTAACCTAGCGTTATCCCTGCTTAATGCCAAGGTCTGCCTGCCCATGATGATTTGACGGTGTATTTAGTATTATTACAATCCGCAACGGGAACCAAGTTTCGCCATTGCCTCGTCCCTAAATCATCAGAGTGTAACACGTGAAGGTAAGGTTGGCTTTCAGCCTGATGGTCTACTTATACTCCTAATCGATCGATTAGGTATTTAAGTAATATTGTGACTATTTAAGTAGTATTGTGACTAATTGTTTATAAAAACAATTACTACTAATTGTTTTTATAAACAATTAGTCACAAAATAAAATCGATTGCGTAATCGATTCTTGAAAATAATCGACTTTAAAATCTAGACGACTTTGGAACTAAACCGGTCGTCAGGAGCCTGCGTCCCTTACGCCTTTATCACCCTTTAGTCTCTTGAAAACGATAATTGCCGCTCGTGACCAACTTACAAGAGGCTATAACGATGCCTTTTCAAAGATATTTACATAAATAGTGAAAATATGATCTGAAAAAATAGTATTAGCCTCTGTTTCATACTGACCGTTGAAATGTTATCCGCCAAATAAAGTAGGTAGTATGGCATAGGTCGGCAAACGAGCAAGTGGGTCACCTGATGGTAAGTGATCTCCACCGCCCATGTACGCCCACAATACCAAAAGATTCATGCGTGGCCGACCTTAAAGGAAAGGGATAATTAAGGAATTGGGAAGGGGAGCGGGTTTGGGCCTCCGGATATCTCACTCACCGTACGAAACGCAGTAGCAAGCTGCTAATTTACACCGGTTTTCTGTGAGACAGTGGTAATGACCCGGACGAGCCGGCCCATACATGCTGTACACAAAAGTGTCTACAGCGTGGCTCTACCACTCGTAAAACTTGAAATAAATACAATCTGCTAAATATAAACCAGGATCCACAAAATCAGCAGTTCTTATAAGGGTCTTTGTATACGTTTCTACAATAAAGTAAATCGCATAAATGAAATAAGTGTTAACAACTGCAAAGTTACCAGTAAGCTAAAGGCCTATTAGGTATAAAGTTTCGGAATATGTATATAGATGATGAAAATGCTTGGGATTGGGCTATTCTAATGATCATAGCTAATGTTAATTTATACTGGGGCCTTTACAATGTAATAATAATTTGTTGTATGGATAATAAGTTGACTTTCATGTCAGTCGTTGGAAATTAATGAATGTACCTCTCTTACACAAATTGTAATCAGTCTGAGTATGTCATGGTCGCTTAATTTTGTTTACGTGCGGCAGCGTCGTGTGCCGGGTCGGTCACTTCCCTGTAACATGGTTGAGGAGGCCGATGGCTAGCACATGTATCATGGAGCTCACATGGAGCTGCCTGTGTGAATTGGTCTACTCGAACTGTTTTTTTATCATAGTCATAATTTGTTCGTGAGCCTATGAAGGTCGTGCATGCAAATCTAATCAATAGCTATCTATTATTTCTATTATTGTTAAATTTTAATGACATACATTGAGCTGCTCTATTTCCAATCAAATATTGTAAAGCCTTTAAGCTATCAATAATAATTATAAAGTAGTTTTGAAAAGAGCAACGTTAGAGTTTCTTGCCCGTTCTCTAGTGAAACAGCCTTCCGAACTGGCGGTAGAGTTTTGACAGAATCTAAACAATAAATAACATTTTATGCAGTCAATAAATTTAATGTTTTTGATTTTGTTTTTTACTGAATGTGATTACTTTATTTCCTTTTGTTATTGGTAATATTATATATTGACCATTCCATTGCGTCGTTTTGACATTTCATAAAGGTCTCCACTCTAAACAGATATATGAAAAAAAAGTACGTTCATCTGGTACCGAAAATGTTATTGTTGGATATCATATATTTTAGTTGATATTTAAATAGCTTTTACTCGGGCATTATGAAACAGCCGCAGATGGAATCTGAAAAGAATTCTATTACAAACCTACTTTGTTTTCTCAAAACCAAATAAATACGGTTCTAGGTTGTATTATTTTTGCCACAATTCCTTTCTTAAACTAATCCTGAATTCCAATTTAGAAAACAATTATTTTAACAACAAATTTCTTTCTCCACAGGTACATAACTTAAAGAAAAAAGAAACATAATGGCGCGTGATAGACATTTGCCTTCTCGACAACAGATATCTATGTACATAATCAAATTATGAAAACCTCAAGAAGTGGCCAACATTAAATTTTTTAGTTTAACAGTGATGTGAACTGAACATTAAGTTTTAGTGGTATTGTAAATGTTTTAAGTTTGAAAGTGCTTGTGAGATGCGAGAAGGGTCCAAGGCTGGGCCGAGTGGTGCCTCGTCAGGGCATGGTGTCGACAATGATGATGGTAAGAATTAACTGTTATTTAATAATAATAATAATAATAATACTAGCCCTGTATTATACTCGTCCCACTGCTGGACACGGCCTCCTCTACTGAATGAGAGGGGTTAGGCCTTAGTCCACCACGCTGGCCTAATGCGGGTTGGCAGACTTCACATACCTTCGAAATTCTTATGAAGAACTTCTTAGGTATGCAGGTTTCCTCACGATGTTTCCTTCACCGTTAAAGCAAGTAATAATTAACAATTAATACACACATAACTTATAAAAGTCAGAGGTGTATGCACTTGAGGCTGGTTTCGAACCTGCGACTTTCGTCTCGACAGTCCATACCACTCCCCGCTGAGCTATCACTGCTTTTTAATATATTATTATAATATAGCTATTTGATTTAATACTTTGTCTCCACTAGTGCTTTCGTCTTCAAATTATGTATTATTAGACGGCGGCAGATTTTACTAAGTGGTCCCTCATATGCGAGAAACCGTCTGGGTTGGTATCACCGCTGTGTTTATTTCTGTCACCAAGCTGTAGTGTTGTAAGTATTATTGTCTTTCGGCGACCTGTTCGTTTCGTCATTCAAGCTAATAATAAAGCAGAATTTGATTGTATACTGTTTCACTTTTGATGTACAATCCAAAGTGAATCACGCAGTGAAACAAAATTCACTATAGATTTTTCTCTTTCTCTCTCTCTGTCTCTCTCTTGCAGTGCCTATTCACTATTGAACGTTGGCTGTAACTTCCGCATATTCTTTTCTATTTCTTGCCAGGTTAAATAGTTCTTCTACCCTGGCGATTTTTATCCATTCCCTTATGTTCCTGAGCCACGATTTCCTTCTTCTACCAACATGTCGTTTTCCCTCTACTTTACCCATTGACTCGGAAATGTGTGTGTGTGTGTTGTCATCTTCTCCGTATCGACTCAGGACTAGTTCTCTCTTCTCGCGTGAGCTCTTAGATGACTAGCAAAGCCGAATTAGGTTTTGAAAACTCTATCACATTATGCGCAGAATAGCCGACCAGCATCATTAAATGTGGGTTTAAGAAGTTTTTGGGCGACTTTTACGTAGGCAGCGCTTTTTGTCCACATCTTCGAGTAGCTTCGCTTCAAATCTTTCGACTGCTTTGAGAATTCTATTGCGCCAGCCCTGCCGGTTACGAGCTAATTCTTCCCATTCGTCAATATGTATGCCACAAGATGTAAAGGGCCGCGACTAAGGTGACTCGGAAATATATAATCATGCTGGAGTTACATGTAGTACATATATACTTGAGGTTAATACATCGAAGTAAGATAACTAGAACAATAACTCTCATATAAATCTGCCTGAAGGTAATCACACGTAACACTCATACACGCAACAAAAATTAATGAACGTTCAAAATCAACTTTATTTAAAAAAATATGTCTAAATATTAAATGTCTATATCGAGATACGACGTTCTGCACCGACCAAAAAATTAGACGTATCAAGTGTCAACTAGAGATTATTATGCACAGACTTTTATAGCCCCGACCCCTTGCACAGTTTTGGTGGGGTTATTTGTTTGTTTGAGTTACGTTTCTTGTCATCTTATTTCGATGGGTTAATAATAAAAAATCATAACATAACGCGAATCAATGGGGTATCATTATCAATGAAAGGTATTATTACAAAGAAATTATTACGAAATCAAAATGATAATACTCGTATTATTACAAACTTGTTTCCGACTTTTAAAATATTCGCGTTTATACACGCTAAAAACACAAACTTCCAACATCAAACTTATTAAACCGAAGAAAGGGAATAATTCAGGATGAAAGCTATTATACCTAAGCATATGTAAGCAAAGAAAAAAGTCTACGTATAAAGTTTTTAAGGCACAAATTACGCACACGTTATAAGTTTAAAACCAAATTCAAATAAAACACTTTGGTGCGGAACATTTAATGACTAGGTTGCACTCGCTCCTCTCAAGTTATAATAAAAACCGGCCAAGTGCGTGTCGAATCACGCACAGTGAATGGTTCCGTAGTGTAACCAAAAATATCTCAAAAACTATACAACTTAGCTTACTAAAAAATTCGGTGGAAGCAGCTTTTAAGTTATACTACTCTGAACTCTGCTCTGTTCGAGGTCGGCAACGCGCCCATTATCCTTTTGGTATTGTGGGCGTACATGGGCGGTGGAGATCACTTACAATCAGGTGACCCACTTGCTCGTTTAACGGCCTATGATATATAAACAAAGAATAATTATCCACTCCGTAGTTCAAAAGTTAAGACATATTTTTCTTAAAATTGGTCACGCATATCTCACAAAATAATGACTTAGTCACTTTGCAGTCCCTATATAATTTTATACCTATCCAATGATACCATACATGCCTATATGCAATGGAAAAAAAACATCCCTCAGTAACATGTATGAAGAGCCGCGCCAATTTTTTTTTCTTAATTTCTCTAAGCTTTGTGTAGTTGTTCATAGACGGACAGATGGATATGACGAAATTAAAGGGTTCCGATTTTACCATTCGTCGATGGAACCCTAAAAATAGGAACGTTACAATATTCCCGTGATACCTTTAAAATGCAATCGAAAACTTAGAACTTCGATGACCTTTTGAGAACTTTTCGATTAGTTTTCATCGCAGCTAGTTTGTAAAATTATAAAACTAAGTCTTCCCTGGTTATTCATCATAAACGCTTTCATGATATCGTCCATGAACTTCTAATATATTCTTTTTTTCACAAAACTTGATTTTAGCGTCATAATGGTAACGGTTAGAGTTAATAGACATAACATAACATAAGCTAACGCCTTTATCCATGAAGGGGTAGACATATGTGCAACTACGTTTCGCCGAGCTTTTTTCTGCCCCATGATGTGATAGGAAGCGGGCCTATTGCCATACCGAGCATATGTTACAATGCCGGGTAATTCATGTAATATTTTTCGAATCGAAAACTCAGACACAAATTGTGACTGTCCGACGAGGGAATTGAACCCAAATAAAATTTACATTATTGCGTCGTGTATGGGACCAATGTAATGTATCTTGTATGACCTACTCAACACTAGTTGTGTAACTTATTATAGTGGTTGATGATAATCATATTTTACCGTAAGATCAGGACTATGAGAGTGACTATTAGGACTATCGTTTTTCTAACTACAGTGTTCACGATTGAATATTTCATTTGCCAGGTTGTTCAGTGGCTGAAGACAGTAACTATGAAGAACTAATCTCGCTGAAAGCACTGCTGCATTACCCTGAGGAAGTAGCCTTACGTTTAACCGACACGGAGTATCAGCTGTTTTATCAGGTAAGTCATAGTTTTTTATTGACTTTGATAGTTGATAGCCTCAGGCATATTTATTACATACGCACTCACGCCTGTAATCCCCGAAGAAGATTGCAGAGGTGTAACCAGTACACCCACATTTCGCCGAGCCTATCTCCGTGTCTTATGTGATAGGGGGCGAGCCTATCGCCTTACCGGGCACAAATTCCAGACTCCGGGCTGATACTGAGCATTTCGTAATAGAAAAACCCAATAACACTTTACTCGACCCGGGGATTGAACCCGAGACCTCAACGTTCGCCTCAATCGTAACGCGTATGCATTACAACTGCGCCACGAGGCAGTCTAGTCTAGTATTTATTTTATTTTAAAGGTTTGAGGCCAACCTAATGATAGAGTCAGTGTAGAGCCGCCTGTAGGCAACGGACTTGCCTTAACAAATGCTGTCAGTTGATAACAACCGGGAGCGAGTTTTTACGTGCCCTCCGAAGCACGGAGACGCTCAGTTGAAATACCACTAATGGCCGTTCCCATTCTGTCTATCCACGGATTTGCTTGCTGGCAGTAAAATTGTGACACATTTGGTATGGAATATCTGACAAACCAGTATTGTTAGTAAGCCAATCTATCTTTATATAGAATATTATTATAGGGAACGGCCATAAGTGACTCATCCATAGACTGACCGCGCCAAGGGTTGCTAGCTCGCTAATCGGTTACTGATTAGTGAGTACAACTGGCTATGAATGCCTCAATTTCATTAAATTTATTTGCAAGTACAACTACATCATATTATTATGTATTTTCACATTGCTTATTCTATATATTATTTAATTATAATAAATGTTGATACATATGACAATTTGTGTGCCTAAAACACTCCATATAAACTAAAGGTGGAATAAAATTATATTTATCGATTTTGCACACAATATGGACAATTGCACCATGTTTTTTTAGAAATCAATTTAAAATGGCCAATTCCATCGGTTTTCATTGCAGAGAATTTCGATAGATTAGTAAAGTAATAAAAATGTGAACGGCCTCAAAGAAGTACATCTGTTTCTTTCGCGCTAACATCAATATGTATTATTTATCTCGCTCACACATAGCATGAATTTTCGTAATCACATTTTTATTCCAAACACGCTATTAGCTCATTGTACGTTCAGTGTTACAACGTGCTCCTAGCCTCCTACTGATTTATAAAGTCCGAGTACTATTAGTACCTCGTGATCGGAATTTATAAAAAAAAAGATTTTACGTAGATCTCCCTCGTATGCCGTTTAAGTTGGTACCACCATTTTGTCTCTTTCTCCCGCCAAGCAGCAATGTATAAGGTCTGTTGTGTTTCGGTTTGAAGTTAAAGCCAGTAAAATTACTGGGCATTATGAGACTTAACTGTTGTGCCACGGGCTGACGTGCAGGCCTAGTATGCAGGTATAATCCTCAATAGCGAAGACCACGGCATAACTTCTTTCCCCTTTTACTCTGTCCACGTTTCTCCTGATTACGTCCCGCTCCTCATTGTCTTTCGTCATTGCCATCTACCTCTCTTTTCCATAACCTAAAAACCATAGTGCTAGTTTTTTTCGGTCTTCCACTCACGATAGGACGTTTTATGAATTGTCAAAATTAACTCAAGAATTGATTCTTTAGCTATCTCCTATGGTCAGCCCCGGATCTAGGGGGGGGGGGGGGGAGTTTGATCAAAACAATATTCATGTAACATAACTTTGATTTTGGCACCACTGTCAATTTTCATTGCTGATTTCATTTCTTTCATTTCATTGTCATCAATTTGAGTTGCTGAAACGTTATATAATGAACATTTTCATAATAATATCTTTTTTTTATACTAGCTCGGCAAAGTGACTACGCTACACCTGATGTTAAGTGCAGCGCAATCCAAGAATACTGTCGACCAACGACAGACGATGTGTCTATCGTAGGTCGGCAAAATTATGCTGGCCTGCCTAATTACTTCTTCACACTCCGTTTAAAGGACCCCATATTATAGGAAGGAGGAACACGTGTGCCGGCAAACTATTCCACAGCTTTATGGTCCGGCAGAAGTAAGATTGTGCGAACTTTTTTAGTTTTAGCCGAGATGGAAGAGACGACGAAGCTGTGGTTCGGTAAGCCAGCACGCGTGGTTCTGTTAAGGAAAGGTGGGGATGGGATAAGGTCAAACCACTCTTCTTGGGATAATTCTCTAATCTAAAATGTTAAAAATGTCATTACAATCTAGTCTCAGTGTCAAGAAAGTTACATATGCTCTTAAACCAATAATCAATGTGAATATGTGAATAGATTTAAATGAGATCGAAAATAGATTAAAAGTTAACTGAAGCCAAAACGGCATTCTGCTATCATTTCTAAATGACACATGTCGTTATATAAACATTGCATTGCAATGAGATCGTAATGAAACCGGACTGAACTAAACCAGGAAACGTTTTAAAAACAATCTCATATCAGTTCGGTTAAAAATCAGTCGCAGTGTCAATTAATTACGAGAATTGAAAACAATTTCGAGTTGACATGAGACTTGACAGTTGATTACTTAACTTTTACATTGCTCAATTTCCGTCTTTCAATAATCGTGCGTAAGTCTCATTAAATGCTCTGTAATTTCACTGATTTGCCCTTTCAAATTTTGGCCGAATTTACACTACTTTGAGGTAAAAGTATTTTATGCCTGCTATCCCTGACTTCAATGCACGTCCATAACACTTCAAGATAATTTGGGGCGACTAGAGTAGCTACATACAATAACTTTATAGGCGTAGCTGCTGCAACTGTCGTAACCTTTTAAAACTATTCTTGTACGTAGCTGCCTTACTATTCAACTGAGGTATAGGTATAAAGAAGATAAAAAAGCAGGGATACCTCAGCATGGAGTGGTACGGACTGTTAAGACGAAATTAGCAGGTTCTAAATCAACCCCAAGAGAGTGCACCTCTGATTTTTTTAAGTTACGAGTGTATTAATTATCGCTTGCTTTACACGGTGAAAAAAGAAATCTGCATAACTGGGATAAGTTCTCTATAAAAATTTCGAAGGTGTATGAAGTCTGCCAACCTGTATAATATCAGCGTGGTGGACTAAGTTCTAACCCTTCGTAGGACGTGCATACACGGCTAGTAGTAGTAGGTATAGTGATATTCCCGAGCGACTCCAACAAAATCTTAATAAAGTTTTGACGAGAATTTGTAGTTTGCGGTTGGGCGTTTATTTAATTATATCTTAACTAGTTTAAAGTTTGATAAATGTGGTGTGAGTTTGAGGAATAATCTGTAAGATACGCGTACAGTGGAACCTTGAAATAAACTTAATATAATTTGTATACAAGATTTTTCTCGAGCTTGCCCATGAAAATATTTTCTTAGGATATTATTTTTATAGACTTAGCTTTAGTTTTATATTTTACTAGCTGTTGCCTAAGGTCTGCTGCGTGATTATCTTTTTCCAGGATAAAAGTACCCTGTGTCCTTCCTCACAATCGTATCTTCTTATCAAAATTTCATTCAGATTCATTCAGCCGTTTATGTAAGAGACATACAGAGTTACTTTTGCATTTATAATATTAGTATGGATATGTTTATGGTCTATAATGTTATAGTGAAACCTGGTACAAAATCTGTTCAGCAGTCTTAAATGATATATGCCAAAATTAACAGATAAACAGCAGATATAAAATAATAAATAATAATACTAGCCCTGTATTATATACGTCCCAGTGCTGGGCACGGGCCTCCTCTTCTGAATGAGAGGGGTTAGGCCTTAGGATTAAGGCCTGGTGGTGGACACCACGCTGGCCTAATGCGACTTGGCAGACTTCACATACCTTCGAAATACTTATGAAGAACTTTTCAGGTATACAGGTTTCTTCACGATGTTTCCTTCACCGTTAAAGCAAGTGATAATTAATAATTAACAAGTCAGAGGTGTTTGCACTTGGGGTATCGAACCTTCGACTTTCGTCTCGACAGTCCATTTCACTCCCCGCTGAGCTATTACTGCTATAACAGCAGATATACTATTGTTTTATTATTAGATCGACTTAACAAAAAACGTCTGAAACGACAATCGAAGCGAATTCACATCGTCCTTGAAACTAAACACACTCGTGTTTCTTCGTTATTACATTTTGTTGTATCAATTTTACGGGCTTCTTATATACGTTGCTTCGGAAAAATAAATAAACAAGTACAAGATGCCTACAATAGGGCGTCCGCAAAAGTTTGTATTTCTCAGACACTGAAAAACATATTGATGCGGTCGCTAAACTAAAATATTGTATCAGAAAATATCTCATATCTCAAACTATACAGCCTAGCTTATTAACTAATTTTCGTTTTAAGTTATACTACCTTGAATTTTCAGAATTTTCCACTCTGTACTTTAAAAGAAAAAAAACACCTTGGAGGACACTTTGGACACGCATATCTCACAAACTAATGACTTATATAAAATAGTCATTTAGCAACCTCTATATCAGGACCTCTCTAATGATACCACACATGTCTATTTGCAATGGAAAAAAAAACATACCTCAGTTTCATATAGGTACATAATTATTCTAAGGGTACATATATGTAGAGAGCCACCATTTTTGCTTAATTTCACTACACCTTTTTACATACATACATACGCACTCACGCCTATAATCCCCGAAGGGGTAGGCAGAGGTGTAACCAGTACACCCACTTTGTGACACGGTTCATAAAATACATCTACTCGTACCATACAAAATTTTATAGTGAATTTTTAAATTTATATAGTGATAATACTCTCCGCGTATATTTGCTGTGACGTACGAACGGATAGACGGACATGAAATTATAAGGGTTCCGTTTTTGTCATGACTACGGAACCCTAAAAAGTATAATAATGTAAACATTAATGCTATTTATTATGCACGATGCTAATCACTTTAGCTGGCGAAACAATTGGATTTTCGCTTAGTTTATTGGTCACTCGCCTTGATTTTCCTTACGATGTAATCAGGGATCCCTTCCAAGGGAGGCAAAAATTCGATTAAGGTCGTCAAAGTGAAGCTATAAGAAGATTTTAAAGTAAAATATTTTTTTTAAAAAGGATTTTACGTAGATTACTTTTTAATATTATTATTAGCTTATGTTCATAGTTCCATCCGCGTGAATGTGTTTTTTTGAAATGAAAAGTATCTTAAATCCTAATCCAGATTACGATCTACTTATCATCATCATCATCAGCCACAAGACGTCCACTGCTGAACATAGGCCTCCCCTAATGCCTTCCAGGCCGACCTGTTGGAAGCGGCCTGCATCCATCGGCTTCCTGCAACCCTACCTTGGTTGGTGGTGGTGGTACCGGTGGAACCCTAACGGTCTACCTATACTTATGGCAAATTTCATCCACATGTGTGATTGTTTTTTTTTATTACCTTAAATGACGAAACGAGTAGGTCACTCGCCTGATGGTAAGCGCCACGCCTGCCCATAAACAGAAGCGATACCACAAATTGAACCTTGAATTACAAAATACTGCATGGCAATGTGCTCTTCACCCTGAGACATAAGATGTTAAGTCGTAAATATCCAGTAAAGTCAAAAAGTTCAAAGTCTTTCAAACCGAAACACAACAGTGCTAACACACTACTGATGGTTCTTGGACAGTATAGGCCACTTACTATCAGCTGACATACTCGGATGCCGGCCTCAGCTTTAAAAAAATGTTATACATACATACGCACTGTACTCCCCGAAGGGGTGGATTTCGGCGAGCTTATTTCCGTCCCATGATGTGATAGAGGGCGAGCCTATCGCCATATCGGGAACAATTCCAGATTCCGGGTTGCTATTAAGTATTTCATGATAGAAAACCCCAATATCACTTACCTGACCCGGGGATCTAACCCGAGATCTCAGCACAGCAGTCATACCGCGTACGAATTACAACTGCGTCACCGAGGCAGTCAAAAAAAAGAAATATACCTACTTAATGTTACTACGGGTCACTATCCCAAGCAAGGAAGTATCACTAAATTTATGAAATTAATAGAAAATAATGAATGAATGAAATAATGAAAATGTATTATTGGACTAGATACAAATATATAAACAAATACATCATAACATCATTATATGTGTCGTAAATGGTACTCCAAATACCTCTTCCGAGCCACCCTTCTCTCCAAAATATTACTTTTACCCACACTTGGGAAAAATACCACTTATAAAATATTTCTTTAACCACAACTGAACCTAAAAGGGTCGTTCCAGGATCTACCTCTCAGCTTCTCGGCGTAGCTTTATAAGTAACGATCCGTTGTTCCGACTTGCTGCGTTTAATATAAATTTCGCAAAGTCATAAATCTCAAGTTACAGTTTCCGCAGTAACTTTAACAACGGCGCGTATTAGCCAAACAAGTATCAAGAAGTAGTTGCGAATTCGATTTCCGTGGTCAAATCGTTGTTCCTTAGTTCCTTGTCAGCAGAGGCCCGAAAAACGAGCAATTGGGTCACCAGCGGGCTTAACATATGCCTATGACATATCTCACGCTCGAGAATATTATCGACGACAAAAATCTCAGATGAAAGTCAACATAAGATGAAATTATGACGTCATATTATTAGGGTTCGTAGACAAAACACCACACAGAGGTAGAAATTACTAGTTTTAACCAACTTCAATAAAGGAGGAGGAGGATTCGGCAACTTATTTTTTATGTCGATTTGTCGGGCAATTGTGGACCGAATTTGTTGGAAAAAAAACATTCCATAGCTGCGATGTGGTCTCATATAAATTTGGTTAAGATCTGATGAGAGCGGAGTACGGAGTAAAAAAATGAAACTCCTCAACGGATAACAGCAGTCATCGCGATTGTGTTAATGTATTGGAATTTACATGCCATAGCAGAACCTAACACTAAAAATTTAAAAATAAACAATTTTACCAAATCTTAAAAACGACTTCAAAAAATCGGCGCCATTTCATTTCAAGACCGACAGCTGCACCGGCACCGACTCCCAAAGAGAGCTATAGTAATTGTTATTTTTTAATTTTCAGTATTATTCCTGAAGTCGGTTTTTAAGTTTTGGTATTTTTATTTTATCTATGCTGTACACAAAAATGTTCTTCAACGTGGCTCTATACCATACAAAGTGGGTTTTTTATATTACAGACCACCTAAAGATTAAGTATACCTTATTGTTGTCAGAAATAAGATTGATAGTTGCGTACAATGAAAAATACACATTCAGAATGTTAAATTAAATGTACTCGCTGAAACATTCCCATTCGTAACGTTTTTCAATTATTTCTATATCTTTTGCCCTCGTCGTTTCGGTATATTTTTATGTTTATACTCATAGTGTTAGCGAGACCTTAAAATAACAAGGACGAAATACTTATCCAGACTTACATTTATTCTTTATTTCTTGAATATTACAAAAATGAGCGACGAGTTTATACGGATTTTATCTATCGAAAGCTTTTCAGTCTTCGTGGTCTAAATGTCGAAACGTCAGGACTAAAATCCAATTAAACCGCGATAAAATCCGTATAAGTAAACTAGTTTTATTTCAATATGTAATATTCGCGTACAAACATTATTATGTTATCACAATGAGCGACGACATCGGTTCGACGACAAGTCGGTGGTACTAACTATTACTATTACTACTAAATTACCACCGGCTCAGAATTGTTTAGTTTTATTTGTAGCCTTGCTCTCTAGTCTTGTTTGAGTAGGTTTTATCTTCTTTTTAGTGAAAGAATCATCAAAGTCGGTGCATGTCGAAGTTTTAGTCTTTTATCCTCGATTTTACCCCCTTAACAGTGAATTTTCTTCTCGAAATTTGAATGGGATTAACTTCGAGCAACTCTTTATATGAGAAAATTATCATTAAAGTTGCATAATTATGTAGAAAGTTAAGCGTGCTTATACATACAAAGAAATACGCGTCGAATTCAGAACCTCCTCCTTTTTTTGTTGGTTAAAAGAGACAAAGTAGCTGTAATTGCTTGTAGCTGTTCGCATACAAACAATTTATATGAGCAATTTTAGAATAGCAACCTCATATTATATAACTTTGTGGCCATCTCCACCGCCCATATTCTGGTTAAAATTTATAGATATGAGCGTGTGCTGTGTATTAAATGGAAGGGAGGCTTCCTTTATTACTACCAATAATATTTCGTATTTACGATTTAATAAAGAGTATCAAACTGATTCTCCCTCTCTCCACTTTGTTGTGCAAAGTTACATCCAATATGTGGGTAAAAGCATCCATAAATCTTTTTATTGCATCCAGTATATTGACCGGTGCGACGGTATCATGCAATACAGAGCCAAGAGAGCAATCTAAAATGTTAGTAAAGATTTTTGACCCTTTTATGAAATTTGAGTGTGAAGTGAAAATAGAATGTACAGATCATTCAGAATCACTTAAAATCTACATCACACTTTGATAAATTTTACAACAAGCCTACATCAACCAATTTTATACAAATATGAGTACCGTATTTATAATAAGTAATATGTTTGTAAATTGAAGCAGACCTATTTTTACCAGGAAACCAGAACGACATCAATAAAAATGATAATTTTATTGACTACTGGGTACTGACTGAATGTATATGTTATTGGATTTCATGCTATGAAGATGAAAAAAGGACTTCTTATTCACACCTGTGTGAACCTGCAAATGAAACCAACAGCTAAGTTAGATTAGTGTTATGTGTCCATCCAAGGGTCCCTCGGTGACAGGGTCATGTAAGCGATAGGTGATATTAACTATATCATAAAGCGTGGCGCCGTGACCGCAAAGCGAGAGGCCGTGAGTTCGATTCCCGCAGCGAGAAAAATGTTTCTGCGATCCACAATGTGTTTGTTTTGGGTCTGGGTGTAGTGGGGCCGCACGTACCTCGTAGTTTCTGATACCCACGATACTGGTTTAACCTAGTGCGTGGTCAGGACTATGTGTGTGGCTGTTGGATGTATTTATTTGTTTATTTTGTCTCTGTATATACTTTTTCGCTATGTATAGTAATCTACTACGCTGATATAATAATACACCCAACAGTCACACACATAGTCCTGACCCCACACTAGGTAAACCTGTATTGTGGGTATCAGGGACTAGTGGTCCCACAACACCCAGACCCGAAACAAATTTTTGTGGATCACACAAACAATTGTCTCAGTGCGGGAATCGAACCCACGGCCTCTCGCTTCGCAGCCGGCTACTCGCCCGCTGCGCCACGGAGGCCGTCAATATACTAACACCATTTTGACCACCCAGTGATATCACAATATTTTTGACCTCAGACTTACTACATAAGCTCACACATATATCCCCGTAGGTGTAGGAACAGGTGCAATCATTTCATCCACGATTCGCCAAACCTATTTCCGTCCCATGATGTATTAGGGCCCACAGTTATACCAGGTACAAATTTCGATCCGAAGCAACTCGTGTGTGTATTTGAATAGTGTTTTGAATATTCTGTATAACATTCCCTAAAAAACTGCGAAATTTGCTTATTCAATTTTAATGACAGGCATATGCCTGGCCAGTAGCAACACATTTAGGCCTGTTAGCACTGAACTTTTCAACACCAAACCAAACAAACACCAACCGACAAAACCGTCAAAAACCCAGTTCCAAAAGTGCCAAATTTCATCCAAAACTGTTCAGTCATTAAGGCGTGATTCATTAACAACCACCCAAATTCACAAACTTAATAACATCCAAACCTTCACACCGTAATATTACAAATGCGAAAGTGAGTCTGTTTGTTACGCGTAGGTGGACAGCTATCGAAAAGACTTGCAATACGGGTAAGGTTTCAGAAAGTCACCATTACATTTTTCCTATACATATTATAATGCTCTTGAAACTGATAAAACAGGTTTTTATGACGAATTATATTAAAAGAGATAAATTTTTCTGAGACTCTTTCTTGCATCTTCATTGTTACCCGACATTTTATTATTATACGTGTCTATGATTCTAGCATGACCATGCTTGTTTATTACTAGTACTCGTAACTACATAGAAAAACTTGAAACATCTATTATCTTGACTCTCTTTTGCACAAAGTAGTTTAATTGCGGACTCCACTAACAATTTGTCGTGCACTGCTCTCTGCGGCCCCGCGCGGCTCCAAGGCAAATGGCCCTTTATGGACTTTCGGGACTCACCTGTGCTGTGAACTTTGGAACATACTGAAACGCTAAGCAAAGCACCAGGAGATCATAATGTGCGAGCGTCTTGAAGTTATCATAGTAATCGTTTGTACACTACATTCCTAGTTGTTGTAAAAGTTATATTTTTTATAGCAGAAACTATAAATATAGAATATGTATATATGTACATGAAAAAAAAACAAAAATATATACAGACGTCTATACCATACTAGATTGCCTTGGTGGCGCAGTTGTAATGCGTACGCGGTACGATGCCCAGGTCAGGTAGAACCAACGATGGGTTTTTCTATCACAAAATGCTTAACGATGGGTTTATCTGCCCGGAGTCTAGAATTGTGCCCGGTATGACGATAGGCTCGCCCCCTATCAGACCACGAGATGGAAATAACCACTGCGAAACGTAGGTGTACTGGTTACACTTCTGCCTACCCTGTCGGACGTTACAAGCATGAATATGTATATATTATATGTAGGTATATACAGACGAATTAAGAATGTTCTCCTTGTTGAAATCGGTTAAAAATAATATTACACATCAGCTACATTACAACTTGCCAATTATTTCCAGGTCCCCCCCATAGACTACCTGCGACAGGTGACCCTGGACTTGGGCGGGGAAGGCGTACTGGGTGCGGTGAGCGAACGCCACATGATACGCCGGACGCCGCCTACTCACACTCAACAGACCAAGAGTACTGTCAGAGCACTTATAAGGAGATTCAACGAGGTATGACCACTTTTATTTTTTAAATAAAAGTGTGAATTTCTTTTCGCGCGTTAAAGCCTATATCCTGATCCAGGTCATAGTCTAGGTATGTATGTAAATTTTCATCTAAATCCGTAAAGCCGTTAAGGCGTGATTGATTAACAAAATATATCCAAAATCAACATCTCATCAATCGAAAATCTTACAAACATTCATACTTACAGGTGTATAATATTAAGTAGGATAATATGACTAGCGGCTGCAACACTATCAGGCGAGAGTTAAATGTGGATATTATAGTGGACAGTATGTTAATTTCATTGAATTTAAAGACAGATTTTTAATTACTTTTTATTTTAAAGAATATTAAAATCTGGCCTGTACGTGATGATACTTAGACAGGTTGAAATTATACCTATTCTTTCATATGATAGCTTCTTTCACCCGTCCATCCATACGCCTGTATCCATCCACTGCTTGACATACGCTCTCCTTTAGTCAGTAACAAATAGTTATTTGAAAATCTATAACTTAATTATACCTACAAGCATTGGTATTACATTATAACTTTTTAAAAGTATAGTTTTAGATAGTTATTCTATTTTTTTATATAAGTATATTCTAAAAGTGAGTGGAGCCATCTAAAATAATAATAGAAAAAGTGTATTTTAACATACATACATTAAAGAATACTTCATCTTTAAAATGTAATAATAATAAACGAAAATATCAACCATATTCACAAATAGTAAAGATATCAACATTAAATGTTTTCTTATAAAAATCAAATCTCATATTTTTAAGTCATTTCTTTTTACTTTACAGTTTACTTGAAACGTGCGTAAATGTTACACGCACATGAGTGCGTGAAAGAATGATATTTTATAAGATTTTTCAAAGTAAAACATTTTGAGTAGGAATCTGGTTACAAATATTATTATTTTATTTAGGACATATTATTTATATTACTAAGTCTTTAATTATATTAGTAAGACACATTCGTCTTTGTTTGTTTGTCTTTCATAGGTGCCACTATGACTTATTTATTTTAGCTAATTATTCTAGAATTTCAGAATATTCTTTATGAGAAGAAATTAATTCCACTCTAATCCTGTGACAAGCTTTTACATCAAGTTGCGGTCAATTGACCGCAACTTAGGGGCGCTATTCCCATAACATTATTACTACTATCCCATGTTACCATCTCGCTTACTCTTAAGGTGAGGTAGACGGTTGCTTGCCATGGTTTTAAGGGGGTGAAGTAGACACGTGGTGGCGGCGAGCACCTCTCACTAGCGGTTAATATTCATAGAAACCCTCTTCCTCTCCCTGTCTGTCAACTGTAAAAGTCCCACGTGATGTGACACTATTTTACTTTTAAACAGCCCGTATAGTAATATACGTTGAGCCCATGATTCATCTGGTATTTTGGGCGTACATGGGCGGTGGAGATCACTTACCATTTGATGACCCACTTGCTCGTTTCCCGGCCTATGCTATAAAAAAGGCTGACTTTAGGACTAAATCTGTTACAAGCTTACACGGACATAGATATCGCAAATGTAACTACTTCGCAATTTTCGCAAGAGTCGTAGTATTCATATTAATATATCTTGCGCAAGATTTTGCGCACGTGAGCTCTGGTTTAGTCTGCACTCCACGTTATAACATAGACGTCAACCGAACACACGAAAAATGGCTCTTCGTGCCGCAAACAATTGTAGAAACTTCATCAAGAATGTTGAGGGTATTTCTCATCACTACATTACACAGCACGCACTAAAAATGGGCCACGCATGATTTCATATAGCTTGAAGCACTTGCGATATCTACTAACGGATTTTAACCCCGATAAAAAGGGGGGTATTGCAAGTTTGACCCCTTTATCTGTCTGTCGAATAAATATATTTGATTGCCGTTTTAACACTAGTTTAATCTAGGTGGAACTTGGCTATATTCAAAGAAACTCTGTTCAGCCATATATACATTTCAGATTTTAATCGAATTATTGTCGGGAGGTTTTAACGATGTAGTTTATACGCAATAATCTATTTAATGCCGTTCGACATAAAGATTGTTATTAAAAGTTATGACGTTTTTATAATGTTTAAGACAATGCCATAACAAAGTACGAGTATATAAAGGCCATCTTAGCCTATTAACCCCATTATATTGTCTTCAAATAAGATCTAAGACGTGACGTATGAAGAATAATGTAGGGATGATGTCACAATCTCCATTGACACGTGATATGTATGAAGTCACAATATTATGGAGCGTCCACATTTATACATAATAAGAGTCTGTGGCTGTCTCATATATTTGCTACGAGATATGTGGAAAGGAGTTTTAAGGACAGACAAAGTTTTCGTTAGTTTCAACAAGGTGTCAGAACGCACAGGTTCATGACATTAGGTCGTAACATTTGATAACCGTTGACACTTGTGTTTTGTTACGTGTATCTGAGATATATAATATATTATATGTACTTCTATACGTGCTAATACGATTTTAATCATATGAATAGTAACTATAGAACGTGTTACAGAAAGGTGTGTTCATATTACTAAAGAGTAGTCACATAAACCTGTTTATACACCGGATCTTATCAAAATCTTGATATACTATAATGCCCCTCCCCTTACCAATTCCTTAATTACCCCTTTCCTTTAAAGTCGGCAACGCACCCATGATTCTTTTGGTATTGTGGGCGTACATGGGCGGTGGAGATGACTTACCCATCAGGTGACCAACTTGCTCGTTTGCCGGCCTATGCCATAAAAAAAGCAAAAACAAATACTAAAATTTCGTGTTAATTTTAATCATTATTTTATTACAATTGATAAGATCGATCATATTTCTTTAACTTAAGTGAAGTGCGTGAGCGTGAATAACAATGCTGGAGTGAGACAAAAGCTCGGCTGTTTATCATTCAGTTTGTTCAAGTCGAATACAGTCGAATATCAACATGTTACCCATTCTATTATTAATGAAATGCAATATATGTCCGAGCAATACAATCGATTTTGGTACTGCGGAGGTGAACTAGTTATATTGTACATTATATGTTGCTTAAATTTTAACACACCTTTCTGTATCACGTTGTATACGCATACAGCGTGGATATTGTTATCATGGACATATGGCGGTAGTTATTATATAAAAACGGGTACAAAGTCTTCTTTCAAAATTAAACTAATGCTCTGTATTCAAATGAAATGGAATGTCTTATACTTTCATACAAACGTAGATGCTTAATATTAATTATGAATTCTTTTAGGTGTCAGCGTGGGTGACAGAACTGATCCTCTCGCATTTGTCAGCTGAGGAAAGGAGAGCAGCGTTGGTGTGCGTGCTTAGAGTCGCTCTCACTTGCTGGAACATCGGTAACTTCAACGGAGCCATGGAGATCGTGGCGGGACTCAAGTGAGTAACATATTTCGACTACTTTTTCATTCTTAGTTCCTCGCTTCATGGAGATTTTCGTGGTAGCTATCTAGTTAGATCAGATGATCTCATGAGCACTTCATTCGACTGAATTCGATAAACTGAAGCAACACCAAACAGAATGTTGAATTACAAATTACTGCACAACATTGCATTACGCTCAATATCCTGAGACATAAGACGTTAAGTGTCATCACGCCTAGTAATTTCCACTGCGTTCAATGTTCTTGAAACCGGAACACAACAATGCATAGACTAATTGTTGGCAAATATGGCTATAGTGGAGGCACCTACCCGACCCAGACGGCCTCTCGCATACGAGGAACCTACCACCTAGTTCAGTCGACAGTTTCCTGTAATCCTTTTTGTGAGGAAATTAATACGCACTCACGCCTGTAATCCCCGAAGGGGTAGGCAGAGGTGTATCCTGTACACTCACATTTCGCCGAGCGTATCTCCGTCCCATGATGTGATAGGGGGCGAGCCTATCGCCATACCGGGCATAAATTCCAGATTCCGGAGTGATAGAAAAACCCAATATCACTTTTACCAACCCGGGGATCGAACCCGAGAGCTCAGCGTCAACCTCAGTCGTAACGCGCACGCATTACAACTGCACCAACGAGGCAGTCAAATTAATATAAATAATAAAATTAATATGTTTGACAACAAAAACATATCCGACATAAATTGAGAATACATTGGCCATCTTCTTGGCAAATAACATTTTGGATAAAAACCACGCTCTCAATTAGAACAAATCTATAGCTTTTAAAAGGCTGATTAGTGTATTTTTCAAACATAGCCATCGCGACTAAATCAGCATTCAAATATAAATAATTATAATAAATTAATCAAATGAGCCTATTTGTTTAAGCGCTACGCTACCATAAAGAGAATGTTATTGAAATATACCATATTGAGTGGTAGAGCCAAGTGTTGTCTACAGCACGAATGCGGCGGCTTGTCCGGATCGATACCACTGTCTCACAGGAAACCGGCGTAAAGTAGCAACTTGCTGCTGCATTTCGTACGGTGACTGAGATATCCGGAGGCCCAAACCCCTCCCCTTCCCAATCTCTTAATTATCCCTTTCCTTTAAGGTCGGCAACGCCCCAATAATTCTTTTGGTATTGTGGGCGTACATGGGCGTTGAAGGTCACTTACCATCAGGTGACCTACTTGCTCGTTTGCTCGTAAGCTATAAACAGATCCTTATAACTCATAACATCCCTCATTTAGTAGGGGTTAAGAAGGCGTGTCAAGGTTTATACCAAGGTCCCTGGATTCCATAGCAGCATATGTAGGAGGCAATCTCGCCCACACATTCAAATCTTTCTGTTAAGCAACACTGACTTTGTCGACTGACTCCCTTAACACCTATTAAAGCCTTATATAACTTCTCCATTAAAATGTACCTAAACAGCTCCAAATCACTTGAAATTCCAGTTAATTAGATCTAAAACAACACCTACATTTGTTGTATAAAAACAGCTGTATAATCCATTTGCAGCAATAAAAACATAAATTAAGTTGAGTACAGAGTTCACAGCTTTTGTGCTTAGTCGTCATTACACCACGATTGCTTAAATTAAGCAAAGTTGGGTCAAATGTTTTAAAAGCGATCCATTACTTTTATCCATATTTCTTTTCTTTCTTCTTTTTTCCATGGTTCTACAGGTACCTATTGAAGATATTCATGGTGATCCTTTACCAACAGGTAGCCCACTTGCTCGTTTGCCAGCATCTGCAAAAAAAACTCGCTGCTTATCACAATATAAAGACAGAAATGATATGAGAACTATGAGAGTGCTAGTTGCACTTCTACCTACCCCTTAAAAGCCAATTCACAAAATTGCAATTTTATTTTTACTATTAGTGTAACAAGTTAACAGCATTATATTATATCATAAGTTATCAAAATATTTTGGCACAATATTTGATCCAATTGAATGAATTTTAATAATAAATTTAGGAGTCTGAAGATGAACTGTATTGTTGTTTTTCAGAAAACTCGGTACTTTGAATTAATAACCACAAAACAAACAAAATAATATTTGTAAATGTGAATTATAGAAAGTAGGTAAATATGATGAGTTCGTCTATTTTTGCATGTATTTAGTAGTGTTCAAGTCTTTCTTAATATGGTGAATTTGGCGTTCAAAATCTTGGATTATTCGCCTAGAACGTGAAATGCCTCCTAAGAGATATGAGGTTAAATTATACATTTTTATACTTTAACATATATTAAGTAACTGTTGAGTGTATTATTGATGTACTCACCTAAAGTATTGTAATCTTTAATCTACAGGGTGGTTCGAAAGTTCACGACGGCCTTAGATGGAAAGTACGCATTTTTTTTTAAATAAAGTCCTAGTTCCATTTCATGATGTTGCTATGACTTATAAAAGAATTGATATTGAGAATTTTCCCTCTCGATTGATGTTATAAAAATATAGAATGTTATTTTTCTTATAACTATTGGTTCAATTTCTAGCTAAAACAGGTGCCTTTTCATTCAATGTTTTACTTTTTAACCAACAGAAAAAATACGACGGAGAATCTTAATTCGACGCGTATTTTTTTAAATACACGTTATTCACTGTTTGCATTATAAATCCAATTTTAAAGGTACTCTTGCCCCGGCCCTTAAGCACTTTTCACCCCGTAGGTATATTATGTAAGTAAAGTAAATTTAAACTAGTTTCGTACGTAGTTCATACAAGCGAACCAAAGGTTTTAACTGGGCTTAAGGATTACCGCCTTTTAACAACTGGGGTCAATGACGTAATTTAAAGCTACCTAGTTTCGGCTAAGTGTAATCCATTGTCCGAGTTTTGATACAGAACAGAGTGTTTAGTGCGCTGAGCCCCTAAACTGAAATAATATCCATGATATAAAAAAAAAAATAGTTTCGTCGACTGCCTCGGTGGCGCAGTTGTAATGCGTACGCGTTACGACTGAGGCTGACGCTGAGGTCGCGGGTTCAATCCCCGGGTCAGGTAAGAGTGATATCGGGTTTTTCTATTACAAAAAGCTCAGTATCAGCCCGGAGTCTGGAATTCGTGCTCGGTATGGCGATGGGCTCGCCCCCTATCACATAAAGGGACGGAGATACGCTCGGCGAAATGTGGGTGAACTGGTTACACCTCTGCCTACCCCTTCGGAGATTACTGGCGTGCGTGCGTATGTAATTCGTAAATGGTAGAGACATAGACAGTTTTGTCTACAACATGAATGCCCCGGTTCGACCACTGGGCACAATTCGGGACTCCTTACTGATACTGACATTTTGTAATAGAAAAACCAGTATTACTTTTAGTCGACCCGGGAATCGAACCCGCCACCTACAGCACAGCAGTCGTACCGCTTACGCATTACAACTGCGCCACCGAGGCAGTTTTTCTAAGTATTTCTAGACCCGGGAATCGAACCCGACACCTACAGTACAGTCTTACCGCGTACGCATTACAACTGCGCCACCGAGGCAGTTTTTCTAAGTATTTCTAAAACCAACACTATCCCACTACAGGGGCTTTCAGCTATGATGTGAACTTGACCTACAGAGTTTTAGGGTTCTGTAGCCAAAGGGTGCCAACTGTAGACGAAATCCTATTATTACACCTACATAAAAAATAAATAAAAAAAAAAACAATGTGCAATATATTTTTTGGCGCACGTAACTCATCATTTATTTAAGTCGCTGATTACCCTCTGCTTATTTAGTGTATAGTTTATGTTTGTGGAAGCTTGTAATTGACCTTTCTTTGTTTAAACTATTTATTACTCAACATGTTAGTTGTAAGTTATTCTAATAAAATTAAATAAAATTATCTGTCGGTCTGTCGTACCTTTAAAATGTTTTATCTTTAAACGATTAGATGTATCCGGCAAAAAAATCACAGAATATGCTTTACTAAGTGTAACGTAAGTGGTAGAGCCACACTGTAGACAGTTTTGCCTATAGCATGAATGGGCCACACCGGTTCGACCGTGTTGCTACCATTATCACACAGAAAACCGACGTGAAGTAGCAGCTTGCTATTGTATTTTGTGCGGTGAGTGAGGCCCAAATACCCTTGCCCGTTTCCCTTTTTTTCAACACGTCCATAATTTTTCAAGTATTGTGAATGTTCATGGGCGGTGAGGATCACTTACCCATCAGGTAACCCACTTGCTCGTTTACCGGCCTGTGAAATAAAAAATCGTATATTCTTAAAGTATAAATATAAGTAAGTATACGAAACCCTCTTTACGCGAGTCCAACTCGCAATTAACAAAGTTGTTTTCGTCTCTACCTCACGAACCAGCGAAGCATATTTATGTCTTTTGTTGGACCCCTTTGAGAGGATGCTCGGGCCTGCGTCTTTAGAACTATACAATTAAAAACGTATGGTTTGTTTATCTTATCTGACTTAAAATGTTTACGAACATTTATCATTTTACTTATTACATAAAAAGTAAACTTGTAAATATTTCTTGTTTGCTTTTATATTAACCTCTTAAAAAACGGACAAGGTTCTCTATTCTGCTGTATTTATGTAATGTATCTTTTGATTATGAAATATTTCTTAATTTCATTATGTCGTGGTCGTCTCATATCGATTTGGTTAAGATTTATTGACGTAGTATGAGAGAAAAATGAGTCACCTAACATTTTTAGAGTGATATGAATGGGCCGGTTCGTTTTAAAGGAAAGGAATAATTAAGAGATTGTGAAGGGGAGGGGGATTTGGGCCTCTGGATACCTTACTCACCTTACGAAAACAGCAGAGAGGCGCTACTTTACGTCGGTTTTCTATTAGATAGTGGTAACGACCCGGACGAGCCGGCCCATTCACGCTATAGACGATACCGCCTACAGCGTGGCTCTACCACTCAGATTACTGATTTGGATTAAATTTACCCGCTGAGGCCAAAATAATCCGAATACGACGTATTGCATGTGTTTTGAAACTACGAAAATCACGCTCTCGTATTAACATAGCTTATCTAAATACATTCTAAAACCACAGTATAAAATGAAGATCGATGAAAGAAGAGAAGAGAAGACCTCTAAGTACAGTTTGCAGGGGTTTCTTTCGGCCTTCAGCTGTTTGTAGACTGTAGGCCGGCGGAAACTACTTGCAGACTGCGCTTATATCTACGTTTAGAAGAAAGAAGAATTTTATTTTAGACATTTATTATTTATTTATTAGACAGTGGCCCAGTGGGCGAGTAGCCGGCTGCGAAGGGAGAGGCCGTGGGTTCGATTCCCACACCGAGAAAAATTTTTGTGTGCTCCACAAATATTGGGATCGGGTCTAGGTGTTGTGGGACCGCAAGTCCCTCGTAGTTTCTGACACCCACGATACAGGTTAACCTAGTGTGGGGTCAGGACTATGTGCGTGACTGTTGGGTGTATTTATAGCGTATTTTATTCTATTTATGAATTTTAAAAATAAGGATATTAAGGCTTGGTTTCTGAAAGACTGATCAATGTTAAATAACTAATAAACTTTCAATTCATGTCAAATCAAAATTTAATTACTAGAAGCGTGGTCAACACCTTTGATTTGACACATGTTAGTTAACATTGCTTTAAAATTAATATGAAAAATCGTATGTCAAACGCTATTAGACACATCAGATATTATAAAAAAAATCACTAAATATTATTGATATATTACCTAAAGATGGAGCCATTATTCTACTCCCTAAAGTGAAAGCGTGATCGCGAGATACCAAACATTGGTAAAAGAGAGAGACAAAAGGCTTCTTTTTTGTCCCCGTCTTTATTTTGTTTGTCAATAAGTCAGATTCATTTGTTTGTCATATTGTCAGTCGGTTGGTTTGACATAAAATTTTATTCAATAAGTTTTGCGAGCTAATAAAGGAATTGAAGACGCTTAAAGTAAATATACACATTGATTGAAAAAAAAAGAATGGTGGGGTGTTCGTTGCCCGGCCGATGCTATAAAAAATACATTTTTAATTAAGAAGAAGCAGTTTTGAGTTACCAACGTTTTTCCTAAATGCTGGACATAGTTGTGTTTTTCGTTACTTTAATGTGAGTTTAAACTTAAAAGATAGGAATTTGACAGTTGTGATATTTTTTCCCAAACATGAAATATATATATATATATAACGTAGCAACATTTCAAAAAATCTAGCTGTTTCATGTGCGGTCACGCCATGGCTCTATCTTTAAGTAATATATCAATGCTAAATAACGTTCAGCAACTCAAATTGATTTGACAGGTGTCAAAATCCAAGTTATGTTAAATGAAACAGGGTGTTATAATAGCATATTAATAAATCACGGAAGGTCGTTCAATTAAATATTCTCATAAATAGTATAAATACTATGGGATAGAACAGAAGATAACTTTTTGTCAAAATTTTCTAGTTTCATCCTATATAAACGGTTTATAATTCATTGTATTCTAATTACATGTTAATATTGCCTTTATACTTATTGTAAACATCCCTATTTTGGGGGCATCCCTAATTCCCTATGTTTATCTTACATCAATCCAGCAGAGTGGTTACATAAACGTGGTCACGCGGGCGGAACCGCGAGCAAAAGCAAGTTAAATACAAAACCCTTTATCACAGTCATTTCGTTCAAACACCAAACCCCCGTGTCCAAGTAGGTGACCTCATTCAGTGTCCACCCTGAGGGGTGATCTTGAATATGATATGAAACGGTCGAAAACTGCTGGTTTATTAACAGCCCGGCTTGTTATGCATTCGGCATGTGTCGGGAGATATTGTCGGGGAGCTCGACACGTTCATGTTATCCTAGTACCTAAGGGTGTTTAAGCCTGTCATTACTCTAACTGCCGGACTGTTACAGTAAAATCCCGGTCATTTGAATGAAATAGAATCTTTCCCCGGGCATCAAATTAAATGATGTTTTTGTACTAAAAGTAAATTTTATTTTCCCTCGATTTATTGTCCACGTTTAACTCTAAGTCTAATTAGGGTTCCGTACCCAAAGGGTGCCAATGGAACTCTAATACGAAGCTTATGCCGTCTATCTATATGTCCTATCTTAAAAACTAACCGTTAATGTTCGTTCTCAATGTTCTGTTTACCGACAGATTTGCTTACTGACACACTGAGAGTAAGCAAATATATATGTGAGAATAATATAAGCGACGGCCATTAGTCACCGACATCAATTAGTAAAAGATCTGTAATTACTAAACAGGTAAACAGATTTCATTCAAAGGTAGCTAAGAACCATTTTGATTAAACCAACATTCAATTAAAAAGCTCCATTCAAAGTGCTACGATGCCACAGGCAGATAATCAGACAATAGGGTCAATATTATAGTACTCCTCTCTTTTTGTCAGAAATTAAAAAGAGGTCGAATCTTTGGAACCGTAACAGATTATAAAAGTGTAATTTTATGTTATTATGACGGATATCCTAATAAATAAAAAAGTAAAAACTGAATTGTGTCTTTGTAGGGAACCTTCGGAGCGCGTATCCGACTCGCACTTTACCTTTTTTTATAAATTACTTTCGAACGCCTTATAAACATAGAAAAACCACGGAACAGACTTAGAAATATTTAGAATGCGCAATACGTACGTACTTTGCGTACGTGCGATCAATCGGTTACATTAACTTTATTCTCATGGCATTTTATGGGTTTGAAATGCGTGAGGATTTAACTTGCCCCTTGTCGTTTAGTGTGTATTTTTGTGCTACACTAATGCAGTACTTGTTTTGAATACTTTAGTCCGCATTTGACAATTATATTGCATCCTCGAGAATATTTTAAATACTTATGACTAAAATAAAGTGGTAGAGCAATGCTGTAGACAAAACTGTCTCAGCTGGCTTTACCGGAATTGTACAAAATACCATCGTGAAGTGAAAACTTGCTGGTACGTTACGCACGGTGAATGAGATTTTCAGAGGCCCAAATAGCCCCAAAACCTCCCCCACGTCTCATTCCCCTAATCCTTTTTTTTAATCGGCAACCCACTCATCATTGTTCTGGTACTATAGGTGTTCATGGGCGGTTGAGATCACTTACCAATAGTTGACCCCACATACTTGGTTGCCAGCTTCTGCTATAAAAATATAATAAAAGTAACTATTATTAGCAGTAAGGAGTGAAACACATACCGCCCACACAAAATATGTACATATATTTATCACCCTACGTTGGGATTATCTTTATCTTAACTATCCGAAAATAAAGGATCCGTTAACACCCACACTACGTAAACGTGGAACAAAATGTAAGGAATCAAAATGGTATGGGATAAACATTGGCTCATATTTTATTCAACCATATTAATCATACACACATAGATATTAAAAAAAACAGCGTTTTAGCTATCATGTGTTATCAATGTCTAGTTTACTTTAAAGTCTTTAGAAGTGATGGAAAAAAGCCGAATTAATAAGACGACAACCCTTGTGTGCAGCTCCTGGCAAACGAGTACAAATATTAATTTACTGTTACGTGTGTTATTTTACTTTCTGCTAACTAAGCTACAGAATAATTATATTAAGATCTACACTCGTGCAATGACTCGGGTCTCAGAATCTAATGTTGAATCATAGTACATTGACGTACGATTAACGTAAATATATTATCAACTCTTATAAACGCCAAGTAAATAAATATGAAAAGTATTATTATCATATTAGGAGTTTGTGTAGTTAAGGAGTAAGTGGTGTACCAACATCTTGGCCCCAAGCCAACATCAGCTGCACGTGGTACAACTCTGCTGATTAACGGACAAGGCATTGGCGAAACTTGGTTCCCGTTGAGGGTTGTGGGTGTCGGACGGCGGGTCGCACCGTATATATACAGTATGTAACAAAAACCCTGTTGGCCCTTTTTGGGTCGTGAAGATAGTCATATAGACAGCTTAATAAAAATAGTTAAATTATAAACAAAAGCGTGATATTATCCTTACACAAGTAACTTAAAAAATGAACATATTCAAAAAATGTTATTTGCATCTGAATTTCTGTGTGTATAGCCGAAGCCGGGGTGGCGGCACTTTTGATCTACGTGGACACCGCAACGTGCTATCTCGCTCTTGCTCCAAGTCATTGCTCTTGCAGAGGTAATCAATCGAAATATGGTTTACAGACAATACCTAATATAATTAAAATTAAAAGTATAAATATGATTTTTTTATAGTGCCTAGACTGCCTCGGTGGCGAAGTTGTAATGCGTACGCGTTACGATTAAGGCTAACGCTGAAGTCTCGGATTCGATCCCCGGGTCGGGTAAAGTGGTGTTGGGTTTTTCTATTACGAAATGCTCAGTATCAGCTCGGAGTCTGGAATTTGTGCCTGATATGGCGATAGGCTCGCCCCCTATCACATCGTGGGACGGAGATACGCTCGGCGAAATGTGGGTGTACTGGTTACACCTCTGCCGGCCCCTTCGGGGATTACAGGCGTGAGTGCGTATTTTTTTATAGTCCAAATTTCGTATGCAAGTTTTTTCATTGCGTTTGAATATCGATTCTGGTATCACAGTTAATATACCCAACAGGGTTTTTGTTACATATTGTATAATATAATACCAAATACCGTCAAATCTATGTTACGAGAAGGCGGACCCTGGCATTAAGCCGGGATAACGCCAGCTAGAAAGAAAGACTGGTTATTATTAAAACTACTATGATGATCAAGAGGTGAGAAATTATCTTCCATCGCCATCGCCATGATAATGCCAAGAAACACAAACTGATCGTCAAGCGACTGTCATTTTCATTTTATTCCTTTTTGGATTGAATTACTCGTGTTCAATTAAAACGCTTTACACTAGATAAACACCCTGTATAAACGGTAGATTAGCTAAAAAGTCATATATCATATTAAAAGCCCATTTTTTTCTTTTAAATTATAACAAATGACTCACCCTTTGGTGAATAAAAATTTATTGCTCCATCTAATTGTTCCGTGTTTGAGATCCCTCGGGTGCCAGGCAATTTCCAGAATAAAAAGTATCTTATTGTGTGTAACATGTCACTGACGAATTTGGTAACAATGTTTCTTTATTGCTGCGTCACCTTCTTTCTTCACCATAAATTATTAAAAAAAAACACACAATATTTGAAAAGAATTTTTAAGTTTTAATATCATTACAAAAGTTATTTAGATATATTCTAGGATATGCCAGCAAACAAGCATTAGGGTCATCTGATGGTAAGTGATCTTCACCGCTCATATACGCTCACAATACCAGAAGAATCATGGGCGCGTTGCCGACCTTAAAGGAAAGGGATAATTAAGGGATTGGGAAGGGAAGTGGGATTTGGGCCACCGAATATCTCTCTCACCGTACGAAACACATCAGCAAACCGCTAATTTATGTAGTTTTTCTGGGGAATAGTGGTAACGACCCAGTAGAGCCGGCGTATTCATGTTGTAGACAAAACTGTCTACAGCGGGGCTCTACCACTCACAAATACAATAAGTAAATAAATATGGCAATAACATAAAAATAAACAGTAACATGTAATAGGTTACTTACGCCTGGTTTCTGAAAGGCTAATCAATGTAAAATTAACTAATCAAATGTCTAATTTCGTTTCAAGTCGAAATTGGGTTGCTAGAAGCGTGATCAACACCTTTGATTTGACACACATGTTAGCTTACATAACTTTGAAATTAATATGAAAAATCGTATATCAAACGCTACTAAAGAGACATCAATTTTTTTTTTTTTTTTTTACTAAATAACGTTTCAGCAACTCGAATTTATTTGACAGCGGTGTCAAAATCAAAGTTATGTTAGCTGAATGTTGATTGATCAGCATTTCAGAAACGGGGTGTTAGTCTCCAATACTTCTATGATATCAAATACAAAGCCATAATATAATTTGAACGGAATTTCTACGCTCATTTTGACAAATACATTCCGAAACTCTATAATTGACCGACTGCTAATATCTAAACAATGTATGTATGTACCTACCTACCTACAGCATCATGATTTAAATTATGCGCTTTGGCATCTTCATTTATCTTAGGAAGCATTAAGAGCGATGGTGATGATCCAATATCAAGCAAATATAACATTAGACTGTGTACTTACAGGGGATCAAATGTGGAGAAAATGTCGAAATAAATCCCAGAGGATTTAGGCATGGTATCCTTGTGGACGAAGGGATCATTTTTATCTTAAGTCCCTGACGAGGCCTGTAAAGTGTGACATTGTTTCCATATTCGTACTAATCGTAAGTATCGTAAAAAAATGGTAGAGCTACGCTGTAGACGGCATGGACCGGCACGACCATGTGGTTACCACTGTCTCACAGAAAACTGACGTAAAATAGCTGCTTGCTGCTGCAATTCGTACTTTGAGTGAGATATCCGGAGGTCCAAATTCTCCACCCTTTCCCAATTCTCCTTTAATTCTCTCTTTCCTATGAGATTGGCGCGTCCATGATTCTTCTGATATTGTGGACGTTTATGGGCAGTGGAGATCACTTACCATCAGGTGACCCACTTGCTCGTTTGCCGGACTACACTATAAAAACAAAGATAACCGCAACGCATAACCGTAATCGTAGTACTGTACGACATTTCAGTATTTCATTTCAGACCACGTCTTTTGTTAACAACTGAATTTTATATAAGTACAATATATCTCATTTTGAAGGGTTCAAGTATGCTTTCATGAACGCTTTTCGGGTCAGTTCCCTTTCACAGCAAGTCGCTTAATGATATGCATAAAAAACGGCCTTTTGATAAATTTGATTAAAAACTGTAATGTTTTATAGTAAAGTCTTTACAGATAAATATGGTATAACTCTAGTATAGTTTTTTATTAAAACCTAATTGACAAAGGTAAAAACAATAGGTTAGGTATATTGTAGTTAACAAATAAATACACCCAACATTGACACGCGTAGTCCTAACTCCTAACCCATCCCTAAGATCCGATCATGTTGTATTGTGAGTATCAAGTACGACGAGAGGCTTGTTCTCACTACACCTTTTACTACGAGTACACTACACTCACTACACTACTACGTTCTCACTACACTGCATCCTTTGGCCTGCGTCTTGACTGCAGACTGATGGTATTATAATTCCAAAAACATCCTTTATTCAAGAAAGTGTAAGTACCATTAGCTGTAAAGTCACTCACTGAACAAAAGTAAACAAACTATAGGTAACAGCCGCTTTCATGCCGCAGCTGACATACAAGGCAAATGGTAATGCGATGGTTGCTGCCAAATTGCGAATAACAATAATTAGCCGAAGAATGGTTTGGCACATGTATTGGGGTATCTCGCCAAGCAGATTTAAGAATATTAGAAGTCGATCAGATCGCTAGACATCCCTCGGCCAGCGCTTATGCCTATAACCGAATATTAATAATACTATTAGCCCCGTATTATGCACGTCACACTGCTGAGCACGGGCATCCTATACTGAATGAGAGGGTTTAGACCTTAGTCCACCACGCTGGCCTAATGCGGGTTGGCAGACTTTACATTCCTTCGAAATTCTGATGGAGAACTTCTCAGGTATGCAGGTTTCCTCACGATGTTTCCTTCACCGTTAAAGCAAGTGATAATTAACTATTAATATACACATAACTTAGAAAAGTCAGAGGTGTATGCACTTGGGGTTGGTTTCGAACCTGCGAGTTTCATCTCGACAGTCCATACCACTCCCCGCTGAGCTATCACTGCAATCCAACTGAATATTATTGGTAAATAAAATTGGTGTTGAAATAAAACTAGTTTATACGGATTTATCTCTCCCTGGACCACGAAGGCTGAAAAGCTTTCGAAACGTCGGTACTAAAATAAAATTAAAACGCGATAAAATCCGTATAAACTAATTTTATTTCAATGTGTAATATTCGTGTAAACATAAGAAATCACTAAAATTGGTGTTCATAGACATTTCATGGATAATAAGAGACAAATCGGTGTCAAAAGCTATTTTTGCCTCATTCTGATAAGTCTACGCTTCTTTTGTAGCGGCAATCTCGAAGCGAAGCGTAAGTCACGTATTTTTCCAAAATAAATTGGATTACATTTAGAAAGGCGTATTGTGATTCTCGACGATTTGAGCCCCCGAGCACGTGGTGCCGTTTCGGAGGTACGAACCGACAAACGAATCATTGAATTAGTTGTTGCTGAATGTGACGCAAGGATTTCCAGTTGCAGTTAACCATCTAATGAACCAAAAGTTGTTAAGTCTTATTAGCATTGAGGTAATTATATTTTTAACCGAGTTATAAAAAGGAGGAGGTACTCAATTCGTTATTTTAATTATAAACCAGTTTATACCTTTTCAGCTACCAGGCAGCGGCACCAGAGCCGACTCAAAAATACCTCTAGATATTATAGATATTTTAGTGCTTCTTATTGAAGTCGATTTTGTCCATACTAAGAAGCTAAGGAGCAATTGCGTAACTTAATGATATCCATTCATGAATCCATCTAGAATGCTTAGAATCGTGGATGAGTTAAGGACCTTTAAGAGAGAAAACATATCGCTACAATACGATACTCAACGCTCTGCATGATTTTTCTTCTAGCAGAGGGCAGCTAACGAGCAAGTGGGTCACCATAATTTAGAAAGGCGATGGGTCATTTGGATCTCCGGATATCTCAATAAGAATACCAGAAGAATCATGGACGTGTCGCCAACATCATAGGAAAGGGATAATTAAAGGATTAGGAAGGGATGGGGAATTTGGACGTTCGGATATCTCACTTAAAGTACGAAATGTGACAGCAAGCTGCTACTTTACGTCCTATTTCTGTGAGACAGTAGTAACAAACTGGTCGAACCGGAACATTTATACTGTAGACAACACTCTACAGCGTGGCTCTATGACTTCAAATAATTAATAAGCGTTAACTCCCAATAGGACGTCAATTAGAAAAAAATATGACGGAACGAGCAAATCGCTCACCTGATGGTGAGCGCCACGCCTGCCCATAAACAGAAGCAACACCAAACAGAACTTTGAATTATAAATCACTGGCCGGCAATGGATTGCGCGCGTCACCCCGAGACGTAAAATGTGAAGTCTCATAATGTCCAGTAATTTCACAGGCTACAAATTGAAATAAATAAAAATTAATAGAAACGCGAAAAAAAATTCAAGAGTTGTTTGATTCCCCACTTCCAGTTATTTGATATCTTCGTAACAGCACAAAAAAATATCCAAAGTTATTCAACGCTTTCATTTAAAAGTCTTTCGCCTCGGGTTTGACAGTTTAATGAAGTAAAAGATTTTTTGATTTATACACTGGCGACCACAGATTAGGACGTAAATGGCGAATTGGGAATCGACAGTATACTTCAGAATTTAAATCTCTAATTTATGGTAAATCGTACCAAGAACCAAAAAACAAGTGCGTGTCACATTCTCGAACTGTTGGTTCCATACTACTGCCTCGGTGACGCAGAAAAGTTGTAATGCGTACCTACGCGTTACCACACAGGCTGATGCTGATGTCTCGAGATCGATCCCGGGTCGGGTAAAAGTATTATTGGGTTTTTCTATTACGAAATGCTCAGTATCAGCCCGTGGTCTGGAAATATGGCGATAGGCTCGCCGCCTATCACATCATGGGATAGAGATATGCTCGGCGAAATTTGGGTGTACTGGATACACCTCTGCCTACCCCTTCGGGTATTACAGGCGTGAATGCGTATGCATGTATAGGTTCCATACCACCACGTAATGGCTTATATGAGTTGTCTTACATTAGCACTTCCATTATAATTTTTTGAAGCTTTTACTATTTTACGAGAGAGCAAAACAAAACAAAAAACTTTGAAAAACATGTTTTCTTCCCGTATATTTTTACTGTTTGTTTTCGTTTTATACTTTTTCGAATTTCCGCCATAATAACATATAACCTGTAAAAACAGCCGGCCAAGTGGGGGTGGCCATATTTTTCAAGTATTTTTTTTTTTTATTATTGCATAGGCCGGCAACCGAACAAGTGGGTCACCTGATGGTAAGTGATCTCTGTACGCCCACAATACCAAAAGAGTAATGGGCGCGTTGCCGACCTTAAAGGAAAGGGATAATTAAGTGATTGGGAAGGGGAGGGGGATTTGGGCTTCCAGATATCTCACTCACCGTACGAAACGCAGAAGCAAGCTGCTACTTTACGTCGGTTTTCTGTGAGACAGTGGTAACGACCCGGACGAGCCGGCCCATTCATGCTGTAGAAAAAACTGTCTACAGCGTGGCTCTACCACTCGTAAAACTTTGGACATGCATATATCACAAACTAATGACTTACATAAAAATAGCCATTTAGCAACCTCCATATAATTTTGAAGGACCTTTCCAATGATACCACAAAACCCTACGTACGTGCAATGGAGAAAAATCATCCCCAGTTACATTTATGGAGACCTTACTGTATATTTAAATAAGATAAGTAGAACGATTACTCTCATATGAATCTGCCAAAAAATACGGCTCCACTTACTTACACATGCAAAGGTAAAATCACACGTAACACTCACACACGCAACAAAAACTAATGAACGTTCAAAATCAACTTTATTTCATAAATGTTAATGTCTAAATATTAAATTTCTAGATCGAGATACGACGTTCTGCACCGCGCAAAAAATTACACGTATCAAGTGTCAACTAGAGATTATTATGCACAGACTTTTATAGCCCCTTTGGACAGAATTTTGGTGAGGTCATTTTTTTCTTGAGTTACGTTTCTTGTTATCTTATTTCGATGCTTAAGCATGGAAATTTCACTACAGCTTTGTTTAGTGGTTCATAGAATACGCCATATTTCATCCATATAATGCTAATAGTCGCCGAATAGTTGTGACATACGGACTGACATGACGAAATTATAAGGGTTCCGTTTTTGCCATTTGGCTACGGAACCCTAAAAATTGGTTACTTATTAAAAATGCAGTTAAACAATTAAAAGTTTTGTATAAGCGTCAATCATTAATTTTTTATGTTAAGTCATTATTATCTTTATCCTTTTTTGTAAAAATCCTTACAGGTAAAGAATTTTGTAAATTCGAACTTCGATACATATACCGAGCAGTTATATCAAATGGAATAAGTACTAGATCCTGTACCTGGAATTTAGGTTAAACGTGGTGGGGCCGTACTTAGTACTCTAATCTTGGGGGGTCATAGTTTTATCCGCTGAAATATCTTTTTTTCCTAACTCCACACTACAGTGTAAGAAACAAAGTAGGTAATATCACTCAAGCTTCCACTTTACGCCGGTTTTATAGTAGACAGTGGTATTACCTCTGTCAAACCTGTCGAGTGAGATTACCAGTGTATCAAAAAAGCTCCTCCTCCCAGCCCTTAAGTCTTTGTAAGGAAATAATTTTGCGACCTTAAGGTCATAAACCAAGCTACGATTCCTCAAGTATGGTCCGCCTATGATCATAGGCGGTAAATTATTTATCATCAGAATATGAATCGTTTTATTATAACGTTAATTTTAGAGGAACCTAGCATCGCTTCCTTCCCATTCCAGCAAATTATTTTACATCATAGTAAAATTTTACCTTACAAATAGTTAGGGGGTCACAGAAAATTTACCTTGGTTCCGTCCCCATAGAACGGACGGTTTATGTCATCTGTCATACGTAATGATAAGGGTCTGAGTGCTGTCATATTAATGTGGGCTGTATGACTGGCTAATTCGGATATGATTTTACTGTTAAGCCTACTGTTAAAGGTTTAAACAAGACAAGTGAGAACTACGATATTAAAATAGAATTAGGTGTACAACTAGCTTTTGCTCGCGTTCGCGCCCACGTAAACATATACATTATTTTATATGTATTAATAATATGTATATGAAAATATACATAAAGATGAATCGGACAAACTTTTGCCTAGCACATGAACGTAGAATGTCTTTTCTCAAATAAATTGCTGCTACTGATTACGAATAGAGTTGGTCAAAGCGTAGCCAAAATAGAATGGACCGACAGTATACTTTTTTTATACCAGAGAGCGGCAAACACTGATGTTAAGTAACTTCCATCACCCATGAACGCCCATAATACTAGAAGAATCATGCACCTTAAAGGCCTTAAAGGAAAGGGATAAATTATTAGTTAGGGCCTCCCGCTATCTCACGCACCGTACGCAACAAAACAGTACCTAAGCTGCTGTATTTTACGTCTGTTGTCTCACAGTATTAACAACGCGGACGAGCCGGACCATCCTTGCTGTAGATACAACTGTCTACAGCGTAGATCTACCAAATAAGAGATTTAATTTCTTCTTGCAGGTCCAACAAGCTGAAATCATTTTGGCACAGTGTCTCAGACGAACCGTTGCCAGCACTGAACTTTCTCTCTGCGGCGCTTCTCTCTGCGGAGTACGAGCGCGCTCTCGGACGAGCGCTCGCGATGCCGGAATGCCGGCTTATACCCTTCTTTGGCGCTTTTCTTAGAGAATTAAGGTAAGCGTAAAAACATATAAACAACCTTTAATCGTGCCTAACACTTGACGTCAGACGAGGAGCGTCAGTGACGACGTCGTCGTCTGTCAACGCTTTATGGAAGACGTGCATTTGTAACGCTACCATTGGATGTTCAATGATTTACGTAGTGCACAGCACGCGTATACCTGGCGGCTCTGACTCTGGGTTACTAACGCCCGCATCTAACGCTTGACGCTAATATTGGAGCGATTGGTTAAATAAATTGATCTTGCACCACTTTCAACTAAAATCCGCCTAAATAAACATCTTATAAATATTAATCATATTTGTTTAATTGACCTAAAACTTTGGCGGGGTGTTTGCACTTATTTGTACAAACACAACCACAATTTAAAAAGTAAAAAACAAGTAAGTATACTTACAAATGTATTTCAAAAATACATGTAAATTGGAAAAAAAATGAGTTTTAAATATTCTTATCATGCGCTTTTGTGAATTATTTACATATTTTCAGCATAGTAAGCAACTTCGAAGAAAAGGAGAGCATTGTATTTTGTACCGTACATTTTTGGTACCTAAATAAAAATTGCGACAGACATTTTCGGGTAGACAATCTCAACTCTTTTTTTATTAAACGCCTGTAACCTCACTGGTCTTGTGGCAGTGTATAACAGCTAAGGAACTAGTAAAGTCTTTGGTTCAAACCGAAGATCAGTTTGCGTTTGAGTTATTCGATCCGAAAAAAGAGTCAAGCGTTCCCAATTAGAGTTTATTCCCGATATGGCCTTAAGCTCAGCATCTATCACACATGATATAATAATAGATGGAAATACGATAATCGAAGGTATACACCCACGTTTATCAACTAGTTGTATCTTTGCCTACCCCTTCGTATAAAATATAGGTACCTTCAACGTCAGCATCGTCAATTTCAAACAATGAATTTGTATACCTATGATCCGAAAACCTAGACATGTTAATATGTTTGTTTAGTGGATGAAGACATTCTTTTCCACTAACTGAGTAGTTAACTAAACCATTAAAACGTTCACTAGCCACTAAATAGCATAATTTATACACTAGCGGCGGATCCAACCAACCAAATCTAGGGATAATTCCACTAATTTGGGAACACTGTTTGCACTTCAATTTTCTGCGATTTCACAGTTAACTTGGTACATATATATTATGTATTTTGCCTAAACACGACGCGACGCTAAACGATCGTGACCCAACAAATACAATTAGGTCGAAATTTGCCTAAACATACATTTCCTTGGAAACGAACTTGTTATTACTTTATTAAACACTGACACTGAGTGCGTACCAATGTATGTATACTTAGGTACCAAAGACTTTAATGTATACTACTAAACAAGCTGCGCGGTACATAGAAATTGTACCACTACGTTGCGGTCCATTGACCATAACTCAATATTGCCATCTCGCTTACTCTCCACTAGAACCGCTATCGCGCTCCCTGTATGTGAGCTGTCAAACTCCCGCGTTATGTGACACAATTTCTCTTCCAAACAGCCCGTCTAGTAGTATACATTAAAGTCTGTGATACTTACCCCCGTATTCATAAACGTTGCTATGAGACCTCATAGTGAGCGCGAACGTATAGTGACGATTTCTCTAAACGCTATTGGTTAGTTTTTGGCGCTAAATCAAAACAGACCAATCATGTACAGAATTGGACACTTGGCAAAGAGGTTACTTAGTGTTGTTTGTGAATACGGTGCTTAGAATTAACACCTTATGTATTTAAATATTAAATACCTTAGACACTGATTTCTCTGAATCGTGTCTATACCCAAAGTCCACTACTTTACGCCAGTTTTCTCTGAGACAGTGGTAACGACCCGGACGAACCGGCTCATTCATACTAACTAACAAGTTACTACAATGTAAAATAATGTGATTTACTAAATTAGTGTAACATATTTCTATACTTTTTAAAATTCAAATTTATTCTCTGCCTCGTTGTCTGGCTTTCCGAGCCTTAACATTTAAATACAGTATACAAACAGACAATTTCAGAAGCGTATGGTGAAACCGAGAGCAGCGTGCTGAAGTGGGATCGTTATAGAGCTGTTACGACCATCTCAACTACAGAAATCTTTAAAAGTCAGAGTATGTACTCTGCAAACATTGTTAATAGTTACTCACTGACAGTAGAAGAAATTATTATTATTTTCTATGTTTATTTATTTTCCCTCTCTTAATCAATTTATATGTCTAGTACATCTAGTGCCTATATACATATAAACGAGAAAAAATATAAAAAAAAACAATTAGGTACTTATTAAAACTATCGCTGTTACTGGTGATAACTGAAACTCGCGGCTTATCGTACCTCCGATAAATAGGACCATTTATGACTTAGCTAAAACCACAAGTTTATAAAAGTTTGCTTTTTTTCTTTTTTTTTATAGTATAGGCCGGCAAACGAGCAAGTGGGTCACCTGATGGTAAGCGATCTCCACCGCCCATGTACGCCCACAATACAAAAGAATTATGGGCGCGTTGCCGACCTTAAAGAAAAGGGATAATAAGGGATTGGGAAGGGGAGGGGGATTTGGGCCTCCGGATATCTATATCAGCAAGCTGCTACTTTACGCCGGTTTTCTGTGAGACAGTGGTAACAACCCGGACGAGCCGGCCCATTCATGCTGTAGACAAAATTGTCTACAGCGAGGCTCTACCACTCGTAAATTTTTTGTCGTTGCTTCTATAAATACAATACAAGGGTATTGTCCCTCGTATGCGAGAGTCCATAACCCTCGTGTAGGGTTGGTTCCAGCACATTGTCTATTTCTGCCGCCAAACAGCAATGTGTAAGCACTATTTTGTTTCGGTTTGAAGGAAATTGAAGCCAGTGAAATTACTGGGCATAATATCTTATGTAATATCTTATGTAATGGGCGACGAGCGTAGTCCAATGCCATGTAATGCTTTGTAATTCAAAGTTATGTATAGTGTTGCTTCTGTTTATGGGCAGGCGTTGCGCTTACCATCAGCCGAGCGAACTGCTCGTTTCGTCACTTAAAAACATAAAATACGTCATATAGTATTCCCCCAAGAGCTTTACAACAAAAGAGTTACATAGAACACCTCTATAGAAATATTAATCATTTCGCGTAACACAGTCGAGCGCGCCGGCTGGTTGATGTGTTATTTTTTAATTACACTTATCTTTGAGCCACTGTGGGCTTAAACTGTGTGCGAATAACCGAGCTTGTACTCATTTGATACATACATTCATGTCAATATTGGAATTGCTAGACGTATACCTTTTATCCTGAATTGCAAATGTACATGAAACCGAAGATGATTTTTGCAAGTATGTTTTTGAAAGCGGGCTATTTTTAGGACCCTTCCCCAGCGACCGTCCTGAGCCGAGGTCCGCACGCGCCCCATTAGGGTAGTCCTCAGCGTGGTCGCTTAATTTAAGGGTTCCTAAAGCACTCACCCGAAAGTCCGGTGAAGCTGAGACGAGCACGAATAACTTACGAATAAGTATTCGAATCGAGAATGCTAGCAGTTGTATGAATTTTCAAACAATTTTTGCTACATTTCTATTCGAATACGTTTTCCCAAGTTGTTCGTGCTAGCCCCTCAGATTACATTCGACTCATGTCAGGATATAAGCAAGCGTCCACACAAAAAATGGGCTATTTGGAGTGAAAGGTACTCTTGAAAGAGAATCCTAGGATGAAACCAAGACTAAGAGCACATACAAATATTGCACACACTTTTAAAAAAAATCTTGGCACGGTAAAGTGAGTACACTGGATATGATGTTAAGTACAATACAGTTCAAAAACAATGTCGACCCGTCAAGAGACATAGCGTCCCTCTACGATCGGCAGAATTATGCCTTCCGTAAAGTTACTGGATATACATTGACTGATCCCGGAACGTGACTCGCCTGAAAAAGTCACTATGGCGCATTTTTCACCATATTTACGGTGGTCGCTGTACAGTCAAAATTATGTTTTTTGCTATAGTTTATTCATATCCATAGGACGCATACATATTAATATTTTTTTTCAAGAACGATAAAACACTGGTGTAGTCGATTTCAGAGCCTTGCCGGAGTTTTTGAGTTAATTCCTTAAAGTACGATGCTTCATAGACGATTTTCTCCAAGCTGATTGAACGACCTAAGTCGATCAATACCCCTTGTCAAAATCACCTAAATTCACTTAATTCAATGTTTCTATTCACTTTTCATCATCATCAATGTTTATTGTACAGACACCACCACTTTTCTACCACAAATACAACTTTAAACTAGTTTAGGAAATGATAAAAATAAGAGAGCCACCGCACTGTCAGAATTCCCGCCAAAACTCTCTCAAAACTACAAATACAATACAATTACAAAAATATGATATACCCTCCATCCAGCATTTCGTATTTTAATTCAAGTATGTTTACCGCAAGTTGGGTGCTTGTCTATATGTCACACCTTTTTTCGAGCGGGCCTTTGCCTAACAACTAACAAACTGTTGATGGCTTTCACAACTTTGGCGAATGAGTTTGCGCTTCGACGCTCTAGTTTTAATAAAATATTTATGCAACCAGCTCATCGATACCTAGGAGACCTGGCATTGTTTATGATACAGAACAAAAGTTAGTGCCAGTACTTATTTGCTATGCGGTATTGTGCTATTATAAAGTAATAAAATCTTGCTTACATGTTTTTATTGGCACTGATAACTTTTAATTCAATAGTAGTTAGTAAATTATATTGGTACATCTGTTAAAATCGACTGCCTCGGTGGCGCAGTTGTAATGCGTAT
Organism: Mimas tiliae; assembly: GCA_905332985.1. NCBI lineage: Eukaryota > Metazoa > Arthropoda > Insecta > Lepidoptera > Sphingidae > Mimas > Mimas tiliae. The sequence goes on from HG995238.1 coordinate 5,928,466, forward strand.
GCGTTACGATTGAGGCTAACGCTGAGGTCTCGGGTTCGATCCCCGGGTCGGGTAAAGTGGTATTGGGTTTTTCTATTACGAAATGCTCAGTATCAGCCCGGAGTCTGGAATTTGTGCCCGGTATGGCGATAGGCTCGCCCCCTATCACATTGTGGGACGGAGATACGCTCGGCGAAATGTGGGTGTACTGGTTACACCTCTGCCTACCCCTTCGGGGATTACAGGCGTGAGTGCGTATGAGTATGAGTGCGTATGTTAAAATCTTGGAAACCATAAATATCTAGGTGGAAATAAGATTCTTTGAACTTGCCAAAGTCAGATGTTTTAAATAGGCCTAAAAAGTCTAAAAATGTTACAAAACATCAGCGTGCCGCAGATGTTTTTCTTAAAACAACTATTGCTATAGAGCTCCAATTTGCCATATTTATGTAAAAATTGTTTGCTTACTTTTATCCCTAAAGCAAAAAACTAAGCTTTTGTCTCAAAAAATAGATGAAGGCTTCATCACGTAAACCCTTCTTGACACGAACATGACTGTTTTCTTTTCATTACCATCTAAAATATTTCGCGACCGTGAAAAACTTGGATATCGGCGCTAGCGAAATTGTCGCCCTACATTACATTTTTGTCGAGCTCTTTGCTCAATTGCTAACACACAAGTGTAATGACCTTATCTGATATTGAAGTCCGTAGTTCCAAGTGGTCTTAAGATTCGTAAAAAAATGGTAATCTCTGTCTCATTGCTGTTAAAAACATGGATAACATTGATTGCCTCATCCTCATTGACAAAACATCGGACGACAAAACCGCTTGCTTGCGTTGCTATAAGACGTCTCGTTCTATCGTCTAACTTATATCGTCGAACAAGCGTCGAACCAACGGTCGAACCGATCAACAATTAAATGGAGCTGTCACTGGCAGCATGTAGCGTTTTAAAGATTGATCGGTTCATATTTACACGTCATTATATTACAAACACACCACGTACAATGTGTGCAAGCAAGACGTGTAAGCATGAGTTAAAGTATCTCAATGACGTCGTCGCAAGTTTTGTCTCATCGTTCTTGGTAATGTAAGCACACGAACTTGTCGCCAACGCCGTTGTCAAAATGAAGATTATAAAAAACATTGCAGAGAAATACTGGCAGCTGCTCCAGCTCTAACCAGCCATTCAGTGACAGCCACACCTACACACAAAAGGGACTTCAAAAGAGAATCAATGAAGGACGACAGGTATAACTCAATATTTATATTGTTATTAAAGCTATTTTCACTACCCTCATTTTCATTATTGTCGGATTTGATATTTAATTTATTTATTTATTTTATCTTTATTGTACACAAGTTCTCCCCAGAGGGGTTCACGTCTTTCTTTCTGTAAAATGTGTTAAAAAGCATGTTGCACTGACCCTACTGCGAGTGGGGTAAGGGCAAGAGGAATAAGAACTTTATTGTACAAAAGATATACTATACTAATGTACTACTGTAGTACTACTCTACTATTGAAGTTACAAAAAGACTATATGTATTAAAGACCTATTTATGATGCTTTCTTTAGATCTTCTCTAAAGAAAGATAGCAGAAGAGAGAGTGGGAAACGAGTGGACCAAAGCACTACAACAAGCCCTTTAAGAGACAGCTGTAAGCGTGACCCTCGATTTACGGAAACAAACAGACAAGTGGTGAGTTCTGCTGCGCACAAAGTACAAGAACTATAGTAAAACCATACTTTGATATAACTTTAAAAACTTTTTAAGTCTGTTCTACGGGGACCGCTCTTAGGAACTTTTTGACATTATTCCATCATCTCCTTTCGATCACCGCACTACTCGTCACCGGAGGAAAGTTTAAGTAATCATTCTACGTGGAACCAGCCACCTCTAGTAGGTACAGAGCGTTTTCAGGTGTAAATTCTCCCATGCACTTACAGACTCTGGAATCAATTTCCCTACTCGCTGTTTCCTCAGCTATACGGCATGTCAAATGAGGCCGAAAAACTATTTCCACGGTAGACAGCAGCTCCCTGGCACTACTGATATATATATATAGATATGAGCGCCTATATAGGCGACCTACCGTCATGTATCCGTTAGCTCGTCTGCCTTCGAAGACTAATAAAAAAAAACTTAGTTACTGGTTTAATCATAACCGTGGTAAAGTTTAGGTTCTATGCAGACTACACGCTGCTGTAGGTAACGAAAGATACTCAACGGTATGATGCTAGGTATTTCTATGAACTTTCGCTGGCTAGCTGGTAAATAGAATACCGCTCCACGCTCCGATACAGAGGTATTATCCGCTTGTATGATGGGGAATCCGCCTGCAATAGCTAAAAAGAGCTTGGTTTAGCAATTTATTTGCCAATATGTATCAGCTTGGAAAATACCGAGACTGGATCATAACATCTTATCGAACTTTAACGACTTTTACTTCTTAGTACATAGCATCATTCGACGAGGACGGTGAACAGACACCGGGCTGGCGGCGTGTCGGGCCCGAGGGTCTCATGAACCTGGAGAAAGTGTACCGGACGCAGGCCGTCATGGACCACATCGCCAGCTTCCATCAGCACCACTATGCGTTATCTCGGAACAACGCTCCCGTGTTTGGAGACTACCTCAGGTGACAATACTTTCTACCTGGCCTAGCCTGAAAGACCTAGGCTGGTATTAGTTCTTAGCTATTAATTTAAATGCTATACAATTACTGTTTTTGATCTAAAAGTAACATTAACACAGTTTTATTCTCTTTAATAAAATTGTATAAGTCAGATGACCGTGACCATGACGTCAAGATCCTTTAACAACTGCATCTTCTTTTTAGCTTGAATGACGAAACGAGCGGTTCGTTCGCCTGATGATAAGTGCAACGCCTGGCTACTAACAACACTGCAAATACATAAGTTGTTAGGTCTCATAATGCCCAGTAATTTCACCGGCTTCAATGTGCTTCAAACTGAAACATAACAGTGATTAAACACGGCAGAGTTAGATAAAGCGGTGGTACTAACCCAGACGGCCTCTCGCATACACGGGACACACCACCTAGAATCTACCTACCATCTACCAACCCATCAACTTCAAAAAACTCACAACTCAAATGCGTTAGTTGGCAATTAAATGAATGACCTTGACCCTGACAAATAACAGCCCCGAAACTTCCAGAGCAGCGCTGTCAGCGTGCGAGGAGCCGGTGTTCGCGCAGCCGACGCAGAAGCCAAGCGGGTGCGACTTCGAGAACGAAGCTCTTTACGAACTGGAAGGCGGCGGGTATTGCCCCGTCCAGCCACTCGTCCACGACCATGGGGTCACCATGTTTCCTATAGCTCCGCAGAACGGGGATAGGATGGATAGGCATGTTTTACAGGTACGCATTCATGCCTGTAATTCCCGAAGGGATAAGTTGTGTTGTAACCAGTACACCCACATTTCACCGAGCTTATTTCCGTCCCATGATGTGATAGGGGGTGAGCCTATCCGTAGCCATATCGGGCACAATTCCAAACTCCGGGCTGATGCTAAGAATTACATGATAGAAAAACCCAATGCCCCTTTACCCGAGACCTCAGCACAGCAGTTGTAACGCTTACACATTACAACTGTGCCCCCAAGGCAGTCAATTTATAGGTAACTCTTATATGAATAGTGCTCTGATTAAATATTATGAAATGAAGATCATTGAAAATATGGATATTTGAAGAAAAATTACGTAAATGGGTAGTTTTTATGGTTCCGTATTACTAGACCGTATACTATGGGTACTAAAATAACCATACTACAGAGCCTACGCCGTATGTCTGTCTTTCCTAACTTTAAAGAGCTCTATCTTTTAAACAGTCTGAAATTTTCACAGAGTATGTTATGGCGGCTATTTAAACAAATAGGGTAATAAAAAAAAAGTTAGGTGGTACGGATCCCTTTGTGTGTAAATACGACTCGCACTTGACCGGATTATTCTTCACTTTGTGTACAATTGCTATATTGTAAGAATATTATTTATGTAGTAATTACGACACCAAACTTACACCCATCACATTTCCTTTAACACCAGATAATGCACCACGGGACGGCATGCGTAGTGGGTGAGGCGGAGTGGGGCGGCACCCTCGCACACTTGCGGCTGGAGAGGGCGTGTGCTCTCCTCACATGGTGCCGGACAGCTCACAGACCTTACCCACAACATGGTAATCTCATACAGAGCAACTAGATATTTATTGCGACGCGGTAGTATTTTTTTATTACACAGATCGGCAAGCCATCAAGTTGGTCAGACAGTTGACACTTCACGGTAAGCCTACACTGCCTATGATCATCCACAATACCAGAAGAATGGTTTTTCCGATCTAGGAAAGAAATGGGGACTGGAAAGGGAAAGAAGCATAAATCCCCCGAGTTGGGCTTATTTAAAATATCACTCACAAAATATCATTCTCACAGACTTAGGTCCGTATACAAGAACTACACTCAAGTGAGCTCTTTGCTAGGTGGCGATTTCTGCATACGTGATAGGTCCGTTTTTATTGGGCGCAAAAAATAGACCAATCACGTGTACAGAAATCGACACTTAGAAAACTTGAGTGTTGTTCTTGAATATGGGCCTTAATGTTAAAATCCTAACCTATATTACTATGAAAATGTTTCCCAAACCCCATTGTTCTTTTAAAACACCTTATGGAGTGGCTGAATCTACAAAACTATTGTAAATAATTATAGTTATAGGCAGGTAACCTTTATCTTCACAGGTGAAACCCCATCAGAAAACGTCCAGCAACCAGAAATGTCTCTCTCATACAACCCTGAAGACGTGATACCTTTGAAATACACCACCACTTTGGCACATGAAAACGAGGCGGGGGTGGTCGGTGAAGAAGGGTAAGTTAACATTAATACATACGCATTGTAATCCCCAAAGGGGTAGGCAGAGATATAACCAGTACACCCACATTTCGCCAAGCATAATTTCCGCTTCATGATGAGATAGGGGACGAGCTCATCTCCATACCGGGCACATCTCCAGGCTGATACTAAGCATTTTGTGATAGAAAAACCCAATATCACTTACCCGACCCGGGAATTGAACTCGAAATCACAGCACAGCAGTTATACCGTGTGCGCATTACAACTGCGCCACCATGGCAGTCAGTGAACATTAAATAGATGCAATATTAGTTTGATCCATAAATTAACTGGGTGAATGATCTAGGTGAAGTTTATACTGACGCTACGTGCTGGTGGCACCTGTACCGTATTTGTTTCTAAAATCCCCTAATATCAACGGCTTGGGACGGCAGTTAAAAACCCCGTGTCTGCTTTGCTCATTTTTTACTCATTTATGATCGAGTTGGGGCTGTAGGGATTTTTATAGCATATTCCGGCAAACGAGCAAGTGAGTCACCTGATGGTAAGTGGTCTCCACCGCCCATGTATTTTTAAGTTTCTTTTGTATTTTACATTTCCCTTTTTAAGATGTACAATAAAGATTAAATAAATTGTTTAACCTATTACTAAGTGGTAGGACTCTAGTAATAGGGGAATTTGGGGCTTCAGATATCTCTTATTCATACTTATATTTGATCATGGGCTTGACAATAAGAAATATTGCCAGTTTCATAGACCTGCAATGCGTGAAGGACATGCGTCTGAACGGCAAGCTGCTGGAGTCACGTGAGGTCCACGAGCTGTCGGCGAGCGCGCGACGCTTCGGACTCGAGCCCTCCGCACACGGGCACAATGTCATCACGCTCGTCTATGGGAACACCCTGAGCGACAACAGGACCGTACACTTTGTACTGCCCACTTACTGCTACAGGTACCTTTGCACATACATACGCCTGTAATCCCCGAAGGTGTAGGCAGAGGTGTAACTAGTCCAGCAACATTTCGCCGAGCTTACTTCCGTCCCATTTAGTGACAGGACGAGCCTGGGCTGATACTAAACATTTCGTGGTAGAAAACCCCTGATGATGATGAGTTGCTACGATCCAATATATTTTACACGATAAGAACATCTTCCACCTGCCCTTATCCCACTGCGAGTGGGGTCAAAGCAACATGTTTTTAAACACATGCTACAGAAAGATTTGGCTTATAGCTTTTACGATCGGTTAGCGACCGATGTCATAAACCCCTGTCGGAAAAACATCCAAATCCGAAACAAATATTCGTGGAACACATAAACATTTTGTATCGGTTTGGAAATCGAACCCGCGGCCTCTCGCTTTACAACCGGCTACTCGGCCACTGAGGCCACGCCACGGAGGCTATAACAGTTAAAGGGTAAGAACACAAAATGGTAAAACATGCAGGGGGAGGCGCCTCTGCATGCCAGTCTTCAGATGTCAAGCTTTCCTCATACTAAACCACAATAAATATGAGGCAATGGCCGATATATGCTGTACTTTCTCCATACATAATTAACCTGAGACCAGGACCAGTAACTGCATTGATATCATAAAGTCCTATTCAAGGCATAACAGGACTATAATTTGGTCATAAAATAAAATAACGTCTAGCTATAATACCGAGTCATCGTTCTTGTCCAGGGTGTGGGCAGTCGGGCTACACGCAGTCATCAGAGCTCTGATGAGCCAGGCCAAGCTGGCAGACCGGAGCTTAGCGTGGCTGAAGAATAAATACACAGCTCTGTATTACGAAGACGGGTGTTGCTGTGAGCCACTCGTCTCCGATGCAATACGGGTATCACATTATTATTTATAGATTTTTATTATTGACCGATACAAAAACAAGCAGAGAAGTTTCTCAATTTCTTTTTTAATATTGTTGGATCTATTACTAGCTCTGGTGTGCTAGAGACCGTCTGGGTAGGCACCACCGCTTTGTCTATTTCATACGAGCAAGTCATCTGATGGTAAGTAATCTTCACCGCTCATGAACATCCACAATACTTAAAGAATCATGAACGCGTGGTCGACCTTAAAGGAAAGAGATAATTTGGGGATTGGGAACGGGAGGCACATTTGGACCTCCAGATATCTTACTCATCGTATGAAATTCAACAAGCTGTTACTTCACGTCGGTGTTCTGTGAGACAATGGTAACAACCCAGACAAACCGGCCCATTAATGCTGAAGACAAAAATTTCTTCAGCGTGGCTCTATCACGTTATTCTACAAGAACTGAACCAGAAACTCCCCGTTGATCCAAGTATCTGGACAGAATCACAAATAATTCACCTATTGCTAAAGGTCTTTCACTATCCAGGATTGAGGATTAGTTATGATCAACAAGAGCTCATTATTTGGCATGTGACGATGCACAGCATCTGTGAGAGCGCGTCCACTTCCCTTGTAGCATTTCCGGTCAATTTCTAATGTTTCCGCTCCGTTTCAGCCAATCAGCGTTAAGTAAAATGTCACGTGGTCACAGGGGATCGCTTGCGGTGCGCTTGCACCATCTTGCTTCATAGCGTCATTTTTCTTGAAAGAAGCAACATCGATTGCGAAATAATATTTGATTTTGATAATTGCAAAATAAATTATCATAATTATATTTAAATTTTTTAATTATAATGGTCAATTTTTTGCTTAAAAATATAGTTACTACGTTTTTTAGTATCAATAAATAGTGATATCGGCAGTGGAAAAAGCAGTGTTTCGGTGGGTAGTGTTAACTAATGTTTAGTTATGAGTAATCACAAGTATGGTGATTCCGGGCGCACGGTTGACGACGGCGCCAACCTGCCGGCGGATGACCGCACCGCCGCGCCGCTGCTGCTGCCGTTAATAGCTATTGGAGCGCCAGGATAGGTCTCCGACTCTGCGCGAGCGACGATCTTCGACGTTGAGCGTCTCCAGCGATTCAAGCTTCGCAGATATCTGAATATTTTCAGACTCAGGTAAAGCGAAATCGACGTGGTAGGTAAGTCACAAATTGAATATTTAGCTTATAAAGTGAGCTTTATTGTTGCATAAATACGGTTCGGTGTCCACGGCGGATCGTAACACGTCTCGCGGGTACCCGCGACTGACGCATCTATGCTATTGCCCTACACTAGTATGCAACGTTTTTTATATTTAATCGGCTTGCCGCAGTTATCGCTAATTATCCGGTTGATGCACTGCAGTTAAATTTGGGCTTATTTAATATGATCATGTAAAGCAACTCACAAGTCCTCCAACAAATTGGCAATTCGGTTTGGAGGAATGTGTTGTACTCAGACGCCCTAAAAACTTATAATGCACCGCCGGGGTTCATCATTGAGACATTGTTACGGGTTCTTACCCCCTAACAATTTTTAATCTTTTACATGGTTAATTCAGAGAGGATCGTGAAGGCACTAATCAAAGCCCTACTTGCACATCGTGAATTCCTAAATTATAATTTACAACAAATAGTCGGTTGGGCAGCTGCTTCGAACACGGTTTTTATCACCTTCGACCGTGTTTAACAAAATATCTAGGTTATTCTAACCTGATTTAAAAATGTCATAATAAGGAAGAAGTGGTGTACGTTGTTTGCGGAAAACGAGCAGAGTAGATAGAAAATCATCGCGAGCGTTTGCTGAACGAGTTGTCTAATAAGAACTTGCGAGACACATGCTGTGCATTGTCTCTGCTTAATGATAGAAGTTTTATTGTTACGTAAAACTTGTACTATTTCACGTTAAAGAGTGTGAACAAGTTAACTCGAGTGGCTTATGTTAAGCTCCCTGGATACAGCATAGCTTCTAGCATTCTCTAAGCGTTGCTGTCAAACCAAGCTCCAGATATATGTTAATCAGTCTTAGCTACAAATATATATATTCCGCCCATGTACACCCACAATACCAGAAGAATCATGGGCGTGTTGACAACCTTAAAGGAAAGGAATAGTAATCGGATTGGGAACGGGATTATTTCGTCCTCCGGATAACAAGTGGCACCGATAAGTGAATTGGACCTTGGTACAACCGAGAGACGACCACGCATGAGCGGATTTTGGGAGGCTTCCTGCGAGCGTATCGCAGGGAGTGGCCTGGCGCTTTGGGCTCCGTAGGACCTTCCCCGACCCGAGGATCGAACCCGGGACCTCGGATTTAGCTTAATCGTAACGCGAACTCAAATCTATATCGCCATGCATTTTCCTGCAAGATACATGTAATTCTTTGTGAGGAATGCTCAGACAAACAAAAGGCGATCAATAACTCAGTAACTCGTCCATGCAGGAACGGATATTACGGAGGCTTCCTGTGAGCGTATCGCAGGGAGTGGCCTGGCGCTTTGGGCTCCTGGCCCTTCTCGGATCGATAACGAATCGATAACGAGAATGCACCTGCCATTTACCTCCAAACCTCTGCTGATCTCCATCACAGAGGCTACTACGCCGGTTCATACGCACTCACGCCTGTATTCCCCGAAGGAGTGGGCGGAGGTGTCGCTAGTGCACCCACATTTCGCCGAGCGTGTCTCCGTCCCACGATGTGATGGGGGGCGAGCCTATCGCCATACCGGGCATAGGTACCGGACTCCGGGATGATACTGAGCATTTCGTAATAGAGGGTCTCAATACAACTTTACCCTTCTCGAATCGATAACGAGAATGCGCCTGCCATTTACCTCCAAAAACTGTTGGTCTACCCATCACAGAGAATACTATGCCGCGCCGGTCGGATACCAATCAGTCAACCGGCATGTCGCAATGAATTGAGGTAGTTATGGAATACCATCAATGTGTGCTCGGGATGTCTGTGACTCGGCCTTTTGTCGTCAATGCTTCTGCAGAATGTCATCAGCGATCTCTGAGACTGGTGTCTCCAGATGATGAGTGCGGACTGTTATGCGCACCAAAGAGTTTTTTCATAGCTGACGAACTAAGGAATGTGGATAATCGTCTACTTGGACGAATTCCTGATAGTGGGACAGTTGGTAAATCTGCTGCAGTCATAGGTAAATATACCCCTGGAAACTCGACACTGGGGCGGACCATCAACTCTAAAATTTTCAACCAAGAAGGCGCCTACACAGCCGTCACCTACAGCGGTTCCCCAGAAAACTTTCCAGACTGCGAGGCACCGTCTGGTTTGGTACCGCTTAGTCTATTTCTGCCACCAAACAGCGGTGGGTAATCACTGATGACTACGGGTGGGGAGCACAATTAGACTACCTCACAACGTCAGGCACTGCAATAAGGAATTGTTTGCAATCCTGGATGCATTGAAGCATATCAGTAGGCGTAGTACAAGTTTTAATAGTTTTCTAAAACCTATTAAAACATATTTCTTTTCTATTGTTGTATACTCTAAAAGGCGACTCACATAGAATAATAAGTACTGTGAATTTAAATTATAGTATAAGTGCATAGTGATAAGCCAGAGGTGTATCTTATTTCAATAAATGAATAAATAAAACGATGACAGTTTTCGTCTGCCCTCCATACGTCAAGTATCAGTGGCCACTAGTGGGAACTATTAAATTATGAATTAAAATTAATAATATGGTTATTTTTATTTCATATTAATCGAATGGGAAATTAGTTTTCAAGCGATTCAACGACTACTTCGACGGGTCGCCATGTAACGCTACGGCTGGACATCGCACAGTCGTTTCGTTTGTACAGAAAGATGGTGGGACGCGATCCATGGTTATACTCGGGATGACTTCCCAGCGCTTGACACTGTTGGATAAATGGTGTATTTCAGTTTCTGCTGAGTACATTCTAGACAAATTCAACAATATTGCGGATAGACTGTCTGAAAAGAACGTACAGGTCCGATTGACAAATTCTTCAACTAGCTTTTACACAAATATTCCATCAGGTCGGTATTCCTCAGATAGACCTAATCGCGATGGTATTAAGGAAATACGTGACGACGGACTCTGCGGAAGGGGTGTTAGTAAGTAGGTAACGTCAATGCGGAAGAAAGTTTATCGGTTACTAGATCTACATCGTCGGTCACGCGGCACATCGATAAAAAAATCCAAAAGTGGGATCAGGTATCTAAATATAGATCAGACCATCGATTTACCGTCCTCTCAAGTGTAGGACTGTTAGTTTTTAAACTCTTGAAAATTGGAGTTGTAATAATGTCACTAAGAGTGGTCTGAAACCGGAATATCTTTACTTGGATTTTGTTGAGGAGGATGTTCGTCACAAATATACCCAGTATTGTATAGATGAATCAGGTGATGTGGAACGAATCATTTTGCCTATAAACATCAGAGTAGTGTAGGTTTATTTAAATTTTTGGGCCATCTATTTCTTGTAAAAATGTTACTAGCTTATCCTACTTTTTTGTAGCACAAATCAGTTTTAAGTTTTGAACGAGCTAATAATTATTAAAATTTAAACTAGAATTTCTTGGATTACAGTAATATTGAAAGCTATTTCACTTCGAAGGCCTAAAGTAGAGAACATTTGATTCAAAGCGGCTTAATTGACTAGTTGCCGGCGAACTGGCCAAATTAGCATGTGCTCCTCCTAGCGTCAGGAAGGCTTGCACATGAGCTCACACATAAAAATCTCTTGAATATGGTGAGAAGAGAAATTACTGTACATTAAACCCATCGTTTGGTTCAATGACTGATACAATATGTTTGTACAGGCAATGATCGGGTTGGATATTAAATATAGTAAATAATAGTAATGTATGCCCTAATTATTGGATTCGAAGTAACCAAATTGGGGACCGAATAACGTATTGCGAAATGCAATAATGCCATAGTTATTTCAATACGAGGCCCTAATCAGGGTGTCTCGCAAACAATTATAGGAAATTGGGTAAAGTCCTTGCTCGGGGTAACGGGCAAAGACAAAATACCTTTGTGAAGTTTTATCAAAAGCAAATTAGTGGTAGGTGGGTCTTAGCCATCAGAATCAGACCTTTGCTAAACTTTGAACCAGTTCCATAGATTGATTAATTATAAATTGATATTCATATCTCTGTTCACGAATACTTAAAGCATTCTAAAAGCTTATAGCGCATATTTATAGTGTTAAGTGTTAATCATCATTAATGATTTTTAAGGAAAGCACAATATTATTTCTTATATATTTCAGTTGCAGATATGTTTTTATTTTAATCTGAATCTTCATCACATAGCGTCGTAGCGTGGTCACCAGGAGCTATAAACAGGTCTCTCACAGATGCTGTGCATCGTCACATGCCAAATAATAGTTCAAGTTTTACATAACAATAAAACTTGTATTATTATGCAGAGACGATGCACAGCATCCCATTAAGATCTCCTGGTGAGAGACTTCTATGAAGCAAGATGGTGCAAGCGCACCGCAAGCGATCCCCTGTGACCACGTGACATTTTACTTAACGCTGATTGGCTGAAACGGAGCGGAAACATTAGAAATTGACCGGAAATGCTACAAGGGAAGTGGACGCGCTCTCACAGATGCTGTGCATCGTCTCTGCATAATAATACAAGTTTTATTGTTATGTAAAACTTGAACTATTATGTACATAAATCTACAAACAATTTATTCCGTTTAGGTATTCGGAGGAAGGGAATCGACTTGTGCAACTTCTTCTCACTCCACTCCCGTCAAAAGCACGTACACAGATTCACATTCAGACTCTATCAAAAGTGCTGGCCTTAAATTTAAGGTAGGTCTTTACGTTGCGACTGCAGTTACGGTACCTTCAAGTGCGTCTCTACTTGTGACATTACGCCGCACCGCGTGGTTTGACTGTGACAAACACGCGTGACTTTCTTTCACACACTCTCTGTAGACGGTTGTTAAATGTTACAACCTAATGTCATGGAGCAATCTGCTGTGGCATGTGAGACCCCGTAACGTTTCGCCGTGCCATAACATTTAAGGTTTTGATTTTTTTTTTGTTTTAAATCACGGCAAAATGACACAGTGTATGGTATGGCATCCGTCTTCATTAGCGTAACAAGTACGTGTCACAGTCACCCCTTTCGGTGTGGCAAAATGTCACGGAAGTGGACGCACCTTTACGATGGCACTTGCGATATCTTACGATACGGTTAAAGACATTGTAAGTAGTTCCGATACATTATAGTTCCGGCAGCTATACGTCACTATTGTGGTTTCGACAACTATGAAGTATGGTCATACTTCTTTCACGCGTAGTAGTCAATATTTACGGAATTTCATGAGCATGCTACGTCCCAAGTGCCATCGTGTGGTGCCCCTACTGTACACTGATTATTTCCGTCTAGCTCCTTAGCAATGCTATTTAAATTGCGATATAATGTTTTAGAAAAACAAATCGGCCACAGAATTGAAGACCGGCTCGCCCAAAAGCTACGGTTCTGTATACAATTCAAGTGCGAGAAGCGAAGATGAATTTCATGGATCTACAAGACACAGGTAAAAAAATGAGCTGCTCTAATTCCATTAAACATTGTAAAACCGTTATGCTCTAATAATTGTAAACTATTTTTGAAAAGAGCAACGCTAGAGTTTCTTGCTCATTGTTCTCTAGCGAAACAGCATTCCGAACTATAGTTATTGTTATTTGTTCTGAACTAGCGGTAGAATTTTCATGGAATCTAAATAATTTATAATATTTTATGGATTCAATGAATATTTTAAATTAGAATTTTTTAAAAAGTAAATTTAACAAATATATCATAGCATCATATTTCTTTCAAATGATGGAATTTCGACAACAGATGATACGAGTCATAATTGATTTTTTTACAGTTCGTATACATCATCTTTTCCCCACCATTCTTCAGTGCCAAGACACAGCAGTCTAACTACGGCAGCCACAAGCATACTGTCTAAATCACCTAATAGGAACAGGTAAGGGAAAATTAGATTTGTTATTCAGATAATCATATTTATGATACAAAAGTCGTCGTAGATAGCACCAGGTATACAATACACGTAAAATAACTTGGCTGGTCTGAAGTTAGTCAATTTACCGCTACATACGCCTCCCTTTTAATTCCTATGTCAAATATTTTATAAATCCATAAAATTACATCATTTAAATTTAGTATAATTCTAATTCTGCCGCCGCGCCAATTTAAAAAGCTGTTAGAGAACTACGGGCAAGAAACTCTAAAGTTGCTCTTTTTAAAACAAATAACTACAATTTATTTTGAATTAGAACAGCTCAATGTATGCCAATGATGATCAATACAACATCAAATAATGAAATTATACCTAATGATTTTATCATCATGAAATAAAAGTTAAAACATTGAATAAGAGTCGAGAAGTCGAGAGAAATTAAGACAATAAAACTTTTTTTTCAAAAATACATTTGTTTGCAGTTTAAGAAGGTTGGAGACGAACGAGAGAATGTGGGATGGACAGAAACCGAGGACTGGATCGGTGGGACGCGACACGCAGTTGGATTTTATGGACTTTGTGGGGTTATTCAGGAGTTTCAGGTCAGTTGAAAAATTAAGATCTTCCAACTACATGTGATAGGTAAATTTTTAACACTCCCCCATCCCTTCCCGCCGCCGCAAAAAGGGGTGTTATAAGTCTGACCCCTTATCTGTATGTGTGAGTGCGTACAAATTGACCAATTTGTATGCGATTTTCTTTATAGCCAGATAACTAATAGGTAACTTCAACCTGTAGCTATAAACCGTCTGCAGCCTTCAACTCCTCGATAATAATTAATAACAGATTTCGAGATTGAGCTCATTGAATAGTTTCAATGAGTAGTTACAGACGGTGATCAGGGTCTGATGGTGGAGTAGGAAGGTGGGCACATAAACTTTGTTTTATTCGAATTGATGTCAAAGGTTTCAACAGTTAGGTTAAGTTGGGTTAATAATAAATTATCCTTATTTAATACAAACATTCGGTTTCATATTATGGACCTGAGGATGCCTGAGGATTAGGAAGTATCGTGGTACTAATATTCCAATATTATGTTTTGAATATTCTAGTTTGGTGATGCGACCCGAATTAAGGGATGTGTTCGAACAATTGGCTGTGCCCAGAAACCGGTCATCACTACTGTTCGCCGAAAAAAGCCGAAGCTCTCCCGAACTCTTCCGAAGTAGAGCCGTGTTTAGGACTGGTTAGTAACTGAAATGTTGTCTTTTTTAGGAAATATAATAATCCTACTATTAAATTTAAGTTTGGATGTTTCTGAATTTGTGCATTTTTGTTAGTCAATGGCGCTTTAACGACTGAACTGTTTTGGATGGAATTTGGCACATAAGTAGTCCATGACCTGGACTAGGGCATAGGGTACTTTTATCCCGGAAGGTACCACTCACGCGGATAGAGTCACGTGCAAATGATAGTGATAAATAGGACTTTAATTTCATAACATCACTTGTTTCTTAATTATTATATTTTATAATTTTTTCAGGCTTATTAACAAGAAACGGATCGCTAGATCTGGAACCACCGAGTGACAAGATAGGGAGGAAGAAGGCGTTTGAGGTGTTAGCTGCTGCGGCATTACCAGGTCTGTATACATTTCGTACCAACAACATTTTTATAAATGGTAGAGCCACGCTGTACAGTTTTGTCTATAGCATAAATGTGCCGGCTCGATCGGGTTGATCATTGCCTCGCCGAAAACCGACGTGAAGTAACAGCTTGCCTGTCGCATTCCGTTCGGTGAGTGTGATAGAGGCTCAAATACCCCTTCCCTTCCCAAACGCTTAGTTATCCTTTTCCTTTAAACTCGGCGACGCGTCCATGTTTCTTCTGGTATTGTGGTCTTACCATCAGGACCCTCTTGTTCGTTTGCCGGCCTATGTTATAATAAACATACCTTAGATGACTGGAATGGATTAAAAGAGTTATTTAGGCTTCAGGCAAACTTATACTGTGTGTAATAACAATTTTATTAATCAACAGACTCCCAAGTGTTTACTGATTGTAGAATTTTCTCAGGGGCAAGTCCTGACATCACGGGGCGAGTGCTGTCCCTCCCAACACTAGGGAAGTTTTGTGAAACGAGACAATGTGAGCCCAAAACTGAACACCAACTCAGAGATATTATACAGGTAAATACCATTTAAAGCAACACTGTGTGACCAGCCATCGGTTAGTTTTTTTAACAAGCAATGGTTATTACGCTAACATGCAACATTGATCCAATAGCCATAAAAATTCTACCGATAAAAGTTCCGTTTTTATTGATACCACCTTTTTCCGCTCCATCACTTAAATAGCCGCGAACCGGTACAATATAATCGTACGCATTACCTACTTATAACCCTTCCCTACATTCTATTTAAAGATAGATTTGCTTACTACCAATAGTATTTTGACAGCCTCCGTGGCGCAGTCGGCGAGCAGCTGGAAGGAAGGAAGTTCCTTCCTGTGAAGGAAGAGGCCGTGGGGTCGAATCCCACACCGAGACAAATGTTTGTGTGATCCACAAGTATTGGTTTCGGGTTTGGGTGTTGAGGGACCAAGACCACAAGACCTTCGTAGTTCCTAATACCCACGATACAGGTTAACCTAGTATGGAGTCAGGAATAGTGTGTAACTGTTGGGTGTTGTATTATTTGACAGATCTTCCATACAGAATGTGTCAAAATTTTACTGCCAGTAAGCAAATCTGTCGATAGCCAGAATATTGGGAACGGCCATTAATGTTATTTAATGTTTTGAATTTTTTTTTTACCAGAGACACGAGCCGGACCCAATGTTGAGAGCTGAAAACTGCCTCTCATTTGAAGGATTCGTCAGGTTTCTGACTGACAAAGACAACTACGCGTTCGTCCCAGAACAAAGAAGAGCCAATAATTTTATTACGTAAGTGATTCATTTTATTTTTACTTTATTTATTACGTTTAAGCAGCGGATATTAAGCACACAATCATTCTTAAAATATGTATCTTATTTGTTTGTCTTACACAGTACGCAGAATTATTTATTTATTAGCCTAAATGACGAAACGAGTATAGTTCGCTCGTCTGATAGTAAGCGTCACGTTTTCCCATAAACAGAAGCAACACCACACAGAACTTTAAATTACAAAGTACTGCATGACATTGGATTACGCTCGTCACCCCAATACATGAGATGTTAATCCTCATAATGCCTGGTAATTGCACTGGCTTCATTGGAACGTTTGAAGGAACGGATTCGATTTGAAGGGTCAAACCGAAACATAACAGTGTTTACACACTGCTTGGCGGCAGAAATAGATAAAGCGGTGATACCAACCCAGACGGCCGCCGGCCCCGCATATAAGGTACCGCCTAGCAATTTAATTCGGTCAGTCAGAAATTAGTCACGAAAGACGTAGGCAGCAGCTTGGTTGCGCTCTGGCATTGCTGAGGTCGATGGGCGGCGGTAACCACTTACCATCAGGTGGGCCGCCTGCTCGTCTGTCTATCTGGGCAATAAAAAAATGTCGCAGCTATTATTTTTACAGACTTAAGGTAGATTTTGGAGTGCCCCACCAAGACACCTGACCATAGAACCCGACGCAAGTCAAGCGACAGCGAAACGTTTGCTTTGTATGCGAGACAATGAAGTGTGAAATTACTAGTTACAACCGTGACTCGGTCTCCCGCGTTGAATCGCCATTGCATGTCGCAGTCGCGCACCTCATACTCCACCTTAGGTGTCGTCAGACATCAAATACAAGTGTTAGCGCGTGCTTGCACTACGGGAGTATCGTCACATTGAAATAAAACTAGTTTATACGGATTTTATCGCGGTTTAATTTTTATTTTAGTCCCGACGTTTCGAAAGCGTAAACCTAAGAAATCACCAGTATCGTCACACTTAAGGTAAACTTAACGCCTACGACCGTTTTGTTTTTCATAGCTACCCGGGTCGAGGGACTAACTTCAGGCCGGCCAAGAATGCTTGTGTTGTACAAAATACAACTCGAGTCAACTTGTTGGTCGACTGGTTGACTTTCTCGTGTTGTCTCGAAACATCTGACCGTAATAATTTGATTGACAGTAAAGTATTAGAGGAAGACGATGTCATGAAGACCATCAGTAAGGATATGTCAGGTCCTCTCAGTCAGTACTACATCGCGAGCAGTCACAACACCTACCTGACTGGGCACCAGCTGAAAGGAGAATCTTCCGTCGAGCTGTACAGCCAGGTAAGTCTAGGTTTTAAGAATCATTATTTTCGTGAAGGGGGGTCCATACACAGTTTTTAATTATTTTTTAGCTATTCCATACTCTTGTGTGTGTTTTTATAACAGAAAAAATGGTTATAAAGCCGTACCTATATAGATTAAATCAATGAAACAACCATCGAAAATGCTTCATTACTTTTTGAGAAAATCGCGAACTACTTTACATCGGGGTGACGAGCGCAGTCGAACGCCATACAGTGCTTTTTAATTTAAAGTTCTATGTCGTGTAGATTCTGTTTATGGGCAAGCGTGGCGCTTGCCATCAAGCGAGCGCCCTGCTCGTCTCGTTATTGAAGCTAATAAAAAAAACACATACGGGCCGAATATAGTCCTTTTAAGTCGGTTAAAAATAGCATAGCGAGCAAAGGAAAAACAAGGACACATTTAAAAATCTATATTTTAGCACTTATAATAAACATTGAACATCGATTTCCTTGATAATTTCAAATAATCAATGGGTATTCCTCCTGTACCAGAATCTTGCTCTGTAGTCATCACTGCAAGTTAAAAACGCTGGGGCAGTCCCGGAATGTACTATGAACCTGGAAAACAACATTAAATTTATCAATGATATCTCATACAATAAGTGAATTGCTATAAACCAGGTGTAAAGTGACCTCTTACGAAAAAGATATAAAACACTCCCATAACATAAACGGAAAACGCTATTTCTTTGCTATTTACTTGTCATTTTGGAAACGAAAGCCCGCAATGTAAAGCGTACTTCAGGGTCGATGAACAGCGCGCAACACCGCGCGCTAATACTCAGTAGATACATCGCACCGTGCGCCGCGCCGCTCAGCTGATTCCGAGCGTCAATTGTTTTTTTATTGGCTTTGCATTACGTTACTAAGAAAAATATCGATTTAAATATTATTTTATTAAAACGTCATTGCGATTAATGGTCCAAACAAGACTGTGCGTGAGAAATAAAAATAATGTTGACTTATTTCGCGATTTTTAATAGTATCCTGTCTGTAATCACCAGCACTACCGCCTGTATTCGTTTTCGGAAGCGTTACCCTTACACACGGTAATAACTTGGCCGGGCTAATGTTTGTCACTTCAAACCTACCCTCTAAGCCTATCGTTACCATTCACACTCTAAAAACAATAGCCGCAGCGCCACTTGTGACCAACATCAGCTCGACCAAGTTAGATAGCGAGTATTAATTTTAACACTATCGGCAGAGTATAAGTACCCCGCTAATAGTCCGCAAGATGACGTAATAATTGATAACCATTAAGGTTTTCTTCCATTTCTCTGTGAAGACGTGACTTGGCTAGGTAATTGCTGGATATTCATACGCACACACGCCTGTTTTCGCCGAAGGGGTAGGCGATAGGTGCACCCACCGCCGAAGGGCCAGGCACAATTGTGCCTGGAATTCCATACTCCGGGCTGATACTAAGCATTTAGTGATAGAAAATCCCAATATCCATTTACCGATCGAATCCGAGACCTCAACACAACAGTCGTACCGCGTACGAATTACACCAGCGCCATCGACACAGTTGTTGGATTTAGAGATAAATCAAACCTACAGTTTCGTTTGACAGATTCACGATCAACCTAACAAAGTAGTTAATAAAAATTAACATGAATAATCGATTTCACTAACCTGACAGCACCGTTGTGACCCAAAGACATTAACTGGCACCTGCTTGCACTACGGGAGTGCCAGGTGCACAGGGACGTGGTGGCCTCGTCGGGGAACATCACATAGTCTTCAGTATGGTTGAATATTGCTTGGGCGTGGTGGTCCTGCTTACCTGCAAATTTCATTCAAGAGAACCTCTTTTAAAGTATAGTCTCCTGGTGCTTTATTTTATCCTGCCACAGCAAACTGACTGTACCTGGTGGTATCTGGCCGTGACGTGTTTTTTCAGTGTACAATGGTCGCTATACAGTTACAAAAGTGTATCAAGTGGGGTACCTGAGGAGGTATCCCATCAGACTTTTTGGGGTATTTCTGCTCTCTCATAAGTATATACGATGAGTGAAAATAACTTTGTATAAATTTGGTCACCACACCCGCTTTCTATGCCTCCCATCACCCTTTAGTCTCTGAAAACAATAGTCGCGACGACGCTTGCGACTGACTACAAACCTGCCAAGTTTATTTGCAGGTATTGTACATACTTAAAAAGGAACTATTGCAAATTATGTTATCCTGGTACTTGAGTGCTTGTGCTGTAAAACTATATTACCGAAATACTCCCACCATTATTTCTTAAGGCCGGATGGTAAACAGGTATTATGTCGTACTGGTACCTGGAGTGCTTGTACTGTGAAACTATATTACCGTAACACTCCCACCTTTTTTCTGATGCTGGGCTGGTCTGGGCTGGATGGAATTGGATTACGCGAATTTTTCATATGATATGATCATATAAATAAATACAGATTAAAAAAAAGGATACCTGTGGTCCCTGCTCCTGTGTATTGTATCAGACATCTACTGCTGGCCAGCTCCCACAGTTTTATAGACGAATCCAATCCAGATGTTAGCAGATACTGGAATAAAAAATATAAATAAAACAATATAGTGAAACCCACTGAAATTGTGTGACAACAAATTAAAAACCATATGACATATAGTCACCAAAGGCAATCTTTAGATAGTCGCGTCAAGTGTCAGACGCAGGCGTCAGTGATGTATTAACGCCGTATGATAATGAGTAATGACGTTAGCATCGAACAGTCATCAAACAACAATAAAAACAGGCACCATCGAAATTTGTTTTTTTTTTTATATTCTATCTACAATCGGCTTCCTTAGCCATAATTAGATGCGGTCTCGGTGGGTTGTGTCGATCGAAAATCTACCCATAATGCCATCGGAATTTGGAGCAATAAATTAAAATTCAAGTTAAGAACCCAGTAACTGTAATTGAGCATATCAAAACAAGCGTCAGCTGTAGTTCCATATTCAAATTACAGTTTGACATAATTTTTCGCTAGTGTGCTTACGAGATTCATCGGAACTAACCTTGCTATTTCTAGTAAATGCCACGGAGCAGACTTCAGCACCTTCATGCGCGTTTATGAAAGTATTGAAGCATCTGTTGGAGACCGTGTCCCACAGCTTCACCGTGCCATCTGCACTGCCACTCGCGAAGTACTTGCCGTTGGGGGAAAACCTTGGAAAATTTAAAACAATATTCATATGAACTTATTAATAAGTGGTAGAGCCACCGAGACAGCCTCCGTCACGCAGTGGGCGTGTACCCAGCTGTGTGACCACGGATTCGATTCTCGCACCAAGATAAATGTTTGTGTGCTCCACAAATATTTGTTGTGGATCTGGGTGTTGTGGAACCGTAAGTCCCTCGTAGTTTCTGATACAGGTACAGCAATTTGCTATTGCGTTACATACGCCAATTCCATAAAAGCCATAATCAACCACATGACTGCCTCGGTGGCACAGTTGTAATGCGTACGCGTTGTATTAAGCTAACGCTGGGGTCTCGGGTTCGATCCCCGGGTCGGGTAAAGTGGTATTGGGTTTTTCTATTACGAAATGCTCAGTATCAGCCCGGAGTCTGGAATCTGTGCCCGGTATGGCGATAGGCTCGCTCCCTGTCACATCGTGGGACGGTGATACGCTCGGCGAAATGTGAGTGTACTATAGTTACACCTCTGCCTACCTCTTCGGGGATTACAGGCGTGAGTGCGTATCAACCACATGACGTCAAATTTAAGACCGGGTGGTTATAAATACTCACCTTATAGAGTTGACCTGTTTCTTGTGATGGTGAGATGGTATTGGACAGACGAAGCATTGGCTGGTGGTGACGTCATACAACCGGATCACGGGGTGAGTGGTGGACGCTATGATGTGATCACCCAGAGGATGGAACGCCACACAGAGAACCGGTTCCGCGTCCTGATGAATGGACACAAATATTTTTTATAAAGTTGACAATTATGTCATCTGATGGTAAGTGACCACCACCAACACCCATGAAAACCTTAGAACATGTATAGTGGATATGTCTCAGAGTTTCGAAGTAATGGATCTAAATAGACAATGCAAATAATTAAAATTGTATGAAAGTAGACACAAAGCTTTGTTTAGCATAGGCCAGCAAACCAGCAAGTGGATAACCTGATCGTAAATGATCTCCAACGCTCATGTACTCCCACAATACCAGAATAATCCTGGGCTCGTTGCCGACCTTGAAGGAAATGGATAATTAAGGGATTGGGAAAGGGAAGGGGCTTGTTTACCAGCCTATTCTATAAAAAAAATATATGATCCAGTACGCTGTGATGTTACTATAGTATTATATCTGTGCTCAGGGTAAATACATAAAATAAGGCACGCTTGGTTTTCATACAGGTTGCAATACTTTCATAGTCTATTTAGATATATTTCTGTGATATATATCAAGAGACATACCGTAATGGATTTATAAGCCTTCTTCGCTGATGCCTTGGTGATGTCAAAAAGTTTGATGCAGCAATCTCTTGAAGCCGACACTAGGATCTGCTCCCGCGGGTGGAAGTCCAGGGCTGTTATTTCGTCTGTGTGATCGTATCTGAAAAGCAAAGATAAAAAAGAGTTTGTATTTTGCGTACACCTACACTTTTTTCGGTGAAGTTATGATTGAAATAAAACTAGTTTATACAGATTTTATCGCGGGTTAATTTTTATTTTAGTTTCGAAAGTTCCCGTAGTTATGATTGTCTATTCCTATAAACACGGCGAAGCTTGTGCCACAGCCACATTGCTATTCTAAACTTTATGTAATTTGTGGTTTCGTCCGCGAGTGTCAACTGTTTCAGTGACGGTAGGGTTAGGTATTTATGAGTAATACCGGGTTTAGTAAAACAATACCTTAAAATAAATGGAAAATACTATTCTGCAGGCCAATTCTCTTAATTTTAAATGTTCAAAATATCATTCCGATCTAGTCTCAGCGTCAAGAAAGTTGCAAATGGCATTAGCTTAAACCAATAATCAACGTTCAAATGCACCTAGCATTAGCAGTAGCATTATACCATTTTGGCTTCAGTCAACTTTTATTCTACATTCAATCTCATTACGATCTATGTTCACATTTGATGTGCCATTTGCAACTTTCTTGACGCTGAGACTAGATCGGAATGATATTTTGAACATTTAAAATTACGAGAATTGGCCTGCTGTTTACTTGTCATTATGGAAACGTAAGCCCGCAATGTAAAGCGCACTAATATTAAACTCGGGGTCAACGACCCACGCGCCAATACTCAGCACGTAGATCACGACACGCTACACAGCTGATTCTGAGCGTAAACTGTTTTTTTATCGGTTCTATATTACGTCATAAAGAAAAATACTATTTTAAGTAATATTTGAACAAAGCGTCGATTGTATTTAATGGTCCAATGAAGACGGTGCGTGAGAAATTTAAAAAATAATGTAGAATTATTTAGCGATTTTGTTTTAGTGGTATCGAGTCTGTAATAACCAGCACTACCACCTATCTTTTTTTACATCTCATATAATGTAAATACAAACTTACAAAGTCCTTATGACTGGATGCCCTTGCTGTTCACGTCCAGGGTCCACCTCTTCGGGAGCCGATTTAGCCAACATACGCTCTACGTCCAAGATCTAAAAATGATGTATGTATAGGAACAATTATGATGAAGGAAAAAGCTACACTTACCTTTGTCATAAGAGCTCTGTGATGCTATTTTAAAATAAGACAGCACTACAAAAAGCATAATATAGTCATCAAAAAGCAAGCATATCTATTTTTATTACCCTATTCTATATCGGATTGTTAGTGGCTTAACTAGTGGCAACGTTTTCAAGCCATCTGAAGGCCTCTGACTTGATTTAACGACTGTTGTCAGTTGATAACAGCCCGGGCAGTGTCTATGTGTCCTTAAAAACACGGAGACGCTCAGTTCAAATACATACCACTAAGCGGTTACCCATCCATAGACTGACGGCGCCAACGGTTGCTTAACTCGTTAATCGTTTCACTGGCTTCAATATCCTTTAAAGTAGATCTCAACAGCGAATACTGCTGCTTATAGGAAAACATACATTGATAGCTCCGTGGCACAGCGGACGAGTAGTCGGCTGCGAAGCGAGAGGCCGTGGGTTCGATTCCCACACCGAGACAAATGTTTGTGTGAACCACAAATATTTGTCTCGGGTTTGGGTGTTGTGGGACCGCAAGTCCCTCGTAGTTCCTGATACCCACGACACAGGTTTACCCAGTGTGGGGTCAGGACTATGTGTGTGACTGTTGGGTGTATTATTATTATTATACACAATATGAAATTTCTATAATCAAACATAATAATTGACATAGAAAAACATGATTTTTGATTCTCTACATTATGCTTTTTTTCATGGAAGTATACACATTGCTATTTACTTGTGTTCTAAAATACCAGTGTCTCATTGACTCAAACTTCTGCTTGCTCTCTGCTCTAAATCAACTTGCCTTGATACTAGCATCCACACTACCAGTGGCGACCAACTGTCCACATGCACTGAATGCGCCGGCCCTGCACGCCATCTTGTGTGACGTCACATAAGCCGTCTCGTATGTCGCCAGTTCAGGCGCGAGAGACGACGCGTCCATCTCATATTCAAGATCTGAAAACAATAGTTTAAATTGAAATCTACATGTGAATATGTCTAACATGCATTCTAGTATACATATGTATTTGTCCAGGGGGCATCCAAATGTCCAGGAAATATCTAGTAGTTTTTGATTCAATAAAATCAAAATATTATTAATTAATATCGACGAGCTTTTGGCCGCGGCGTCACCCGTGTGACGGCATTGATTATATTATTATTATTATATGTTTAAACCACACTGGCAGCTATTGAGCTGATGCGTGAAATATTGATTATAATATGAAAATTATTATTAATGGTTCATCCATTCCCGCAGACTTCTAAGCATTCCAAAAATAATCTATATCTGATATCTGAGTTCATAGCAACCAGGCCCTTTTTTTTCTTCTGTCCTGATAGTAATATCTGCTACTAAGTAATTACAAAACCATTGATGTTTATTTAATATTCAAACACACAAACCACTATTTCTGTTTCGTAACTTAACTTTGTGTATTAATTCATTACTTCTTTGTAAATTAGTAGTAATAACTTACCAAAACCAGTTGTTCCAAGTAGATGCTCCGCCACACTGGTGGCAGCTAGACGGTCTTTTCTATCAGGTTCATTTTGGAGACCGACCATCATCAGATTCAATAGCCTAACAGAAAATATTTTTAACTGGGAGTCTAATAATATTATCACCATTCATAAATATGCATAAGACAATGACATGCTTAGGAATATTCTCAAGGATGTAGGATTGTTCTTTGTTTTATTGAGCCCATTTTTTTAATAACTGTTTTATCAGAAATAGAAAATATAAAGACATCTAGCAGATATTTAGTGGAAATATGAGGTGCACCAACAAAATTCTCAAATGAGCTAGACCTACTAGGTCATCTCTCCACTGTGGCTGAATCAGATCGAATACCCTAATCAAAAATTCACAAAAGTGTTTTAGTAAAATAACAAATGTAACTTATCATACACCCACCATTCTGATCCTCACATTTTTCTGTGGACTACAAAATAATTGAAAGAACTTACCTGTCACTTGGTGGACATGGTGGGTCAGCATGCACAGCTGCAGCAAGAGTTGCAGCTATTGGTTGGAATCCATCATAATACAGTTGACTGGAAGAAATTATAATGGCGATGAATAAGACCTTTTTGATAAACATGATTTAATTGTGAGTAGGCAAATGTAATTTGAATGATAGAAGATGTTTGAAACAACTGATATTAAATTATAGTTAAAACTTCAAAACCTAAATTGTGGTGCATTTGATACCTTACATTAAGGAGATTCCCCTTTACCCTCATATTTCATCAGATCTTAAGCAAATTAATATGGAACCACTAGGAAAAAACATATATTTGTAGATCACACAAACATTTGGTCTCAATGCGAGAATCAAACCTGTGGCTATTCATCAACTGCACCACGAAGGCTGTCAACTTTATAAATACAATACTTACAACATTCTGGATATTTTATTACTTTACAATGTTGTTTGTTCAAGCCCAAAATCTAAGACTAGGCCTACACTTCCGACTTTTCAAAGTTATGTGTGTATTCATCATCACTCTCTTAATGGTGAAGAAAATCATGGTGAGCAAACCAGCAAAATTGAGAGATATCCAAAAAGAATATTGATGGTATGTAAAGTCTACCAACCCTCATTACCGCCTGTGGACTTATATTGTTATTGAAAGCTTGTGTAATGCAATCTATATAGGTATATATTATGCTTAATCGGTCCAAATTTATGGAATATCGCGTAAAAAACACAATAAAACTATTGAAATGAGGACTTATGCCTTTATCGACCGATTTAAAAACCATGTTATGCTTAAATAACTAAGATATAGGCCCAATACCCAAATATAATTATATGATTACATGAGATGTCTTATGAATAAATATAATTGTACCAGTATCGGTATATTAATTAAAACTGACGAAATTAAACAAGGATATGGTAAAATAAGCCGATAAAGTGTTTGTTTACCTTATAATCATCCGATAAAGCAACTCCCGGTTTTTAACCACATTCCTTGTATCCACATCTCCATTATTTTCTTTCATTGTGTCTTTATGATTGTATTACAAATTTTTATTTAAATTGAGAAATACGTATTTTTCAATACAATTTTTGCACCGAATCTAGAGGTTATGTTTAACAACAATTTCTGACGTTTCTAATTCTATATTGTCTACGATTTAGTGATGTACTCTAATAAAAAGAAATATAAAATCGACTATTAGTACTGAGTTGTTAGGGCTAAATTAAAATACTTATAACAAAGTTGTAACGCTTTTTGTACTGTCGCGGTCGGAGGGTTACGTGCATTGATGTAGAAAGAAAATGGCATCAATAACTTCGAGCATGCGCTGTAAAACCTTTAATTTTATGTCGAGTTGAAATGAACGTACTACCTAAGTACCTACACGATCGGCGATAGAATGAGATTAGAATGGAATGATATGAGTATAGGATAAGAGTATTTTTGTCCGAATACTTTACCAAAAGTACTTGGTATCGAATGGAAAGTATCGAGTAAGTACTTGTATTTACTTACTCATATTGTTCTATCCCTATTTGCACTTTGCAGCAGTCTGTGGCAGCAGTAATCAGCACTTTCAGCAGTAATCAGTATTACAATCAAAATTGCATTTTGCAATCAAAATTGCAATCACAGATTTCCTATATATAAAAGTACTCTGTGATCACAGAGTACATAATTATTGCAAAATGTAAACATGAAAGAGTTTGGTGGTGTGCAATATATGATTTCTATTTCTATTACTTTAAATTATAAAATTCGTAGATAGAGAATTCATTAAATGAATCAATTGTGAAGATATAATTGTGTTGTTGTTATTGTGCTAAACTATGCCTAATGCGTACGTTTACAGTGCTCGTGAATACGGCAACATGTTAATGTGTTTAGGAGAAGCTCGGGGAAATGCTTCCCATGCATTGAGAATTTACCGAGAGAAATTTCCAAACGACCGGCATCCAGCTGATTCTCGTACTATCACAGCAGCCTTTCAACGGATTATAGAAAATAATCGAATTACTCCATCGGCTTCTGGTGGCGGACGACAAATAGAAATTCAAACACAAGACCGTATTTTGGAAGTTGTACGACGAAATCCGGGCATAAGCACACGAAAAGCGGCTAAATTACTTCGGCGGCGGCGGGACGGATCTAGTGTTTCGCACTGGACAGTCCATAAAGTGATGCGCCAAAATGGAATGCGTAGTTACAAAGTGCAAGCTTTGACATCCGACAATCAAGAACTTCGTCGTGCTTACTGCTACTGGCTGTTAGACCAGCACCAACGTATACCTGGCTTCATCCAGAACGTTATATGGACAGATCAGGCCACAATAACCAGAAATGGATTGTGGAACAAAAAAAAGGCCCATATGTGGTCAGAGCTGAACCCGCGTGCCTTCCAAGCAGCTGAGAACCAAACCCAATGGTCGGTCAATGTGTGGGCTGGTATTTTTAATGGCCGAATACTTGGACCTGTATTTCTGCCGCAGCGGCGTAAGGGTCCCCAGTACTTAGATTTCTTGAATGGGCAATTGGAAGATATATTAGATGAGTTGTCGCTAACTGAATATCGACAAATATGGTTCCAACACAGGGGTACACCTCTGCATGTGATAAGGTCTGTCCGTGAGCGGCTCACGGAAGTTTTTGAAGACCGCTGGATCGGCAGGCTAGGGCCACACCCCTGGCCACCTCGGTCACCTGATCTATCTCCCGTAAACTTCTTTTTGTGGGGGCATATTAAAGAAACAGTATTTGAAGGGGAATGTGACAGTCCCGATGAAATGCGTTGGAGGATTTTGTGTGTTTTTGAGAAACTGCGTGCGGACTGTATTGAAGACCCCACAATGATGCCCCGTCTTCATGAGGATATGCAACAACGGGCCCGTATTTGTCTCTCGTTGAATGGGGCACAATTCGAACCACACCTTATTAGGTCACAAAAAATATAAATGTGAGTGGTTCTATGCCTTTCTTTATATATTACATGACTTAGATAGGTAATGCCGGGAATGGGCATATCTGTTTCTCATTGACCCCGAGTTAAGAGAGTTAAGTTATGGTATATCTGATTAACAAAATGACGAGTCAACAGCAAAGGTAATATAACGGGTTTTTTTATTCAGCCTAGGCCAGCAAACGGGGTACCTTATGGTAAACTATCTCCATCACTTGTGTACGCCTACAATACCAGAAGAATCATGGGCGTGTTGCTGACCTTAAAGGAAAGGGATAATTAAAGAATTGGTAAAGGGATTTAGGCCTCTGGATATTTCACTCACCATATGAAATGCAACAGCAAGCCACTACTTTTCATCGGTTTTCTGTGAGGCAGTGGTAATGATCCGGTCGAGACAACAACTGTTTTCACTATAGACTCCTTTACCACTCAAATCCATTTCCGTCTATGTTAAGTGTTTCATTATTGTTTCGGCCTCAGAAGTTTCCTACACCCAACGTATAAATCGAAATACAACTCACCCTCTCCCTGAATGATTAATCACAAAATCTCAAATCACTAAAGAAAGTTCATGAAATTTGGTCAGATGATTGTTTGTGTAATGTAGGGACCTGTTTAGAAAAGGATTTTTGAATAAATAAAAGCTAAGGAAAACTCCAGTAAACTTATTAATTTGTTTTAAAACTACATTTTATACCAGAAAAAATGCATTTTGAAAATTGAACTCCACTCTGCGCAGTGCAGTGCCATGCAATGCTTTTAATTCAAAGTTCTGTATGGTGTCTCTTCTGCTTAAGGGCAGGCATGGCACTTACTAAGACCTGCTTGTTTCGTGATTCAAGCAAATACAATAAATTACCAATAGTAATCTGAAAAATATGCAAGTTTAGAATGCACTTGCACAGATAAATTTTTGCTCTGGCTGCATGAGTCTTAGGGTTCTTTTGTATTTTTTTATATTCTTGTTTAAGATGTACAAAAGAGTTTATAAATAATAAATAAATATACTCAACAGCCACACACATAGTCCTGACCCCACACTAGGTTAAACCTGTTTTCTGGGTATCAGGAACTACAAGGGACTTGCAGTCCTACTACATCCAGACTAGAAACAAACATTTCGTGAATCACACAAACATTTGTCTCTGTGCGGTAATCGAACCCACGGCCTCTCGCTTTGCAGTCGGCTACTCACCCACTACGCCACTGAGGCTGTCGACTAATAATAGACTATTACATTTTGAATAATTGCCTCACTGATCTACTGGCAACTAGCAGCCTACTTAGGCTAAGAAACCGTCAGGTCCTGGTTTCAAATCCCAGGTCGCGCAATCACAATATATTTGGAATTATATATTTTTTTAAATCACATGTGTTGCCCAGAATTAGAATTTGTGCCAGGTATGGCGATAGCTCGTCCGTTTCACATCATGGAACTTAAATAAGGTCGGCGAAACGCGGGTGCACCTCAGCCTATCCCTGATACCATCGTGATGTTATGTATGTAGTATTGCAATAATTCTACCGGTAATACAGTAGACAACTCTTTTACTTCCCTAGGTTCTATTAACGGGATGCCGCTGCGTCGAGCTGGACTGTTGGGACGGCGACGATGGCAGCCCCGTCATTTACCACGGACATACCTTCACCACCAAAATACCATTCAGAAGAGTTGTAGAGACTATTGCCAGGTCAGTTATTACAGAGCAATAGGGTATTTGACTAAGTCTAATTTTATATATTATTTTACATGCAACCGACAATAATATGAAAAAGAAATTGTTTTGCGAAAACAGAATTAAAATTGGGTAAATAATGAGAACGCAGTTCATGGTTTAAATCTCGGTATGAGCAAAAGTGGGTGTGTAGTGGGAAAATCTCATTATCTCCCGACTCCCTCGCACGCGTGCACCATAATGGCATAACCTGTCTTGTGACCTCACACGACATGTTGTGCATTCTTGTCCCGTCATTTGACAATTACCCCTTCTAGCCGATTTAAATGATTTCTAACTTATTTGCTATTGACTTCATTTATAAAATTATTTCGATAATCGTAACTTATTGATTAAAAAAATAGAATTATTCCAGTCAAGTACTCTATTTTAAGTGAATAGTAGCAAACATAAGCTTGAAAATGGTGTTTAAATCATAAAACTTGATGAAGATTAATGGAAGTTATAGCGTACCGACAAAACAAATACCTTTGAACACAAAGAAACAAACTTAAAATGATGATATTCCACAGAAGCGCTTTTGTGGCGTCTCCATATCCTCTGATACTGAGCATCGAGAATCACTGCAGTCTACCGCAGCAACAAGTCATGGCCAGCACGTTTGAGGTCAGTTGGTACCTTCGTATATTACGTATTGATCAGTATTACTTGAACTGTAGAACCGTATGATGTGTTATTGTACACGCTACTTTACTTACTTCCGTATTCATCCAGGCAGTTTTCGGAGACAAACTGGTCACTTCGTTTCTATTCGAAGTAGACTACACTGATGAACCGCGACTTCCGAGTCCTGAGCAACTAAAATATAAGGTAAGGTGCTGCTAGTCAGTATTATTTCCATACAAACGTTGTGGGGTGATTACACGATTATTTAACATCATTCGTCGAAAATTAAGCATGATATTCATTTATCTTACCGTTATCTACGCCTGTACGCAAACATAATTGTATAATAAAATGTAACTTGAAAGTTATAAGTCCTGAAAAATCCATATTACAATACTAATTTCCGCGCAGTTTTGAGGGTAAATAAATAACATAAGGAGTATTTCATTTCCAAAACGAAATTCGTACAGGCATAATTTAATCATGCTATAGTATAAATAACTTTATTTTGAATCAGTATATTCCCAAACACTTGCGCGTGTTAGTAATTGATAAGCACCCAAATGCAAATAATACCACAGAAAATAGTACTAAGTATGCTAATGCGATCCCATATTTCAGGTGTTAATAAAGAATAAGAAATTGTTGCCAGTGGAATCGAGTCCAACTATTGGGTTGACTGCGGCTAGTTCAGCTCAAGGATATAGTGGAGTGATTGCAACTGCCTTCAGGTAAGTGTTTATAAAGCTGATCGCCGTGAGCAAACGATGCCGTGAGTCATCTGAGAGATGTAACATGTCTCGACGGTCGCCAGAATTATGCCGTGAGTGAATCATCCAATAAAGTAATTACACTGGCTGACTCCGGAACGAGCCACTATGGCAGGTTTCTCATCATGTCCTCATCACGGTCCTTTATCCAAACCCAGTGGCGGATCCAGGATTTTGGTTTGAGAGGGGTTTGTCCCAAAATTAGAATTTAAAAAATTGAGAATATACTATACCTACTTAATATGAAATAAGTAAGGATAAGGGATGAAAATTATATTGTAGGTAGTACCATTACCATTCAAGATTTGTCAGTGGACCAAAATGCTTGGGGGCTTGATCCCCTGGATCCGCTAGTGTCCAAACCTTCCACTGGAAAAGCAGTAATTCGAATATCAGTTTACTTATCGAGGTTTTTTCTCTAAGAGTTATTTTTGAATATAGAATAGAATTGTATAAGCTAATACTTTTAGGTCCAATGGAATTCGCCACACGAGCTCGTCTCTTCCGGAACAGAGCAACAGAACGAACTCCATGATGTCCCAGCAGTCAGCCGGGAGTTCAATCACGGAATACTTCTCAGACGAAGATTATGACGAAGACGACGATGAACTGGATGGTAAACATCTAATATGCTTCTAGTTTTGTAGGTCTAGGTTCTAGGTAGGTTCTAGTTTTGTAGATAGTTACTAGTTACAACGGATGATGAGACCATGACGCTTAGCATATGCAACATGACATATCTCGCGCACAAGAGAGATAACTAGTTGACGACAATTACATTTTATTTTTATTTTACAAGGTGGTAGGTCTCGTATGCGAGAGGCCGTTTGGGTTGGTAACACCGCGCCGTCTATTTCTGCCGCCAAGGAGCAGTGTGCAAGAACTGTTATGTTCCGGTTTAAAGGACGTTAAAGCCAGTGAAATTACTGGGAATTATGAGACTTGACATCTTATGTCTCAGGGTGATGAGCGCAGTCCAATGCCATGCAGTGCTTTGTAATTGAAAGTTCTTTGTGGTGTTACAACTGTTTATGAGTAGGCGTGGCGTTTACCATCAGGCGAGCGACCCGCTCGTATCGTCACTCAATCAAATAAAATAAAAAAAAATATGTCGCGTAAAAGTAACATTCGATAAAATTACGTCGTCATGTGGGGTACGTAGAGAAAATATCACAGAGGTTGAAAGTACTATTTTCACTATGTTATTTCTACTTTTTTACATAAAAAGTATAGTATTCTAAGCAACCATGTTAGCTTCGATAGACATATAGTCTATAGAGATTGCCCTGAGTGATAAGGCCGCCAATAGGGTAGTTGACAGTAAGAAAAAATCTAATGAATTTTTATTTTGTGCTACGTTTAAATGTATAATGTATTTTTAGTTTTACTAAAAGTGTCTAATTTACAATAAAGCATAAGTATAAATTTTTAAAAATATGAATGAGAGATAAACAGTTTAAACTGGCATTTTACAACAAAATAAGTCGACAAAATTATTACGTGCTGAATATGCTAAGCCCACAGCTAGCAGCTCTCCTGCTCAGCACCACCACATCAGTCACCATCATCACCAATCAGCACCACGCCCGCTTATAAACTGTACAAACACCATTTAGAACTTTGAATAACAAAAACCCATTTTTACTATTGAAGCGCCAGCACAAAACCGAAGGATCACCACACAGATCAAAGTACTGCATTATGCTCATAGGCCCGATTGTTAAGTCTCATAATGTCCAGTTATTTCACTGGCTCAACATCCTTCAATCCGGAACACAGCGGTGCTTACACATTCACTCTCTCTCACACACAATGCTGCTCACACAGCCTCCGTAGCGCAGTGGGCGAGTAGCCGAATGTGAAACATGAAGTCGCGGGTTCGATCCCCGCACCGAGACAAATATTTGTTTCGGGTCTGGGTGTTGTGGGTGTGTGGGTGTAAATCTCGTTGTTCTCTGATATCCACGACACAAGACTCGTGTCTTACTGTGGGGTCAGGGCTATGTGTGTGACTGTTGGGTGTTATTATTATTACTAGGGGCGTTTTTCCACAAAACATCAAATAAAAAAAAACTTAATGTCCGTCGAATATGAGACATATCTTACTTTCTTCCCTACGTTATTCTACATCGATTGGTATCGGTCTCGACCCCATACCCCCAGCGGTTTCGGAGGAGATAGCGTGACAAGCTATTGGCAGCGGCGGCGGCGGCGGCGCCAGTTACTTTTTTTTAGAATAGAGAGATTATACATTGTTGCTTGAGCGCAAGGATAGACCGAGTGGTGGTACCCACCCAGATGGGTTGTTTCATACGAGAGCACTAAATCTTTGTCTTTTATACAGAAAAGGAGCTCCATAAAATCCTCAGCTCGATGGAAGACAAGTGCGGAAGAACTTCTCTCTCGCTCTACCAGAGCTACAGAAGAAGCGAAGGAGATTCAGAAAGTACTAGCGTCAAACATTCTACAAGGAAACGAAGCAATCAAATAGCGAGAGAACTCAGTGATATGGTCACCTACGTGCAGGTAAGGTGGAAAAGCCGGTCAAGTGTGAAAGACTCGCGCACAGATAGTTCCGTAACCATAAACACGAACATTTACTTTTTTGTTTTATTTGTTAGGATATCCGCCAGAGGGGTTGACGTTAGGCAGGCCGCCGGTCGTAAAAATTACTAGCCAAATCTGCCAAACATGTGTTAAAAAGTATCTTGCGCTGACCCCACTGTGAGTGGGATAACGACAGATGGAAGAAAAAGATCCGCCACAGTAACGTTTTTTCGTAAAAAAAACAGGCGGTTACCTTTTATGGTTAAAAATACAGTAGTTAGTTAAAAATATAGAACAGATAAACAGTGTAGTCTTACAATTCTATTGATACCCTTTGGTTAGAATGAGTGGTAGAGCCATACTGTAGACACTTAGCGCAAACCCCCTCCCCTTCCCAATCTCTTAATTATCCCTTTCCTTTAAGGTCGGCACTGCACCCATAATTCTTTTGGTATTGTGGGCGTTCATGGGCGGTGAAGATCACTTACCATCAGGTGACCCACTTGCTCGTTTGCTGGCCTATGCTATAAAAAACGACTTGTATAACCCAAATCGCTGTGTGCTTCTGTTATCCAATTTTACCCTCGTATATAAGTGGTAGAGCCACGCTGTAGACAGTTATGTGTACAGAATGAATGAGCCAGTTAGACTGGGTTACTAAATCTTTGCGAAAATCCACAGGCTATCAAATTCCGTGGCCTCAATCCGCTGTCTCCTAGAAACTCGATGAAGCAACCGAACAGTTCTAAAGAGAGTGCTCCGTGCAGCAGCTTCGAGTCTTCTGAAAGCAGCGATAGCACAAGCACGGTAAGAGTAACCAGGATGTGCGAGCCTATCGCCATATCGGGCACAATTCCAGTCTTCGGGTTGATACTAAGCATGCATAGCAGGAGTATGCCTACTACTTAACGTTCACTATGCAACTGTGTGCAAATGTAACCAACTTGCTCGTTTGCCGCCCTATACCATAAAAAAAATATATTTAAGCTATAAATCGTTTCCAGCAAATAGCACAGTCGCAGTGTCAGCCACGTGGGCGGTGTCTGAACGCGCCGGCGATACACCATCCGTGCTACCGCTGCTCGTCCGTCAACGAGGCCATCGGCAAGAAGATCTGCAGGAAACATCCGCTCGCACTCATCGCACATACAGAGACGCAACTGGTCAGGACTTATCCCGCCGGGTGAGTTCAACTTAATAGGG
Source organism: Mimas tiliae (assembly GCA_905332985.1). Lineage (NCBI taxonomy): Eukaryota > Metazoa > Arthropoda > Insecta > Lepidoptera > Sphingidae > Mimas > Mimas tiliae. The sequence continues at coordinate 5,963,948 of HG995238.1, forward strand.
CAGTTTCCTATATTGAATTTTATACATGTTGCCCGCGGCTCCGCCGGCGTGAATGCCTATTTCCAGGATTAAAGTAGCCTAGTGGGCGCCCCCGGTGAGAAAACGCGCTTGACAAAAATACTAATGTCGCTATTAAAAAATAGAGGTTGATCGTAGATACATACAACCCGTATGTATTTTTTAATGCTGTATCATAAAAAAATAAAACCAAAAAATGTTGTCTAAAAAATAAAAATTTGGGGTGGACCACCCTTAACATTTAGGGGGATGAAAAATAGATGTTGGCCGATTCTCAGACCTACCCGATATGCACACAAAATTTCATACAGATCAGTCCAGCCGTTTCGGAAGAGTATGGGAACGAACATTGTGGCACAAGAATTTTATATATAAGATTTTATAAGCAACAGAAAATTATACGAAAAGAATTCCTTTTATTAAAACACAATCAAAATTGGTTCAGAAATGTGCCCGCAGTTATGACTTTCAATGTTGGTATGAGGAAAAATGGGTGCATAGTAGGGATATCTCACTATCTCGCTTGCACGCGTGCACCATAATGAACATTTTACACAGTGACGTTAAAGTTTGCGTCGTCTGTCATTTGACAATTACCCCTTCTACAGGATTTGAATGGCTTCCAACTTATTTATTTTTTGTCGGATTTATAAAATTCGTTCTGCAATAGATTTTGAGTAACGTAACTTATTGATTTCAATAATGAAAAAAATCTAGTCAACTATTATATAATTATACTATTTACTTAGTTATTATTATGTTCAGCTGCTGGTATGCCCGGTACCGTATTTCCAAATCGTACCTTGTGGAGATTACATTTAGCAATGGCCTTTTGTTAAATTTGTTTTTTTTTTATCCTGCCACGGCTAAGTGACTACACTGGAGCTGATGCCATGTACAGTTCAGTCCAATTAAAGTGTCGATCATAAAGTGACGTCTTGTTACGTCTCTGGATGGCCGGAAGAATAGGGTATTTGACTATGTCTAATTTTATACATTATTATATATACAACCAACAATAATACGAAAAGAAACGGTTATGCAAAAACCGAATAAAAAATGGGTAAAAAATTGAGCCGCAGTTCATGTTTTAAATATTAGTATATACAGGCAAAAGTGAGGGCGGTGGGAAAATCTCACTATCTCCCTCGCACGCATGCAACGTAATGGCATGACCTGCCTTGTGACGTAACTTGCCATGTCGTGTATCTTTTCGTCATTTGACGACAGATGGACTACCAGCAGATTTGAATGGCTTCTAACTTATTTTTGACTTGGTTTATATAATTCTTTCGTTTATAGATTTATGTTTTATTATGATAATAAAAATAATCGAATCAAACACCCTATTACGTAGCCTTGAGGTTACTGGATATACACTGCTGACCACGGAACACGTATCGCCTGAACGAGCTACATCAGATTTTGTTTGTTTTAATTTCCTATATATACCTTAAGTCGGTCAGTTTCTCTACAAGGTCTATTAAATAATAACGCTGCTAATTACTTCCAAAAGTAGTTTCCTCTCACATCAGTGACTAAAAATTTGAAAGCAGCTCATTGATCTTCTGGAAATGTCATATTATGCTAAACTTCGCTTTATTGCAGCCTAAGAATAGACTCGTCAAACTTCGATCCAGTGATATTCTGGTCGTGCGGAGTACAGTTGGTTGCTTTGAACTATCAAACAGAAGATGCTGCGATGGCAGTCAACGCTGCAATGTTTGAAAGCAACGGCTGCGTGGGCTTTGTCAGGAAACCAGCTGTCATGTGGGATCCAACACATATAGCTTACAGGAGGTGAGATATTTTTTGACGACCATCAGTAGGCGTAGCACAAGTTTTAATAGTTTTCCTAAACGATGAAAGTTTTCGTTTTCTCTACATACGTCAAGTATTAGTAGCCCCTAATGGGAATTATAATGTATTAAAATTAATATTATGGTTAATTTAATTTCATATTAGTCGAATATGAAATTTGTTTTCAAGCGATTCTTTCCTTTATTACAATATGAATTACTAGTTTGACACTTTGACGGTAGTCATTTTATTCGAATTCGATAACTGTGAACGTATTTGTAACTGGTACTAGGCCTACTGATTCATTGTGTTCATAGTTATACAAACACTAACACCTATACGCCCTGTAGGGGTAGGCAGAAGTGTAACTGGACAACCACATTTCGCCGAGCTTATTTCCGTCCCATGATGTGATAGCGGGTGAGCCTATCGCCATATCGGGCACAATTCCCACTACGGGTTACATATTTCTTTTCATATCGACTAAGCATTTCATCATAGAAAAACCCAAATTCACTATACCCGAATAGGGCATCGAACCCGGGACCTCAGTATAGCAGTCGTATCGCATACGCATTACAACTGCGCTACAGAGGCAGTCACAGTTATAGTTATGATAAATCCAATCTACTAGGTTTTCTAAGTCTCTTACATAAAGAGTCACTCTCGATTGGTACCAATGCTTTATCTGTTTTTTCCGTCAAGTGTGTGCACTGTTGTGATATTACTGGGCATTAAGAGATTTAATACCTGTCTCTGGATGACGAGCACAGTGCAGTGCAGGTTGTATTTCAAGGTACTGAGTGGTGTTGGTACTATTAATGTGCAGGCGTAGCGCTTATCATCAGGCGAGCGACCTGCTCGGCTCAGTCAGACTCTCTGGTAATAAGCCGGGATAACGGCATCCAGAATAAAAGATTAGATGTGAAGTGCAACTCCTTTTTTTTAGATTCAATCCAATGGACAAAGAATTCGACGGCATACACGCGTCGCACCTGACTTTGGCTGTTATATCGGGGCAATATGTTGCTGAAAATGTATACTCATTCTACAATGCTTTTGCTGAGGTGGAAATTCTCGGTGTACCAGCAGATTGTAAGAAGATACGAACCAAAGTCGCTAGGAGGAACGCTCTGAATCCTGTCTGGAATGAGACATTCAATTTCAAGGTAACTTATATTTAAAAATATACTCCATAAGGTGGTAGAGCCACGCTGTAGACACTTGTGTCTACAGCACGATTGCGCCGGCTCGTCCAGGTCGTTATCACTGTCACACAGAAAACCGGCGTAAAATAGTAGCTCGCTGCTCCGTTTCGAAAGGTGAGTAAGATATCTGGAGGCCCAAACCCCCTTCCCTTCCCGATCCCTTAATTATCGCTTTTCTTTAAGGTCGGCAACGCACCCATAATTCTTATGGTATTGTAGGCGTACATGGGCGGTGGAGATTACTTACCATCAGGTGATCCACTTGCCGATGCTATATTTAAAAAAACCACTACCTAGCTCTACCACTTGGTAGAAACATCCTTTTTTTTTATTCATTAGGGTGGTTATTTTGGTTAAGATCTGGTAACAGAGTACAAGGAAAAAATACTCCTCAATAAATAAATGTAGAAACTGGTTTTAAAATTTCACTTTATTTATAATCGTTTCAGATCAACTTCCCAGAGCTAGCGTTCGTCCGGTTTGAGATATACGACGCTGACACAAACTACATGCTGTCACAACGAGTGATACCCTTGCAGAGTCTTAGACCTGGATACAGACACGTTAGACTGCGGTGAGTACCAGAAAACTGTCTTCTATGTCATTAATCCTCTTTCAAGGTGCCTCTTCAAGTAGCCTCTTCAAGTATCGACAATAATGCTACAGCAATATAATACATACGCACTCACGCCTGTAATCCCCGAAAGGGTAGGCAGTGGTGTAACCAGTACACCCACATTTCGCCAAGCGTATCTCCGTCCCTTATGTGATAGGGGGCGAGCCTATCGCCATACCGGGCACAAATTCCAGACTCCGGGCTGATACTGAGCATTTCGTAATAGAAAAACCCAATACCATTTTAACCCGACCCGGAGATCGAACCCGAGACCTCAGCGTTGGCCTCAATAGTAACGCGTACACATTACAACTGCGCCACCGAGGCAATATAATATTGCTCCTCATTCTATGTGAAGCAAATGTTGACTGTTGAAATGGCCAGACTTGTTTTTTAGACCCTCACTAAAAAGACGCATGTTATAAGTTTGAAAACTGTATTTTTCTCTATGTGTGTACCGATTTGAGTGTGGTGTTTTTATTTGAAAACTATGTTAGCCTCTTGTTGTTAACTATGTAACCTTAGTGGAGCATAATGACCTGACGCAGCATAATTAATAGCATTCATAGGATTCTAGGGTCATTAAATAAGTTTCCATAAGTTTTAAATTCAAATTCAAAATATTTATTGAATCCCTAAAATCATCATGATTCTCCTGCCCTGGTCCCAATTCCATTTGGGATCGGCGCGGCATGTCTTCTTCTTCCATACATGTCTATCAGCCGTCGTCTCGTCATTCACCCCTCTTCCTTTCATGTCGTTCCTCACACACTCCATCCACCTTTTCTTTGGCCTTCCTCTACCTTTCCATCCATCAACATTCATATTCATCACTTTCTTACCCACATATGTTTCTTCTCTTCTCATAACATGCCCATACCAAGAATCCCTAAAATGTTATGCATTAATTAATTCGTTCCAAATTCTACCGTTAATTCGGAATGCTGTTTCGCTAGTGAAGAACGAGCTAGAAATTCCAGCGTTCCTCTTTTCAAAACTAGTTTACAATTATTAGAGCATAAAGTTTTTACAATCCTTAATTGGAATTAGAGCAGCTCAATTAATATTAATGAGCAATTACAGAAATGATATCTACGCATTGGATCAGCTTGCATGACCTCCATAAGCATGACAAATAAATTAAGAATTACACTTACAGATGGGATCTGATGATGGTATAGGAGGGTTGACGTAGAAATTTAGCTTTATTATTGATGTTGGGTTAATATTATTGTAAAAAAAACATACGCACTCACGCCTGTAATCCCCGAAAGGGTAGGCAGAGGTGTAACCAGTACACCCACATTTCGCCGAGCGTCCCATGATGTGATAGGGGGCGAGCCTATCGCCATACCGGGCACAAATTCCAGACTCCGGGCTGATACTGAGCTTTTCGTAATAGAAAAACCCAATATCACTTTTACCCGACCCGGGGATCGAACCCGAGACCTCAGCGTCAGCCACAGTCGTAACGCGTACGCATTCCAACTGCGCCACCGAGGCAGTCAAAAATTATAGTTATATATTATAGTTATTGTAAAAAAAAAAACCCCCTAGGTCACCAACCAACCAGCCTCTGAACATGGCGTCCCTGCTCATCTTCTCCCGCTGTTCTGAGGAGTTGGCTGGAGAGAGTTGCAGGGAAGATCTGGAGCCAAGTTCCCCTCATGAAAGGCGGAAGATTCATTTCTTGGTTGTCTACGCTGTTTCCAGACATGAGCCTTATTCAATTTTAAAGGTTACCCAGGACACCACGGCCAATGAGGTAATCTTACATTTTATTTGACACTAGCTTTTGCTCGCGGCTCCCAGCATGTACGGGCTTTTCCGGAATAAAAGTAGACTATGACCCAGTTCAGCATCGTCTATCTTTGTGCCGAATTTCATTCAAAAACTGTCCGCTGTTAAAGCATGATTGTCTAACAAACATCCAAATTGAACATCTATAACTAGAAGTGGGCGTTTAAACGAAAAGCACTTAATAAGCTCCGCTCATTAAAACAAGCATTTAAGTACGTTTAAGCTGTCGATCTTTAAAGGGAACATAGTTGCGTGGTTACCGGTCGCCGCTTAGCGTTGGCACTAGCGCTGTCGTGGAAGCGATCGAAAATACACTTTATACAACAAGACATAAATTCAAAAGGTTAACGATTTTATCATTATGATTATGCTAACTAAATTGAATTTCGTTTGATTGCATAATATTTATTATTGTTTATGAGTAAATTATTTCAGGTCGCTTATATTTTCGTTGTGTTTGATTTTTATCGTTATACTTACTACTTAGTATGCGTTTCGCAGTCGGAAATAAAGCATGCGTGTATGTAGTAACGTGTCCAATCAACGTACGTTTCAAAACGGCTTTTTAAAAAAGCTTTTTAAGTGATAATAAGAAGATTCTTAAAAATATAAGCACAACGCTTAAATTCGTTGTGAAAATTAAGCCGTTTCCGCCCGTCCCACTACTATCTATAACATTTGATCTATTATTATTCCTTGTACCGATATAAGACTAGTATTTATTATCTGTGCCAGGCTATAGCCCAGTGCCTGAGCAAGGCTGGCGTGTGCCGTTCGTCCCGCGGCAGCTACGTGCTGGTGGAGGAGTCTCCGTGCAGGACTCCGACGCAGCGAGTAATGGCGCCGCATGAGAGGGTCATGCGCGCTGGCGGCACGCGGCTGGTGCTGAAGAGGGTTGGCGATGATCCTAGCAGTCGAGCTTGGCTTACTAGCATCAGGTCAGTATGGTGTTTTTTTTTTATTAGCTTGAATGACGAAACGAGCAGGTCGCTCCGCTGATGGTAAACGCCACGCCTGCCCATAAACAGAATAACACCACACACAACTTTGAATTACTAAGCACTGCATGGCATTGGACTGCGCTCGTCACCCCGAGACATAAGATGTTAAGTCTCATAATATGTCCAGTAATTTTACTGGCTTCAATGACCTTCAACAGGAACACAACTGCAGTGCTAACACACTGCTGCTTGGTTGCAGAAATAGACATAGCGGTGGTACCAACCCACACGACCTCTCGCATTCGAGGGACCTACGACCTTGTAAGACTGACTTGTCTGAATGACGTGACGAGCAGACCGCTTGCCAGGTGGTATGAATGAAGGACATAATTCATTATACTTTGGCAAGGCTGACATACAGTGTAGAATGACATATACTGGACATGCACAGTACATAAACACATACATAGACTCACGCCTGTTTCCCATAGGGGTAGACAGAGACAACGGATTTCCACTTGCTACGATCCTTGTATACCTCTTTGGCCTCATTCACTCTCATTTAATTTTTCATACATACACGTCGGTTTAGGGTACTCCTGACCTGGCCTTTCTCAAGGAGTACATTAAGTATGCACAGTACTTTGGCATATAGGTACTATAGATTGACATAATCAAGAGATTCTGTAGATTGACTCTGACTTAAAATTGGATTAAATTAAAAAGTTTTTATGTGGTTTAAGTAACATTTAGATGGAGAGAGTTTCTCCTAAAACATAGGTGGAAATATACAGAAAACTGTAATTTACGTTTCTTATTTCGAACTGTCTCGGTGGCGCAGTTGTAATGCGTATGCGTTACGATTGAGGCTAACGCTGAGGTCTCGGGTTCGATCCCTGGGTCGGGTAAAGTGGTATTGGGTTTTTCTATTATGAAATGCTCAGTATCAGCCCGGAGTCTGGAATTTGTGCCCGGTATGGCGATAGGCTCGCCCCCTATCACATAAGGGACGGAGATACGCTCGGCGAAATGTGGGTGTACTGGTTGTAACCAGTAGGTGTAGTAGAGGTGTACCTCTGCCTACCCTTTCGGGGATTACGGGCGTGAGTGCGTATTTTGTTCTGTATTACGCTGCCTGGCCTCGTCAATAGAGATTTCTGTCATATTTTCGTCGGTGTCATGTGATGAATTCTTTCCATGTACATGAGGCCTTCATTTGGTTTTATAGATGTCTACATTTTGGTCTTTATTTTTATCGGCTAAATCATTGAAAATCGATTGGGTCGTAATCTAAAAATAGAATAGAGGCTTTATTTTAGTCGCGTGACAGAATAGGGTAGTTTCCTATATTGAATTTTATACATTACTTTATAAGCAACAAAAAATGATACGCAAAAGAAACCCTTTTATTAAAACACAATCAAAATTGATTCAGAAATGTGCCTGCAGTTATAACTTTAAATGTTGGTATGAGGAAAAGTGGGTGCGTAGTAGGGATATCTCACTATCTCGCTTGCACGCGTGCACTATAATGAACATTTAACACAGTAACGTCAAAGTTTGCGTAGTCTGTCATTTGACAATTACCCCTTCTACAGGATTTGAATGGCTTCTAAATTATTTCTTTTTGGTCCGATTTATAAAATTCTTTCTGCAATAGATTTTGAGTAACGTAACTTATTGATTTAAATAATTAAAAAAAATCTAGTCAACTACCCTATTGACATTACTATGATTTAGAGTTTAGAGAAATGTCCAGCTCGTGTTCACCCTTCGCCTCCTGTGTCGTCAGGTCAGCGTCAACAGAACGTCCGCGCGACCGCAGCGTGCCGTCAGACGAGGAGTGCAGCGCGCACGATGACGAGCGACCGCCGCCTGATGTCTACCTCGTCTGCGTGCACAACGTCTCACATGAAATACCTTACGCTATATTGAAGGTAACATTTATTGTATAGCAGAAGTCCAGCAAACGAGCTGGTGAGTCACCTGGTGGTGAGCGATCTCCACTGCCCATGAATACCAGAAGAATCAGAGATGGCTGACGTTGGAGAGAAATATTTTTTTGGCTTCTAGTAACACATTCTCATTTATCTGAGACAGTATTGCCCTGGGCAAGTCCGCCTATTCATGCTGTAGACTATTTCGTCTACAGGATACTTCTTATGAATTGCAATCCAAATCACTGTGCAGTAATGAAATAATTGAATATCTAAAATTTTCCGGAAAAAATAGCCTATGTCCCAATCCAGATCATGATCTACATGTGTGCCGAACTTAATCTAAATCCTTTCAGCCATTAAGGCGTGTTGAATTAATAAACATCCAAACTGATCAATTTCGCAAACTTTCACATTTATAATATTACGCACTCACGCCTATAATCCACTTCTTGCCTAACGTATCTCCGTCCTATTATATGACAGGAGGCGAGCCTATCGCCATACCAGGCACAATTCCAGACTCCGGACTGATACTGAGCATTTGGTAATAGAAAAACCCAATATCACTTTTATCCGGGGATCGAACCCGCGACCTCAGCGTCAGTCTCATTCGTAACGCGTACGCATTACAACTGCGCCACCGAGGCAGTCTATAATAATATTAGTAGGATAGTATGACGTAGGATATTATGATATATTTTTTGTATAAGTGCAGAATTCATTGTGATTATAAAGTTTGCAATTATTTTGGCAGGTTCCTCTGAACGCGACGGCGTCTTTCGTGGTTCACCAAGCGCTGACCAAAGCGCGTTGTCAAGATGATCCTAAACGGTAGGTGGGAGGAAGACCAGCACATTTTTATTATTTGCCTGAATGACAAGACGAACCTATCGCTCGCCTGATGGTAAGCGCTATGCCTGCCCACTAACAGTAGCAACACCATCCAAAACTTTGAATTATATAGTAATATAATATAAGTAATACTAGCTGTCCCGCGCGGTTTCAACCGCAACTACAGCAGCGCCACCTACCGGGTCCAATTGTGAATCTAAACCATCCAGGGCGCCACCCAAACGCATACAAAAAAAAAACATTCAAATCGGTCCAGCCGTTTAGGAGGAGTTCAGTCACATACACACGTACAGTAGAATTATATATATAAAGATATACTACTGCACTGCTGAGCTCTTTACGGTTGTGTTTCGCCGTTACAGCTGCGTAGGAACATTGCCTCGCTTTGCGTTTTTTTATCTAGCATATTTATTAGGGTGAATGCTCTGAAGAATTGTTTGACCTTATCCCATCCTCACCTTTCCTTACCAGAATCACGCGTACTGGCTTGCGGATCTCTATGTCCGCTTGAACTAAGAAACTCGCAAAATCTTTCTGTCGGACCATACAGCTGTGGAATAGTTTGCCGACACAAATTCAAATTTGAAATCATTTATTCTGTAAATTGGATCATAAATATCACTTTTACATGTCAATCATTTTTTATACTACATTAAATTTACGACGGCGTTTCGTGGCTAGCCATTACTAGTTGCTTCAGTTTATGGGCAGGCGTGACCATCAGGCGAGCGATCTGCTCGTCTCGTCATCTAAAGTTAATTAAAAAAAATACCATGTTGTGTAGCGTAGTCATTTGCTGAGCCAGAATCCTAACAAGCCTCAGCCAGGCGAATCAGTGGCTCCCCACTTAAGGTCGTGTGATAATGTTATATTTATATTGTAGGTTTGTATTAGTAGAGGAGTTGGAGTGGGGCGGCAGAGTTGGTGCTGGACCTCAGCAGAGAGCGCTCGCTGATGATGAAGTGGTCTATACAGCGCAAGTAAGTGTTAACAAAGTTTTCTTTATAGCAAACAGTAGACCTAGTACGAGTTACAAACACGTTGATAGTTTTCGAATTCGTATAAAATAACTACCGTCGAAGTGTCAAACTTGTAATTCATACGGTAATAAAGGAAAAAATCCCTTGAAAATAAATTTCATATTCGACTAATATGAAATAAAACTGTCCATATTATTAATTTTAATTCATCATAGTTGCCACTAGTGGCTACTAATATTTGACGTATGGAGAGAAAACGAAAACTTTCATCGTTTAGGAAAACTATTAAAACTTGTACTAGGCCTACTGAAGGCCAGCGAACGAGCAGGTGGGTCACCTGACTGTAAGTAATCTCCACCACCCATGAACACTCACGATATAAAAACAATCATGAATGCGCTGCCAACTATAAAGGGAGGAATAGAGATGTAAGGGGAGGGGGATTTGGGCCTCCAGAAATCTCATTCAGTTCTCACCTCAGGAACGCACAGCAAGGTGCTACTTCACATAGGTTATCTGTGACACAGTGGTACTAGCCCGGTCGGACTCGTCCATTCATGCTGTAGACAAAAGTGTCTACAGTGTGACACAACATTTGCTTTTTGCCAAAAGACTTTTCTCTGAATGACCACAAATATAAGATATTCAAAAATTTGTGTCCTTTCGTAGACTACTTTTAATAACGTTAATTTAAATTTAACTACTTTTAATAAACTATACATTTTTTTTTAATTTAACTACTTTTAATAAACTAAAATCACACTAAAACTAATATATTTGTCGAGTTTTAGTTCAAAACCAATCTACAGTGTCGCATATATGTAGGGGTTCGAGGATAAAAATACAGGTTTTTTTATAAGTCTTTACTACAAAATCAGCACAATTAGCAAATAAAATCTTAATATCTAATCCGACACGTCTTCACTCACAAGTTCAACCGCCATCCTCTCATCTTCCACACTTCCGCTCATTCCCTCGTTCATTCGTACTCATTCACTATATTCACTCAATCATTACTATCCTATCAGTTATTCTGCCATTCATACAATCCTACACTCGGCCGTCCTACCTTACTGTCTGCCCTCAGACATCATCATTTATTCATACTTTCATACCACAACGTTACACTAATATAAAGCTTCTTTTGACAGAACAAATGGATACTTAAAACAAAGATTCTAATTACATCACAATGTTATTATGTAATAGCTAGGTACATATTGCATCATCTCTTTAATATTTGGCTTACAATATTACTATTATTAGCTATTCTTACAATATTAGGTAACAACATCTTTAATTATACATTTTTTCATGAAAGCATATTTTCCTACATAAGAGTACACAGGTACAAAACATAAACAACATATCCTAATAAAACAAGATTAGGGCAGAAACAAACAAGTAACAACTCATGCATCATCTTTCATACATCAACAATCAACAAAAAAAATGCAAACTTACCTATCATTCTTCACTCTGACTCACTGGCATAATCTGGCCATGGTTTCATGTAGTCAGAAGAGGTAGTGGTCTTTTTAGGTCCTTCAGCCTGTGGATCCGCTTTCTCCACATCATACCGGTTATTTCTTTTAACTTTAGTGACCTTGTAGGGACCCAAAAACTTTGCTTTAAGTTTCATACACGTACTAAACTGGGTTCTTTTGATACAAACAAGATGCCCTTCTTTGTAGGCCTTGCTTTTCTTTCTTTTCTTATTAAAGCTCCTTTTGTTTTCTTCTTGAATATCTAATATTTGTTTCTTTGCATTTACTCTAAGTTCCTCTCTATTCTCTATAAAAGTGTTTCTCTCTTCTTGTTTTAATAATTCTAAAAGCTCAATATCTTCTTTTCTCTTCATTTTTATTCCAATCAATAACTCAAATGGTGTGGTATCTATACTTCTCTGATGAGTACTATTGAGTGCTTGCTGAACACGACTCACTAGCCTATACCATTGAGTAGGTTTTTCGATTGACAGCTTAGTCAGTACTGAAATCAATGTTCTATGTACCCTTTCTACTTGCCCATTTCCTCTGGGAACACCTGTTGTGAGTTTAATGTGCTCTATTCCTTCTTCTAGACAATGTTGTATAAAATCTTTGCTTGTGAATGCAGTCCCTCTATCAGAAATTATTCTCCTTGGATTTCCAAAGGTTTGCTGGTGTATTGCAAGTTTATTTAGTACTTCTTGAGTAGATGTAGTCTTCGTTGGGAACAGCCACACAAACTTAGTAAAACCATCAACAATAGTGAGTATGTAATTATACTGTTTACGCGTTTCAATCAGAGGCCCAATATGATCAATATGTAGTGTGTTAAGTGGCGTCTCTCCCTTTTCAATAGGATGTAAGAATCCCTCTTGCTTACCTTCCTTCCTGGAACCTAACAAGCATGGTATGCAAGTAGCAATGAAGTCTTCAACTTTCTTCCCCAACTTTGAAATATAATAGTCTTTACTTATTGATTCTATTGTTTTCTTTTTGGAGAAATGACCATTTCCATGTGCTCTTTTAATAATTTCCATTTCCATTTTCTGTGGAACAACCAAGCATTGTTCTGGTCCTCTGCACAGTATGCCTTTGTGCAGGTAAAAGTCTTTGTAAGGCTTTTCTTCAGACAAAATCTTCATAATTGCCTGTAGACCATCATCACTTTCTTGAGCACGCCTCAAGTCACTATGCAAATCTGTAAAGATAACGTTCACATATGGATTTCGGCTCAAAGCATCTGCGTGTCTCATCTTTGAGCCTTCCCGATGTTCTATAGTGAAGTCATAATCCTGCAGAAACAATATCCATCTAGCTACCTTTGGCGACATAATTAGGTCTTTCTTCATTAAAGTCATTTGGAATGCCTTACAGTCGGTGACTATCTTGAACTGTTTACCATAAAGGTAATGCCTGAATTTCTTTATGCCTTCTATTATGGCTAAGGCTTCCAACTCATAGCTACTGTATCGGCTCTCCGCATCAGTTGTCCGTCTACTCATGTAGTGTATGGGATGTAGTTCGCCATTGCAGTCCTTTTGAAGTAAAATCGCTGCATATGCTATACTGGAGGCATCTGTATGTAATTCCGTTTCAGCATTTGGTTCATAAATCTTCAGTACAGGCTTTCTTGCAAGCTTCTCCTTTAATATGTTGAATACTAATCGATGTTCATTACCGAAAATAAACTTTTTATCTTTTCTTAGTAGATCAGTCAAAGGTCGGGCTATAAGTGCATAATTTTCAATGAACTTTCTGAAATATGAACAGAGACCTAGGAAACTATGCAGTTGCTTCTCGTTTCTGGGCTCAGGGAATTTCATGACTGCATCAGTCTTCCCTGGCGACGGCGTTACTGCACCTTCTTCGATGACATAACCTAAGTATTCTACTCTTCTCACTAAAAGCTGTGTCTTAGTCCAATTGATCTGCAAACCATACTCAGAAGCTGTTTGTAATACTTCTCGCAATCTTTCTATAGCTTGCAGCTCATCTAAAGCTGGAATCAATAAGTCATCAATGAATACAAGGACTATTCCTCTTGTAATCAAATCTCTGAATATTACTGAAATATATCTGGTAAACACTTTGGGGCAGGTGGCTAAGCCAAAAGGTGCCCTTAAGAACTCATATTGCCCTGTCATAGTTACAAAGGATGTATATTTAATTGAATCTGGGTGAACTTTTAAATGGAAAAATCCATTCTTTAAATCAATCGTACTAAAAATTCTTGCAGCAGCCAGCTTATCTATATGCTCATCTATAATAGGCAAAGGATATTCATCCCTCATAATCTTTTTGTTGATAAGCCGATAGTCAACACATATTCGCAATGATCCATCTTTTTTCCTGACCAGCACAAGTGGACTACTATATTCCGAAAAACTTACCTGAATGATTCCTTGTTCTAGCCACTCCTGTATTTGCTTATCTACTTCCTGTTGTTCTTTGGGTGAGACACGTCGTGGACGTTGAGCAACTGGTACATCATCTTTCAGTGTAATCTTCAATTCAATAGGCGCCCTCTTCGTTGGGCGTGGCTGGTAACTCTCCACCAAGCGCACCACCTCATCTTTGACAGCTTCATCTTTGACACAACCTATAGAATCAGTGACACACATAAAACAATCAATCTCACTCACCCAGTCATTCGGTTTCACCCACACTGACCCATCTCTCATAACAGTGACAACATTCTTTAGAAAATCATGCCCTAATATTATTTTATAAGGTATGCTATCCTGAGGAACGACATAAAACTTTACATCGTTATACTGGTACCCGTCGATTTCTATGCTACACACAAATTGTCCTATAGAATTTACCTTAGCTTGGCCTAAGCCGGTAAGCACAATACTTTTTGTAATGTCACAATTCGGCGAACCTAACTTAACGAAATAGTCGTATGATACGAGATTTACTTCACTACCGGAATCTATAAGAGCACTAGTGATATTTCCGCACTTTATTTTCACTGGTTTTATTGGTTTCGCACATATTTTGCTGCACATGCCGTTGTTCACAGAACAATTATTTATGTCCAAAACGTTAAACTCGCTGCCATGACAGTGACACTTCTGACGTATGTCATCGCTGTCATTTCGTTCACGTACAGTTAGCTCACTCGCGATCCGGTCTTCGTTCGTTCCATCATTCGCGATCGCTGCGCCCTCTGTCGCTGCCGTAAACAAGGCCTGTTTCCGTCTTTGACCGATGTGCTGAATGTTACCGCTCCTGGTCGTATCCGGTTTTGAATCATATCGCCGTGACGTAGTTGTTATCCGAGTTTGTGCTTCCGTCGTGCCCGCCATCTTGGACACTGCTGTTTTTGCTGGACAATCGGGTGCGATGTGGCCAAACTCATTGCAATGAAAACACTTTTTACCTTGCATTTTGTTCGGGCACTCCTCACTGATATGGCTCTTATCACCACAGTTGAAACAAAATCCTCGTGACGTACTTGAGTTGGTAGGAATACTTCGATTAAATGGCTTATTCTGCTTATTTTTCACCGATTGCGTTTGCCGACACATTTTTTCTTTGACCGCCTCGTAAATTTTCAGCTTATCCTTTAAATCATTATATGAAGTAACACCATATAGCATGACTTTATTTATCTCATTATCCTGTATGCCATCTACTATGTACTTTATCGCTACATAGTCTGGCATTTTGCCGCGCTTACCCATCTCCTTCATTGTGAGCATGTAATCTAAACACGACTCGGTGGGCTTTTTGCTACGCGCGCTCATCATCTCGTGGATCGCTTTGATGTCCACGGTATCGGGAAATTCTTTCACAATGGCCGCTTTTAGGTCTTCCCACGCCTTGAATGGACGCTCCGCTTTCAACCATAATGCAGCTGTACCTTGCAGAGCCCGTCGTGCCACTAACAACTTCTGTAGCGGTGACCACCCGAAAATAGCTGCGTTGTCCTCAATGTCACTCACCCATTGTGACACCGAATACGTCTTGTCACGCCCGTTGAACTTAGGCACCAAATCCGCCGTCATCTGCAAAATGTCGGGTGCAAGACCTCGTGTTGCATCCATAACGTCGTCATCAGCTTTTTGGTAATCGTCTTGCCGGTTTCGTCTTCGATCTTTCCCGTTGTTAGGCATCTTCTAAAACGGTAATAACGGCGAAATAACAATTACTTCTTGCGATTTTCTTTAGCCGGCGCTCCGTGCCACGTGCCGCGAATCACGTAAGTATTGAAAAATATTTTTTATCCCGATCCCGGACGAGCCCCCACTTGTAGGGGTTCGAGGATAAAAATACAGGTTTTTTTATAAGTCTTTACTACAAAATCAGCACAATTAGCAAATAAAATCTTAATATCTAATCCGACACGTCTTCACTCACAAGTTCAACCGCCATCCTCTCATCTTCCACACTTCCGCTCATTCCCTCGTTCATTCGTACTCATTCACTATATTCACTCAATCATTACTATCCTATCAGTTATTCTGCCATTCATACAATCCTACATATATTAATGTACAGTATATGCAGTCACAGTCAAAATTTATTAAGTCGTACATATAGTGTAGTAAACTACATTTTAGATAAGGTTCATTTAGTTCTTGACAACAGTTTTGACAGTAATTAATTGCTTCTAAATGACTTACAATCTAATATAATATGATACATAAAATAAATTTGTAATATGTCAGGCGAGTTGGAAGACGCTAGGCAGGTTTGTTCTTCAAGAAAGAGGAACGCCTGCCGCCGTGCCGCGGCATCGAGCTGCGATCGCCAGGATACAGAGAGGACTCAGCATCACTAAGGGTGCTTTTACAGGTATTTTACAAAGTTTTAATAATATTTAATAATTTTGACTGCCTCGGTGGCGCAGTTGTAATGCGTACGCGTTACGATTGAGGTCAACGCTGAGGTCTCGTGTTCGATCCCCGGGTCGTGTAAAGTGGTATTAGGTTTTTCTATTACGAAATGCTCAGTATCAGCCCGGAGTCTGGAATTTGTGTCCGGTATGGCGATAGGCTCACCCCCCTATCACATCGGGGGACGGAGATACGCTCGGCGAAATGTAGGTGTACTGGTTACACCTCTGCCTACCCCTTCGGGGATTACAGACGTGAGTGCGTATGTATGTATGTTTTAATAATATCAGCACTGTTACTCTCCCAATGCTGGGTATTGGCCTTGTGAAGGCTAACCCCTTGAGTCTATCACGCTGGCCTAATGCGGGTTGATAGACATGAAAGACT
Source organism: Mimas tiliae (assembly GCA_905332985.1). NCBI lineage: Eukaryota > Metazoa > Arthropoda > Insecta > Lepidoptera > Sphingidae > Mimas > Mimas tiliae. Next base: position 5,980,824 of record HG995238.1, read on the forward strand.
ATACATACCTTCAAAATTCTTATGGAGAATACTCGCGTATGCACGTTTGATAAAAACGATGACCAGCAGGCCAATTCGCGTAATTTTAAATGTTCAAAATATCATTCTGATCTAGTCTCAGCGTCAAGAAAGTTGCAAATGGCATTCTCTTAAATAATCAACGTCAAATGTGAAAATAGATCGTAATGAGATTGAATGTAGAATAAAAGTTGACTGAAGCCAAAACGGTATAATGCTACTGCTAATGCTAGGTGCATTTGACGTTGATTATTGGTTTAAGAGAATGCCATTTGCAACTTTCTTGACGCTGAGACTAGATCGGAATGATATTTTGAACATTTAAAATTACGAGAATTGGCCTTCAGATAAAATTTAAATTATTCCTAATTCTTCTAAACAAAATTTGTCTTATTTTCTTTACTTCACTTGCCGTTTAGTAAGATACATTTTTTATTTTAGGAAGTACTGGATTCCCTCTAAGCAGTTTTGGCATGTCTGACTTGATAAGCGAAGGGAAAACGCCCGTGCAGACAGCTTACAGCGACCCCACACATTGCAGGTACAATACTAAAAAATATACACTTCACCTTTTTGGCGGCCTGTATTGCCTTTGTAAGTTTTATGTAGTTAGTGGGCTTACGAAGAAATCACTCATGTAAACAGTATTGTAAGTTGCTTACTTACTATCGTTGGTGGACACTATTCTTAGATTGTGCTGTACTTATCATCAGGTGTAGTCATTTTGTCGAGCTAGGATACTAAAACACTGTGTATTACGTAAGTTGTAAGTTGGGAAACGCTTTCGAAAAAGAAGAGAGGTAGTGCGGGATGATGATACCAATAAAAAACGGCGAAATGAGCATTTTTTTACGCACAATCTTACTTTTATTCAATAGTGATGAGAATCGTATTTTTCTTAAGAACTTAATGTATTAAAGGCAATAAAAACAGCTGTGAGGCGTTATGTACCAGTTGAATAATGGAGCGCGGTAACGCGCGCGGGTCATTGACCCCAATGACTACGCCTACCATTGCGTGCTTACGTTGCCAAAATGGAAAGTAAACAAAGGAATAGCGTTTTCCGTTTATGTAAAGTTACGAGTTTTATTACCGTTTCGCCTTCATGAGCTATCCCCTTACATCCGGTATATTAGAACTAATTCGTCCAGGTGTTAATGCACATATGAGCCAGTAGCCACTTATCTTACGTTAGCTCATATTTAAAATATAAATGTAGGTAATTCAAATCCGATTGGTCCGTTTATGGCGCTAACCAAAAACGGACCAATCACATATACAGTAAACAATACTTAGGAAAGAGCTCAAGACCAACTTAATGAGATTTTCATAATTTTTATTTTCAGACGAGCTTCAACAACAGCTCTTGGCAAAGGGTTGGGCAGAGCAAAAGGGCATTCAGACAAAGACGTCAGGTCGTACATGCAGAAACGAACTAGTACTAGAGAAGTGAGAGACTATGATACTGTTGTACGGCACTCATCAAAGATCTTTATTCAATATCCATTTTATAAAAAAGGACGATTTCATAATATTTGAGAAAGAAATTGGACGAAGATATTTGATGAGTGGCATACTTATGAACACGTTTGGATACCCGAAGTAAACTCGAGGTTCTATGAAATCTTGTATCAAAAACTCTGTTTTTAAAAAATAATATTAATTTCAGGTACATTCTGAAGGTGAGACCGGTGGTTCCTTGGGTGCTGAGGCGCTAGCAGCCCAAGTGGCTCGCTTCAAGCGCGTGTCGTTGAGGAAATTACGTGCTTGGCGTTCCTGAGTGTGGCAGGTAAGCAAGCACCTATTGTTAAGTCATTTACCAATCTACCACTACTGATCAAAATCTTTTCAACGACGTACTTAAGTGTTTGGTATAAAAGATCCTATGCTGTAACCGTTGAGTTTTCATTGACGATTTGGTCGTCTCATAGGTTTATAGGATTTGGTTTTGTGATGCAATGGATAACTCTCTGGCTCGCCTTTTAAGTTATTTTTTATTTTCAGATCTTTCGCCGACTGGGTAACAGTCTGGCAACCCACAGAGCATCACTCTCATCAGAGCTGGGATCTCTGTGGGATTTCATCAGGATAGACCGCGACCGAAGGCGCTCCGCCCCGGCGGGCACAACTTATGAGCCAATCCAGACAGACTCCAAATCTCCAGTCAGATTGGCCCGAGACCTACTGCAGGTTATACAAGAAACGGTCTTCTCCAAAAAATTTGATGAGCCTAAATCATGTCCTCTAGTAAAGGAAGAATCAGATTTAAGTGATGAAGAAGTAAACGAAAAGAGAATTGCGAACCTAATAGATTTTTTCTTTACAATAGTTAAGAGTCAGAAGGAAGAGAGGAAAGGCAGTGGTGGCAGTTGCTTCAAGAGCGAGTCAAGTCCTGACGAAGAACGAAAAGACGCTTCTATTAATGTAAATAAGGAATTAGAAGAAAAAATGGAAACTTTAATGGAGTTTCTTGCAACAACTGGTTGCATGGGAAAAGAAGACACAGACACCAAAGAGGGTAAGAAAATAACTCTCATGGAATTCCTGTTTGGACCGGAAGAACGGAAAACTATTGAAATAAGAGAGCCAGAGAAATGTATGACTCTATCAGAATCTAATATAAATGTTAAACTTTCTTATATCGACGAAACGCCTGAGGAAGAAACTTCAGAGACCTTAGTAGAAATGCTTTTAAAATATATGGAAACCTACAATGGTAAAGACAATTACAATGACATGAAATCGATATCCATAACTCCATCTTTATCAGAGAAAAGTAAATCAGACATAACCATTAGTAAACTTGAAACTTTCAGTGACATAAGCAAGACGAAATCTGATTCAACTTTAACCCATACTCAAGACACAGTTATTGATAAATATGAAGATGGAAAATCGGATAAGACTCAGACAAGCCGCCGGATATCGGAGACAACCGTAGATTTAAGCTATGTGAAGCAAGATTTAGAAGGTATATTTGAAGAAGCAGCTCGAAAAGTAGAAGAAATGCAGCAAATATTCGACGATACTATGTCAGATCAAGAGGATCTGGAAAATTTTAACGCATACACAAATCCGCCTTTGATAAACTGCATACATTACTTACCTTACAGTGTTGAACTCTCCGATATAATTGAGGAAGATGAACCATCATCTCGAGAGAGGAAATCTTCTGAGGACCATATCTCAGTAGTGAAACAATGTGCTGAAGAACTAATAGAGTACATTGAAGAAAAAGTAGACCGACATTTTGATGACTCTGAATTTGATATTAGTCCTAGTTTAAAACGCTCGTCTATTAGTCTTATAGACTTACGATCAGTTCCAGATTTACCTCCAAGTATGATTATCAAACCAAAAGTGAAAAGAGTAGATAAATCGACATCAACAACTGATATAAGCGACTCAATGTCAGATTTTTCAAGGCGTATCGACTCTGCTTGCATGACTGAAGACACAACTCTTACGTCCAGTTCGGAACGCAATGAGAGAGCATTGGATAAACTTGAATCACTACACAAGTTCTTCTCCAGATCAAGATTGGAAATAATTGATGAAAGTATTGAAGAAATTGAAAAAGTCAAAACTCCCAAACAATTTGACCGTGATACGAAAGGCAGCAGTAAGGCGTATAAAGTTGGGCAAGCAAGTTTGGATGATGTCGAAGAATTACAAGATGATAACGAATTAGTTAAAGACATTTGCGACGCTACTAAAGGCACTGACATATCCGTTATAGACCAAAATATAACGGATGAAAACACAACGGATAACCAACAAATTGACAGAAATGAAACTACCAAAAAACACAGTGAAGAAAAAGAACACGACATTACTATAATTCTCAAAAATGAAATTGTTAATATTGAAACTAATGAAACTAATACAGGTGAAAGAGGTAAAAGTATAGTTAAAGAAAACGAATCCAATGAGTTAAAAATGGGCCTATTATGTCAACACGATGATAAAGATGAAACTTGTCTCAATGTTGGTAAACATTCTGAAGCTGAAAAAGGTGACCTAAGTAACAAAGCTAATGAAATATGTGAAGACAATATTAATAAAGTTGAAGAAGTTATTAGTGGTGAAGTTACTGTTGAAGTAAATGAAGAAACTGTTGAAATTAGTGACATTAAGGAATCTTTACAATAATGACTTAAAAAGATTTTTATGAAACCCTTTGTATCACTGGGCGTTTTTTTTATCTAATAATGAAAAAGCTATTTAATGTTAATTGCCTTGATATATGATGTATTGTGTTTTAGACTTCTACATTAGCACAGATCTTCACAGGAGATTAGAATAGATATTGTAAGTGTCTGGTGTTTTGAATTCAATAGATAGTACTGGTTTCAGTAACAGACTTTCTATAGTAGAGCTCGGTAAACGAGGGAGAGGCTCACTTAAGAGTGTGCTTAGCCCATACCCACACTATTGGAAGACTTATGGATGCGTTACCGACCTTAAAGGAAATGAATGGGGGTAGAGAAGGGGAGGTAGGATTGGGCCCCTGGAAATCTCCTCACTATGCAACAGCGAGCTGCCATTTCATGTGAATTTATTCTGATAAACATAATAATTAGATGCCTCCATCATACGCCCCTAGTGTCATATTTACCGTAAGGTCACACAGTGTACTAACTAGCACAGACTCCCTGGGGTGGGCACCGAAATGTCTAAAACTCAATGACAGTATTTCATAATGTAGGTTAAATTAAAACAACGCATATGTCATACCGGAAAATTCAAAATATTTGGAATTGTCTGAAATCTAGCAACGTTGCTAGGGTTCATAATAGGGACGCAATGTCTGAATTTCGTCCAGAACGCCAAAGACTAGCTAACTGCGCTGGACCATGACCGTGGCTTAAGATGGTCCTAACACTACCTTTATCCTACCTTTAAGATTGGTAAATCATTAGACGTCCACATTCTTTGTGAATTAACAGTATTCATGGTTTAGTGTTTAGTGCCAACACCATATAATCTTTATTTTATGATACGACCAAAACTAATGAAATAACATATCCTTAGTTCTAAAAAAATCATAAAAGTCACAGAAAACAGTTGAAAACAATACCTAACAATTTACGATGTTTTGATAAAAACCAAAATCATCCAGCAATCCATATCAGAATATTTTAAAATTCTGCAAATAGTATCTTGTATAAAAATATATTTTAAAAACATATTTCTAGCACGTTGAAAACATTCGACAATCAATTTATAATGGTCTGCACTAGCGCCAACAAGTCGTTGAATAAACCCTGAATCACGGAAGAGGTAAAGATGGTTGGAAAGGTATTATTTACTCATTTGTATAAGACTGCCTCGGTGGCGCAGTTGTAATGCGTACGCGTTACGATTGAGGCCAACGCTGAGGTCTCGGGTTCGATCCCCGGGTCGGGTAAAGTGGTATTTGGTTTTTCTAATACGAAATGCTCAGTATCAGCCCGGAGTCTGGAATTTGTGCCCGGTATGGCGATAGGCTCGCCCCGTATCACATAAGGGACGGAAATACGCTCGGCGAAATGTGGGTGTACTGCTTACACCTCTGCCTACCCCTTCAGGGATTACAGGCGTGAGTGCGTATATTGTATAAGGCTTTAAATGGATTGACTAAAGGCTCAATGCCTTTGGTTCTTTAATTTTCGGGATCGATCTGAGGATTGAGATTGTTCATTGCAATTTGCGCATTGTCGCGACGACGCTTGCCACGTCCACATAACCCTTCTAACCTTCTTCATCTATCCTGTGCCTTGATTGATAGGTCTAGATACATTTAAAAAAATTAACTACACTTTCAATCGCAATATAGTGTTAAGTGTAGTCGTTTTATCGAATTAAAAAGGCACCAATAGTTCCATGGATGAGCAATGCCTTTTTCTAAAGAACGTATCAGAATTCGTTCAGCAATCCAATATTTCTATGAATCTACCCGTACACAATTTAGTGATACGAAAAATAGTGAGATTTTATTAATAATAATTATTAAAATTAGATTTAATAGACTAATAATGGGTCGAGATGAGAGATTGGACGACGCTACATATTTTTTCTGTTGATTTATTTGTTCATAATAAACAGCTTCGTTCTCTCATATCATTATTTCTTATTTTTCAATTAATATTATCGTTTTTCCATCTCGATCCTTTATATGTGTTAAAATATCAAGTAATATTTAAAGTTGAATTTATATAATAATATTATTAATAGATAAATTTTATACGATCTTGCGGTAAAGAATCTATTATTATCAATGGATTTGAAAACACTCTGTCCTGAACTAAGTGAATATTTTAATATTGCTTCTATATTAAACTCCTTTTGCTAAAAGTAAATATGTATAAGTACCGCATTATGTACGAATGTTAAAATTTACATTTTTGTTAAAATAAGCTCATAATAACTTAGTCACTTCTCATAACCAAAGAAAAACATTACCGCATGAATACTTATCCGGAGTCAGTTTAAGGTTTTCAATACTCCATCAAAAAATAAAATAAGCTATTGAATATCGCATGACAGTTGCTTTAATTATATGTAAAAAAAAATAGCTAAATATATTTTACTATAATATTAATGGTTTGTTGAAATGTAAATATTTCCGATGACCCAAAGTCTCCATTTTATTATGTTCTTCTAAATAAACAGGACAAAAATTAATAAAGTTTTAATTTTACTAGTTGCCAAAACATTCAACTATGAAATAGTATGTACACACATTTGATACATGGAATCTTATTTTTGTTATTCAAAATGTATTTTTATAGCAATATAGTATTAATTACTTTTCTCAGGCAAATGTTTTTGTTTTACAGTCTAAATAATAAGTACCTATATTAGTAAAAATAACCCACCATATACTTTTAGAAAGGATTGTGTATAGTTTTGATAAGTTAATGTTAATATTTATAAATCCCATAGATATTGCTAAAAACACTATATTGCCTGACAACTGTCAAGATCTTTAGTTACAGCCATCGATATACCATTTAATATTGTACTAGATTTATGGATTCCGAACAAAACGTCATGTTAAACACGGCCGGGTTTATTTTACAGCAAGTACTACAATTATTATACTTGGCCGACTTGGAGTCTCACTCACTTCATCCGTACTCTACGGTACTCTCCTTAGTCTTTAATCCCTAAAAACAATAGTTGCGACTTGTGCCGCCGCGACGCTCCAACTCTTGTAATTAGCTTCAGGCCGGCCAAGGTAAATTACGCGTAGTGTATGTCTGAAGACCATATAAGGTACCGGATATCCTTAATCCTGTATTATGTATAAAATCGGCTAGTACTACAAGTCGGTTTATTAAGGTATGATTCCGAGGTTGGCGGCAAAGCGGAGACCGTAGCGACAGTGGCGCTGTATCACTAAATAACACTATAACCACAGCGGACGACCGCAGCTACTTATAGATTTCCAATTAAAAATAGCTTCCGAAGATAGCGGTAAGCGACACTCCCTGCGGTCTGCGGTCTGCCACCGAGTTCAGATTATACCTGTATCGATAATGTACCTACTATTGTTGCCCAACACATAATTGGATGGTCTTATAAAGAATTCTATACATTTGTGAATGTTATAAAAACGCAAATATGGTAAAATGAGAGCAAGAGGATGTCACTACACTAGCCTCATTTAATATCTATATTCGTCATTAGACATTGGTATTAACCGACCTGATTCTAGTGTGCATAGATAAAACTTCCTCGACCGTTCTTTAGAAAGTAAAGTGGAGCATCTTTCGTATAAATTAAACCGATATTAAATGTGGGTTACACCATTCGTCAATTTATAGTTATTTTAACAAGCAATTGTTCATGTTATTTCAAGGCGCTATCATTTATTTTTAGGACTATCAAAATATACATTTGTAGATATATTTAAGATAATATTTCGATGTGTCAACCATTGAATTTTATAACTGAACTGACGGCTGGTGTAAATCTCCCTAATATTTATTATGCCAAGCTTACTTTCGTTTCCGCCGTGTTATTAGTTTTCTCATTTGCACCCAAAACCCCACTTCCAGAAAATATAATTTAATAGACATCGGCTCTCATTTCACTATGAAGAATCTATACAACCCTATTAATGTAATATTGTAATAGTTTAATTTGTTGTACATAAAATTAAATGCATGTTTCGTTAAAACATATTTTGTTGAATTGTAATCAGAAGAAATATCATATAGCAATGACGATTTTATTTTGCGCCAACAGCAGACAGAAACAGTATTTAGATATACATTATGAGCAGTTTTATTGTTTGGTACCGCGAAAACATAAAAATCGGCTAACCAGCTAAATTTGGCTAACCACATTTCTTGTACATTTTGGATTTTTGTTTATATTTTCATTACGAAAGAAAATCTTTTTCGATGTTTCATGCTTGTCTACCGCTTATATTAAATAAATACACACAACAGTCACACACATAGTCATATATGGGGTCGGGCCCACACTAGGTTAACCTGTATCGTGGGTATCTGGAACTACGATGGACTTGCGGTCCCACAACACCCAGATATTTGTGGATTAGACTAACATTTGTCTCGGTGTGGGAATCGAACCCACGGCCTCACGCTTCGCAGCCGGCTACTCGCCCACTGCGCCACGGAGGCTGTCGAAATTATGTGCATTTTGTAGGTAATTAGCGGCAACGAATCATAAACTGCTCGTCTCTCTTTGGGGGAATTCTTACTAAACCATCAACTAATCATAAACGAGGAATTAATCATTTTCACGTTTAATTTTTGACGAAACATGTACCTAAGTAGTAGTAATACATGTATTTATTTAAAAGAAAGATGTTTCTTACAATATTTATATTTTATTAAAATACAGAATATATACAGTTATTTTATTGTGCATGACAGTTTCATTTCACTAACAAATATCGACATACAGAGCGATCTTAATATAAGTTTTGCGACATGAGTTGCTGATAAACGCTCATTGGGCAATATCAGTTTTGATATTTTCTACCCGCTGTAAGAGACGGGCTTCCGATAACGACGACAGATAGTGCTGGTGTTTACAGACACGATACGACAAAAAAATAAACCCCAATCAATACACAGTAATTTTAAAAACATTTTCATGAGAATATTTTTTTTAGCTCGACGAAGTTGTAAAATGATGTTCTTAATTAAAATGTAATTAATATTTTAAGGTATTCATTCACCCGATTCCATAAACACAAGGTACAGTATACAAAGTCACATATTATGTTGTGGGGGAAAAATGTATAAAAATAAAAGGAAAAATGATCATCGCCGAACCTTTTTTTATTTTCTTTTAAAGGCAGATGAGCTGACGGCTCACCTGATGGTAAGTGATCACCGTCGCCCAAGGGCGTCACCTATGCCAAGGGCATGCCGCGAAATCTTTGTCGGAACCATCTCTACAAAGTTTGAAAAGGTTCAAGTTAAAAAGCTCAAAGGATTTATACACTCTTAAAATATTCGACTCGTTGGCCATACGTATTCAATGAATTATTAAAAAATTAAAGAATACTTTGATCTAATTTTTATTAAATATACGTAACATCACACGTAACTTTAAATTACGAAGCCCTACATGGCACTGGACTGCGCTCGTCACCCCCGAGACATACGACGTTAAGTCTCATAATGCCCAATAATTTTACTAGCTTCAATATCGAACAAAGTGAAACACAACACTTCTACTGAAATAGACAAAGCGGTAGTACCAAGCCAGACGGCCTCGCATACGATGGACCTAGTAAATATTTAAGTTGCAGTCTGTAGATTCCTACTGAGTATTCTCCAGCTCGCCTCTGAAGCGAAAATTCAACTATTTTATTAGGTATTTAATGCATGGAGTACACGTGAGGCGTAGACACACAAGTGTGCCAAGTTCGACCCATTGGTTTGCAATAAATTATCGTGAATACTTATAGACTAACTGACCGCACACAAATCTCTATTATCTTATAGTTAGCGCAAATAAATTTAAAATTATTGTAAAAAGCAAGCTTTATAAGGAGAAAGTACCAGAGTGGCTCCAGTATCCTGTAATGTGAACTGAAACGAAACAACAAAGTTCGAAATCGTAGAGAGAGTTCTGCTTCTTCTTCCACCTGTCTTTGTCTCACTCGCAGTGGGGTCGGCGCAATGTGTTTTTTAACACATGTTACATAAAGATTTGGCTTGTAGTTTTGACCCTCTGGGGAGAAAACACACCCAGACTCGAAACTAATATTTATGGATCCCATAAACATTTGTGATTGTCTCGGTGCGGAAATCGAACCTACGGTCTTTGGCTTCACAGTTAGTCACTTGCCCACTGCACCACGGAGGCTGGCACGTAAAAAGAGTTTTAATAATTTTGTATTCAATATAGAATACCTAGTCATTACAATTTTACGTCCTTTTTACACACGCTTTTATGCGCGGCTTTATCTTAGCCGCGTTAATTTATTTTTAAAAGCTTCTTTCTTCGATATAAATATTATTTTCATGGTTTTTCTATAAAATACTACGCTTACGTTTTCGAACTCCGTTCCTCTTACAGTAGGTATAGCCACACAGAAATAGACCGTTATAGGTAGATGGATAAAGCCCCATTGCGATAAATAGAGTTAATCGCATGATACAGATGAGAATATAACAGAAAACTCTTGTTTACGAGGCCGCGTCATACAGTTTGAAAAAAGAATGGTATAACACGGCCATGTAGACGACAGTTTTTTTTAAGTCTTGTTGGAGCTTTAGTGTCAATTCCTCCCATTACGGTGCTTCATACGATCAGACGATTTTCTCCAAGCGGATTGAACGGCCAAGGTCAATCAATACATTTAGATAAAAATAACATAAATCACCAATTTCTATGATTCCATACACTTCTAATCACCGTTGTCAATGTTTATTGCCCAAATCCAAACCACATTTATATAACAAACACAACTTTAAAATAGTTGAAATAACTAAAATAGAATTACTGTCAGAATTCCTGCCAAAACTCCAGATGACTTTTCAGTTATATTCTCGCCTAGTCGTACCAATAACTAGATCTAAGTGGGGCTAAGAGATTTTTGTTTTAGTATTGTATGATGTATCCTTTCGCCAAAAGAGAATGGTCAAACATGTGTCACTTATACAAAAAGTGTTCAGTCTATACAAGTTTTAGGAAGCTCTGCCCACTAAGGCCACACGATGCTTTCTATCCAGGGGATGTAGTACGAGACTTTGGTATAGATACCCGGCTCGCCAATGAACCCGCAGGCTTTGCCAAATGACGTCACCCCAAAGATTAAAAACATACAGTTTATCTTCTTGTGTTTAATCTGAAGCGGACCGCCACTGTCTCCCTGTAAACACATACAGAATCAGAATATTATTATGCTAAATTATATACCTATAATCCGTCTAATAATGTATGGTTTTTTAAGACCTGGCCGGCTAACGAGCCAATTGGTCCTGATGGTAAGTGACCCGCACCGCCCATGAACCATGCCCACGATACCAGAAGAATCGTGAACGCGTTGCTATAATTAATTGATTGAGAAAGGGAACAGGAATTTGGGTCTCTGGATATCTCACAAACCATACGAGCTGCTATTTCAAGTCGGTTTTCCGTGAAACAATGCTAATGTCTGGAAGAAATCGCCGTTTGCGATAAGACCGTCCATTGTATCACCCTTACTTATATGCTACTTACTTTATTTGGTGTGTAATAAAGAATATTCTATCTTCTAACATCCCGATGGAGCCGGCCCATTCATACTGTAGACAAATTGTCTACAACGTGGCGCTATCACTGGCTCACAATTCCTCTGTATAAGTAATTACGGATATCATAAATGACCAGTGACCGACTTAAAAATCATGTCAATATAATATGGCCTGCAGTCTCCTGCTGGGGGAGTCCACAGCTGAAACCAGACGTTGCAACTACCCATCCTACAGGAAAATTATAAATAATTGTGGCAATTTATAGCTGCTGTACAGACTTTTATAGCCCCGCCCCCTTGCACAGAGTTTTGGTGGAGTCATTTTTTGCTTGAGTTACGTATCTTGTCATCTTATTTCGATGTGTCTAGTGTCTTTTTTTAATAAATAACACCCAACAGTCACACACATAGCCCTGACCCCACAGTAAGATAAGAGTTTTGTGTCGTGGGTATTAGGAACTACAAGAGCCTTTCGGTCGCACAACACCCCAGGCACGATTAAATATTTGATGATCAGAGTTCAGACAAATATTTGTTTCAGTGCGGGTATCGAACCCCACCTTCACGTTTGGCGGATAACATTTAAACGGACATTATGAAAATGTCCTATAAGGCTTACCTGGCAGGTGTCTTTTGACTGGCTCTTGTCGCCATAACAAGTCTGAGTTTTTGGATCAAACCCTTGCTTCATGTGCCTGTGGGGAGGGTACTGTATCATGCATTCGAATGATGTGAACTTGTTCAGTACCACCTGAAAAAAGGTTTTTTGTATTATCGGTCAATCCAGTTATAGGCCTGTATTATAGAACAACACTCAAGTGAGCTCTTCGCTAAGTGTCGATTTCAGTACACGTGATTGGTCTATTATTGGCGCCAAACAAAAACGCACCAATAACGTGTACAGAAATCTACATTTAGCAAAGAGCTCAGTTTGAGTAGATACTGTTCTATAATACGGGCCTTAGCAATGCTTATGTATTAGCAATCCGGTCAAGCACCGTATTTTTCCAGCGGTTATTTATACCACGCACGTGTAAGTTCTGGAATGAACTTCCTGCTTCAGTGTATCGCAAGCGCTATAACATGTTCTACTTTAAACGAGGCTTAAAAAGAGTAGTTCTTCAACAGTAGGCAGCGGCTTGGTTGTGCCCCTGGCATTGCCGACGTCCATGAGCAGCGGTGATCGCTTACCATCAGGCGGGCCGCTAGCTAGTCCCGAAAAGATGATGGCAGAGTACATATTCATGCCAAAAGATACGAGCATATTATAATAAGAGTGGTACACATGACTCCTGTCAAATGAGTGGTAATTTAAAATATAGTAACAAAACTACTAAGTTGCCTAACTAGTTTTTGTTTGACTGGACTATGTTCCTAACGGGGAGTGGTACGGATTGTCCAGACGAAAGTCTCTAATGTAAAACCAGCTCCAAGTCAACACCCCTCCGACTCGAATTTACCTGTATATTCATCCATTGTTAAATCATCGCTCACTTTGATTAACGTTGAAGGAAAACATCGTGAGGAAACCTGCATACCTGAGAATGCTTCATAAGTATTTCGAAGAACTCTACCAACCCATATAACTCAGCGTGGTGGTCTAACTTCTAACTCCAGACCCTCTAAGGCCAAATCCTTCTCATAAGTACCTAAAATATACCCATAGGAAATTCAGCAGTAGGACGTAGGTCTGGTATTATTTAATATTATTGAATATTGAAACTAGGGTAAAGTCTGCTTGCAATTCCACTTTCTTGCTTTCAATGCTTGCTTGCAATGCTTTCTCCTATGCATACAAAAATTAAATGCTTAGGTACTTATTTATAGGACAATCGTCTTCATAACCGTAATTTCAACATTACTTATAGCTAGAATAATACTCCGGTTGCAATTTATCACTACAAAGACCCTTAAAAAAACTCACCTTCTGCAGTATGTTCGCCGACGAGCCTTCATATTGCGTGAGTCCCCAGCCCGTGGCCCACACTCTCGCGTCGTTGGTCTCGTCTCCAACGTCAAGGCACGCTGGCTTAATCCACTCGTCTAATTTTACACTGGTAGGTAATGTAATTTCTTAATTAGTTTCAAAATATCATCGGGAATATCGTATCGCTGTTGTGTAGGACGTAGGTACTAGATGTTAAACACGAATGTATATATTACAGTCTTTATTTCTGCCTGGTATTATATCGTCTTAACGCTAGGGTTCTCTCGTACCATAAATTTGACGTTATTTGGTATTATATGGGGCGACCCGCCGTCTGACCCCACAACCCACGACCTACAACGGGAACCAAGTTTCGCCATTGGCTCGTTCGTTAATATTCCTCACAATGTTTCCTTCGTCGTTAAAGCAAGTGATAATGAATGAATACACACGTAACTTAGAAAAGCCAGAGGTGCATGCTCCTGGGATTGGTTTTTAATCTGTGACTTTCATCTCGACAGTCCGTATACCACTCCTCGATGAGCTATCGCTGCTATACATGATTAGTGTGTTTTTATTTAGCGCCAAAACTAACCAATGACGAATACAGAAACCACCACTAGCATTCGCATGCACTATAACGTTTATGAATACGGGAGTAAGCCGTTTGATATGCGCAGTGTTTTGTACTTCAAAGTATTGTGTGATGCTACTGAGGGGCTAGCACGGAAACTTGCGAAAAGTTATTCGAGCTGTCATCGACAACAATTTCTATGAGATTTTGGTACAGCGCCTCTATCGTACGTAAAAGAAACTAATATATATGGAATATAGACCAATGATATTTATGGAATTATCTATCGAGCCCTCGATACCTTTACATTACGATTTCGATAGTTTTCCGTGCTAGCCCCTCTGCTTATAAGCAGGCATTACCGCCAGGTGAGCGACATACTCGTCTCGTGATACTGGCGAACAAAGAAAAACAAAGTAACCACTTGATAATAAATAACTTACTTTCTCTCTAACTCCAAAAGCGCGATGTCGTTGTACCTGTTTGGTGGCTTGTAGTTTTGGTGCTTGTGAATTTTTTTAATCCTGTATTGTTGGGAAGGATCTGTAACCTCGCTCCTCGCCAATGCTCCTATATACACGTAAGTCAAATTCCCCCTGGAAAAGAAAATTTATACAATGGTGTATACATATAACATTTTCTAAGAAGACTTGGTATTCATCGGAGATTACTTTAACTAGTCGTATATATTTTACTATGTGATAGGTCCCTCGTATGCGAGAGGTCGTCTTGGTACTACCGCTTTGTCAATTTCTGCCGCCAAGCAGCAGTGTGTTGCACACTGTTGTGTTCCGGTTTACAGGATATTGAAACACCTTATGTCTCAGGGTGATGAGCGCAGTTCAGTGCAGTACTTCATAATTCGAAGTGTTGATTGATGTTGCTTCTGTATATGGGCAGGAGTGACGCTTACCATCAGGCGAGAGACCTGCTCGTACCGTCATCGAAAGCTAATAAAATAAACCTACACGTTCAAACAAATTTGTATGTAAAATTTCAAGAACATTCATGGAAGCATTATTATAAGGATTATAATAATTTGTTTTGACTATGGACCTACCGAACCCAATTAAAGGTATACGTAGGTATACTTTTCTGATCTAGTCCTGAAGTGGAAGCTTAGGTAGTCGGTACTAACCGCCCTCAACATTGAACAGTAGGTATAAAGTATGCTGCAATGCGGAACGTGTGAAAGTAGCTACAAGATGATACTTGGCGTCAAGCTGGGTAAGCAACGCGTAAGGGCTGACTTGCGATCACTACGTCAAGTGTCACACGCGCGGGCCACTGACGCAGCATCAATGCCGCTAAGTCTACTTAATTATAACATGCTTTACGTAAATCTATGGGAGACCATCCGACAGTAGTGTCATTAACGCACAGCCCAGCGTCTATATGACGACGTCACTGACACTTAACGCCACTACTGAAAATCGGCTACTAGAAGCACAGGATGTGTAATTTCGGGATGAATAAGGAAATAAAAGTATGCTTACGCGTCTCTGCTTGATATGCAATGGCCGGCTGTGAGAATAAAATTTTCGCTAATAAGACTTCCGCCACACAACCACTGGACATTCGGTTCTTCGCCGAAACCCAGAAGCGCCTAAAAATAAGTTCAGTTTAATATTTTGCATTATATAAAAAAAAGTATAAGAACTACATATCTTCATTAGGTGGTAGGTCCATCGTATGCGAGACCGGCTGTGTTGGTACCACCGCTTTGTCTATTTCTGCCGCCAAGCAGCAGTGTTTCGGTTTGAAGGACATTGAAGTCAGTGACATTACTGGGTATTACAAGACTTAACATATGTCTCGCGATGACGAGCGCAGTTCAGCGCCATGCAGTATTCTGTGATTCAGAGTTATGTGTGACGTTGCTTCTGTTTATGGGCAGGAGTGATGCTTAACATCAGGCGAGCGACCTGCTCGACTCGTCATTGAATGACAAGTAATAAAAAAATAAATGTATACACACCTTTCTTTGTACACGTTGTATGTATACTATATGTTACTGGTAAATGTTGAGAAATATTACTTGGTAAAAAATTATTTGCTAAAGTTCTAAATTGCTTCTAAGGTCAAATTTCTTTAAAATACTGGTTGAGGATACCTGCCAGCGAACGGCACGGAGCCGACATGAGATTGTTTGTTTTTATAGCAGATGCTGTCAATCGAGCATGTGCTTGACCTGATGTTAAGTGATATCCACCGTTCATGAACACTTACGATACCAGAAGAATTATAGATCCATTACCGACATTAAAGAAAAGGAATTGAAATTAGGGCAGGGAGGGACCTTTGGGCATCTGGAAATATCACCGATCGTACGAAAAGCAAACTACCTCTTCATGCCAGTT
This sequence comes from Mimas tiliae, assembly GCA_905332985.1. Classification (NCBI taxonomy): domain Eukaryota; kingdom Metazoa; phylum Arthropoda; class Insecta; order Lepidoptera; family Sphingidae; genus Mimas; species Mimas tiliae. Next base: position 5,997,413 of record HG995238.1, read on the forward strand.
TTCTGTGAGATAGTGGCACCACCTCTGTCGAGACGGCCTATTCATTCTGAAGAAAAAACTGTCTTCAGCGTGGATTTACCACTTAAAGAAGAGGATGCCACTTAATGTGATGTTTATGACTTTGTTGCATTGGAGATGCAATATGCACCATAGTTTTATTTGGGAATACATTCACACTTTTATAGAACGCTAGCGCTATTTTAAACTGCTGCTTACCATATGAGGAAATTCATTTCTTGAAGTATTCTGCCCTCCAATAATAAGATCGTCGGCATTCATATGGCACTTTATTTTTCGCTCCATCCCGGAGTTAAAGCTAAGTGAGACCGCTTTCTCGCAAGGATACACCAGCTGCTCCTGGTACTCCAAACACTCTGGAAATCCAAAACAAATATTCTGGGTATTCAAGAAACGGGTGATCTATTGACCTACTAATAAAAACATCGCGCCGGTACTTTTTTATATCTCCGAGATAGGTAATATATCAACGCTTCGAGACTTGTGTACTCGACTACTTTTTTTCCAAAGGATCACAACCGATCTGTAATTCGAATTCACGTCAATTCATCGCAGTGATTATTCCTTAATATTGTCCTCTTCTAACAACAAGAAACTTATTAATCAGTATCTTAAACCAATTATTTTCACAGAACAAAATGAAAGCTACACACCGATGAGATAATGTCACCGAACAGTATGTGACAGTTGTGATTATCAAGAACTACGAGAGACTTTTGGTCTCATAACACCCAGACACGAAAAAATATTATTGTCACACTAAAATATTTATTAGTCTCGGTGCGGGGATCGAACGCGAGGACTATAGTCACAGTCTCTTGCGCCACGAAGGCTATGAATAATTCATTTATACGTACTGTCCCATGCTTTCTGGCCTGTTTTTGGCGAGGTTAAGTTAGAGTCGATAGGCGGACAGTCACTGGAACCTTCGCCAACGGTTTCGTACTCGTAGAGAGGTGGCTCGTACTCTGTCGTCGTTTGAGTTTGCACCGGCCTGCAAATATCAAAGAATGGTTTAAAGTCACAATTTAGGGCTTATGTAACAGCATACATGAGCACTACAGAAAAGTCCATTAGTTTGAAATTGTTTCTTACATGCTTCACCAAACAGGTAGACAATGTAGAGACATCGGCCGTCCATAAATTTAAAGTCAGAATAAAGTCAGAATTGATCACTACAGCTATAGACACTACAGATGTTTGTATTGAAGTTTAGTATTATAATACCTCGTAACGTAACTAATGGACTCACTGACTCAAGTATTGACGGTCAAAGGATGAGAATAATGACCCATATAGATGGAGAGATTATCCCAAGACATAGATAAGAATATAGTAGAAATACATGTTTATGAGGCCGCGTCAACAGTTTGAAAAAGATTTCAATGACATGGCCTTGTAAATTACAGTTTTCTTTTAAACTCTCGCTTAAAAATCGTACGAGAAACGCTTTCCTTCTAAATGGGACTTTATATTTCAAAATTCTGTGTGGTGTTGCTTCCGTTTATGATAAGGCGAGCGAACTGCTCGTTTCGTCACTCAAGCTAATTAAAATTAATTACTTAAGTAAAATAAACGTGTGTATGAAACAAAATCAGTTGGAATTAATTTTTAAACTAGTGATACGTGAGAACTAGGTACATGTAAGTGGTATAATCTTCTTTTAGAAACATAAAAGGAAAACATTATCATATCTACACCATTATATTATTTTCCTTGTAAAATCTATTTTTATATAGCTGAATTGGATAATTCCGATGACACGCAAGTACACATTGTTTTTAAATTATTTTTCTGTTTTCCCGACTAAACAACTCCTTTATTATCCTCTTGGACATCGCTTCTATTTAGGTACTACATAAATATAAACATTTGGGTACCTATATATCTGCTATGAGGATGATGTCACACACAAGTGAACGGGGGTAGGTAGAGACTATGGAGTGCCACAAGTTATGATCATGGCACACATCTTTCGCCTCTACAACATTCATACATTTTAGCTAGTTAAGGGGATTGAGAATGTGTGCATTCATTGAACATTATTATAATAATTCCTAAGCCTTATGGTAATTTTAGTAACAAATAAATACCTTAGCAGTAAAAACTTGACGACGACGCTCGGCAAAAAAGTGAGTCTTAATAATATCTTTCACTGCTAGTTTATTAGGTATCTACTAAGTAGTGATGAAATTAAATACGATGTACCTTTTTGTGGTAGTGGCGATGGGAGGCTGCGTAGGGGCTGGTGTGGTGACGCCATTCACACAACAAACTATGGGGTCTGTGTTGTCGAACCCGCATAACTAAGAAAGAAAAATAGTTTTACTTAAAGTTTAATCTTTCCTACAAAACAACATTAAAAACATGCGACAGAATATAGTAGCTAGCTGCCAGAGCTAGCCACATACCCGAGCTGAGTTTCTCGGAATGAGAGAGTCCGATTCGTCTATTAAAAACAGTCAAATTCGAGCGAATCAAAATTCAATGTCTAGATGCTATATGGAAATACTACGAGCTTCACGATCCCATGAAAATATTAAAACATTAGGAACAAACCTGCGGATTTATATGTTTCTTTAAATCTTCGAGGGCTGACGGACAATTCCGAATATTTTTACAAATTCCGGCTTCTCCATTTTTTACGCACTGCTCATCTAAAAAAGATATATCATGATGTAATGCCGTACTCCATAGAAGATGAAGTCAACCATGTGACAAATATTACCTTTATGTACGCAACATCGCATAGGATGCTATTTTGGCTTAGGTATTTTATCCAGAAATACACCGTCTCTAGTAAAGTATCCGAAAGATATCATTATTCTTCTCTCTAATTATGATAACGCATTTGAGATTAAAGATCTTTTGAAACCTTCTACTATTATTAATGTGAAAGTATGGATGCTTGTGTGTTTGTGAATTTGGATGTTTGTCGATCACGACTTAATGACTGAACGATTTTGAATGAAATTTGGCTCACAGGTAGACCATGAATGGGATTAGGTTATAGGTTACTTTTATCCCTGACAAGGCCTTTCACGCGGGCAAAAGCTAGTAACTAATATAAGGACATTTTTATAGCACAATCATAGAAGTCTCTACCGCCTATGAACGCCTACGATTCCAGAAGAATCATGGATATCGTTGCACAAGTTATAGAAGAGGAATAATGGAGATTGGGAACAATGCGGAGAATTAGACCTACAGCATTTTTACTCATCGTAGAAAATTAACGGCAAGCTCCCACTTCACGTCGGTTTTCTGTGCGACAGTAACTACCATCCCAGATGAGGAAGACAAGATTTATGACAAGACCGACAGTGCGGCGCCACCAAAAACTACTTACTCAAGTTCAAAGACTTTAATGTATAGGTACTATATACTACTAGACGGACAGTTTAGAAGTAAAATTGCGTCACATAACGCGGGAGTTTGACAGCTCACAGACCAGGCGCGCGATAGGGGTTCTAGTTGAGAGTAAGCGAGATGGTAATAAGTATTGAGTTACGGTCAATTGACCATAACTTTGTGGCACAATTTCTATGTACGGCACAGCCGAACTATTAGGTTTAAACACTTTGCTCAAGTCTTAAGGAACTACCCATTAAAAAAACCATTTATACCATTTATTTTTTGTATAAGTACTTACGCAATCTACGAAACTTTTTTATTTTAGACCAATGAGCAGGTAGTTCAACGATCTTTACAGAAAGGAATTGTGAATAAAGAGCAAGGGAACTGCAACTTGTGTTGATTTTCGATGAGACAGTAACTCGGACACCCGGAAAAACTAACTCAAGTAAACAAAGCTATCTACAGCATGACGCCGATGTCTACGCTTTATTTACTAGACTACCACTTTTAAGTTCCATCTATCTCTGTGCCAAAATTCATCAAAATCAGTTCAGCGATTTAAGCGTGAAAAGGAATCAAACAAATACTACACTGTACAGTACAGTGTGGTACACTAAGTAAGTACAGTACACTGTAGTGTACACCATCCAATGTAGTCTGCAGTGTCAGAATAAAAAAAGTTAATAAAGCGAGTTGTGGTATATTATAAAAAAAAGGTATATGTTCATATCTATTGTGTTCCTATATGAACGAGATTGAAGTCAGTAAAATTACCGAGTATCATCAGACTTAATATCTTACCTAATATATCACAGGGTACGAGCGTTATGCAGTGCCAGTTTCAATAAACGAATGTTTAATTATCCGGCTAGAACTCGGAAATCAACCAATAAAATCTAATAATTGGTAAACGTTACCTTCGAACTGTATTCTCATCGGTTCAGTGCAATCTATCCGGAGAATCAAATTAAGATTGTTTATTGAAAAGGGCCATAAGTGATCTATAAATAAAGGCAGACGTGGCGCTTACCATCAGGTGAACTACCTGCTCGACTCATTATTCAAGGAAAAAATCAATAAGTCGAGTGTAGGTATGCGCCAAATTTGAGAAAAATAACTGCACATTTTACTGTATCAAAACCTGTACCACGAGATACCGTTGTATGGAATTGATTTGAAAGTTTTTTTGGGGTTAAAAATGAACTGGAATGGGACCATCCCACATTCACCGTCGCGTCGCGTCGCTTAACTGTTACAGAAATGTATACAAATAAGTACCTACTTTTCAAATAATTCCTTTGTTAGGATCTGTCAATTACCTCAAATCCTTACAATAGACATACATACGCACTCACGCCTGTAATCCCCGAAGGGGTAGGCGGAGGTGTAACCAGTACACCCACATTTCTGCGAGCGTATCTTCTTACCAGGCACAATTCCGTACTCCGGACTGATCTATTACGAAATGCTCAGTGCATTTCGTAATAGGAAAACCCAATATCACTTTTATGATGCTTTATTGTACTTTATACCCTTAGTCACATTTAAACAATTGGCGGACTTATCGCTCAGGACATCTATTACAGGCCACTATAGGATGGAGATAAGAGTACGAATAAGAGAGGGCTGTCTACCCCACCCGGGGATCGAACCCGAGACCTCAGCGTCAAACTTAGTCGTAATGCGTACGTATTACAACTGCGCCACCGAGGCAGTCAAATTTACAATAGAGATAATTTAAAATTGGATAGATAAGCTCTACAAGTGGTAGAGTCAGGCTTTTGTATAAAGTATGAATGGATCGGCTCGACTGGGTTGTTAATGCTGTCTAAAGGAAAACCGACGTGATGTATCAGCTTGTCGTTGCATTTCGTACGAGGTGTGAGATTTTACCGAGGACCGAATGTCCCTGTTCTTAATCCCATAATCATTGGAATTCTTCCGGTAATTGTGGGCCACATCAGCGATAGAGATCACTTACCATCAGGTTCACCTGATAAAGTGAACCCCGGTATACGAGCAAGTGGTGAACCACTTGCTCGTATACCGGGCTTTGCTATAAAAATAATTATAATAGCTCTTTACATTTCTGAAACAGAAGCGATTAGGGGAGAGTTGTGTATTAGAGAACGGCTACGTATTTGAAATTTTCTCCTGCACTGCCTTCATATTTGGAACAGGCTCCCAGCGTGCCAGTCAATGCACTCACAAAGTTCAAAGTTGAAATATGCTCTCACGCTGACACAAATAGGCGCTAATAGTTTTTCACACTTTGCACTTGGCACATGAAAAATGTACCAGTGGCGCATCTAGTATAGGCGACGAGTATATTACGCGCTTATATAATACGAAGTACCTAATTATTTACTAAAATATAACGTCTTTATATCCCCCACATTGTTCCCTATTCACTTAAAGACTGATCTCAATTACCCCAGCTAGTGCTAGGTAAATAAAAAAACCAGAGGCTTCGTTTTCGTTAGAAGTTCTATTATTGTAAGAAGTATTGACTGCCTCGGTGGCTAAGTTGTGATGCGTACGCGTTAAGAGTTACGACTGAGGCTGACGCTGAGGTCTCGGGTTCGATTCCCGGGTCGGGCAAAGGTGATATTGGGTTTTTTTATTACGAATTACTCAGTTTCAGCCCGGAGCCTGGAATTGTGCCCGGTATGGCGATGGGCTCGCCCATTATACGGCGGCATATTATGCGACGGGCTTTTTGATTGCCAATGTCCAAGGTCGTAGTTAGCTGATAGTTTATCAAAGGTCAAAGAATACGCTTTTACAACAAACTCCCGAGACATGCAATATATACGTACAAAAACTATTTAACTAGTAAACATACAAAATGATTTTTAATATTTTAAATGTATTTATTTTATTGTTAATTTATCATCAAAGTTTGGGTTCCTTGATCCCTTGGTGCATGATGTCATGAACGAGCGTATGAGCCAAGTTATACTTCTTCGTGTTCCTCAGAATTAATAATAATAATAAATATACCCAACAATCACACATATGTATAGTCCTGACCCCACACTAGGTTAACCTGTGTCGTAAGTATCAGGAACTACGAGGAACTTACGGTCCCATAACAACACCCAGACCCGAAATCGATATCCGAGGTTCTCACAAACATTTGTCTCGGTGCGGGAATCGAACCCACGGCATCCCGCCCCACAGCCGGTCACTCGCCCGCTACGCCACGGAGGCTGTTCCAATTATACCCGATATTAAGTGATGACGAGTTTTATTTCACTCTATAGCAATATCCAATACTTAGGTATTTATTGACAAAAAAAGCAAAAAACAAATATACTTTAAATTACTAATTACTTCAAATTACTGAATGATACGAGACCTCTTTATCATCCAGTGCCACTGTTTATGGGCAGGCGAGTGACCTACTCGACTCGTCTTCATTTGTATAAAAAAAACAGTGTCAAAGTTAACCCAAGAGAGGTTATAAATGCCTCCATGAATAAAGGTAGAAAACAAAATACAATAATTAGAAACAAACTATTCTAAACTTTAAACAAAACCTGACCAAACGTGAATACTGTTGAGTATTATTTTGCGAGTATTATATTAAACAAACTTAAGGTTATCTTTAATTGCTTTATCTGCATAACTATTAGCAAGAAATATAAATAGCATACGTCTGCGTACAATGGCGTACAAGTATAATTGCTAGAATGATAATCCGAAACAAATATTACAAACACGATTTCCATAATTTTTTAAATGTCTATTTTATTACCTACCATAAATTAGTTTTATCTTTTAAATTGTTACCTATATTTATTATATCTAGGAAATGGGCAATGCATACTTCAACTTGAAGACGTCTTGTTTGATTGTTTGTTTTCCTTGAAAAACAAATGAATAGTAATAACATAGAATTCACAAAACTCACCCTCGAAAGCGGCTCTCACGACCACACACAAGGCAATTAGCAATGGTTCGGGACGCATCTTATACCTACACTTTTTGTTTTGTTTAGATCTTTAATAAATAATGCACGTTGTTACACGATCATGTCTTGGTTCGAAGACGTGGCGTCCGCTATAATGATACTAAGGTACTGAGTGGTGTTGAACCACTGAGGTTATAAGCGCAAATGATAAATATAACTTGTTTTGCTAGTTTTGGATCGTTTGCGATGGCCAACAGTTATCTCATTGGTGGATTAGTGGAATTGGTTGACTGATTGAACTATTTTTTGTACACCATTTGCATCGATAATTACAAAGGAAAATAAAGTAAAAATGTCGTCACGCTTGGAGGAAAAATTTAATTTGACCGTACCGCAGTGGGCATGTAACCGACTAGAGAGGACGCGGGTTCGGTCTCCGCTCCGAGACAAACAGATGTGATCCACAAATATTAATGTCGGATCTGAATGTTGCAGCCCGTAAATCCTAGATAACCACGACTTGAATGCAGATCGCTGGAACGAGCCATTGCTGTGAGTTTTGAAGGGTGCGGTGGTAGCAAATCAGGTATACAAATAGGGTGTCCTCCTACTAGGTTTACAATATACATGAGATGGTATAGCACAGGATTCCACTATAATAAACAAATTGTAGAGATGATTAGTTAATTATTTACTTAATGAAACGACTTCATTCATTAAGTTCAAAGACGATGTCTAGTCAATTAGTAGTCATGCAACAGCACAATATAGTGAAATTATTTGTATTATTTTTATTGGCCTAAATGACACAATAAACAAGTCGCTTGCCCATAAACAGAAGCAACACCACACAGAAACTTGAATTACAAAGCACTGCGTAGCAGGCTCGTCTCGTTATCCTGACACATAAGATGGTAAGTTTTGAGTGGTAGAGCCACGCTGTAGACAGTTTTGTCTACAGCATAAATGGGCCGGCTCATTCGGGTCGTTACCACTGCCTCACAGAAAACCGGCGTAGAATAGCAGCTTGCTGCTGCGTTTCGTACGGTGAGTGAGATATCCGGAGGCCCAAATCCTCCTCCCCTTCCCAATCTCTTTCCTTTAAGGTCGGAAACGCGCCCTTGATTATTTTAGTATTGTGGGCGTACATGGGCGGTGGAGATCACTTACCATCAGGTGACCCACTTGCTCGTTTGGCGGCCTATATTATAAAAAAGTCTCATAATGCCCAGTAATTTCACTGGCTTCAATGTCCTTCAAACCGAAACACAACAGAGCTTACACACTTCTGCTTGGCGGCAGAAATAGACAACGGTGGTACCAACCCAGATGGCCTCTCGCATACGTAGGACCTATCACCTAGCATGAATATCACTATCTCACAAAAAACTATTAGGTAAATGAGATTTCCTGGGGTGTTCATGGATAATGGAGACAACTTGCGCGTTTACCGGCTCCTGCAAAAAAAATGACGAATATCCAAATTTCCGTTGCGCTGTGACGTCAAACATCCTGATTTATTGTACCATTTTATACTTGAAGTTGTTTTTCCCCTCAGATGACCTCAGACCAGTCTGTCCGCTAGACTTCACTACAGTGCACAACGAAACACCGTAACTTAATAATTTTATTATACAACGAACGCTGAGTTGCTTTAATGTTTATTTATCTCCATTTGTAGCAATCAATGTATTTCGAAACTACTTTAATTCGTGCATTCAGTGGTAGAAGTCGATAATTGGATTTTTTATATTGTTTGTGCTTAATGAAGATAATAAAGGTTCATAGAAAAAAAAACACAAACATGAATGTTCTTACTGTGATTTTTACTTGTAGCTAAATTAGTAAACGGCCCGCATACCTTAAGTTGGAAGGACCACTGCAAAACAATCTTATCGCTATACTCATAACTTAACAATCTCCGGAAATTTAAGTAAAATAAAATGTTTCCTTCGGACACAATAAAAATACTAGGGTTTTCCACATTTATCAACACGGAATTGACTTGAGCTGTGGGCGTATTTCCACATGATTCTTTTTTTTATAATAGCTTGAATGTCGAAACATTTTGAATTCATCATGTAAGTATTGGTAGATTTGAACTCCTCTGCCGTGCCCTCCACTCCGTTAGATCATTCAGGTCATCGAAATCTGCAGGCTCTACCTAATTTTTTTTTTTTTAATAACAAAATTTTGACGTAATTGACGCTTCTGTCACATTACAAAAGAACGTGTTTATCTATTTATTATATATATTATTGATTAACGTGTTTTTTTTTTCTTATTTCGTATTGCCCGGGTTTGGAATTTGTGCCCATTTTTGGTTTTTTGGGCCCTGTATGGCGATTGGCTCGCCCCCTATCAAATCATGATACGGAAATAAGCTCGACGAACAGTAGATGCACTATTAGTTACACCTCTGTATATCCCTTCGGTGATACAGGCGTGAGTTCTGGTTATATTTCTATCACAAAATGTTTAGTATTAGCACGGAGGCTGGAATTGTACGGAAATAAGCTCGGCGAAATGTGGGCATAATGGTTACACCTCTGCCTACTCCTTCGGGGATAACAGACGTGAGTGCGTATATATACATATAAGTAGGTACATACACCCAACAGTCACACAGTCCTGGCCACATACTAGGTTAACCTGTATCGGGGGTGTTAGGAACTACGAGGGACTTGCGGTCCCACAACACCCAGACCCGAAACAACCATTTGTGGAGCACACAAACATTTGCCTCGGTGTGGGAATCGAACCCACGGGCTCTCGCTTCGCAGTCGGCTACAAACCTACTGAGCCACGGAGGCTGTCAGTATGTATATATGTATGAATTCCTTTAATTATAGCATGTTCGTGAAACATTAAAAATACCTCCCTTAGCAACCCGCAGTATCCTTCGCTGTACCTGTCGATGTGAGACTCTATTGAGTCCCCTGAATAGAAACATGCGCGTTGTGAAAAATTTCAATACGATCGGTACACATTTAAATTAACAAATATAGATTTTAGTTCATTTTAGCACATCTTTATATGTGTCGTCTAGCCATGTGTGAGTGAGTTTATAAATACAGTAGTACCACAGCCTAGGAAACCATACAGTCGCCCAACGACGACGTTTCGACAGAGCAATCGTGCCGGGGGTGCGGTGTGAGATGTCCGCGCCGGTGGTGCAGTGGTGCGAGCCCGATCTACAGTCATACGTCGTCGTTGGACGACTGTATGGATTCCTAGACTGTGGTATTACTGTGATGTAAATTATGCGCTTCGGCTGCCCCCATGCTTGGGAAATACAAAGGCGTGAGTTCAGCCCCGGATTTACGATTTTTCGACCCAGGGCAGAAACTTGATAGTGACGCCCGTCTCCAGCGTTTGAGATAAATTACTTAAAAAACTCACAAATTTATAATGTTTGACATTTTTCGTGAGTGGGACAATAAGAACCCTTTAATAAATTTGTACTTTTCACTCGTCTGTGTGGCGCCATTTTCTTACAAGTTGACGGTGAGCGAACCAGGATTCCGTATGCTAGGTGCTTTGTGGAGCAAGTTTATATTATGTTATTATTTTGGCGCCCCCTGAAAATGCCGCCTAGGCAAACGAGTTTGACGACGAAGTGGCGCACCTGATAGTAAGTAATCTCCACCGCCCATACACATCCAAAATACCTGAAGAATCATGGATACGTTCCCAACCTTAAAGAAAAGGAATGATTAAGGGATTAGGAATGGGAAAGGGACATAGAGCAATCAACCGCGTTTCTTTTAGTACCTATATTGACATTGTTTTTTTTTATTAGCTTAAATGACGAGACGAGCAGGTCGCTCGCCCGATGGAAGCGCCTCGCCTGCCCATAAACAAAAGCAACACAACACAGAACTTTGAATTAAAAAGTACTGCATGGCATTGGACTGCGCTCATCACCTCGAGACATAAGATGTTAGGTCTCATAATGCTCAGTAATTTTATTGGCTTCAATGTCCTTCAGATCGAAACACAAGAATGCCCAAACACTGTTGCTTCGCGGCAGAAATAGACAAAGCGGTGGTACCCACCCAGACAGCCTCTCTAGCCGCGGCCGAATTTAAAGCGTTTACTTGCAGCTCTCAAAGACCTAAATTGGTAGTAGAGTCTCTTCGACAAGAAAAATTCCGTCGATAGTAGTCTGGTGTAGGTGTTGGCCGAGACTCCTCGCCATGAGTTCGTTGGACGAGACAATTATAATCAGGACAAATATCAACACCCATCAAAGTGGTAACCTCAAAGGAAAGATCCGATATTCGTAATATTTTTTCTATTATAAAATTAAAATTGTACAATACAATACAATATGTTATATGCATAAATAAAACGTAGCCATAATTATAAAAATGGCACAATACAAATTCCTATGACAACATTTTATACACTTGCCAATTCATATGGTCATTCACGACTATTGATGCAACGTAAAAAGCAAATGTGGCACCCCTACAAGTAGAATAAGTTTTTTATTTTCCTGGTCGAGCTATAAAAGACTTGTTTGACTTGAAGTTTCATTGTGGGATATTATATTACACATAGAATATAAATAAAACATTTTCTTTTTTATCGAATGAATAACATGTCGATAAATCGACTAGCAACTTTCTCACTCCAGAATGATATTCTCGCTCAATGTACTTTACCGTATTTATAGGGGTGTGATCGATCTTATCGATAAACGAATGATTAAAATTTGCACAAAATTTTATGGTGTCGAGATTTTGATGAGATCCCGTACATAAACATTCACAGTTGTATGTAATATGTAATATACATCTTTCTATAACTGTGTTTATATTGAAGGATCATTACATACACCTGACAGTGAATGTTTATGTACACATGGGCGCCGGGAATGGGGTGCAAGTGCACCCTCTTCAGATGAAAGAAAATACACAGAAAAAGAATAAGAAATACTTTTAAAGTTAAAGTCACTATACGAATCTTTAAGCTACTATCTAGGTTGTTGCCCAATAGGGATAAGGATGCATTATTTTATATTATATCTTAATGTAGTTAATGATGCACCCCCCTGAAAACAATCCGGCGCCCATGTATGTACCGGATTTTATCAAAATCTCGACGTCCTAAAATTTACCGCTAATGCAACAAACATAATTTGGCGGATGACACATTTTGAAAGTAATTGTAAATTGTATTCTTCTTATTGGATGGTGTCTGGCCAATTTAGTGTCGAAGTTTTTCAAGCCGCCAGAAGGCATCCAACTTGGCTTAAGGACTCTATAGTCAGCTGATAACAGACGAATTTTTAAGTGCCCTCCGAAGCATTGTATAATAATTATGTCAAATTTGAAAATCAACAAATGAGCGTTGAATAACAGCGGCACTCGTCTAAGGTGAATCTTCTCGCTAACTTTATAGTGGTTGAACTACTATAACGGTTGGTAACGCTGGAAGCCTGAACTATGAAGATGGATATGCAAACGTGCCTCCTCCCTGTTCGGTGGCTGCAGTGACCGCTCACCATATGCTAGAGTCGTCTCTGGTTAGGAGTTTAAGGCCACACAATACTCTCTATCCAGGAGAGATGGTGCGACACCTTTGAGTAGAGACCCGGCTTGTGGTGCCACGCGCATCCCCTGCCACCAGACGTAACTCCGATTATCAAATACATGCAGTTTATCTTCTGGTGCTTAATCTGTAATGGACCGCCGCTGTCTCCCTGCCAACAAAATATATGATTTGATGATTTTCTACTGCACAATTTTGTTCCGAATAACGTATAACAACTAGATACTTCCAAAGCCCCATTTACAAGAAGACAGTTAAGTGCATGACAGAGTCGATAGTATAACAGAAAACTGTCATTGACGAGGCCGCGTCACGCTATCTGAAAACGACAATCGTACGACGGAATCTCGTAAATGAAAGATTTTGTTAAATTCTCTCCTATATGGTAGAAGAAATTATCTCCGTGTAAACGGGGCTTTATTATAATTCTTTACATGCTATAGTACAGTACCACTACTACCACAGTTCAATTAGGCAATTCGGCAATCTTTGTCTATTTCAAAATTTTCGATATTTGATTGTATAGGTAATTAATTTCCTTTTGCGTGACTAACCAGTCTGGATGACCGGCATTTCTTGCATATTTGTGGTAGTACCGACAGTAGATATTTGAGTTTAACATTGGTTCGTGCCATTATGCCTTTGACAATAGTAGGTACTGTAGCACTGGCCGGGCGAGCGTAACCACGAAGCTAGATTAAAGGTGGAGGCAACTTTAAAAGCTTATTTTTTTCAGTTTGTACTGCAATCTCTCTCTCTCTCCTCTATTAGAGGAGCACAAATACCCTCAGACTTCACGGATGAAAGAGATCGGACCACAGATAGTGAGATAGAGATACAAAGTCATAGATACAGTCTTTCTAATGTGTCTATGACTAAGTCGAACTTCAAATAGGTACGAGTATTTTAAGTGTACCTTCACCTTTACTATATCCTCTTCGTGGCCGTAATGCTAATAGGATAGAAATCAAACCGATCTCCCTACTCAAGTTTGTTCCGCGCATGGAGTCGCAGGGCAACTCAGCTACTCGGCAGCCATGTGCGTAAACACTTATATCTACGTAGTAACTTGTTTTACGGACACTGGTAACAGCTTCCCTTATGGCCGTTCTCTATATTCTGTATATCGCAAGATTTGCTTACTATCGGTAGTCTTTAGACAGATCTTCCATAAAAAATTTGTAAAATTTTTGCGGCCAGTAAGCAAATCTGTCAATAGACAGAATGTTGGGAACGGCCATTAGTAATCTGTGCTGGCAGCTCGACCGACCGTGCGTTATTCCGCACACGCGCTATTGCGCGTGTCCTACATGTTGACGTGACAAATAAAAAACAAAAACGAAATATACTTATATAAGTAGTGTTCGATCGGGTTGTTACCACTGTTTAATAAAAACCCGTAGAAAATTAGCGGCTTGCTGCTCCGTTTCGTATAGTGAGGGAGGTATCCAAGGAGGGAGAGGTCCAAATCCCCTTACCTTTCCTAATCCCTTAATTATCTCTTTCTTTTAAGGTCGGCAAGCCACCTGATTGATGATGATGATTATTCTGATATTGTAGGCGTACAAGAGCGGTGCAGATCACTTATTATTGGATGGCCCACTTGCAGGTCTACGCTATACGCGCTACTTTTTTGACAAGAGATAAATATTATCTTCCTTTATATTGTAAGAGACAGATAGCTAATGCGCTATCTTATTATTTTAATATATCAGCCAAGAATTTGGCTAATAGACATGCTTTTATTGAGCATAATAGTAATGACTTAGATTATAGTAATCTGAAAAATTTGACATTTAATCATTTAAATTAAACCTTAAGACAATAGAGACAACCTCTTGCTTTAATAATACAATAAATAAATGTAAGATTATTAAACTGGTACATCAAAATATTCAGGGGATCTGTAGTAAAACCCTTGAAATTGAATTATTTATGAACTGTAATAATATTGACATTTTATGCATTACAGAACACTGGCTTCAAAGCCATCAGTTCATTTTTAATTTCAATAATCATATGTTGGGTAGTTCGTTCTGTAGAGAAAATGCCATTCATGGTGGCTCATTAATATTAATTAATAAACAATTTACATTTAAAGAACGTAAAGATATTGTGAGCCTCTCTGTTGAACGGATAATAGAGATAGCCTGTTTGGAGTTAGAGCAGCTTGTTGTATTGAGTGTATACAGACCACCAGCGGCATTATATGATTGTTTTGAAAATGTCATGGATGAAGTATTGGCAAAGATTTGTAAACTAAATAAAAGTGTAATTATATGTGGTGACTTTAATGTTAATTTGTTAGAGGAGTCTTCCTTAAGTCTTAGGATTAGGAATTTGTTCAATTCCTATAATCTCGTAAATGTTTTCTTGGAGCCAACTAGGATAACTGCCACTTCAGCTACATGTCTAGACAATATATTTACAAACATTATTCCAAAAACTGAACAGGTGATTAATCAACTAGACTCTGATCATTGTGGACAGTTAATTACTTTTCAGACAGAATGCAAAAATATGTCAAAACGAGTTATTAATGTGGTGCCTAAAACTGTAGGTCGGTTGGAGATCTTTAAAAATAAACTTTTAAGTAAACTGCCCTTATTATTATTCAGTGACAATCCTAACCAGCTGTACAATTCTTTTTTTGAAATATATTGTACAGAGTTTAATTCTACTTTTATCCCCAAAAAGATCTCAGTTACAGGAACTGCAACCTTCAGTGAATGGGCTACTATTGGTATATGTAAAAGTAGAAAAAGGCTTTATGAATTGTATGAGGAAAGACATTATAATAAGAGTGATACTTTTTGTCAGTATGTAAAAAAATACTCCAAATTATTTAAAAAGATTTGTCATGTAGCAAAGTGTAATTATATAAGTTCCAAAATAAAAAGTAGTACTAACAAAATAAAAACAACTTGGGACTTAATCAACAAGGAGACTGGAAAAATAAAACAAAAATCTAATGACTATAACCTTGCTTTTGAAAATAAGATTGTTACATCAGATATTGAAGTAGCTACTGCTTTTGAAAAATTCTTCACTGACATTCCAATCTCTACCACAAAATCATTAAACTCGTCCCCTTCTGTTGCTGAATCATTATTGAAAAAAAATATAAATTGTTGTAATAATGATTTTAGATTCCGTTATATAAGTGACATAGATATTATAAAAACTTTTAATACCCTTAATGTTAAAAGAACAGCCGATCTTTGGGGTAACTCAGTTGAGATTACAAAATCTATAATTAATGTAGTAGCACCTGAACTAGCCATAGTTTTCAATCAATGTATCGACTGTGGCGTATTTCCTGATTTAATGAAAAATAGTAAAATTATACCATTGTTTAAATCAGGGTGCACATCCGACCCCAGTAATTTTAGACCAATTTCCGTGCTACCCACATTTAGTAAGATTTTTGAAAAGTTAATTTTTGATCAAATGCAGACTCACTTTAGCACAAATAATTTGCTGCATAAAAAACAATTTGGCTTTACAAGGGGTCGTTCAACCACTGATGCCGGGGTTGAACTTTTAGAAAATATTTTTAACGCCTGGGATGATTTCCACGACGCCTTAGGCATTTTTTGTGACCTATCAAAGGCATTCGATTGCGTTTCTCATGATACATTAGTCAGGAAGTTACGCCACTATGGCATTAGGAATACTGCACTGAATCTTCTTATTTCTTATTTGGATAATAGGATTCAGAAAGTTGACATAAATGGCCAGAGATCATTGGGATCTGTAGTCACAATGGGTGTTCCACAGGGTTCCATACTCGGTCCATTTCTATTTCTCGTTTATATAAATGATTTGCCTCATGTTATTAAAGACGATCAACGGATAGTGTTATTTGCGGATGATACCTCACTTCTATTTAAACTGAAACGACAACAACCTGTTACTGACGATGTAAATAATACTATTTCTAAAGTAGTGAACTGGTTTAATGTTAATAACCTACTTTTAAACGAGAATAAAACTAAGTGCGTTAGATTTGTGACACCAAATGTTAAACCCATTAAGACTAGCGTTATTATAAATGGAGAGGAGTTGAGCCTTGTGAACACCACCAAATTCTTGGGTATAACTTTAGACTCTAAGCTTCAATGGGGACCACATATAATCCAGTTGTCGAAAAGGCTTACCTCTGCAGCTTACGCGGTCTACAAAATTCGCCAGTTAACTGATGTAGAAACAGCACGATTAGTATATTTCAGTTATTTTCATAGTGTAATGTCGTATGGCATTTTATTGTGGGGAAATGCTGCCGACATTCAAACTATCTTTGTGCTGCAGAAAAGAGCCATTCGATCAATTTACAATCTAAATCGTGGGCACTCGCTAAAGGATTTATTTAAAGAAATAAATATATTGACTGTCGCCTCTCAGTATATATATGAGAACCTGATGTATGTAAAAAAGAATATTAATTCTTTTACAACAAACAGCGACATTCATATGATAAATACTAGAAATAAGAATAAACTGATATTGCCCATGACCAGACTTCAAAAAATTAGTAACTCTTTCAAGTGTCAAAGTATACGTTTCTACAACAAAATTCCAAGCCATATTCAACTATTAAGCCTTAATAAATTTAAATTATGTATTAAACTTAGGCTTTGCCAAAAAGGTTATTATAGTGTGAAAGATTACTTGGAAGACAAAACAGCTTGGAATTGAGCCGCTCACTCCTTACAAAATTGGGTGTACCTAGGTCTCTTCTTTTATATAATATATTGTTTAATATTGACTGCTCTATTGGCGCAATATTAGTATTTAAGGCAATACTGACATGTTGATTACTGATAAATTTTTATAACATATATTAAATATTTTGTTTTTTTTTTTTTGTGAGTGCGAGTGCCAAGTATGTCTGGTATACTCTTGGCCATTTCTTCAAAAGGCCAATCCAGGAATTTCTTTACATTACACTCGCATAATTCTGTAAAACAATGTCTGGACATTAAAAGAGGCCGTAACCCATGAGTTTGTTTCGGCATTTCTTTTCATGGCTAGCCCCGAAATGCCGTCTTAAATATAATGTAGCATAAAAAATGATTGACATGTAAAAGTGATATTTATGATCCAATTTACAGAATAAATGATTTGATTTTGATTTTGATTTGATATAAAAACGTTGCTTGTATATTTTTCGTTATCTTGTCCATTATCCACTAGTATAGCAAAAAAACTACTACTCACATATCAAACTTACCAAGTTATGTCTTTGTTAATGTCTGTTATATGTGGGTATTTACGTTTTATTTTATATTGTTTTGGATAACGTATACAATAGGTACTACATGTGCATTATCCTTATCTATACTATTCACAAGTATGCACAGGAAGAATCGTTCTGAAACCGTGTCAATTACAATAAAGCTTAAGCTGCACTCACCCGACATGTATCTTTTGGCGCATTCCGGTCTCCGTAGCAAATTTGTGTTTCGGGATCAAATTTATGTGAGATCAATCTACTTGGGGGGTAGTCTCTTTTGCATTCAGCTTTTGAGATTTTATTCACGATCACCTAAAAATTGTCGCTTTATTAATTCGTCGTCTATGCATGTTACGACTATTTCTTAATGATACAACCCGTCATGATCAGTTCAATATTAAGCAACATTAAATTTGTTAGGATGATTGACAATTAAGTGTAGAATAGAATTTAAGTAGGCCACCAAAATCTTAGGCCCAAAGCCAACCTCACCTGCACGCGGTACACTCTGCTGATTATGGGACGAGACAATGCCAAATCTTTGTTCCTGTTATGGATTATGGGGGTCAGACGACGGGTCGCTCCATTTAGTACCAAATACCGCCAGGTCTATGGCGGACCCTGGCATTAAGCTGGGATAACGCCAGGCAGAAAGAAAGAAAGAAGGGTGCTTGACATTCAAACGGATTAATGAGTTTGTCATCCCTGATATATCTATCGCCATAGGTAGGTACACGTTTAAACTACCTTTTCTTTCTGTCTAGCGCTATCCCGGCTATATCTTGAGCATCCTCTGTAGTGAGACCATAAGCTCTAAAATCTACAGCGTGGCTCGACGACTGATGGAAATGAACCGTAATATGTAGCCAGCTAAAATTATCCCAGAGTACAAATAAATAACATATGGGTGTGTAAGTACGACTTTCACTTGGGCGGTATTTAACCGACGAATAAAAAACGATTTAGGTTCAAAATTCGTCTGTTTATAAAATATACAACGTTTTACAGAAAGATGTGTTCATATTTAAAGGTTGTTTAATACACCTGACATGAGGGTTTACGTATCTGATCTTAGCAAAATGTAGACATCATAAAATTAAACGCTAATTTTAATGACTAGTTTAATAATCGATACAAGAGCGACCAAATCACTATAAATTATGCATATTACCTCTACAAAAATTCTAAGCATCACTGCACCCCTTTAAATAGAAACGTCATACTCAATTTACCTCTTAGAATAAAGAAAATGCTTGAATTAGGTACCTATGTCCTAGCAATGCAATCGATTTTTGTACTAGAGGGGTGAAATACATAATTATGTCGTACACTTTACGTTGCTTAAATTTGACCACACTGTTCTGTAACACGTTGTATAACTATATATTTTTATGTATATTGACGCATAACGAAAATTGTCTGTTATTTTTTTTTTGACTGTTTCTGCGATAAAAAATTGGATAAATCCTTCCAGGTGGTACACTGAGAAGAAGAAAGGTGCCTTATACTTTACACGTTATTCCCCAACAGAGATAACCATCTCAAATTTTTTAACATTACATATTTTAATATCCAAATTCTTTATAATAATACCTTTTGTAATATATCAGAAGCATTCCTTCCCTGATCCTCCAGCAGCCCCCAGCCAGAAGCAGACGCTCTGGCATCGTTGATCTCATCACCGATATGTAGACACGCTGGCACTATGAATTCGCTTAGTTCTACACTGAAAATAAGTAAGGATAATAACTTTACTTTTACTTCATTAGAAAAACATCACAGTACTTTTTTTTTATTAGCTTGAATGACGAGACGTGCACGTCGCTCGCCTGATGGTAAGCGCCACGCCTGCTCATAAACAGAAGCAACGCCACACAGAACTTTAAATAACAAAGCACTGCATGACACTGGACTGCGCTCGTCACCCCGAGACATAAGGTGTTAAGTCTCATAATGCCCAGTAATTACACTGGCTTCAATGTCCTTCACACCGGAACACAACAGTGCTTATACACTGTTGCTTGGCGGCAGAAATAGACAAAGCGATGGTACCAACCCAGCCGGCCTCTCGCATACGAGGGACCTACCACCTTGTAAAATACTTACTAACACATACCTACCTTTGAATTACTGAACAGAATATACTCTTTAATTATAATCGGTATATTTGTTCAGGCGATATGATGCCACATACATAGGTACCTAGTAGCAAGTCCACATACAGACAAAGCGATTAAACTGATAACATCCTCCTTTTTTCGCAGACATTAAAAAGAACACTGTAGGTCAACAAGCGGTAGGTCTCTCGTATGCGAGAGGCCGTCTGGGTTGTTACCGCCGCTTTGTCTATTTCTACGGACAAGCAGCAGTGTATACACTGTTGTGTTTCGATTTGAAGGACATTCAAGTCCTTCAAAATTTCTGATCTGTCAAATCCAGTAAAATTACTGAGCATTATGAGACTTAACATCTTATGTCACGCGATAACGAGCGCAGTCCAGTGCTTTGTAATTCAGAGTGGAGTTGATGTATTCATATAAAACATTCATCATGAGCATACAAACTGCATCTAGCACTCACGCTTTCTCCAGCTCGAGGACCGCGATGTCGTTGAAGACGACTATCCTGTACTGCGGGTGGCGGTATCTTGTCTTCACCATGTACGTGTTTGAAGGTGTCACCTCACTCCTCGCTAGCACGCCGACACTCGCATACGAAACATTACCCCTGGAAAAGTATTAGAAATATATTTCCTTGGGAGAAGTAGCAATAGCCCAGCGAGTAACACGGACTAACGAAAAGCAGAGAAAGTCTCGGTGTAGAACTTAAAAAACAGCTTTCAGGGTACAGACCTCGGACTTTTCATTCCAGCAACTACGGTCACCAACCCGCTTACCGAGCGTGATGGCTATGGCAAAATCCCACAAATATCTAGCAGACTTCCATAATCCACGACCCCCAGTTTCCAGCAGCCTGACTATTCCTGGTCACGATACCGGCCATGGTGACGGCGCGGCGCGGTGGTGAGTACTAAGAATCTCCGAACTACGGCAGGGTACCACAATAAGACCACAAACAATTGTATCTGCCAACGTACAACGGACGTTCTCTGCGGTTGAACGAACACGTCACAGAATTGAAAGTAGAGCTGAGGTATATTATATATAAACTGACATATCGTCGTGCAAAGACGATACTCGTGAAGATCCGGAACAATATATTATTTAAATACACTCTAGTTGGTATTTTAGG
Organism: Mimas tiliae; assembly: GCA_905332985.1. NCBI lineage: Eukaryota > Metazoa > Arthropoda > Insecta > Lepidoptera > Sphingidae > Mimas > Mimas tiliae. Next base: position 6,018,751 of record HG995238.1, read on the forward strand.
CACACAACTGCACAAACGCAAAGCGAGCTTTTGTTGCTCATTATGCAATGACTAGATACTTACAAGTTCCTATGCGTCACGCAGTGGCCAGCAGTGAGAACAAATTTTTCACTTATCAGGGAGCCACCACACTCCCAACTAATTTTATCGCCGTCCCCGTAACCTAACAGCACCTGAAAAATCACACTGTTCTTGAATCACGATTCAAATGAAAGTAACTGATAAAATAAAATTATATAATAAGTGGAAAGTATATTTGGAGTGTAATTGAGCTAAGCCCAAAGCCAACCTCACCTACGCGTGGTACTATCTGCTGATTAACCGTCGACGCAATGGCGAAACTTGGTTCCCGTTGCGGGTTATGGGGGTCAGACGGCTGGTCACCCCATGTTTTTTTTATAGTATATGCCGGCAAACGAGCAAATGGCTCACCTGATGGTAAGTGATCTCCACCGCCCATATACGCCATGTAATACCAAATCCACCGTCAAATCTATGGTATAAGAAGGTGGACCCAGGCATTAGGCCGGGATAACGCCAGGCAGAAAGAAAGAAAGGTGGTTAGTATATTTCGCCAATGCGAGAATCCTTAGAATTAATACCCGAGAACCCTTCTGGGTGGATACTTTGTGTAAATTGAGTCAGCAACAGTGTACAACCACTATTATTTCGTTTTGAAGGACAATAAAGCTGGTACAAATTTGTTGCTTTTGATTTAAAACGCCGATCCAGCGCTCACAATTTTTTTTGTTTTCTGTTATGAATGATGTGTGTACCAGCGGGTAACAAACATATTATCAGAAATTGTACCTTATCATAATACATTATATTTTTTTAACAGGTAGTATCTACTAATGAAATAATTAGTAAGTATATGACTTCCTTACTTCTAATGTCCTAACAACCCCTCTACTTTCAAATAACAGTCCCATCTGTTTAATATTTATTCTCATAAACATTCGCAAAAGCATCATTAGACATTCGTAACCCAGAAAGGATCACAATGCCACTACTCACCATATGAGGAAACTCGTTCCTGGCAGCATTCTCTCCCCCAACAATGAGTTCATCCGCGTTGTGGTAGCAGTTGTATTGCCTGTGATAACCCCCAATGATCGCGTTACTCTTCTTGCAAGGGTACACCAGCTTCTCTTGGTACTCTAAGCATTCTACAAGTAAAAGAAAAAGGAAGATTATAGTAGTAAGTTTGAAAATAATATTATATTAATAAAAATCTCTGAACGTGAGTCGTTTCAATGACTGCTATTGTAACAGCCTGTAAGAAGTAATGGGTTACAGACGTTTGAATTCAGTATCCATTTAGAAGGGATAATTGCGGACGAGGATTTGTTAAGCGTATCTGCCTTATTCCTTTTAGATTCTGTTTCGAACTTTGCAATGCAGTTACTAGATCGAATAATTGAAAGCTGGTGCCGTGGAGCGACTGATAATAAAAGGTCTCAATATACTCCTTTGTTGACCATTATAATTTTTGCTCTAAACTAAATAGCAGAATAAGTTATAGTAATTTTGTCTAGTTAGACGAGCAGATCGCTCGCACGATCATAAGCTAATAAACAAAAGCAAGTCCCCTCAGAACTACTTTGAATTACAAGTTTCTGCATCGCACTGCACTGCAGTCATCCGGAAATATAAGATGTTGAGTTTCCTAATGCTCAGTAATATCCCTTCAACGCATTTCAATGCCCTTCCAATTGGAACACATTCAATGCCAATTGACGGCAAAAATAGTCAAAGCGGTGGAACCAATCCATACAATCTCAAAATCAGAACGATAATGAAATGAACAAAACAATGCTCTTGTCTACTGATAAATGCTGGTGTGATGGCAATACTCACTGTCCCATGCCTTCTGTCCTGTTTTGGGTGATGTCAGCTTTGGATCGACTGGCCCGCATTTACTCTCCTTCGAATTGTCATCCGTCTCATAGTCGTATATGGGTGGTACGTATAACGTCGTCGATTCCTGTGATCTTTAAAAACGAAATTTTTTGGTAGAAGAACGTTAAAACTTAGTCGATTGATAGTGGAAACTTAGTCGATGATAGTAATAGGTCACTACGATCCAGAAACACTCAGAATGTATAAGGAATCGAGGAGTTAAAAAAGGTATAGGTTCAGAGGGTTTTGATGGGCTCAAGCGTACTGATCGTACGAATTACTATTGAAAAGCAAAGATGACACGTCGCGTTGGTTTTCTGTGAGGTAGTATAGGACCAGGTCAAGCCGATCCACGCTATATATAAAATTGGCTTCAGCGTGGCCATAATCCTCAAAGAAACATTCCTCGGGTTTAGTTGGTAGGGCAGCCTAGGCCGGTGAGTCCAACATACCTCCGAGCTTAGGCTCGAAGGGATCCGTATAAAAACATAACCACCCGTGCGCAGTAGTAGGTACACGTCCTGCTGTCGCGGCGCGTGCAGCAGTATTCCGACACCAAACGTCTACATTGAAAGAGCCTTAAAACTCGATTAATAATTTCCCTTTGTCTTTTTCTATCTGGCGGTATCACGGCTTAATGCCAGGGTCCACCTTACCATCATGATTTCGGCGGGTATCCCGCCGTCTGACTCCTACAACCCGGAACGAGAATCAAGTTGCGCAATAGGCTCGTCGGTTAATCAACAGAGTGTACTACGTACAGGTGAGGTTGGCTTTGGGTCTAAGATGTTGGTGGCCCAGTTACACGCCCAATAATTTTGCTTTGTATGTTAGTAATATTGTAAACAACATACACGTGTTTAATGAGGCAGTGAACACTACAGTGACTGTGGTTTCTAGATATTTAATTAACGTAACCACATAAATTTTTCGATTTATTAATATTTTAAGGAAAATTGAATTAAATGGAACGAATTCCGCAATATGACCAATGCAACAAGTATTATTTCTATAAAACTCTTGGGGTCTTGTTCTTGGAAGCAATTATTATAGGATTTAATAAAAATGTATAATATACGTGAATATGTCAATAAATAACTATTAATTAATTATACTCTAAAAATGGTCTTGAGTGACGTATTTGTTGCAAACGGTCAGTCAAACGCAGGTTTTATTTATTAACAGGTCGTACTTTACACATACACTCACGCTGGTATACCCGAAGGGGTTGGCACTAGGGGTAGGCCTTTGCTTCATATAACTAGTGCAGTCACGCTTCGTCAGTCTTATTTACATCTCATGCTGTGATAGAGTTTGCAAGCCTATCGTCAATACCGGCCAATTCATTATTTGTGTATCAAATTTGACAAACATATGAATAGTTTTATTTTGATAATATCAAATTACCTATGATAATATCTCAAAATATGTTTTATCCATAAAACTTAAACCTAACGGCGAAAATGTAAGAGAAGCTGTATAAATGTAGATTAGGCGATAGAGGTGTGTCAAGATCGTAGCTTGTCTCTGCCTTACCCATGGGATATATGCGTGAGTGTGTATGTAACTTTAAAATTAATATTCAACTAAATTGTTCAGCCGCGAGGAGCACTACAAGAAGACTAAGTGAACATCTTTATTGGGCACTAGCTTTTGCTCACAATTGTGTCCAAGAAAATTTCTTTGTGCAGGATAAAATGTAGCCTGTATCCTAATCCAGGTCACTCGCTCTCTGTGTGAAAATTTCATCCAAATCCGTTAAGGCGTGATTACTAACATCCAAATTCACAAACATCTAAACTTGCTCTTTTATAATATTATTAGGAAGTAGGATATTCTGACGACCTCCGTGGCGCAGTGGGTCGCGGCCGCAGGTTTGATTCCAGCACTGAGACAAAATGTTTTTTACATGTACCACAAATATTTGTTAGGGTTTGGGTGTTTTCACCCCAGAGAGGTAGGCGGCCGGTCGTAAGAAGTACAAGCAAAATTTTTCTTTAAGGGCAGGTGAAAAAAGATGAGTAGGAATTTGGATAAAACGGGAGGATTGATGGTTTACTTACAGTTTACATAAAAAGGGAAGACACTGATTCAAAATCGACACATATTACTGGTATGTAGGTATTTTCCATCTATTCAACCTAATTTTATAATTTCCAACTAGTACAAATATAATTAATGAAACATATTTTATCCTTCTTACAATAACATTAATTAATTTAATTAAATTAGTTATGAGGAAACACCGTGTCAACGGAAATATCTGATTCATGCAAGTGTTGCAATTCTTGAAATTAACAACAGAGGAGTTAAGTCCCATTTAGACGTAGAGGGTTTACGAGGCCACAATTTAATAGAAAACTAATTGCAGTTTTCTGAATTGTCGTGAACTAATCACGAGGCAACATCATGCAATGTGCAAATAAATGGCAAAGTAAATTTAAGTGGCAGAGAAACATTGTAAACGTTTTGTCTACTCTACAGCATGAATGGGCCGGCTTGACCGGATTTGTACTACTGTCTCAGACAATCGACGTGAATCGCTTTCTGTTGCGTTTTTACAGTGAGTGAGATATCCGCGGCCCATATCCCCTTCCCAATCCCTTTGAAGCATCCCTTTTCTTTAAAGCTTTACCTATAACTTAGTGCTTGAGATTTATTTAATTCAAATACGTTGTAGCGTAAATAAATAAATGATCAACTAGTCCGGTGCAGTAAACTCACCTTTTTGTTGTAGTGGCGACAGATTCGAGTGCCAATTTGTCGAAACAGCAAACTATAGGATCCTCTATACCAAATGAACATATCTGGAAGATCAATTAACTTAACTGAAACTAGCTTAGGCAGAAGTGCAACTAGTGCTGCACCCACAATTCGCTGAACGTATTTACGCTCCATGATGTGATAGAAGGAGAGTCCGTCGCCATACCGGGCACCATAGTCCATGAGTGATTTTTCGAATCAAAAATTCAAACAAATTATATTATATTGGCCCGACCTGGAATTTAAACCTATGACTTCACGGTTACTCAGCCTAAATAAGCTGCTAATAAACCAATCAGTCGATATGTAAAGAAAAAGTATTAATATTAAACTAGCTGTCGTCCGCGGCTCAACCCGCGTGGACGCCCACTTTTCCACTTGTATTTTTCCAAAAATAATTTCTTATCGGGCCCCCACGTTACACAAACTATCATAAGTAACCCAATTTCATGATTCTAGCCTTAGTAGTTATTGTAATTTCATGAAATCAGGGAGCCAGTGAGTGAGTTCGACGCGTATATTTTTTTGTATGCATCGCATAACTCCGCCAAATGTAAACCGATTTGGATGATTCATTTTTCATTCGAAAGAGTACCTACCTATAGCTCAAAATTGGTCCCATTTTGCCCTTACGTAAAACTCCAAGTTGATTCCATTTTAACTTCAAAAATAAATTCCACACCTAAGGGAGTTAAAGGGATTTTATCGTCGCTTATATTTTTAATTAATGCTAAAACTATATAATAATATAGCCGTTATATAACTAGTAATATATTTGTAAAGCTAATATAAAACTCACTTTCGGATGTTTATTCCGTGCTATGCTTAGTAGCGCCGACTTACAATTCTTGACACTAACACATACACCGACGACTCCATTTTCGTCACATGGGTCCCCTGAAAATACAAATACCAAATAAAATATATTTTATAACTTAGATGGACAGATTTTCTCATATGACAAAGACGCAAGGTAAGATTTATTATTAAAATATAATAAACTCTACGCTGCGACCTCATGAATGACAGTTTTCTGTTACCTATGATGAACTTAAAAAAAATGGAATTAGCTTGAGCAGGTCGCCCGCCTGATGGTAAGCGCCACGCCTGCCCATAAACAGAAGCAACACCACACAGAATTTTGAATTACAAAGCACTGCATGGCATTGGACTGCGCTTATCACCCCGACACATTAGATGTTAAATCTCATAATTCCCAGTAATTTCTCTAGCTTCAATGTCCTTCAAAGTGGAACACAACATTGCTTACACACTGTTGCTTGGCGGCAGAAATGGACAAAGCAGTGGTACCAACCCAGACGGCCTATCGCATACGAGGGACCTACCACCTTGTGTTCGCATATTTAATTTCGCTAAATTGATACCAAAATTACATTTTGCAAAAAAATGCATTCATTCATCAATGACCTCGATAATTATACTCGGACTTGTTAAAAAGATATTCAATAAGAACAGTAAGACATTTACCTATACTGTAAAATTTGGATTTTACGATTACAGAGGTTTATTTCCAATTCCACGCACGTAATAAGCCGTGCAAAATGAGCCGATCAATATAGGTATAGGTATATAGATAGTGTCTATGTATAAACATACAAGTATTAAATGGTCACCGTGAACATGGTAACAAGCGGTCAATGGTAGAATTGTGCATATAGAAGACGGATAAAGACGTTTTTTTTTTCTTTTTTATATCGCGATCGGTCGTAAACCCGCTTTGATAGTTGAAAGTCTATGGTTGAATGCAGCAAAAGGCGCAGAGGGACACTCGTATACCTATTAATTAAGCTCTCTAGATAAACATGTAGGTATGTGCTGTCGATGTACACCAACAAATAACATCTTACAATAATGTAAGAAAAAATATCCGAGCAGCAATAATTCGCCAGAAAGGAATGCTGAAGGTAAACTTCTGATGGACGTGTCAGTGACGCAGTGTTTATGCATTAAGTAAATCTGTCCGAGGCTACGAACGGCCTTCACTTACCCACGGCGTCAGTCGTTCCTGGCCACAGAACAATTTTACTCTAGGGAGATTCCTGGCTGTCAAGCTGAAATTATGTAGGTTATTGACAGACGAGAGATTCATTGACGCCAGCATATGACGCGTGACAAGGCTGTCTTAAATCCGCCTTAATAAAAGCTCACATGGATTTAAAACATATTTAAAATTTATGAAATGAAGAGTTTAACACGTGCGTACTTTCAACATAATGTATCAATTTATTATTTAATTCCATGTTCTCACCCTCAAACGAAGCGCTCGCGCCGAAGCACAGTGCGACCAATAAAACTTCTCGTAACATCTCACTTATTTAGTTATTACTTCACTAGAGTTTATTAGGTATAACTGCATTAAAATTCAACGAACGCTCGTCCCCACCTGTATCGACACTACAACTGAGTCAAAACTGGAATTTACTTGTAACTTGTAAAATCTGAGCCTAGCAACTACATACATGCTATATAAGACGTCTTTATAGTCAGTTTTTTAACAATACAATCATGAGTCATGCCTTCTATATTTTGTGGTGTATCTACAGCGTATTGGATGCCGTCGGAGAAACTATATTTATTTTCCTCGTTTATATCTCACAAGAACGATGAAACATGGATGTGGCCGTGTTAAAGGACTTGCCGGAGTTTTGGTATCAATTTTTGGGCCGGCAAATGAGCAAATGGGTCACCTGATGGTAAGTGATCTCCACCGCCCATAAACGCTCACAATACCAGAAGAATACACGTTGCCGACCTTAAAGGAAAGGGTTAATCAAGGAATGGGAAGGGGAGGGGATTTTGGATATTTCACTCACGGTACGAAGCACAGCAGCAAGCCGCTAATTTACGTCGGTTTTCTGTGAGACAGTGGTAACAACCCAGACGAGCCGGCCCATTCATGCTGTAGACAAAACTGTCTACGGTGTGGCTCGCCACACAAAATTCTTTTCAGTACGATACTTGAGACGATTTTCTTCAAGCTGATCGAAAGAACAAGGTCGATCAACCCGCTCGTAAATTTGTAAACGTTATTAAATTGTTAGCGTTTGCTGTGCTCGTTCACACGTTGCAGTACAATCGCAATCTGTAGGCAAAATAATCATTTTTTTTTATTGCATAGGCCGGCAACCTCCCGTCATCCGTAAGTCACAAAAACCATACCCTATAAAAATTGCATTATTTAGCATAAGCTTTGTATCTAAAATGAGTTTGAGCGACCAATATTTTTATTAATTTTTAACTATGTTTTTCACAGTAATAATAATAACCATAGGCGGTCTCCAGGGGGTTATACCAAGACAGCACTAAAGTAGCCACAACTGTGAGAAACCAGGTACAAACATCCTACACAAACTTGGAGAGTAAAGTTATTATCACAACATTTTTTTTTAAAGACCTGCCGATCTTGGCATCTGCTGTGGCCAGCATCCGTAATCCATGGTATACTTTCCGCGGATGTAACAGCTCGTAGAAGTAAAGTACTCAGTGGAGTCGTGAACAGAATGATTCGGCTTGCCACCAAAGGAGATGAAGATGGCGCTAAGTTGACCACCGATCGGTATTCCTGCGGGGCAGTTGAAGAATTTCACCATGGTGTCCCCTGTCTGAGACAATATATTTAAATGATTATTTTAACAATATGATATGAATAAACGGTATATTCCTCGAGAAACCATCGCTCTTCAACTAATCTTTTACTCAAGTTTCCCCCACATAACACAGACTTTACCCATTCTTCCATTTTAATTCAATCCATACTCCTATGGAACTCACTCCCTCTTTAAATTAGGTTGCCAACTACTCGCCTGACTTTCAAAGCCAAAGTTCGACAACTGTTGTTTGATACACACACTAGAAAGATGTATATTTATATAATTATGTATGCAGTATATACGTATATTTATATTTAATTTATGTATGTTATTTGAATTGTTTATATAACTGAATTATATTATATTATTATATACGATAAGTTTACGTATTAGTATGTATTTCAATATATTTAAAATTACCTCCCCACCATCTCTTCTTACTTTTATACACCTGCCTTGTTTATTCTCGGCACCAAAAAAATAAATCACCAGTACCTACTATCATCACCTGTCTTTTTTTTCGGAAGCGTTTACACCCGGTATGTATACATCCAATAGTTTATTGACAATTAATTATCTTTGACCACCAACATAAGCCCAAAGCCAACCTCACCTGCACGTGGTACACTCTGCTGATTACCGGACGAGGTAATGGCGAATCTTGGTTCCCGTTACGGGTGGTGGAGGTCTGACCAAGGTCTGACGGTGGATCGCCCCCATACCAAACCAACCGTCAGATCATCAGATGGGAAGGCGGACCCTGGCATCAAGCCGGGATAACATCACGTAGGAAGAAAGTAAAGATACAAACGAATTGAGACCCTCCTCCGTTTTGTTACGTCGGTTAAAAAACAGTTTGTCTCGAGATCTTTGTGGTGGACACACGTATGACGATGGGGGTTATCGATATATTCGAAAATGACGGTGGACAAAGTGACTTATGTCAATAATGTATATTTTTATTATTATCTTAAATGATAATAGTTGAATGATAGTAAACGTTACGCGCCTGCCCATCAACAAAAGCAACGCCACACAGAATTTTGAATTACAAAGCACTGCATGGCACTGGACTACGCTCGTCACCCCGAGACACAAGTTGTTAAGTCTCATAATGCCCAGTAATTTCACTGGCTTCAATGTTCTTCAAACCGGAACACAACAGTGCCCACACATTGTTGCTTGGCGGCAGAAATAGACAAAGCGGTGGTCCCAACCCAGACGGCCTCTTGCATACGAGAGACCTACCTATTCTAGCCATTAATTAACTCACAAAAATAACCACAACGAAATGTATTTGTTTATTCACATCACTATCCACGCTGCGTCCTTCCTATGATGCACTCCTGTGGCGTCACTTCGGTGTTGCGTCACAACGATTGCGTTGTTTCTTCATTGTCTTACATTTTGTTTCACCGCAGGCAAACAATAATAAGTACTTAGTTACGATACTAATTGGCAATTTCATATATTATGTAGGTATTATGTACTTTGCATAACCGGAAAATCAAGTTGTTTGCGAGGACGTCTTGTTTTCTAATAAAACCTGCTATAAACATAAACGTCGAAATATTTTACTGATTAGTGAATGCAACAGGCTTTGAGCGTCACGATCGATCAATATCTTATGTAAATGCAATCGCCTCATCATCGCCCAGCCCAAACCGTCATGGGCAGAAACACTAGTGTGCGAAACTCAATTTAACTTTGTTTGAAAATTGCAGCTCGATCCTTCGATTAAATATGGATAAAAAAGATTATAAATCATGGATAAGAAAATACTAACAAGAAAGAAGTAGACAAGATGCTAATACATAAAATACATACACAAATAATATATATTATATAGAACTTAAATATATATGATATATACTATACGTATATGACAAATATATATATATATATATATTACAATACACATTACTATGTATCATGTATCTGCTAACGTTGTGATTCTGCCACACCATCAGCGAAAAGTAACCGTATTTTTAATTTAAAAGTTAACCTGCTGGTGGTCGCCCTGATTTCGAGGGGAAGCGCGTTCCAAAGAAGTATAGATTGAATCACGAAAGAGGAATGAATGAAATCGTAGTTGTGAGAGGGACACTGGAGAAGAAGACTGCTGGAGGAGCGAAGGTTTTTGTCATGATTAGAGCCTAGATACTGAAAGTTAGAAGTCAAGTAAGAGGGGGAATTAGGGGAAGTGAGAATAGAAAAGAGAGTAGTAAGCGCGCGCAGATTTCGACGTTGGCGGATAGGTAACCATTTGAGTTGGGAACGGTATGAGGACACATGGTCATACTTACGGAGATTGAAAATTAATCGAATGCAGTTATTGAGAAGGCGGTCAAGTTTATTGAGGAGATCTGCATTCAGATCAAAATAGCACACATCACCATAGTCGATGATAGGGAAGATTAAGGTCTGCACAAGCATCGTCTTGGTTTTATATGGGAGAAAGTTTTGGAGGCGATAGAGAGCACGAAGGGTGCCTGTGACTCTTTGGCAAACAGAGGTTACTTGAGCTTGCCAGTTCAAGGTAGAGTCTATATGTAATCCTAGATCTTTAACAGTAGGGCACAGAGGGATAAGCGAACCATCGAAAATGATTGGAGGAAGAGTTGTTGTGTCCAATCTGCTGATCAACCGCGAGCTACCCACAACTATTGCCTGACATTTATTTGGGTTAACACCCAAACCAAAACGTTTTGACCAGTTTTTATATGTTCCAAGTCCCTGTTTACTTTTCCTATGGCAGCAGTCACGTTGTCAATGCTCGCCTGAGTATAGATTTGTAGGGCATCGGCGTACAGATGATACGAACACTGTAGATTTTGGGTTATAGAATTTATAAAGATAGAAAATAATAAAGGAGAAAGTATACCGCCTTGAGGGACACCAGAGTCTAGGTTACGCCAGTTTGACGAAGACTCGCCAAGACGTACTGACTGTTGGAGCCCTCGAAGATAAGTGGAGAACCATTCCAACGCTACGGAAGAGATCATTAAATGGGAGAGGATAGCGAGTAGGATATCGTGACTGACGTTATTAAAAGCGTTAGAAAAGTCTACCAGAGTCAACACAGTGACTCTGGTGTCCTGCATCCCCGCTCTGATATCGCCAGTCACTTTGAGGATCAAGCTGCAAATTTCAAAAAACCAAAATTATATTGAATTTCGCGGGATAGTGGTGATCTCTTGAAGATCAACCCATACAAGGGGGGTTGAAAAATGTGTGGGGCAAAAAGCTCACAGTGTCATTGGCGAACTTTCCATTGAAAGTTTTCACCTTTTGTATTTTTATATGTTTTTTTTTTTTTTTGTTTCTTACAATTAATAATAATACCAGCCCTGTTTTTTAATAATACGCCCCACTACTGGGCACGGGCCTCATCTACTAATGAGAGGTGTTAGTTCACCACGCTAGCCTAATGCAGGTTGGCGGACTTCATACACCTTCGAAATTCTTAAGGAGAACTTCTCAGGACTTGGGGTTATATATATACGGAAGTAAGATTGTTAAGATTAAGATTAATTGTTTATTGATTAAGTCCATACTGTTGTAAGATTTTTTACATTTCTTATTAATGCAGCGTATTCTAAATGCTGCAGTACACTTATATTTTTAAAGTTATTTTAAATTTTATCCTTGTTGTATTACTTGTAAAATTTTAGTATACACAATATGTAACCTTTAAGAGTTTGTGAATCCCTGATTTAGAATATAAAATAAATAGACGTGATAATATAACAATTTACAGTGTGGGGTTCCAATGTCTTCATCTGACTTTGTACCTAGTAATCCTTTTTTATTTAATTTATATTATTTAATTGGTCTATATACCAATATTTTATTTTAATAATACGTGTCTACATATGTGTGTAGTAGTCAATTTCAAGTGAATAACTTGCTTTATATGGAAAACAAGTAAGTAGTATCACATAAACACAAAGAAGATTCAGAATTTAAGATAAAGATGAGTTCATCAGTTATGTTAACTTTTTGGAACCTTTCGGCCTCAAAAATAACTTACCTACCTACTATATATATGCCGAATAGCCAAAAGGGATAAGCTACATTTACTCGTATTGCGAAATAAATTTACATAAATGGTTAGAATCGGCTTTATTCTTTGTCTTTTGGTCTAAGTTAGGTTATTATGTCGGTATCTGTGAACAATATAATTATCATTTATTATATTTACGCCACATCAGAGATTTATATGGCGCAATGGGTGAACCATGGGTGTACGCATGACATTTCGGCGCGCTTGAGCCTATTTACTTCGGCAGTAAGTCACTTACATAATAATAAAAAGTAAATTAGTAACAGGAAGGCCGATTGACACCTAATTAGATACGTTAGATCCGATGTTAGATTGCAAAAGATACCATCTTTTTAGTTTTCTTTGTTTTTATTGCTGATTGACGTCATAATCGATATCGTAGTCGCAATATACGTAGCGACATTTCCTTTTTATTGCAAATATTTATTATTACTATTTACTTCATTGGATTTTCCATACTACCAAATTAACGAGGTAACCTTTGTATAGGTCATTAAATACCAATAAAACAATTTAGCATCACCTCAATACATGTTTACTCCCAGCGGTCGTCGTATCGTAATGGCAAAGGGTACATGATCATTCAGCCACGGATGCAAGACACTACAACCATAAACCGTGTTAATTAACACTATTCGAGACCTTGGAATCTTGTTTGGCTCCAGATTATTTATCCTCCGCACCGCTAAACCCTTTAGGAACATTTCCTCTCTAGTAACCCTGTACGCCTACTTAGCCAGAAGTATTTTATAATATTGCTCGTCCGTATGGACCTTTATATCATACGCACAACGATATAATATAATCTATTCAACGTCGATTCGTTAGGTCATTGTGCACTAAATATGGTGTTGCTGAAGACGTAAAGTACCTGAATATAGCGACCGACAAAAAAAATTAAAACCTTAGAAAAACGAAGGAAAATATACGATCTCTGTACTCTTTATAAAATCGTTAATGGGCCGTTTGACTGTGATTTGCTTGAGGTATTTTAAGTTTCCAACACGGTCGGTGCGAGTTCCAGTTGTTGAGTATACCACTTGTCACCAATAATGTACCTATCACAAAATAACCGCCTCTTTAGATTGTGAAAATCGCACAATGCTATTTGTGTGGACTATGACATCTTAAACATTCGTTTTGCAAAAATTGCTACTTCAAAATTTGTAATACAAGATTCAACTTTTTTTTTCATTGTTTTATTATAGACCGATGACACTGATTTTCATGCGTATTCTTTAAATTGAATTGCTGTGTATAGTTAATTGTAAGTGGCTTAATTAACTTTTAAATAAAAATAGATGTAATGCTGTCTAGTCTGTAGTCTGTAACTGTACCTTATAAAATAAAATACATATTTCCACCAGTACCTGATCCCCATAAGCCCAAATATCCATATCCTGCTATACAATCCCATTTTATGGAAGAATTATAATAATAGCAGGAACAGTTACTCTCACAATTATAATAGGTAATAGCTGGAAGTAGGATCAAAGGACACTAATTAAAGTGGTGATTGTTCTGGTATTGTGGGCGTACATGAGCGGTGGAGTCTTTAACTTAACAACAGGTGACTCACTTGCTCGTTTGTTAAAAACATAGTTCTTTGTCTTTTTTAAAAGGTCTTATTTAAAAGATTATTTATTTTGTAATTCTTTAACATATCACAATTTCCTTGTCCGTCTACCATTACTAAAAACCGGTTAACACTCCTTAATTGGATGCTAGCTCAACACTCAGAAATGGATATATTTTATGACAAGGTTGGCACATATAAGTTATTACGTATGACCCACCTCACCTCACCTTGTAACGATTTGAAATTGTATCTGTGAGTTACTTGTGATGATTGAATAAATAGGTAAATAACAATCTAATTGCCCCCGGTTACCCGAGAAAAAGAAGGTCCTGTTACAAGCCGCTATGTAAAACCACAGTGCTTGCAACAGCTGTAAAAAAGTAGACACGATTGAATTTAATTAATTAGTTTTATTGCCATACCATGAGTGCGGTAATCAAGGATCGGTGAGTCTTCCATAGCGTCTGTTTACTTAAATTGTACTATCGTAAACTTTACTACATTAAATTTGTTATATTTTTTATAATACGTTTAAATAAATTACAAGGGCACCACTGACAATATGGATGTCAGAACCAACTGAACCAATACAATGTTAAAGAAACGCATCACCTAAGCACAACCACTACAGATTGATTGCTTAGTCTGTACTAAGCAATCAATTGTGGACAGACGGTCGATGGTTTGTGCAGGGTTTTTTTGACACAGCCCACTTGAGATATATAGGTAAAACAAAAAGCTATTTTTTATTTTAAACGACGTGAATCAGAGTTTTTTCATATTTTCCTGTTATGATATCAGAATAATTTGGAGGCAAGCAACAGTAAATGGATGATTTATAAATAGAAAGAAAGAAAAGAACATTTTTTTTATTATTAAGTGAACGATACCATTTTGTAGAGAAATATTTATATTTTAAAATATTCACGATAAAGAAAGCTTCTTTCTTTACCTGCCCTCATCCTACTCGCAGTAGGATAGGCACTACATGATTTTTAGCACATGCTACATAAAGATTTGCCTTGTAATTTTTGCGACCGGCTGCCTGTCCGACGCCAACCCAGGGAAGAAAACACGCAGACCAGAAACAAATGTTTGTGTGATGTGGATCACACAAACATTTTGTCTCGGTGCGGGATTTGAACCCGCAGCCTCTCGCTTCACAGCCACTGCGCCACGAAGGCTGCCAACGGCCAACGATTTCGAAAACTATATATAATAGGTACTACCTTTTTTTATTTACACGCACCATCTTGTTTGGATACGTAATTACAACGGTTATCCATCATATCGTTAAAATAATAATTGAAATTTTATTTTTTAAAAAGAGAATATTAACGGTTAGAGAGAATATTAGATGCTACTTTACGCCGGTTTTCTGTGAGACAGTGGTAACGACCCGGATGAGCCGGCCCATTCGTGCTGTAGACACAAGTGTCTACAAGAGTGTGTGTACCACGATATAGCGTAGTGAGATAAATTTTCTTACGCCGCGTAAGCTATTAAGAATCAATCGTCTTTTCAAATCGTGCTCCGAAAATTACAACGATCTAATAAACGAATGGCAAATGCGTTGGGATAATTCTACCAAGGGACGGCATCTATATCAATACTTTCCGTCGGTTTGCGATCGTCTTACAAAAACTTGGCTGGAAGTAGATCATTGTGTTTCACAATTTCTCACGGGCCATGGCAACTTTAAGTTTAAACTGTTCTCATTTTGGTTGGTTGATTCGCCTACGTGCCCATTTTCTACACCTAATTGCCGGTACGAACAATCCGCACATCATATTCTTTGGGAGTGTGGTCTCTGGCAACAAGAGCGCAACATTATGTTAGACAGTATGCAAATAACATCTGGAGTTGTATACTACCTATATGGATCTTGTGGAAACTACGAAGAACTTCCGTGCTTTTCGGCCTTTTTGCCATACCTATTATTGGAATCAAGTTTAACAGTTCGCGTGATAGGACCCACTTAATGACATCCGTGGTGCTTTACATCTGGCTTCTCAAGTTGTAAATGTCCTTGTGCCTGCTTTGCTACGGAGGGAAGTGGACAGTTATTATTTCCAACTCCTCCTTAACTTTCTATTAGATTAATTTCGTTGCGGAACAAAGACAATTTATCATTCCCAGAGACTCGTCGAGCTTCACTGCTCGGTGTCAACAAAAATGCGTGATCCTGGTGCACAGGAGTTACAGTGGCGGGTGTGTGGGCGGGATAGTCTCGTATATAGCGTAGCCTAAATAAATGGAATGATTTGAATGCAGCTTTTTTATTTTAAAGCTGTATTAATGGATATGGCCAGCTATGCTTGAAGCAAATCAGTTCAATTATAAAAGTTACAGATGTGTATCTAATTGATGTGGAGGATTTTAACGGTTATTGGTAGTTCCGTTCGGTTTCATAAAATTAAAATACCATATTGTTTAAAACGTGAAATATTTCCTCGATATCGCGTGATAGCGCGAATGAGCAACAGCTAGACGTTGCCTACTTTACTTGCATATGGGTCATACTCAGAAAAAGTGTACATTTTAAATTTGTAACTAAACTGATAGATAACGATACTGAGAATATCCGTTACGAAACTGATGTCATAAGGCATAGTAGACATAGTACTATATGTACCACACCGTGGGCTGTGGTCGGCAGACGTTCTCAGACTCTCCTGGCCGTCGGGACCTTAGGTGCTGGGGATTCTTCTCCGCTCGAGGCGGTGTTGATCCCATCGCGGCTGCAAGTGATTGAGCGCGACCGCTTCCGACCGTGGTCGGATTCGGTCGCCCCAAGCACCGTGCAATTATAATTGGAAGCGGTGACTTCCTCGAGGGCAGACCCAACAGATTCCACCGTCTCCAAACTCCCAACGGATTCGGGACCCGACCCCATTAGGACTTCCGCATACGCGGGCCTGACGGGCAGGGCAAGGATACAGATACGAGGGGGTTGGATGTGACCTATCCCTTGTGACGCCCTCGGGACTGGACTCCCTCTAGCCATTAATCCCATCGGCGGGCACCAGAGCCTTAAGATTGTAGTTTTTGAGGAGGTTGTCTCCTCTAGATCAGGAGATCTAGAGGATCGCCGGTAGGATACCCCGTGCTCGGCAAATAACCGGGGTGAAGGATTGTCGGACGCCGACCAAAGTCGGGTGCACTTGGCAAACATATCAAACTGGGCCCACGGCCTTTTCTCGTGATTTTTTATAGAGTTTGTCTTCCTCGCGATCCCCACGAAGGCGAACCCCGTTACAGTTTGTCTTTACAAACTGTAACCCCGACTGCTTATCAGGAATATCTTATAAAGATTCGGGTCCTTCAACTCTTTCCTGGTCAGAAAGTCGAGGACCGTATTCAGCGTATCTCGTTAGCCGTCCAGCAATTCCTGCGGAAGAGCTGGCCGAAGCCCAGGGTACACCGTCCCGACGGCTGAGCGTTCCCATATACAGGTACCAACGTAAGTTTTTGTTTTTGTGAACTAAGCTTAACAATTTCTCAGTTTCATAACGTAACGCAATATAATGAAACTGAAAATGAATTCTGAGAATTTATAAATCTAAAAATATTTTTATGTAACTGTAAGTGCTGTATAAACAAGCATTGGGCGTATTCCTTAAGATATTACAAAAAATTACAAAAGGACATAGTTAATAAACAAACTTTATAATATACTTCACAAAATAACATTCGTTTATCACCCTGAGATATATTTTTGTAAATAAAGTGATGATACACGTTTTGACTGTACGACTACGGCGAAAACAATAACCGCCGCCGACAGTGATTTTGAAATAAACAATAGTGTTTACAGAATAGATAAAATATGTATACCATCTTAAATAACTGCGTTCTCAATTATATTGCATGTTACTAACCCTGAGTAACGAAACGTCATAATTTTCGGACAAGTTTTTTTTTTTTTATGATTTACGAATAAAAATTGTTCCTATTTATTTGCTTGATTCGGCAAGAGTAAAATGGCCACAGTCAAAGTTAAATAAAGCGATTAATACTCGTAACAATGATACTTCGAAAAAGTAAAATGGTTACTGGGACACTGCAAAAATGTATGAAAAGATGTTTTAATCAATTTTTGACTCAACAAATTTACCATTTTAAGAAAAATGAAATTTAAAATACTATAAAAATCTTCACATTAATAGACAAATTTAACAATAAGGGAGAATAAAATGTATAATATTAATAAAATAAGATATTTATTAAATTATGAAGTAGTGGGACAAGAAAAGATTATGACCCATATACGACACGGGTATTTAAGTACCTACCGAAGTTTAATTGAATTACTACGTTGAAATGGCTGTTAAGAGACCCAACCATCAGGTGACCCACTTGCTCGTTTGCCGGCCTATGCAATATATAAAAAAAGAGAATGCTGCCTGCGCCTCTGCCTTGGTTCGTTTCGCACCAGAGACCAGTTAAATAAAGGTATCTGGTTCGCACTATCACATAATACTTTTTTTTTCTTTTTTTTTTGTTGTCGCGGGGAAAAGCGATTTATTGCTACCACCCCGCCCCGGGGGGAAGCGGAACGGTTATGTTGGGTTCACCGGCCTTACGACCCAACGTTAAGCCGCCCGGGAGAGATGGTAAACATCCAGGCGACCGCTGGGCCGAGTCCCTGACACTATATACAACCAATACCAACCAACATACCGGCATACCAACTAAAAACCCCGCGGTGGCCATCTTCGGCGCATTAGGAACGGCCCCGGGCTCCCGAGGCGAGAAGCACCCCGGCTTCAGCTGGGACCGTCCCTGCGCGGTGACGCCTTGCGTCTTCAAATATGGGGGCTCAGAAGCCCCCGCCACCGAAGGACGCTCTCAGTGTCAACGACAGCAACGAGGCCAACCACCCGTGCTGCCGTCCATCCCGGGGACGCGCGTACAATATAAAGGACGTTACAACAGCCCCCCGCTGCGCGCCCGCGACCCCGATGGCCCCTATTAGTCGCCTCTTACGACAGGCAGGGGATACTGTGGCGGAATTCTCCAAACGCCCCCAATCCACGGGGCGGGAGACGACGATCAGTCGTCACCCCGGCGTCTCCTACGTCTCCTCTGGCGGCGGGAGGGATCGGCTCGTTCTCGATCACTCTCAGCACTCTCCTTCTGAAAAATTACGGCCTCACAGAATTGGGCTACCGCAAGCCAGGACCTCCGACTGTCGATCATGGCGGACACCACTGCCGGCAGCGAGAGGGCTGCGCTCCTCGTCCCAGGCTGGGCATTCTTTCAATGTATGTTGGGCCGTATCCTGCGGAGAGTTGTCACAGTGGTGACACACGGCCGACTATTTGACACAGGTACCGGCCGAAACTGCCGAGGACAGTCAGGACCTGTGTCAGTCGGAACGTCGCCGCGCCGTGGCGCCTGTCCAGCCACTGGTGAAAGACAGGGCGCACTGCCGTGACGGCCCGATGACCCGCTGACGGGTTCTCCAGCCTGAGACGCCACTCCTCCACGGCGGCTCCACCTCCACCTCTCTCGGTGCCGGTCTCTGCCCGCGTCTGAACGCTTCCTCCCGCCAGTGAAAGGTGGTGGAGAGGGCCTTAGCGTCCAGATCTCACGGGACGAAACCGGCCAATACGCATGCCGCCTCGAATGAGACCGTGCGGTAGCCCCTGATCGCCCGCTGCGCTACTATACGCTGTGGCTTGCGCAGCAGAGCGACACTATCACATAATACTGCAACCACTAAAGCGCCTTCTATGTAAGCTCGATGAAGTACGAGGTCGATAACTGTTGTAAAATATTTTATTTAACAATACAAATGTATTGGTTTTTAAGAGAAAATTTTATAAAATTATATGTTGCATCCTCATCGGCGCGACCTACCATTTTTTTCTACTAAATAAAGAATTGCAATTAAAAACTCGCCAAGTGCAAGTCGTATTCGCACATAGAGGGTTTCATACCATCCTTTTTATTCGGGTTCCGTCGCGTGGGTACGCTTAGTGTACGAATTCCTAAAAACCAAATATTGACAAAAACAATCATCGTATAAAAAGAATATACCTTACATGTATTTATGCGTTTTCGAGAAATCAACACCAAATAAGGTAAAATGTTATATATTTTTGAAGAAATTAAATTATTTTAATAATAAATAATAATTGTTAAAGTCAGGAACCGCAAAATAACAAAAACAATATTCCAAAAAAAAATCCTGCTCAATAAAGCAGGTTATTATCTTTCTTATATATAAAAATCAATTGCTGTTCGTTAGTCTCACTAAAACTTAAATACTGTTGGACAGATTTTGATGAAACTTTTTCTGGGTGTTTGAGTAGGTCCCTGGATGGTTTACATTTACAATTGAACCCGGTAGGTGGCGCTGCAAGCGGTAGATGTTACGGGTGAAACCGCGCGGGACAACTAGTAATAATATAAAAATGTTGCAAATCTGAGAAACCTTACGGCTAATTTAAACATTCCGGTCGTCAACCATCAATATTCTTACTTAATATTTGTAGAAAAACATCCGTCGTCACCAACCAACCAACTTCAAAAAACGAGGATCTCACAGCGTACCTAACTTTTTTCTTTTTTACAGTATGTAACAAAAACCCTGTCGGCCCTTTCTAGGTCGTGAAGATAGGCATATTGACAGCCTAATAAAAATAGTTAAATTAAAAAAAATTGGCAGTTGTAGAGACTGCCGATAGAAGTGAAAACTTAGAACTTTTAGTATTAAAATTTGAAATTTCATAATGTTTGTATTAAAATTATCAACATCAATCTGGTTTTCACATCTATTGACACTCCGAGCAACAATTATATGCATATTTATATGGTTTTTAGTACTCACTATTCTACTTCACAATGATTCTACAATTAAACGATTCAAATAATAATCAAATTAGCAGCACTTAAATATATACACCGCTTTGTGAATTGAACGTGTATTGAATAAGTAAAGACCATCAGAGGTGTCAGAGTGAAAAAGAAAAAACAATATTGGATGCAATAATTTCAATGTAAAATCCTAATACTATTTAAAGGGGAAAGTTTGGATGTTTGTGAGTTTGTGAATTTGGATGTTTTTGGATGGTTTTGGGTGAATTTTAGCACACAGATAGACCCGGACCTGGATTAGGATATGGAGTTTTTGTCCCGGAAAAGGCCGAGCCGAGCCGAAGGAGCCGAGAGCAAAAGTTAGTTTTTAAGTCTTGATAGGTATAACCGATTGTTTCTTTAACTACTTTTTTCTTGCTTTAGTTCAGTGCGTAGTTATTAATCGTAAACATTACTATTACAAATGCTTATAGATTCATAATTGTATACATTTCTAAAAAAATAGTTTATTGAATTTCTACTTCTTGTCATTTTTTATATATTGAGTGGTAGAGCCATGCTATAGACAGTCTACAGCACGAATGGGCCAGCTCGTCCGGGTTGGTACCACTGTCTCACTGAAAACCGACTTAAGGTAACGGCTTGCTGCTGCGTGTGAGTGAGATATCCAGATAATCCCCGTCCCCTTCCCAATGCCCTAATGCCTTTCCCACGCCCATGATTCTTCTAGTATTGTGGGCGTATATGGACGGTGGGGATCACTTACATCAGGTGACTCATTTGCTCGTTTGTCCGTCCACCGCTTTGTCTATTTCTGCCGCCGCCAAGCAACAGTGTGTAAGCACTGTGTTCCGGTTTGGAGGACTTTGAAGCCAGTGACATTGGCTTACAGGGTTGACAATGGGATTACAGGTGTGAGTGCGTAAGTATGTATGTATGAAGCCAGTGAAATTACTGGGCCTTATGAGACTATCTTATGTTTTGGAGTGACGAGCGCAGTCCAATGCCATGCAGTGCTTTATAATTCAAAGTTCCGCGTGGTGTTGCTTCTTTTTATGGGTAGGCGAGGCGCTTACCATCCTGCTTGTTTCGTCACACAAGCTAATAAAAAAAATATATAGGTTTACGTCTGGAACAAACAAAGAACAAAAGAGTCATATTTATTTATATACCTATAGATTCATTTATTCCTTTAGTAACGTACGTCATAGGTACACTATGTATTAACAACAATATTAAGTATATACTCTCTTAATTGATACTTATATAAATTATATTTATGAGTATATAGAAGAATAACTTCACTGTGGAAAATACGCGTAGCCAACATTCGCAAAGTTGCATCTTGTTTGTGCAAGCAGCAAGACTGGTAAGTCAAGTGGCTATTATATATTCTTTGCTCATCAGTTGTCGTGCAGACGCAGCAGCGAACAGTCGCGGTCATATTGTATTTTGTTATAACACAGAACATTCGAACGCGTAAACCTGTTTAAGTAAAATCTAGATTAGATCTATCAATTTAACTTTAAAACCCTTTTTAAGAGCACGGTGCATTGCATGACGAAAAAATTGTGAAGAGGTACGTACAGATACCATTATTTCGATATTCACCTAAAAGAACATTGCATTGCAAACCTTAATATGTATACATAATATATAATATTATTATCCTAGGCAGTGAAACAAGTGCACAAATGTATCGAGGGACGCTGCTGGTGGCGCTATGTGTCCTCGTGAATGCGCAATTCGAGGGTGAGTGTACATAACGAGGGCAAACAGTACCTTCTTGCCCAGGATTCCTGAAATAATAATAATACTACCCTTGTATAATATACGTCCCACTGCTGGTCCGGGCTTCCTCTACTGTTTTTTTTTTAAGGCATAGGCCCTCTTTTTTTATATATTGCATAGGCCGGCAAACGAGCATGTGGGTCACCTGATGGTAAGTGATCTCAACCGCCCATGTACGCCCACAATACCAAAAGAATCATGGGTGCGTTGCCGACCTTAAAGGAAAGGGACAATTAAGGAATTGAGAAGGGGAGGGGGTTTGGGCCTCCGGATATCTCACTCACCGTACGAAACGCAGCAGCAAGCTGCTACTTTACGCCAGTTTTCTGTGGGATAGTGGGACGAGCCGGCCCATACATGCTGTAGAAAAAAATTGTGTCTACAGCGTGGCTTTACCACTCATAATGACCACTACCACTGAATGAGAGGGTTTAGGCCTTAGTCCACCACGCTGGCCTTCAGATCAACAGAGGACAAAGGACAACATGAGGACAGGTATACTTTGATAATTGATGCATCTTGACGTCAAGGTCTACTTACGAAGAGTAGAATTTAAATAGGTAGTTAAGAATAAATTACATTAAAATAGAGGATCAGTATACAAGATGTTCAGACAATAATATCAAATGGAAGTTAAAAAACTAGAGCAACCAAAAAACGCGAACCATATATGAGGGTGCTTCAGGTACCTCTAGGGCTGCTCTATCTCCTTATTTATATGATTATAAATGTCAATGTTTTAATTTTCGAGGATCCTCTAATTAAGTCGCATGAAATGACGATGCTGGCGTTGCTATCCTGAGAGACACTTATATAATTTCTCGAATTTGGCTGAAAATAAACTAATTACCGATTATTAATTAAGTGTGTCATAACCATTGAAATATCCCTCAAAATTAATGATTATTCGTAAAATGACAATACTGAAAAGAACAGAGCGACAATGTGACGTCAGCGACGCTCTTCAATTCACAGTTAGCTTGGCACATCTATAATGTGATTAAATGTGAAGCTGGAACTGTTAACAGTTGACACTGATACTGATAACAAATAACATTTTAAAAGAAAAATGTTAAAACTGCAGTAAAAGAAATATACACATGCACCCTTGCTCATACGCATCATTTTTACGTCTTGATTAATGTGTGAACTTCTAAACAACGTATCTAGTTTTTAACCGACTTCAAAAAAGCAGGAAGTTCTCAATTCGACTGTGTTTTATTATGTTTGTTACCTCAGTAATTTCGACTGGGTGAACCGATTTTGATGATTCTTTTTTATCTGAAAGCTGGTGCTTCCCGTTTGGTCCCATTTCCATTTGGTTAAGATCTGATGACGGAGTACGGAGTAAAAAAAATAAAACTCGATTGTGTTTTTACATGCTATTGCTGTAACTACCACTAAAAATTTAAAAATATAATAACGTTTAACAAAACTTAGAAACCAACAATTGCAATATTATCTGACCGGTAGAGATTCTAAAGATAATAGAATAGATAGAATTAGTTATTTTTGACTTTACTGTGTTTTTATTTTGAAGTCGGTTTCTAAGTTTTGTTAAACGTTATTTTATTGATTTGTGACGAGATAATACGGTAAATACGGGTACGGTGCGTTCTAAAATTTATTGACAGTAAGTAATGTCAATACTGAATTTTTGTTCTAAAATACTTTCCAGTAAGGGGAGCGATTCTGAAAAGTATCACCGTTATGTTGGTCATTGCTGCTACGGAATTACAGAATTCATATTTTACAAGTACTGTCAACAGCCATTAGTAAATCGGGACACCCGTTTTCTAGTAAAAGCATCATTACTAATAATAGGTACTGTCAGCCAATTTCCGAACGCAGCCGTCACCAATAAATTTGAGTCAATGGCGACAGATGCACATAAATAAATAATAAATACACCCAACAGTCACACACATAGTCCTGACCCCAAACTAGGTAAACCTGTATCGTGGGTATCAAGAACTACGAGGGACTTGCGGTCCCACAACACCCAGACCCGAGACAAATAATTGTGGATCAGACAAACATTTGTCAAGGTGCGGGAATCGAACCCACGGCCTCACGCTTCGCAACCGGCTACTCGCCCGCTACTCTACATAGTCATTGTATTTAAACAGAATGCAAAGTACAAACACATCACGCACACATATTAGGTATTCAACATTTACAAGAATGAATTGAATTATCTATACCTGTTTTGATTTTTGTACGGATCCAATGCTTCTAACAATATTTAATTTAGATCTTGCTTGAATATCTTGCTTTTGGTTTCCACGCCTTTGGCGTATGTTCATCTCTTACCCACGACTAATATTAACTATTGCATCATATTTTTGTTTTATGTTATTTATGTTTTCCGATTTGAAGCGCTCTATATCTATAACTCATAACACCTAATTCTAAGGTTCCGTAGCCAAAGATTACCATCGAAACCCTATTACTCCGTAATTAATTACAGACCTACGCCGAGCCGTCAGACTGTCACTGTCTGTCCGCCCGTGTGTCCTTCCTTAAAGGGCTTTATTTTATGAACTGCAATAGGTAGCCTGAAATTCTCATAAATCATAAAAGGTAAAGGTACTACTACTTTAAGGTACGGACTGTCGAGACGAAAGTGGCAGGTTCGAAACCAACTCCAAGAACGTGCATCTCAGAGTTTCTAAGTTATATTTGTATTAATTGTTAATTATCGCTTCTTTTAACGATGAAGGAAACATCGTGAGTAACCTGCATACCTGAGAAGTTTTTTGAAGAAGTTCGAAAGTATATAAAGTCTGCCAATCCGTAGGCCAGCGTGGTGGACTAAGTCCTACTCACTCGCATTCAGTAGAGAAAGGCCGTGACCAGTAATGGAATATGCATAATACAAGGCTAGTATTATTATTAAAAGGTACAAGCAGGTAAAGGTACTCCCTTAATATTTTATGGGTGAGGGTACGGAACCCTCGATGCGCAAGTCCGACTGGCACCTAATCAGTTTTGTACGAGCGTTCATGTTTCAGCTACGCGACGTGATTACTAAAGTGTAAAAAGTATTACCATGAAGAAAATTTTAAATAAGTACAACATTATTCGTTAATTTCTCTATAATAATCTTATAAATCCTTTTAAATCTGATATTTCTATAAAAAGTAAAGATAGCTCTGATTTTTAACCGTTAAAATTTAAAAGTTTTATGGCTTTTGTAGACACATGCCTGTGAAAAAACTTAAAAATAAAAATGGGAAAGGTACCTTTATAGCGTTTATACCAAGGCTGTATAATGCTTGCTTATACCGTTTGTGTGCTAGTTGGTAGAGTATCAATAAGTCAATACACGAAATGTTTTACAATAGACTACTAGTGCATACTTACTATAAATAAAAAAACATGAGAGGTGTCAAGGGACACCCGGATGGAACGAAGTTCCTTTCGATTAATTAGTGAAGGAAATGTAATAAAATTTTATTTTTTTTAAGTTATAATAATATTGTTTTTATTATTAACAAATATAATGTTAAATATAAAATTGTACATATACATACACACACCGAAACATTTATGTATATATACATATATATATATGTACTCTGTCTGTCTATTCTTTCATACACGTCATAGATGCGCGGGACTTTGTAAACACAACAGAGTGTATATATATATATATACTCTCTCGACTTCGTAAACACAACAGCGTATAGGTTAGAACACGCACGGCTTGCTAAATACATACGTTCTGATATTGTAATATTAAAATATGATTTGTTTTTGAATTTATTAAAATTATGACGCGTACACTTGCTAAACACACAAAATGTGGAGATTATAATGCGTATGACTTGGTTAGCACAATAATAAAGAGAGGTTATAGTGCGTACTTGCTAAAAATACAAAAGCATTTATTATTATCTGCATATAATCTCTACTTACCTAACTCCATCAGCAATATCCGGAACTTGTGCAGAAACACTGTCAGGATTCATTATTATTATTATTTTTTATTATTTATTATTTACAAAAAACCTGTATACACTCAACAAAAATAATCGTCGTGACACCACACTGTTCAATGCGAAATAGAAATGAAAATATTCATTTTGCTATTTTATACATTATTCTAATTCTTGACCAGTTGTTTGTGATCTCTATTATTCTCTATTCTCAACCAAATTCTCAACCAGTACTAGGCATGGCGATCTTAAATCGATTAATCGAAGAATTAATTCATCAGATCAAATAAATTGATTTTTAAAATCGATATGTCGTACTGAATTGATTCAGTGAATCGATATTTCACCCTTGATAATCAATATTTCCTAGTGTGGAGTCAGAACTATGTGTGTTGACTATTGGGTGTATTTATAGTTAAAATACATTTATATAAATTTGTGGATCACACAAACATTTGTCTTAGTGTGGGAATCGAACCCACGGCCTCTCGCTTCGGAGCCGGTTACTCTCCCACTGCGCCACGGAGCTGTCTATAAACTGTCATAAACTGTTAAAAACGATTTCAGGCGAACCATGTATTCAGAACGGCGCAGTAGGAATCTGCACTAATGTGAGAAACTGCTTGTCAGCGCAAGAGAACATCAGGAAACGAATATATAACAAGGCAAGTTACCTTTAGGCACATTAATGACTGAGAATGACACAAGCATACCAGATATATCAAGAAAAAGTAAAAACCCGACTACAGAATATCGAGATGACGCTAGTAATATTCTCTGTTATTGTTATACTTTCTTCGACGCTTTACTATATCTTAAGACATTCTATGAGTTAAGACAATTCAATGGATACAGACATAGGTATATAGCTTGTGAGATCCATAAAACCTTCCTGTTGGGTAAAAAAAGACAAATCGTCTACCCCTTTGAGGTATATACGTGAGCTTATGTTATGTTTCAGATATGTGGCTTCGATAAAGACGACTCTATTGTCTGCTGTTTCGACAATGCTCCAACAACAATCGCCGCTCCTGTCGCCACTACCCGGTGAGTTTTAAACTTCACTTATGCTCGCGAATTCGCCCCCGCGAAAGTCTAAATAAAAATTAGCCTATGTCCTTATCCAGGTAGTGGTCAAATTCCATAACTGTTCAGATGTTAAGGCGTGATTGAGTAAAGTGGGTCAAACTTCAGTCGCAAGCAACTCCTGTCTGAGCTTTCGAATAGAAAAATTAAAGAAAATTTGTGATATCTCTTTCTGGAATTTGAACCCAGTACCTCACTGGTTCCACGACCTAAGTACGCACAATCTATGGTACCTACGCACTGCGTCAATGCCGAATAAGGCGACTACATACACACCTAACTTTTTTATTTTTAGCTAGACATTTCTGTCGATTTTCTTTTTTTAACATTCTAGGCACATTATTACATAAGTATAGATAAATATGTTGTAATTTCGTCTAGACTTTTTAATGACAACGGTAGTTTCCAACAACTTAAAATAATTAAATAAATACATTTATCACGAAGGATTTTTTGCTTTCACACATAGTCTTTTTGGGGCATTTGCCTGATTTCGGCAATAATGAAGTGCTTCAGTGCGTATCCTAAATGATGTTGGATATTAGCAATAATTCTAGGGGTTGACGACAGGCAGGCGGCTGGTCTTTAAAAACTACAAGCTAAATCTTTCTGTAATATGAGTTAAAAAGCATGTTGTGCCGACCCTACCGCGAGTTGGATAAAGGCAGATGGAAGAAGAACAATAGCAATATCCATATAATGCTAGTACTCACTAACATCGCTAAAGTATGCAAAACAAATTCTGTCCATTTCGATCTGTAGTCATAACTCATGACAGAGACAGAAATGACGCGTAATTAATTTTACTGTAAATTATAAGATTTTTTGCGTACCACCTTGGTATATTAAAACATACGAGGTCAAATAATTTGTAGATATAATTTATCTTTAATCGTCTTGTATATTAATTAAAATATGAGTCCTATGTAATTTACAAACATGATTGTAAATTATTTTATTAAACGGCAAAAAAAACAGGAGTTCTCAATTCAGTGCGTGTATTTGAGTTTTTTTTGGATAAGTTTTTCTTATGGTGTAGTTCAAAGTGGGTCCCATTTACATTGCGAATGAAATTCCACCTTTTAGAGGGTAAAATCGGGGATAAAAGACTACAACCTTTGATGAATAATAAACTAAAAGTTGTAAAATAAAAACTTAACAAGGAAGGTTGTATATAAGGCAAAGAGAAGTACCTACATATTAAAGCTATAGTGGTAGCATATAATAGGATATTTGACTATGTCTAATTTTATAGATTATTTTATATGCAACCACCAACAATACGAAACTGTTCTGCGAAAACAGAATTAAAATTGGGTAAGAAATGAGGACGTAGTTCATGTTTTAAATATTGGTACAAGCAAAATCTCCCTCGCACGCGTGCACCGTACTTGGAACTTGTTTATTTTTTACTTGAATTATATAATTCTTTCCTTAATAAATTTTATGGAACGTAATTTATTAAAAATAATCTAGTCAAATACCCCAGTGGCGGATCCAGGATTTTGGTTTGGGGGGGGGGGGGGGGTATGCTTGACCCAAATATATAATTAAAAAAAATAACAATATACTTAAAATGGAATAAGTAAGGATAAGCGATGAAAATTACATTATAGGTATTCTTACTAAGAAAGTAGGATAATAACAACGACCTTTGGGTCCACTGACAAATGCTTACATATTATACTGACTAACTGACATATGCTTTTACATATTATACATACAAAAAACAACGAAAGTATACGCGTCGAAATAAGACCCTCCTCCTTTTTTTCATAGGTTAACAATCGTGTCGTCTCGCTTCGCTCTGACAGTCACTCCGCGCTCGACACCAGACATTTTTTTCACCAATTACACTAATCTCAATTTACTTCCCACGTGACAATAAGCTACTTATTACGTTTATGTATTAGTTTGATCTAGGCAGTTCAACCTTGTATCACGAACACTAATCAGATAGCAAGATAGTACTTAGTCATTTTTATCTCAGAGGCACGGACAAACGACCATGTGGGTCACCTGATGTGGTATGGTATCTGCCCATAAACACTCACATTATTTTATATGCAACCGAAAATAATGCGAAAAAGAAACTGTTTTGCGAAAACAGAACGGAGCCATGATTCTGTTACCGTTCTTAAACGAAATGAGGATTGGGAAACGCAACAGCAAGCTGCCACTGTCCACTTGACCTCGGTTTGCTGTGCTACTACACCGATGGAATTGGTTTTAGGCGTTAATATAATAGAGTAGTGTTTTGTGATGATGGATGATACATTATCATTATTTTTACACAACAAAAAAATATATCAAAACTGGCTTTTAAATATTGGTGTGCACGAAGGAGGGCGCGTTAGTGGGGTATATCTCACTATCAACATACTTTTTAACACATATTACATGTGTGAATGATTTGTCAATTTCTACCGCCAAACATTAGTGTGTAAGCACTGTTGTGTTCCAGTTTGAAGTAATGTACTCATTGAAGCCAGTGAAATTACTGGGCATTATGAAACTTAACAACTTATGTCTCGGGGTAACGAGCGCAGTCCAGTGCCATGCAGTGCTTTCTAATCCAAAGTTCTGTGTGGCGTTACTTCAGTTTAAGGGCAGGGCTTCTTATTTCCCGGTGGGAAAATCCCATTCACGGATATCTTCTTTACTGATTATGCCGGACTCACCAGCCCAGTTGTCTTTATCGGGCCCCTATCAAAAATCCCTACGCTGCTATACCAACTAAAAATCCTGCTGCGACCGTCTTCGGCGCAATTGAGACGATCCCAGGGGATCCTGAGTGTACCCTGGATTGTTGTGGAAACCGCGTCTGTGCTTTGGGGCTCGTCTCACTCGAGGCACTCAGAAGCACCTCACAGTAATGACGCATTTCAGCGTATCCGGCAGTCCTCCGTCGTCTTGGTATTTCTATTTACCGCCACAAACTAAGCAATGATGTTTTGAGAAATCGTCACTATGCTGCGTGGCTCACTATGATTCCTTTATGAATACGGGGGTAAGTCTCGATGCGCCGATGTGTGGACAAAGGTGGACCCACTGGTTGACAGCATATTTTATGAATCCCGCCGCGCAAAATGTATAATTAAGTAGCTTTAGATATGAGGAAAACTTTGTAAAACCATAATTTTCCTTAAACATTCCAAAGTTATAAGCAAAGTAATTACCTATGTGAGTTCACTCAC
The DNA here is from genome assembly GCA_905332985.1 of Mimas tiliae. NCBI lineage: Eukaryota > Metazoa > Arthropoda > Insecta > Lepidoptera > Sphingidae > Mimas > Mimas tiliae. Next base: position 6,049,512 of record HG995238.1, read on the forward strand.
CGCTATAGGTCCTTTTTAATAAATTAATCCTCAAACGAGAGATATATCAGCTGAGCTCCAAGGGGTTAAGAGAAAACGAGATGGTGATATTGAGTTACGGTCAATTGACTGTAACTTAGTGGCTCAATTTCTATGTGCTGAGCAGCCGGTCTAGCAGTATACATTGAGGTCATTGGTTAATACACAAATTGAAAACAAAAAATATTAGATATTATGTATCTAAAATGGAAAAATATCAAATCATTTTTTTACTTACTTATAGGAAACCAGCAACAACTACAGAATTCGAACCTACCATAGGGGATTACGAAACAGTGGGAGGCTCGAGTGAAACATGCGGACCTGTAGACGCCAACCTCACCTCCGCGCGGACTGGACAGATCGCATGGAACAGTAAGTGCAGCTGCGACATTTTCATATACATACGCACTCGATCGAGTACGAGACAATTTTGTCTACAGCATGAATGGGCCGGCTCGTCCGGGTCGTTACCGCTCTCTCACAGAAAACCGACGTAAAGTAGCAGCTTGCTGCTGCGTTTGGTACGGTGAGTGGGATATCCGGAGGCCTAAATCCCCTCCCCTTCCCAATCCCTTAATTATCCCTTTCCTTTATGGTCGGCAACGCGCCCATGATTCTTTTGGTATTGTGGGCGTATATGGGCGGTGGTGTTCACTTACCATCAGGTGACCCACTTGCTCTTTTGTCGCCATATACAACTCACGCCTGTAATCCCCGAAAGGGTAGGCAGAGGTGTAACCAGTGCACCCACATTTCGCCGAGCGTATCTCAATCCCATGATGTCCCAAGCGAGCCTATCGCCATACCGGGCACAATTCCAGACTCCGAGCTGATACTGAGCATTTCATAATAGAAAAACCCAATATCAATTTTACCCGTCCCGGGGATCGACCTGAGACCTCAGCGTCAGTCGCCAGCGCCTCCAAGGCGGTCGTTTTCGAAAGGCGACATTTTCATAGAAGAATAATATAATAATACCAACCCTGTATTTATACTTCTCACTGGTTGGTATGAATTTCTTGGAACGGGCCTCCTTTAGAGAGATTAGGAGAGAGATTTAGGCTTAGGTATGACAGCCTTCGTGGCGCAGTGGGCGAGTAGCTGACTGTGAAACGTGAGGCCGCGTGTTCGATACCCGCACCGAGACAAATATTATACATGATATATAATATATTGTCTCTTCTTTCACCTGCCCTTATTCCACTCGCAGTTGGGCCGGCGCATAAAACTTTTTTATAGATGTTACAGAAAGATTCGGCTTATAATGTTTTACGACCGGCCGTCTGCCTGACGTCAACTCCTTTGGGCACCCGAAACAAATATTTGTTTCGGGTTTGGGTGTTGTGGAACCACAAATCCCTCGTAGTTCCTGATACCCACGATACAGGTTAGTGTGGGATCAGGACTATGAAATGAAATAGTTTGAAATGAAATAGTTTTATTAATCATGTAGGCAATTAAAATAGCGCTTATGACAAGTCAGTACAAAATAAAGAAACTTATGTATAAAAATCATATCAACTAATGTATACATAACATACATAGCATCGTCAAATACACTAGGCAATTACACTAAATTGTTTATTTGTCTATGTGGGTGACTGTTATATATATATATATATATATATATATATAAAAGAAGATGTGTGAATGAACCTGTTATGGAGCGGCAGCATAAGCATTACCATATAACCTGTTTTTCTGTCACTTGGATGGTAACTGCGGTCAATGGCGTTTCGACATCCACTATAAACTATACATACGAGTATACAGTTTTGAAAATGATAATATTAAGGTTATTGTGGCCTATGATACTCACAATTTTATCGCCTATAGTAGGTTCATAACGTTCGATTTTAGTTGAACTACTATGTGATTTAAACCACCGTAACAGGCTTTCAATCGGAGTGATGAACAAAAACCAGGCAGGTTAGCAGGTAGGTAGGTAAGGTAGGTACAGCTTTTGTTATATAAATCAACCAAAATCGATACGTGTGAACCCGTCATTACTGTTTATGTTGAATCAAGTCTCTTTTGGAAAACAATTCGACTTGTCTGCCGAAACTGTCATTCGATGGGGAGAGTTTATAGCATGAAATGGACGAGGTTATACCAGACAACGCTGCTAAATGAGACTGCGATAAACCTAAAAACAAGTATTTTATGACGCGGCCACGTAAATTACGTTGTTTTGTTATATTCTCGCTAGGGCTTAATGAACTGCATTGAACCATGTACCAGAACATCATTGCCGGTTCTACCATAATATGGCGAGGATTGGCGGTTTAGGCGCCAAAACGAAGCGATGCGTCACATTCTTTCTCCGTATCAAACCACAGTAAATATAGAGCAAGGGACACCATATTTAAATGAAAAATAATAATAAATATGCCCAACAGTCACACACATAGTCCTGACCCCACACTAGGACAACCTGTATCGGTCCCACAACACCCAGACCCGCAACAAATATTTGTGGATCACACAAACATTTGTCTCAGTGCGGCAATAGAACCCACGGCCTCTCTGCAACTCGCCCACTGCGCCACGGAGGATGTCACTCGCTCCATTATAAAATCATCTTCGGGCCGGTATTGTTTTTTTTTTTATAGTATAGGCCGGCAAACGAGCAAGTGGGTCACCTGATGATAAGCGATCTCCACCGCCCATGTACGCCCACAATACAAAAGAATTATGGGCGCGTTGCCGACCTCAAAGGAAAAGGAATAATAAGGGATTGGGAAGGGGAGGGGGTTTGGGCCTCCGGATATCTCACTCACCGTACGAAACGCAGCAGCAAGCTCCTACTTTACGCCGGTTTTCTGTGAGACAGTGGTAACGACCCGGACGAGCCAGCCCATTCATGCTCGTGTATCATATTTGCGGCGTAGTTAAACTTTCAATAATTAGATTCTGCCAGCCGCTTCCTTCGAAGTGGCATAGGTACATATGTACATACAGCCTGTAGACTCTACAGTATAGAGGAACATGTGATAGATGTTCCTTTAGATCAGCCAACCGGCCGTTCGACCGACCCTCCGATGGTTAATGTTCGGAACTTGCGCTCTCACACCTGTATACCCGAAGACGTAGGCAGAGGTGCAAGTATTTCACCCACTGTTCGCTTATTTCCGTCCCATGATGTGATAGGGGGGCAAGTCTATCGCCACTTATTTATATATTCAAAGGCACATCAACAATGCACTATAAAATTATCTTAAATTTTAAGTGGTTGAGCGTCGATGTCGACAGTTTTGTCCACAGCGTAAATTGGCCGGTACGACCGGGTTGTTATCACTGTCTCATGGAATAACAATGTGAAATAGCAGCTTACTGTTACACTTTCACTTTTCACATTCGGCTCCCCCAATCCCTTAATTATTCCTTTCCTATAATATAAGGTCGCCGACGCATCTTTTTTTCTGGCATTGAAGACCGTGTTCAGGGGCGGTGGAGAGGAGATTACTTACCATCAAGTGACCCGCTTGCTCGTTTGCCGGCCTAAGTTACCTAAATATGCTATAAAAAGACACAATGTAGCTTTAAATCCCGGGCAACTCATGTGTGATTAATATCAAAATGTTTATACAAATTTTTACATGCGAGCTCAGACATTTATTTCCCAAGGCTATATTTTGTAACAAATTTATAAATCTTATGTCTGTATGCAAAAAAGTCTGACAGATGTTAATTTTATAAACCAGTTTGAATCTGCACATAGGTAGTATTTCTAAAAAAATCTTTTATTTTTACTCGTTGGTGCTATTTTTTACTTTAGATTAAAGATTTTTGTAAAAGTGCCGTGGTTCCTGATGGTAAGTGATCTCCACCGAACATTACCAGAAGATTCATGCACGCGTTGGAATTTGATATCTAATAAGATTAAAGATTTGGGTAGGGGAGGCGGATTTGTGCATCCGGATATCCCACTCATTATACGAAATGCTACTTCAGTGGGGTTTTAGTAAGTCAGTGGTAGCATCCTGATCGAGTCGGACCATTCATGCTGTAGACAAAACTATCTACAGCGTGGCATTACCAATATTAATAACTAGTATACGCCGAAATTCGCTTATTAGGTATTGAACAGTAGCTTTTTTTGAATACCTATTGAAAGTAATTTAGGTACGTTATCAAAATACTGAGTTATTGTTGTCAGTTAGTCTATGTAGCCATTTACCTTGACCAAATTATTTCGTATTATAAAGTCTTTTTACATTAGTCGAAATTATCACAGGCATAAGGCTTCTACAGTATAAAAAACAAAGTCTTGACTGAGTCATCATCACCTAGCCCAAACCGAAATCGAAATTTTGAGATGATTGATTTTACATTTTATGCATACTTCAAACATAATTTATTGTATATTAGGCGTTATAAAGTTTTTATGTTCAAAATAATATGTGTGTGACTGCTGGGTGTATTATTATTTTTATGTATGTCAATTGTTGATTCAACCGTGTAAATGTGCATTCAATTGTAATACAATGGCTTGCTCTTGTAAGAAATTACATATTGATTGTATTTCTTTATGCAAATGCATAAATAACGATGGTCAGAATAAAAAAGATTGATAATTATCATTTTTTCATTTATAATATATTCAAATTTGCTTTTTTGAATTAAATAATTATTATTTTTATTTTTTATTTTCCTGTTGTTTTTTCACTTGACTAGCTGTAAGTATCTTTATCATAAAAATCGATTGGATATTCTCACTAAAACAATCATTATAATGATATCAAAGCATGTGTTCAGTCCATTTACTAGATGTCTAAGGGGGTGGGGGGTAAAACAAAAATGGACCAATTTGGCTCCTGGCAACATTCATAATCATAATCTGCATGCTTTTCTGAGTTCAAAACCATAAACCGAATGCGGTCCTCACATTTTGCACACTCAACTTCATCCAGCGCCTGGTCTATATTGTAGGGATGGGCAAAAATTAATATATACTGGTTTATTGAGGTGAGGTGTTGGTGAATTGGATAACCGGGTCTATGGGAAGGACTATGACACCTGCCTGACCTATGTTAAAAACATGGATAAAATAGGCAGGTGGTGACTCGCCAACTCAGGTAGATGGGCTCCACAAAATAGTCACTAGAAAAAGCGACAAGGGAGCAACACCCAGATGAGTGGCTAAAGGGTGGAGAGGTGTCACTGGGCTTTAAACAACGATCATTTGCTCCCTTAGGGTCCCATCACGTTGCCCACTCACCACTTACGTTTCACATCCACCCTTCGAGCATGAAGCTCTAGCGACTCCACTCTGACCGGCCGGTAAAGGCAAGCCAGAGGTGGGGGACCTGTTCCTCATCAGTGTTCACACCAGCCGGCCAGTGAAGGCGAGCCAGAGATGAAGAACAGGAGCCTCCCCCGGGAGCACTCGGGTACGTAGGGTCGCTACTCCCCAACAGCTCGCCACAAGCTGCCCTGCGGGCTTATTATTATTATTATTAAAGTATTTAATTTGTCATAATTATAAATTAAATAACGAGGACATGTGGTAGTGCAGGAGATCACAGACACGATACAACTAAAAAAATCACGTATAACGTTTACAATTCTTTTTCACGCACTTTCTTGTGTGGACACATAAATTATTATTATTATTATTATTATTTTGTAATCAGGCAGGCAGTTTGTGCAACTGATGTGCCTGTATCCTGAAGATCCCCACTATGCTATCACTTTGAGTTGATTGTCAAGTCGGTTTTTAAATTGGTTGACACTTTCCGCCGAGACTACGTCCTGTGGCAGCTTGTTCCACGCTCTTACCACTCTGTTTGTCAGAAAGTGCATGTGAGGTTTGTTGTTGGATAAGGTGGTGTACAGTTTTTTGCTATGACCTCTGAGGCGAGTATTGGTGTCTTTATTCAGCAGGTTGTGGAAACCCTGGATGTCATAATGTCCATTCAATATTTTGTATGTCTCAATTAGGTCACCGCGATGTCTGCGATCCTTTAGAGTTGTTAGTTTTAGCACTTCAAGTCGTTCCTCATAAGGACGGTTTTTCAATAATTTGGGTACCTTAGTGAAGCTGCGTTGTACCTTCTCTAAAAGCTCAATGTCCTTAACAAAATACGGATTCCAAACTTGAAAAGCATACTCAAGAATTGGTCTAACAAATGTTTTGTGGATCCGCAACATCATAAATACTATGACTTTTTATTAAAATAATAATTACAATCGTATTTACCGTAAATGTAAAACTAATAAAAAATCAACTGACGCTCGTGGTGCGCGCGCTGGAATCAACGTTGTTTTAGGTAGGTATGTACCGACGTAATATAATATTTTGATTAAAATATTATATTAATACTAAGTAAGTAATACTTCAATGGCTTCCAGTTCTTTCTCTGTAATTATACTATTATCTGCATCCTGTTCATACACGTCAAGAGTTTTGTAAAACATACTTTAATCGAATATAAGATTTTTTTATTATTATTATAAGTCTACAATGAATATTCTAAATGGCGTATCTTTTATTCCAGAATGCTTGGAGTACCAGGAGCAACTGGTGTATCCGTGCAAGCCTGCCGTTTCACTGCGCTTCGGCGCACCCATGGAGAGGAGGAACCAATGTCATCTCAGCGCAGATGACCTCATCGTGGCAGGGGAGAATGCAGACAAAAATGAGTTCACTCATATGGTAAGCGGCTGTCATACGCTCAAACATAGCAATATTAACGCCAAGAGCCTTGAGCACAACTGTACGTATGTATGTATACTGTAAACGAAGTGACATGACACGTGAGAGTCCAATAGACGCCTGACATCGACTCAGTTATATAAAATGTAATATTTGCATCGACTGAAGACCAATCACATGAAGAATCGACACCCTGCGCCAAATTTATGCTCACCTACTCGTGTTGGTACATGTAGCAGTGGCGGACAAAGATGTTCCGTCATCAAGTAGGTACCAAGTACCAATAATTGCGTATGAGGCAAAATAATTTTATTTTGAGTCACAAACTATTTCTATCTACACTTTATTCGATATTTTCAATTCATAAACGTTAAGAGTACATTAGTCGCCGCTTCGAATATTGCAAGAAAATGCACGATCATTTATATCTAATAAAATCGTGTTCCCAAAAATGACAAATAATAGACCATGGAAGTTGGTTTACTGATCTGACTTTACCGAAACAAAATAAATTTTATTATAATTATACTCTTGCATTATTAAAGTATGCCTGTACAGATTTTCAAGATTTCATACTCCTTATCACTCCTTATACATAATTATTTACTGCCATATTTGCTTGAAAATTAGTGCTAAAATATGGATCTTTCGAGGCTCATATCTTTCAAATCACTATTTATTTTACAATTCTGGTTACGTACAGGCATGGATAACGATGAGATACATCAATATCATGCTTAACTTTCGACGTACGATGATACACTTTTGAGTAATCTACCCCCAAAATTTGTATGAAGAAAATATCGACTCGCAGAACCTTAATTACCGTTTATAACTTACAGGTGCTTTTGGGCTTTGGCGAAGACCGTACCAAAATAAAGTGGGAGTGCGCTGGATCCCTAATCAGCAACAAATTCGTTATTACTGCTGCCCATTGCGTTGCAAGCGCCGAGTGGTGAGAAATGCTTTATGTACTTTTGTCTCCATTACATAACCAGCCTAATATTTATTATTAAAAATGCGAAAGTACGTAAGTTGTATTCCTGTCTTCACGGGTAAACTGCTCATGAAATTTAGAATGAGTGTAGTTGAAGTGGTAGAGCCACGCACGAATAGGCCGGATCGACCGAGTTGTTACCACTGTCTCACGAAAAAAGTCTATGATCCTTCTGGTATTATGGGTGAATACCCACAATATTAGCCAACCCAACGCCCATATGATATGAACATAATATATAACGCCATATGAGTATAGGCGTTGGATATTGTGGATATCCACTTACCACCAGCTGACCCCATTGGTTTAGTGGAGCGCATTCAATAAACTCGATTTGGTACCTAATCGTTTTCATTGTAAAGTTATTTTGGTTTGGCATGCCCGAAACTAGATTTCTGCACAATATAGCGATGTTTGACCATTTCCATTGCTGGATAATATAAAGTGTGATGGCGATGGTTATGTTATTGTATGTTTAAAAAGGGGTAACGTCACGTATGCCAGCGTGGGCGTGCTAGCGAGAAGCGAGGTGACTTCTGAAAATACATACCACATTCAAGAGAGATACAGACACCCTCAATACAGGCGCGGCGTGTACAACGACATCGCGCTCCTCCAGTTGGGAAGAATGTAAGTAGTGAATGAAATGAAATGAAATAGTTTTAAAAATAGCGCTTATGACAAGTCAGTACAAAATAAAGAAACTTATGTATAGAAATCATATCAACTAATGTATACATAACATACATAGCATCATCAAAATACACTGGGCAACTACCTATAAATTTTACAATATTTTTATTATGGAATAGTCCAGAATTGTTTTTTTTTAGTCACTGCTATTACAGGTAACACCCCGTTCCGTGAGCATAAACTTCACGTCCATGGTAATTCACTTAAAGGTCTGTTTGGTGGAATAGAATAGCGCGTGGCACCGACGCTTCATGCGATTGGTTCATTAGTTGATGCTTGCGTTGTATTAGATTCTCAACTGCCCTCTCTTTACTTCTCCCTACTATGGTAGTCGGGTATTTGCAACCTTGATAACACTACTTTCCTTCATAAATTCCCTAGTGTTAGTTCCACTGATACAAACAATACAATATCATACTTACCTTGTTACAGAGTGGAACTAGGCGAGTACACAGTTCCTGCTTGCCTTCATGTCGGAGATCCTGTCGGCGACGATAGAGCAGTCGCCACTGGTTGGGGCCTGCTTGCGTACAAAGGCGATATCTCAGACATACTGCAGAAAGTAAGGCGCCTGCCTGATCATACATATAAGATGATTTTTTTTATGGAACGGAATAAGATTGTGAAGTTGAGCACAAATATTGTTTATTAAAAATATTGAGACTCGTATTTCACATTTTTGTAAATTTACTCTCGTGAATATGGTTTGGTTTCATATTATGTATCTATTATTATAAATGTGAAAGTATTTATGTTTGTAGATCAATAACGCCTTAACGGCTGTATGGATTTAGATAAAATTTGGCATATAGTTAGACCATGGCTTAGCATAGGCAACTTTTATCCCAGACAAAGACATTTTCGCGGGCGGAGCCGGGGGTATCTGCTAGTAAGAAATAAAACACTTTAGTTTAAGAACCTACCTATTATCGCCTGGTAGTGATAGGTACTTTTAAGATGACCGTCCACCTACCCACACCACTCGACCCGCAGTCATTGCAGTAAATAATTCGTTGTATATTATATGAAATCTATACGCGCCGCATGAGCCGCATCATCCGACGCGGATAGTTACGCGCGCATTTCTTACGACGAATTCTAAATTTAATGACTGCAGCGCGGTGCGGTGCGAATGCCGGATAGGTGTACGTTCATCTGGGTCATGCAAGACTACGATATTTTATATTATATCATCATAATATGTACCTATAACAAAATGTATTACTTACTTAACTTTTTTTATTAGCTTGAGCCTGTATGATTTATCTGTGGCTTGAGTGACGAAGCGAGCCGGTGGCTCGCCTGATGGTAGGCGTCACGCCTGCCCATTAACAGAACCAACACAACACAGAAATTTTAATTACAAAGCACTGCATGGCATTGGACTGCGCTCATCACCCCAAGTGTCGTCTCATAATGGCAAGTAACTTCACTGGCTTCAATGTCCTTCAAACTGGAACACAACAGTGCTTACATACTACTGCGACAGAAATAGACAAAGCGTTGGTACTAACCCAGACAACCTCTCGCATACGAGGGATCTACCACCTTGTATATGTAAGTAGTGTTAGGCTGCATTTATTTTAATCTATATTTTTTATTCCTAGGTTACATTAAAGAAATTCGGACCACGTTACTGTAAAAAAGTATTTCCACCACACAAATTGATTTCACATAATTATGACACGGAGACGCAACTTTGCTTCGGCGGATATAATAAAACTAATCCCGGAGATACCTGTCAGGTACGTCGAGGACTTTCTACTATTAGTGCAGATTTTTAGGTCCAAGAGACGCTACCTAACACACTCCCTTCGAGGCCACAAATAATTTAAAGGAATAATGCTACTACAAAACTAGTGATTTTATGAACAGTTTTGTCTACAAAATGAATGGGCCATCTCGTCCGGGTCTTTACCACTGTCTCACAAGAAACCGGCGTAAAGTAGCAGCTTGCTATCCGGAGCCACAAATCCCCCTCCCCTTCCCAATCCCTTAATTATACCTTTCCTTTAAGGTCGGCAACGTGCCTATGATCCTTTTGGTTTTGTGGGCGTACATGGGCGATCACTTATCATCAGGTGACCCACTTGCTAGTTTACCGGCCTATGATATAAAAAAACGTTAATTTCAATCAATGGAGAAGCATTGAGTACATTACTGCCTGATTATAACTACTTATCTTTTACCGATACAAAAATGCGAATGATTATAAATCGTTCTGAAGTTTCTAATGTCATAAAATACAATTTTCAAGCTCTGCAGTTATTTATGTAGGCATTTAATAAGGTATTACATGCTGTCTTGGCTTTTGACACACCATTCATTTAATATCATAATAGTAGCATTAGAGAGCTCATTTCTTTCTTTTTGTTTCTTCCAGGGCGACAGCGGCGGTCCGTTGATGATTAAACATAAAAAGATAAACTGCATGTATTTAATATTGGGGATCACGTCTGGGGGCAGAGGTTGTGCGTTCAAGGGAAAACCAGGCCTGTACTCCAGAGTATCGCACTACCTTTCATGGATAGAGAGCATTGTGTGGCCAAACGAACTTTGAGCCAGACGGCACGGCGAGTCGAAGATTGCATTTTCTCGTCACGAGGTCCAGAATCAACAAACAGACTGAAATTATTATAGTTAATGTTTAATCACATTTATAGGGCAAAGTAGACAGTTAGAAAATATGATAAAAATAGTGTTAGTAAGTTAGTAAAGATTTACATAAAATATATTATGTTCTGTACAAATAGGTATATTGTTTTTTCCATTGTTTGTATAATCCATACTAATATATTATTATAATTGCGAAAGTAATTCTGGCTGTCTGTTATCTTTTCACGGCTAAACTACTGGACTGATTTTGATGAATTTGGTATGCAGAAAGTTTGAACCCCACAGGACGGGCATAGGCTACCCTTTGTCTCAAAAAGTGGAGTGGTGGAAGTTTGTATGTAGAAACAATATTAAAACTCTATAGGAGTGAATCAGGGGTTCAAATGTTTTGTGGATAAGGAATATAAATTTTGCACAAAAGTTCCTTTAATGACGTAAGTGAGCACTAAGACGGGGTTTTTGACCACTCATTCCCTAAAGGGGTAAACGAGGGAGTGAAAGTTTTTATGGAGAAATAATAAACATATTCTTTTGTACGTGAGAAATATACTTTTGTAGATCACACAAACATTTTTTCTCGATGCGGGAATCGAAAACGCGGCCTCTCGCTACACAACCTAATACTACTACTACTACACGCCATTGATCCACGGAGGCTGTCCGCCGGCTAGAGGCTGGAACTACTGCTACGAGTTATCTAATTCTAGTTTTAAGTTGCGTTAAATTGACCGTAACTTTGTGCGCAATTTCTATGTACCGCGCAGCCGTACATTAGTACCTATACATTAAGGTCATAGTAGAACTAGTAAGAAAGAAAAAATATTTTATTACCACAGAAATACACGTAAAACATAATACTTATTATTATACAATAGTACTTACTATGACGTAATATAAACCTAAATTAGTAACAGTTGTACTTCTCCGCCGCGACTTATTATGAACTTTAAACTAGCACTCACACACAAATGCATATGCATCACTGTGTTTTGTAAATTAGTGCAAAGGCGACGTCTATTTCTCAGAAAGTCCTGTTCTCAAAATGTCATATTCGCAAAGGTCATATTCGCAAAGGTCCATTTCGAATAATGTCCCAATTCGCAAAATAGTCTCAACTTTTAACAATGTTCCCGGAACACGAGACTCTCGGGATATTCGTCCCGGGAATACAAAAATCTAGAAAATAAAATCCTAAATAGTTGACCAACTTTACCGTTATCGGTAGTTTTATCAATTTACATTAGATAAGTCTGCTCGTAAGTTACTCTTAACTTGTAGATGATTGCGCATAAATATAACCCGTATGTCAACTACACAACGTGGTAGAGAAAGGTGTGGTCAAATTTAAACAACTTATAGTGGACGATATAAGTAGTAAATCTCATTGCATTGCTACCACATAAATAAAGAAGTTTCTTTTTTATTGAATGAGAAAAGTCGATATTAGACTTTTAACTTTGGACAAGACTAACTGATAAACAGTTGAGCTTTTGTCTCACTCTAGCATTACACACATTATTATACTCGGTCACGCACTTCACTTAATTTATAGAGATGTGATCGACCTTATCGATAGTGGTAAACGAGTGATTAGAATTTGTGTGAAATTTTAAGATGTCTTGATTTTGATAAGATTCGGTACATGTTTATGTAATCGCAGTCGGGTGTATGTAACGACCCTTAAATATGACTACATTTTTGTAACACGCATATTAAGTTCAAAGTTTGTATAGCGGAAACGTATTGGAGGAGTTTGTGTCGCCGAGCGTATATCCGTCCCATGTGATAGGGGGCGAGTCTATCGCCATACCGAGCATAATTCCAGACTCCGGGCTGATACTCAGCATTGCTGCGAATATGAAATTTTGCGTAAAGATGAAATCTTGAAAGTTTAATCTTTCGCGCCCAATACTGTTCTGCAAATGTTGTTATGTTAGTCGTGGACAATGATGTAAGCAAATGTGTAAATATGGAGTTTTGTGAAATGCTCAGCACATAACAATAATAACATATAATAATTGATAGATGTTTATTATTAATGTTAGCGCCTACCAATTTCTTTATAGCACTACATTTTTAAGGAAATAAAACTCATTATTGTCGACAAATTCTTTATTATTTATATAATTTCTTTCTCTAATAGTTAAACACGATTAGTTATATACGATTCTCGTAAAAAATAACCGCACAAAGTGCGCACTTATATAATATAAGTTTAACATTAAAACAGACGCAGCAGCAGCGCTCTATATACATGCACTATAGTACGCACTACGCATACAACATTTATGCGAACGATGTTTTCTAGCGTACACTCTACACGCACTCTAAGCTCGACTAGTGTCGTGAGAATCACACAGACTACATTTATTTCACGTTTTAAAACTATAATATATAGCATAATTAATCTACACAATAATATCTTCACATATTTTAATTTGATACACGCGTTTTGACAATGTATTCTTCTTACATTTATAAAGTTAATATAACAGATCTCGAGCAGTATGAGAGCGATTAAAGCGCGCCACTGCAGCGTCATACTTCGCGTCAATAAATATAGAGATTACAATTGCGCGTATACACTGTGGTGTAAATCGCGGCTATAGTCTGTGGTTCAGTCACACCATCACACTGTCGCAGTATCGCACTGTCAGTAGTCTCGGATGATCAGCGCGGCGCGACGTGGTGGCTGTAGTGCTCGCGTGTTTAAACACGCGAGGCCCCCGCGGCCAGGTCCACGGCCAGCACGGCAGCGGGGGCGGCGCGCCCTCAGCTTTTTTTATGGCGTCCACCACGACGCCGTCTCTCACGACGTGTCTGGAAAATAAACATAATGTCACTAACTTATAAAAAAACCTTATACTAAGTTTTGATATTAATTAATTACCAAGCTGCAATGACACCTGACTGAAAGGTTGAATAATAGACCAACAGATTCAGATCATAATACAGTAAAAGTTTTATGTATAAAATAAACTAGACATAACCATAATGTATCAAACTAGATTTGACACTTACCGCGCCCGCTTCACCTTCGGCCCATCGTTCGTACGCGCGCTCATGTTTCAGCCACTCTTGATACTTGTACCACCACTCCTCCCACTTGACATAGTCGCCCAGCGTGAGTCCACGCAGATAGCCGCGCTTTTTGTAGTAGTCGTAACGCACGCGCACGTCGTCCCATGAGGGAAGACCGCCAGGAGCCACAGCCAGCAACTCCTCCGGATAGCTGCCCGGCGGCGCCGCCGAGGTCGGTTCTAGCCCGGGGTAAGGTTCGCGAGCCGGTGCGTCTGTCGACGGCTCGATGCGCACGTGCAGTGTGGTCTCCCGGCGCGTGATGCGCATGTTCTCCAACCGCGCCGAACGATCTGCAGACCACTGCGCCATTTTGCCAAACCGCTCCGATAGCGTCAGCCGGGCCGGTGCCGCCTCCGAGCTGGCGTCCGACGAGGAAGACGATGAGCTGTCGTTGAGAGCAGCGGCGATGGCGGCGGGTGAGACGGCACGCGAGCGGCGGCGTGCAGGCGCGGAGCCTGGCGCGGCGCCGGGCGCGGCTCCGACGGCGGGCACGGCGGGCGCGCCGGGCGGCGGCGGCGGCGGCGGGCGTCGCTCGCCCTCGCGCTTGATGTGCGGCGCGGGGCCTGGCGCGGCGGGCGGAGCGCCGGGGCGCGCCGCCATCTGCGAGCGCTGCCATTCCAACACCTATACCAAAAGATACTAGTAGGTAAATACAATCCCAAAATGCATACATCCTAGTGTGACCATCAAATACACTGCACAATTTTTCATTCAATAAGTGTTATACCTTCTCTTCCCGAGTACGTTTGCTGCTCTCTCGCGCCTTCAATAGTTCCCTGGTGGGCTGAACAGCTCGCGCTACACCCGGGCGAGCTCGACCTGGTGACGTTGAGCCCAACCTAAAATGTTACATTGCAATTACAGCATTTGAGATAAGATCCACAAGATAACCACAAGATCAAAAGGAAATGTATATATTACATATGTCCAAAATTTATATAATAATTGATGACACACCTCGGTTTGGCGGGAGGTGGTTTCGGCGGCGGCACCTTTTTATTCTTCGCGGAACACACCGAACATGACTCGTCCGAACAGCTGCTCACTGATGATCCAGATGGGGAAGACTGTAGAAAAGGCTAAATGTTACGCATGATATTTTGACAAGTCGTTTGAAACTAAAAATACCTCGATGTCGTGTGCAACCATTAGTAGTTCCGTATTTACCCTAAACAAAACCAAAACTCAATTTTTCATCTAAAATTCGATGTACAAAAATTACCCATGCAACTTTTATAACAAGAAATGCAGTATTGCAAATTTAAGTTTCAAAGTGACTACTAAACTGGCCCCAAAAGCTGTGTGTCCAACAGTTTCTATGTGATTATTATTAGGGTGCCTGTCCACCAATGGGGAACGAAACTAATGCGATCGCCTAAAACAACTAACGCAAAACAGTCAAATTTTACTGTTACTTAAATCAGAATATTCGATACAATAACTGTTGTTAATAGTAAATACAGTACAGTACAGGCCCAAATCCCCCTCTCCTTCCCAATCCCTTATTATCTCTTTCCTTTAAGGTCGGCAACGCGCCCATAATTCTTTTGTATTGTGGGCGTACATGGGCGGTGGAGATCGCTTACCATCAGGTGACCCACTAGCTCGATTGCCAGCCTATACTATAAAAAAAAAAAAAGTATTTTGTAGTTATGTTAAATTGCATTTGCCATCAGAGCAAGCAAATCAAAACACTTTTTGAGAGGAGAGCCATGCTGTAGAAAGTTTTGTATACAGCATGAATGGACCGTCTCTACCGGGTTGTTACCATTGTCATAAAGGAAGCCGGCGTAAAATAGCAGCTTGCTTCTGCGTTTCGTACGACCCAAAGCCCCCTCCCTCCCCTTCCTAATTCCTAATTTATACCTAACCTTTAAGGTCGGCAACACGTCCGTCATTCTTCTGGTACTGTGGGTGTTTATATGGCGGTGAAAATCACTTACCATCAGGTGACTCACGTGGTCGTGCACGTGCACGTGTTGCCAACAACACGTGTTTTAAAATAAAACAGTGTACAACTATGTCAATATTACTAAAGGCCTTATAAAAACATGGGTATTAAGTAGTAAGTAAGTAACCTTTCTAGGGTCTGGCGGCGAGGGCGGTCGCTGCGGGCGCGTGGGAGGTGCGCGGAGCGGCGGCGGGTGCGGGTGCGGGTGCGGGGCTCGCGCGCGCGGCGCGGCGGTGGCGGCGGCGGCGGCGGGGGCGGGGGAGCGACCGCGCGGACTGCGACCGCGGCGCGCCGACAAACCGCCGCCCACAGGACTGCGTCTGATCATACCACACCACTACTCTTAATTGGGTCCATGACCGTCGCCACGGAAGGGCAAATGGGGCAATTGATAACAGACTCAGCAGTAAATCTCATATGCCATTTAACAAGACCGTACGATATAATGACTTACGATATATGAATAAATCACCCCCAAAGTTCTTTAAATAATGCAACAGATATTCCAGGTGTAAGGGAAACGCTTCCCAAAACGAAAATAGGTGGTAGTGCTGGTGATTACAGACACGATACCCACGATATTTAATAAATCGCGAAATAAGTAGACATATTTTTTTACTTTTCACATTCGATCATGTTTCAACCAATAAATACAATCAAATAATAATCGTACTTTTCTTAAAAACCTAATAAGCCAATAAAAAAACCGTTGACGCTAGGAATCACATGTGCAGCGCGGTGCGCGTTCGATTTGAAGTGAAGTGCAATAATGCGCCAAAGATGACAAAAAAGTCATACAAACGTCAAGCCGATATATCGGATTTTTTATCTCGTTATATCGGATCGATAGATCGATATTTTTTAAATATCAATACCATATAATAATACACTGATACTTTCTCATTTCTGTAGTTACGACATGCCCAGTAACTAATTTCCACTGCCTATGAACACCCACAATATTAGAAAAATAATGGATGTGTATGTGAATAATGGATTCCAACCATAACGAAAAGGAGTGGGAATTGAGAAGAGGACTGATTTCCACTGCCTATGAACACCCACAATATTAGAAAAATAATGGATGTGTATGTGAATAATGGATTCCAACCATAACGAAAAGGAGTGGGAATTGAGAAGAGGACTGATTTCCACTGCCTATGAACACCAACAATATTAGAAAAATAATGAATGTGTATGTGAATAATGGATTCCAAACATAACGAAAAGGAGTGGGAATTGAGAAGAGGACTGATTTCCACTGCCTATGAACACCAACAATATTAGAAAAAGAATGAATGTGTATGTGAATAATGGATTCCAAACATAACGAAAAGGAGTGGGAATTGAGAAGAGGACTGATTTCCACTGCCTATGAACACCAACAATATTAGAAAAATAATGGATGTGTATGTGAATAATGGATTCCAAACATAACGAAAAGGAGTGGGAATTGAGAAGAGGACTGATTTCCACTGCCTATGAACACCAACAATATTAGAAAAATAATGAATGTGTATGTGAATAATGGATTCCAAACATAACGAAAAGGAGTGGGAATTGAGAAGAGGACTGATTTTCACTGCCTATGAACACCAACAATATTAGAAAAATAATGGATGTGTATGTGAATATTGGATTCCAAACATAACGAAAAGGAGTGGGAATTGAGAAGAGGACTGATTTCCACTGCCTATGAACACCAACAATATTAGAAAAATAATGAATGTGTATGTGAATAATGGATTCCAAACATAACGAAAAGGAGTGGGAATTGAGAAGAGGACTGATTTCCACTGCCTATGAACACCAACAATATTAGAAAAATAATGAATGTGTATGTGAATAATGGATTCCAAACATAACGAAAAGGAGTGGGAATTGAGAAGAGGACTGATTTCCACTGCCTATGAACACCAACAATATTAGAAAAATAATGGATGTGTATGTGAATAATGGATTCCAACCATAACGAAAAGGAGTGGGAATTGAGAAGAGGACTGATTTCCACTGCCTATGAACACCCACAATATTAGAAAAATAATGAATGTGTATGTGAATAATGGATTCCAAACATAACGAAAAGGAGTGGGAATTGAGAAGAGGACTGATTTCCACTGCCTATGAACACCAACAATATTAGAAAAATAATGGATGTGTATGTGAATAATGGATTCCAACCATAACGAAAAGGAGTGGGAATTGAGAAGAGGACTGATTTCCACTGCCTATGAACACCCACAATATTAGAAAAATAATGAATGTGTATGTGAATAATGGATTCCAAACATAACGAAAAGGAGTGGGAATTGAGAAGAGGACTGATTTCGACTGCCTATGAACACCAACAATATTAGAAAAATAATGGATGTGTATGTGAATAATGGATTCCAACCATAACGAAAAGGAGTGGGAATTGAGAAGAGGACTGATTTCCACTGCCTATGAACACCCAAAATATTAGAAAAATAATGGATGTGTATGTGAATAATGGATTCCAACCATAACGAAAAGGAGTGGGAATTGAGAAGAGGACTGATTTCCACTGCCTATGAACACCCACAATATTAGAAAAATAATGAATGTGTATGTGAATAATGGATTCCAAACATAACGAAAAGGAGTGGGAATTGAGAAGAGGACTGATTTCGACTGCCTATGAACACCAACAATATTAGAAAAATAATGGATGTGTATGTGAATAATGGATTCCAACCATAACGAAAAGGAGTGGGAATTGAGAAGAGGACTGATTTCGACTGCCTATGAACACCCAAAATATTAGAAAAATAATGGATGTGTATGTGAATAATGGATTCCAACCATAACGAAAAGGAGTGGGAATTGAGAAGAGGATATCTCAGGAAATATCACTAATGATTTTTCATTAAACATACGCACTCCTGTAATCCCCGAAGGGGTAGGCAGAGGTGTAACCAGTAATCATTCTCCGAGCTTAATTCCGTCACAAGTGATTTGCCTCTATCCTATCGCCTTATCGAAACAAACTCCAATCCTAGCTAACCCAAGTGTCATTTTTCGAATAGAAAACAAATTATTACTGCCCGACCTGATTTCTCAGCCAAGTATGCTACCACTAAAACAGTCTCTCTATTCTAAAAAAAAGTAACTGGCGCCGCCGCTGCCAAAAGCTTGTCACGCTATCTCCTCCGAAACCGCTGGGGATATGGGGTCGAGACCGATACCAATCGATGCAGAATAATGTGGCGAAGAAAGTAAGATATGTCTCATATTCGTCGGACTTTGTTTTTTTTTTTATTTTATGTTTTGTGGAAAAACATGGGCAACCTAGTGGCCCCTAGTGACTAAAAATATACTTGAGATTTACCTGATTGGACTTCTACGAGGACTTCTACGAGGACTCCTCCTAGGACTCCTGCGCTGGGATCTAGATCGCGAGGTTCTAGGCGATCGACGTATTGGTGAGCGACGTAATGGCGACCGGGACCGACGATTGAGGGGCGTCCGCGACCGGCGACCGATCGGCGAACGCGAACGCCGCGTGATCGGCGAACGGGACCGTCTGCCTATCGGAGACCTACGACAAATAAGTTTAATAATATAAAATTTAATACATTCAAATCTCAATCTTAGTAAATATCGCGGTAGAGTTATAATTACAAACAAATCATAATAATATAGTACCCCACAATTAGTATTTTTATTTTGAGTAATGTGTTGTTCGTATGTTATAATAATAATCAAGAGAAAAAACAAGACATCAATTAGAAAAACATCTATAATTTCAAACATAGCTAGCAACCACATCATTTAATCTGTCAAAAATAAAAATCAGATTCCGCATATTCGTTTAGGCGCTACGATGCCACAGTCTGACTTATCAACACCTCTTTTACTGTCGGGAGTTACATACATACTAGCAAAAATTAGCCTTCTAAACTTGGACATATATAGCATGAAGTGCAAAGTAAGAAGTTACTTTAACCTATCCAGAATATTTTATCATGAGAAATTGAAGACAATGTATAATTTGATGATAATAAATTTGCATGAATTGCCTAAGTTATATACAAATTTTTATTTAAATGTACATTTCTAATTCGAGATAAAAGGATTTAAAATTCACATAAATTGAAACCATTGTTAATATGATGGCAGACAAAATGTTTGTATAGTTCCATTTCAGAAATCCCTAAAATAATATCCCTAGTTTATTTACCGAATTGAAAGTCAAAGTCCAAAAAAGCCCAAAGATGAAATGTAAAAAAGTCAAATTGATCAAAAACAATAACAATCGAAGGGTTTATTAAAATGCTCATATTATTTTCGGTGGCTTGGCTGCGAGGCGCTCATAGCCAGTGGCACTCACTCATCGGTAAACGATTAGCGAGTTAAGCAATCCTTCGCGATCAGTTTATGGTTGGCGTCAGTCTGCTTAGTGGTACTTCAACTGAGCGTCTCTTTGCTTCGGAAAACACGTAAAAAGTCGGTCCTGGCTCTTTAACTGACAGCAGTCGATAAGCCAAATCGGAAACCTACGGGGGCTTAAAAAGCCCCCTTAACGCCATGTTATCGGAAAGTCGCGTGAGTCTTTTCATGGTGCAGAGTATTTAAGAACGTGTCTGACACAATGTGACGCAACAAGATTCCTACAATCCGGTAACCAACCTAATACCATTTTCCATTTGCCAATACAAGACTATGTACGAACATGAAATACAAGCTTATACAAATACGTCAAATCCTTGGGCGCCATAAAAACCAACCAAGAATAAAGAGACACAAGTCCTATCCTTAATTTGGTGTAAATATGTATCAGAACTTATAGTAAAAAGGAGGGTGTGAAGACATATGGCACGACTGCGTCTTAAATCCAAGAAATAAAGAAACCTCTTCACGTATGTAGCGTAACGAATAAAGTTTTACTGAAGAAAAAAAGTATCTTTCACGGTGTATGTTTTGTACCCGAACAAAGTCTTTTCTAGTTGTGGACTGACGCAAATGTAGTTACCAACTCTTAGAATCGCAAAAACCGATCTTATGAATCAATTCAGCATGACATTTGAGGGCCAAGCTGCACACTTGGGACCAAAGCATACATTTTGAGCCAAGCCTGGGCACAAAAAACAAATAATGTTTGGCAGCATCTATACATAGAAATAAAATTTAAGTGTCTGACTGCGATTTCGAAATAAGCTTTTTTATTAAGCCCTTTAAGTTACTAAACACCCAAACCAGCTTTTTCATTATTTTTGTACGTCTGTCCGGGCTAATCTTCGAAAGGGCTGAACCTTTTCTGAGTAATCTAGGCTACTTTTTAAGACGGTCGGAGCCGCGATCTAGTTACTTTGAAATAAAACGGAGTCAGCATCGGAGTGAGACTTATCACTTATCTAATCAGAAATAGTGCTTGATTTGAAACTCGCGAGTCGCGAATCATTGAATTAAAAAACCACACAAAACGGAAACGAACTAATATGGTCGGACAATCGTATAATGCCGGTCTCTTTCTAGATTTATCATTACGTCTGGCAACCCTAGACGTAATCTCTTTTTTTCTATTTATTTAAGGGACTTTTACGCTTAGCGTATGTCAGTCCCAACCTCTTATTGTTATTAAAGTCAAGACAATAATAATAAAATGTTAGTACTTACACATGATAGAAATGTTGCTATTTTTTTTTTTGAAAATATGCGGTATACAAGCGTGTTTTTAGCGTGTAAACAACTTTAGGTGCTAAAAAATAACATTAGTAATACAACTTACACGTCTTTATGAAATTAATTAAGTCCAACTAAATAATTTTCTTTCTATCTGATTCTACATGCAACTTAGTAAATTTATAAAAGATCACTAATATATAACAATCTATATCACAAAATAATGTAGACACCACGGTATTCCAGATAATGAAATACGAAAGTGTTAATTGAAATAAAATAAATAATTAAACCGCGATAAAATTCGTATAAATTAGTTTTATTTCAATGTGTAATATACGCGTAAACATATGAAATCACTACGATAGTGTCCAGCCAAAACCCTCAAATATCAGCTACGACAGCACACCAAAGCAGCGACGACTAACGCCTGTAAAAGACGTTGGTTTCTAGATTCATGAAGAGAGAGGGACAAAAAGAGAGAAACTCCTAAATGTTTACCTGGATCTACGAGCCGGGAGAGGCGAACGTGAGCGGCGGGGCGAGACAGAACGCGAGCCGGCAAGATACATCTGTTTATAGCCCGTGTGCCTCCATCTGCAGGACAAAACGCGTCACACTGTGTGAGAACCCAATATATTGGAATATTTGACTACAAATCAAATCTACTTTTCTATTTGACAACTGTGGCGTAGTGGGCCAGTTAGCCGGCTGTGAAATAATAAGCCGCAAGTTCCATCCCGGCCCCGCACCATAAGCAAATAGTGTGATAAATTTAAAAACGATTAATTCCGTTAAAGGAGAAAATTATTAAGATATGCTAAATGTTACCTAATAGTTCAACAATAATAATTAAGAATAATGATTTGTCTTAACAATCTTCAATGGCATCAATTAATGACCGTCATTATACTTGCCTATTGCTTAAAAACAAGAGTAGAAAAAATAATTAACGAAGACTACGATACAAACTTGTGGTGTAATTTTGTGTATATGTTAATGTTTTTATTTTCTTTAAATATATCTTTATTTCGTACCTCAAAAGGAAAAACGGAACTCATAATGAGATTACTTTGTTGTACGCCTATCCGTCTGTCAAGACCCTTTTAAAACCTATTTTGATTAATGTCCGCTATGCTTGGCAAAGGCAATAAACCTATTTTATTTGTGCTATAAAATATAAATTCATCTATTCGAAAAAAAATGGTAATGTTTAGACCCCTGAAGGAAATGTTTAGATCCCTGAAGGAAAAAAATCCACGTGAAATTTTTTCGTAGTTCTCGTTTACATTTTAGCTCGGATAATTATTAAACATAAGCTCCTAAAATTATATCAATTTTTGGGGACTTTTTGACAATTGTACTATGATGAGGTTATCAACTTCAGTATTTTAAATTGTTATATTATTCTATTAAAGCATGTATTATATTATGGATTATTTAAGCAACAAAAAAAAATGCGGTTAGTTTATTTTAGTTTTATTGCATATTTTCATATGCGTTAGCTGTACCTATTAGGGTCCTTCTCTTCGACCTCCAGCAACTTGCGGTCCCAGCTGCCGGGAGACGCCTGGCGCGCTCTTTTCATTACATTATCAATTTCTTTGCGACGTCCCGCCGGATTTGATGGATCTGTGGAAGATAATCGTTTTATAATGCTCGTCCTCATCTCTGCTTGTGTCCAAAAATAATTTATTTGGATAAGCCACATTTTTTCGCAGTACAAATTGTACAAAACCTGTATGCAGGTTTTAACAAATCAACTGCTTGACGTTTACGAGATACAACTATTTTATTTAGCAGTTAGATGTGTAACATCAGTACAATTACTGTTTTGGGACTTTTTTTATGGCAGAGGTCGGCGAACGTGCAAGTGGGTCACCTGATGGTAAGTGAACTCCACCGCTAATGAACATCCAAAATATCTGAAGAATCATGGACGTGTAGCCGACCTTAAAAGGAAATGATGATTAAGGGGATTTGGGACCGGATATCTCACTCATCGTACGAAACGCAAGAGTAAGCTGCTAATTTACGCCGATTTTCTGTGAGATACTGATAACAAGCTGGCCAAACCAACCCATTCATCAATGACGTAGACAGTTTTGTCTACGGCGTAGCTCTACCATTTATAAATATGATTTGCCTCGGCCGTGGTCCTAGACTCAGAACACATATACCCTGACGGGCTCCCTGGTGAGATCTTAGTGGCGTTTTGACAACTACCCTCCCTTGATCTTTACTTTCATCTACCGAAGTACAAAGGACGATGCTGTCTCAGTCAGAGTTTGTTTTATTTGATATCATTGAGCCAAGATACCTCCCTTGTAACTAGTACTTTACGGCCCAATTTATAGTCGTTTTAGGAAGCGTCTTATCAATATCATTCGTTGGGAGGCCGAGATCCTGATTTCTCCTCTAATGACCTATTTCATTCGAATGTCCAGATCGCTTCCAGAAATCAACCCACCAAATTAAGTATGTACCTAACTTTTACGCATTACATTTTCAAACTGTATTCTTATCTATCGGCTCATTTCCCCTCTACTTAATAGGTATTTTATTGAAACTGGGGAAAGCTAGCTTGATCTAAATGGATTTTTCAGCTTTACACTTGATTCTGTCTTTAATATGTTCATATGCGACATCCCATATCTCTCTTCACGACCGCAACGTCAACAAACCAACGACATTTAAGGCACTGGTTGATTTAAACATCTCCTTACGACCAAATCTTAGTTTTTTTTTTATTGCCTAGATAGGCAGACGGGCAGACGGCCCACCTGGCGGTAAGTGGTTACCGCCGCCAATGGACCTCAGCTATGCCAGAGCACAGCCAAGCCGCTGCCTACCGTTAAAAAATAATATAATAAAAAAATAGTGGCAGAAGTTGTTGGCAATGTTAGTTTTTTACAAATATGCAACGATTGCCCTGCCATCCGCATCCGGTCGTTCACTCAACAGAAAAATAAGTACATAATCTAATGTTGTAACACCATCATCACATGTGAGTTTGTAGGGACCATACATCAAATACGGTACGGTTCAATTGACGTGGTACATAATTCTAATCATATTACTGTACTTATCGTTATCTAATATTCGGCAAGTACACATAGAGCTGCTGAGGGTAGACGATAACGAGTTACTAGGATAGACCAAGTCGTTTCAAGTTCGAAGGAAGACTGCATATAATGTTTTTGTGATCACATTGAATATGAAATACACAGATTGATATCAAAATACGACTCACTATGTTGACGCAGCCGTTCTGCACTGTTCACCAGGCGGACAGCTTACCATCATGCGATGGATAAGTATCGAGTATGTCTTGTGCCAACTTTCTCTCGTTAAATTATGAGAGAAATATCTCGACTCGGACTGCCTCTGTGGCGCAGTTGTAATGCGTACGCGTTACGATTGAGGCTGACGCTGAGGTCTCGGGTTCGATCCCCGGGTCGGGTACAAGTGGTATTGGGTTTTTCTATTACCAAATGCTCAGTATCAGCCCAGAGTCTGGAATTTGTGCCCGGTATGGCGATAGGCTCGCCCCCTATCACATCGTGGGACGGAGATACGCTCAGCGAAATGTGGGTGTACTGGTTACACCTCTGCCTACCCCTTCGGGGATTACAGGCGTGTGTGCGTATGTGTGCATATGTAAATTGTCTCGAGAGAACAGCAGTGTTGACGAATAATAATCACTTCACTAGTTCTGTATTTAACATGTAAATCAAGAACACTCATGCCACATTTGTGCACACCAGAGAATTTACCCAAGATTCTATTGAGAAAGTATTACTTGCAATTAAGAACATCTATAACTTGTTAGCGTGTCTTATTTTGTGGAATGTTATATTTAACTAAATACTAATGCCTACTACACTAAGGTTAAACGAGCCGAATAAGAATGAATCGGGACGAAAGTTATATTGAGATTATTACACGGATGACTCGACCAAACTGATAAAGCAAGCTTGTCCCAATTGACTTAGTTTTTTTTTTAGTTGATGACTGTGATGTGGGGATATAGAATTCTATCTGCCATGTAAGCCCTTGTGTATCGTAAGAAGTGACTCATAGGGGATATTGGGAACGGTGCCGCATAATGAGGAATGTGCGGCCTTCGTACACTTGTACATTTTCTTGGTCCGACCCCAAGACGGACGGCCGCGGTAGTGCGAAAACCTAATGCTGACGTAGACGCCGAGAACGTTCCGATTGTAAGGGGGCTTACAAGGCCCAAAGGGGACGGGCCGCAAAGGCGAAGCCCGAGAGTTGTACCGACAGCGATCCAGATATAGCAGAACCAGTAGCGGATCCGGGGGGTGGACTAAGGAGCTCAAGCCAAAAAATATTTCGGGTCCACTGATATGAAATCTCAAATTAATCTTGATATTATCCTACTTTCTTAATACTACTACTATATACTACCTACAATATAATTTTAATCGCTTATTCTTATTTATTCCATTTTAGGTAGGTATAGAATATTCTCATTTTTTTTAATTTTAATTTTGGGTCAAGAAAAACTACAAGCCAAATCCTGGTGTAACATGTTTTAAAATGCTTGTTATGCAAACTCCACTACGAGTGTAATAAGGGCAGATGGAAGGAAAGATACTAAAAATCTTGTACTATACTACTGACCAGTTATCCGCGAATGCTGCGGATTCCTGTCCATGTGCAGGCGGTTCTTGGAGGCGGCCTCCACGGCCCGCGACACCGACCCGTTGCGCCGAGACGACGACATCCTGTAACACCGCACACACACCTTTACATATGCACAACTTAACAGAATAGATACAAGACGGTAATGTAAGCGTGGCAAGCGTTACCACGATTGTAATATTAAACAATCCTAACCTCACCGAACAGTTTAGGTGCACGTAAAATATCCGTTTGTGCCATTTTGACAACCAGTTATAGCCTTTTTTTTAAGTATATGCAGTTTATTTGAGAGCATAACGCTTGTATTATTTGTATTGAGTACATAGTGGAGTAATAATATATTCTTTAAAAGCGACGACACTAGTTCTAAAACAAATCAGTAACCAATGCCATTCTAACCATCTTTATCTCTTTCGTGTACATCATTATACTATTAGGTCAGTTAACTTAGTAATTCGCTGGCCAATCGTGCTGCAGTGTTCGTAGACTGTTCCGGAAGACCACAGATCGGTTCATCTTTTGCGTTTTTAAAATACCATATAGTAACATTATATTTGTACCAGTCCATGATAGTACCTATGGCTCGCCTCGTGGTCTCTTAACGCATGGTTATTAAATATTATTAGTAAAGCGATAACGCGATTATTAACTCTGCACATTCGGGAATACATGTACACAAAATACAATATGGTTAGACACTTTCACATCACGGGACGGAAAATAAGCTCGTCGAACAGTAGGTGCATTAGTTGCGCCTGCCTAACTCTTCGATTATACAGGCATGAGAACTATGTTACGATAATTTGTTTAAGTGAAATGTAGCGTAATTTTTGTTGGCAGCTAAAATATAACTTAAAAATCAGTTAAGGGGGTGCTAGGCGTGAACCGGACGCATGCTGAACCACAGACGCGGCGCAGCCTATTCGTAAACACGACCGCGACGCCACACACCGTTTATTCGTATTGACTTAGTACTTTTGGTAATGCGCCGCGTCGTGTATAAGAGTAGGTTGCGCATCGTACAAGGCTTGGCTCACGCTAGCATGCCCACGCATCGTTTAACGGTTAGACCATAAGAAACAGTTAAATGTGAACAAATTCCTATAGCTATTACATTTATTCCGATACGCAATTACTGTTATTGACTGGCATGCTTAGGGCTACCCATCCTAGTTTGCAGGGCACCCAGGGAAGATTTTTAAAATATCCAGTTGGCAGATTAAATTGTGTGCGAAATAATCTTAATTATGAGTCGTTCGTTATGTGCAACGTCTGTGAATATGTCATAAAGTGGACCTATCTCTGCGATAAGATGATAGCATCCGATATTTTACGAACCAGATATTAAGCGATTAAACCATATACATACATATATGCATGCGACCGCAGCCCCCGGGACCAGAGAATAACATCTAGCGTACGGGTGCGTAAATACAATACACCACCCTCTAATGTTGTCGTTAAATGGTGCGTGCTAGCGCGAGCCGAGCCACGGACGGGCCGCAAGCCGTAACCTACTCGTATTACAAGACGCCGCTCACCGTTTATTCGTAGTGACTTCTCAAAACTTAGATACTTCTGGAGATACGCAGAGTCGTGTATACAAATAGGTACGCTCGTGCAAGTACACATTGTCTAACTGCAATATTAGAAGTGATAATTGGCTTAGCATTACCTAATATATATAATTTTTACATGGCTACCCCAGTATTTATCAACACCAAAGTCTAATCGCTATACCTGTTCCAGAAATGTAAATAAATATTTACCCACTTTTCAGTTATCTCTATTGTATTTGGTGACTTTGACAGGTCAATACAAAGGAGTTATTTGTAAAGTGGGTAGGTATTTGTTTATATTTCTGGAACAGGTTTGGTGAATAGACTACCTCAAAATTTGTTTATGATATTCACTACATGTAGTTCAAAATCCCTTACAATCAGATACAGCTAGATTAGATGAATGAAGCTTAGAAATATTAGTATTTTGGATATGATTTCTGAAAACAATCACAGTGAGTGAGTATATTTGTTAGTATTACTATATTTAATGTACTAATAACACAAAATGCACCAATACCCATCCCATCTAAAGTAATTATGCATTTAATAAATCTATGACAAGCATATACCAACAAAAAAAAATGCCATTAGATATACTATGCAAGTAGTATGGTACTATGCTAGTAGATAATTTGCAAGTTTAATCTAAATAAATACTAACAAATATTCAGTGTTTTTTTATAGTTATGTACCCTAAGGTTGCCAAGGGGACCCTATTCCTAAGTTACCTTCAAAAAACTATAATTTAAATTGTAATATGGAGACAGCCTTAATTTTCACAGAAAAACTGTTATGGCTAATATCTATCAATACATTGTTGTCCCCAGGCCAGGTCATATTATTTTTTCAAAGTGTATTATTTTTGCTGTTTTGTTTTTATTAATTCATTTTTTACATAACTTGGTAGTAAAAGTGCAGCACCAATAACTGACAAAACAAGCAGGTTTCTCACTTGATTGTATGCCCCAAACTTGCCCGTAAACAGAATCAACACCACACAAAACTGCATGGTACTGGACTGCGCTCATTACTTATTACTCAAAGATAAGATCTCATAATGCCCAGTAATTGCACTGGCTGCAATATCTTTCAACTGAAACACAACAGTGCCTACACACTGCTGCTTGATAGAGTAGTGGTACTAACCCACCCAGCCTCTTGCATATGAGGGACCTACTACCTACTGTGGGGCTGTCAAGATTAGTAATCAGGTGGTTTATACTCCATGAGGATCTTTCACCAACTAACTTTCTACATTTAAAGCCCAATTGTATGATGATTCTAAATCGGGCTGTTACTCACTAAACCTGATTAAGAAACATCAAGTCATATGAAAATTTTACATAAGTATTGTGGTAATCTAGGTGTAGGATTGTCTTGCAAATCAGACTTAGAAAAAATTAACCTTGTTAGAAGCTCTACTTGGTTACTAATCATAGAAGTAGATACATGTAGTAAAAATGTTGTACTAATTAAATTAGGGTGGAGGCTACTCTTAAAGATCTTTGTCTTATAATTTAACCACTTTTTGAGAAAATGTGTGCATCAATTGTAGTAAATGCATTGTCTCTGCCTATGGGTAACAGGTGTGAGTCTACATACCTGTTATTTGACAACTGCCGAGTGTATTTTGCACAAATAGCTTTACTGAATTATACATAAAGCTTCTTAGTTAGATCAAATGGATATATTGGGCAAAGATCTTTGACAAGTGGCACAGATCTAGCTAGTGAGGTTCATCTGTATATAGACCTACACTAGAAGTTGTTACTTGGGAATAGTTTTGATGTCATGCATGAAAATTACGGAAGAAAATGGGTGCATAAACAAGAAAGCATTGTATTAGTGCTTCTTCATCATAAAATGAATAGGTACTTTATGTTCCCGTTATATCATACAACTTCGCCCCACATAACTTTCACAAGATGGCCGACTATTGATTTTTCACCTGCAGCTAAAAAATTATAAAACTTACCTATAGCTTAACGTTAACGAACCGGGTGGAGCGAGGGCTCCCTACGCGCGCGTCGTGTCGCGTGGGGCGAAGCCCCGGGGCCACGCGGCGGGCACACGCGACGCCCGGCTGCGCCGCTGTAAGACATACTTAGCGTAAGATATGCGCGCGCGGACAAACGACGCCTTCAAGCGAGGCTCGCGGACGAGGGCCCACGCGAGGCGGTCGCCCAGCCTCCGGGCTCACGCGGCGGGGCCTCACGAGCAGGCCGAACGCGAACCGAACCTCCACGGT
The DNA here is from genome assembly GCA_905332985.1 of Mimas tiliae. Taxonomy (NCBI): domain Eukaryota; kingdom Metazoa; phylum Arthropoda; class Insecta; order Lepidoptera; family Sphingidae; genus Mimas; species Mimas tiliae. Next base: position 6,079,653 of record HG995238.1, read on the forward strand.
GGACATCCGGCCCACTGCCGACTCCTTCATCCAAATGGCTTCCATGATCCCACGATGACCAGCTGGATTTAACATCAATAAAACTAAAACCACAATATCTTATACACAAAACAAAGTTACGAACCAGTAATCAACACCGTATTTATTATACACTGCAGTTCAAAGGTACAATAGCCGAAGTAATCTCGCTAGAATCCGCGACACACCTTTCTGCGAGCGCCGGCCATTTTGTTTTGCGAAAGTGGATCAAGAAAACAGAAAATTGTCGAATGTCGACCTTTCCCTCATGGACGTTTTGTTTCTTTGGTAGCATATATCTTCTTTAATATTTAAAAAATATATAAATTACTTTCACAAGATTAAAAATCTCAAATCATTTAATTATAACTACATAATTAAATAATTTGTATAAATTATTGTATTAATATATTACCTATATTCGAAATATGTAATTATCAAACCTTTATTAACAGGTCTTACATAAATAGAACGCAACTGCAATAATAAAACAACTTTTTTGGTGTTGGCACAACAGCGTATATCTTCTGTTTTAGTAGAAAAACTAATCTCACTATAAAAATAAATGAATTTGATACAAGTAAAAATACATGGTCCATACCTAATGGCGAAAATATTATTGTCTTTATGTTCTAATAGCTTAGAGTAAATTCATCCATAATACGTAATTAAAATTCCATTATAAATACAATTTTCGTTGACAAAATATGCTTTTTGTTTATATTTCTAAGCCCGGACAAAAAAGAGAGGCGTTAAGGAGGAGGAAATTTGACCCTTTTGTCATAGTGTGCGCGCGGGTGTGTGTGTGTGTTGTGCTTATGTGCCTAAACGACGAGACCGATTTAAATGCAGTTTTCTTATTTGAAAGCTGGATTAATCTATATGGTAGTTAGCTATAAAAAGTTACAGCAGTTACAATTGTTTTTATAAGGACATCGGGAGTTTTTAATGAGCCAATGTCATAAACATTTTAAATTGTTGCTTTCTTCAATAGTGTAGGTAAGTATAGTAGTTTTTTGAACACCATAGCAACTTCGATCACTTATTTAAAAAAAAATAGTGCAGTAACCACGTCCAAAGGGGGAGGATGTGTTGTCTGCGCTTTAATTTTAAGATTATAATTATTATTAATTTTGTTAGGTAATAAATAAATTTAATCATAATCAATGATCATAGTGTAGGATATGAATTATTTATAATCTCACCCAAAACAATCGTTAGATATTTTATAGTTATTTAGATATATCTAATAAGTTAAATCTTTTTATTTTGTAATTAATTAATAACGGAAGTTATACAGTGTTTTTACGAAACCCAGCTACTAACAACTGATCAAATATACCTGTTTACGACATCGTAAAGCCGCATTTCCAAGGTAAGTCTTTTTTTAAATACCACCTTACCAATTACGTTAACCTTACCTCCAAATTTCAAATAATTTAATTTTATTAACACAATAATTAAATAATTTTTATCTTGAGTGTAACTATAAATACCTACCTACATTATGGTATATCTAAAAAAATACTTACCAACCTACTTTCATTACTGGGTTCCGTATTTCTTAACTGAAGCAAGTAAATTTTTAATCTTGAAAAAAAAACATTGGAAATTATTATATACAATAAACTTTACTTTTGATGTAGGTACGTAATGGCTTAATGGTCTAAGATCTAAGTACATAAAACCTATGTATGTATCTAGTAAAAAAAAAGGTTTGTTTACATTTTAAATCAGAGGTAGGTAATGAAAACAAATTAGGTACATAACTATACATAGATAACTTTATTATAATGTTGTACTATGTACCGATTTTAGTAGGTATATGGATGCGTATTGAAATTTGTCTCTTTAACAAATAAACTTGTCAAGTTCAAATAGTAACAATCATTATTTTTGAAATTATATTGTATCATTGCTACCCAGCCCTGTGGATTGGGAGCTTTTGTACAATTCTACCACCATACTTGTAAGAGTTGACTGAGGCGCGGCAGCGCAGCGGTGGATGCGCAACGTTCGTACTCGTATAAATGTACAACATTCTACGGTGCGAACAAAGGTGCGACTCGTGAGAATAAAGGCAGTACGAAATATCGTGCTGCCTATGACGTCGAAAGGCGTCCTCATTGTGAGGAGCTTCTAAGTCCCCTAAGAGACGGGTCTGGCAGACGGGGCAGGGGCGGTTCTGGCAGCAATCCAGATCACACTCAGGATCGTCCCACTTACGCTGAAGAAGACCAGGGGTTTTAGTCGGTATAAGAGCATAGGGATTTTTTTGGTTAGGAACTCGACCCAGCGGTCGTTCATACAACTGAGTGGGAAGGCTGGTGAATCCGGCATTACCATCCCCCCTTCCCCGGGGCTCGAAAGGTATCCGTAATAGCGATTTTTCAAAAAAAATGTGGGTATCCTATAAAGATAAACTAAGCAACAAAATTCGAAAACATAGACGTAAAGTCTCGACATGCCTGTCCTAGAAATGTAAGCAAATACATAGATAGGTACTTACTCAGTTTTCAAATAGCTCTATTGTAATTCGTGTAATTGAAATTATGTATTTGAATAGTGGGTAGGTACTAATCAAGATAATTGTTGACAATCAAATTCTGCAAAAAATGTGGTGATTAGACTCTTATGTACGTATATTATGCCCCATATATTTAATGTGGGGAATGCATAAACTCTAAAAACGGAAATGTAGAGGCACCTCTCTGGTTCAATACCTGCCCGCTTAGCATAAGCCTACGAGATATCTCACGGGCGAGTTATTCGTTTGTACTGTAACGTGCACCTCACAACCAACTTTTCGTCTATTTCTCCCGCCAAACAGCAGTGTGTAAGCATTGTGTTTTGGTTTGAACGACATTGAAGCCAGTGCAATTACTGGGCATTATGAGACTTAACATCTTGTCACGGGATGACGAGGGCAGTCCAGTGTCATGCAATGATTTGTGACTTAAGTACTGTGTAGTGTTGTGTCTGTTTATCAGTAGTTGTTGCACTTACCATCAGGCGGGTGACCTGATGCTTCATTATTCATGCTAAATATTTAAAAAAAAAGGATGGTTATGACCCATGCCCCTGTTGCCAACGCTGCAAAGTGTAAAGTTTGTGGTTGTGGACATTATTCAGCATTTTGAAAGATTTTTCCTCGTGTTGGTGCACAACATGATACCACAGCAGTCTGATGAGAAGTAATATTGGTCGTGTAAAGTGTAATCTTGCTGTTACCGAAGTATTCATTTCATTAAAATCGTTGAACACGTTTTATGACTTGCGGCCGTGTTTCTATATTAACAATTCTTCCTATCACACCGTCGTGTAGCGTCTTGATACAACTTATTAGATTATGTTGCCTGTACTGAATTAAACTGTTTAATTATGACGAACACATGTACTTTAGATGGGAGTCCGAGCTTGGCTCCGAATTTAAACATCCCAAAGTATTCACCACACATTGACTCCAATACGTTTTGCTACCCTTCCCCTGTCACCCGTTTCGCGTTTGTTATGGCGAAAACCAAGTTGGCCCGGGTCAATTTTGGATAAAGAACGATGATTGGACGCAATCCTTACTGACAGCATAGACTAGGAATATCCTCCTATGTGAAGCTGTACCGGCCCCCGGTACAGCATATTTGTTCTAAACGTAAACAATACTGACTATATGCTATTCTATCTATCTATCACGACGCTCGCCCCGACTATTTAAAAAGCTTACCTCTTACACTACGGTGCAAACGCGTCGAGTATTTACTGTCTCCTCAGTATGGAGGTTAAAGCGATTGCTATCTTGGCCCTGCGCCCCTTGAGGCCACTATCACGGTGTACCACACAAAATGATGGGCTAAAATATTTATAAAACAACGACTCGACGTGCTTATTTTTGTACTATCGAATAAGAGTTATTTTGTCCTGTTGATGTGTTGTGGGTGATGTTACTATTCAATCAAATTAAGAATAATTAATTAAAATTACATAATAAAGTAAGTAAGTAAAATTATATAATTAAATTATGTACTACGACTAAACGATTTTTTTATACGAACAATGTCCGTCCATCCACACTTCGTGAGACACTCGAAAATTGGTTCCCGTTACGGGTTGTTAGGGTCAGACGGCGGGTCGCCCCATATAAATACAAATAGCATCAAATCTATAGTAGGAGAAGGCAGGCCCTGGCATTAAGCTAAGATAACGCCAGGAAGAAAGGTAGAAAGAATATACCTAATCTAATGTGGTATACTGCTCCATATTGGATCATAATCATCGACCCTTCGTGTTTCCTAAGATGGCTGAAAATATTTAGCCGCGAAAATTTAAATAGTACGCTAATGTGGGCTTGGCATATGCAACACTAAATAATTTTGACGACTCGTTTTGTCGATCTAATAAAAACTCTTGCTGTGGATTTTTTTATTAGCTGCAGATGACGAGACTCGCAGATCGCTGATAGTAACGACGCTGCCCATACACAGAAGCAACACCATCAGAACTTCGAATTTTGAACTACTGAACACTGAACTCATAAGATTTTAAGTCTCATAATGCCCAGTAATTTCACTGGCTTCAATGTCCTGAACGATCACATCGCTATAAATTGTTTGGATTACCTCTGCGCGATTAGTAACGGCTTAATTCGTATCAGCTGTATATCATTTATTGTTGTACAAAGTTACAAGTCGAATATCGGTATTGTTCATCCGACAAAAAAAAAGGCCGGCCGGTCAAAAAAACTACAAGCTAAATCTTCTTGTAACATATGTTAAAAGCATGTTATGCCGACCCCAGCGCGAGGGATAAGGTCAGGTACATAAAGATCCATTGGTAAAAAATGCTTTGTTTATGTTCTAGCAATGCATTCCTCCGCCGACGTCCCAAACATGTTTTGGCAGGTCCCAAAGACTCCATCACAGTCGCTATTGAAGCAGCACTTTCCTTGCCCAATCCGAATCGCAATAATAATACGTGACCCCGACATAGGACGCCTGAGAGTCGGAAGAGCTCCCACAGCTGGCCCTTGGCACATCAATGTGCAGCGGCGGCCCTAAACTATACTCCCCAGCAATTGCTCAAGCTGAGGTCCGATCCTTCTAAAAGGCGCCTCTGTGCTTAATCGCTACTAAAAACACTATGCATATTTCTAGAGCGCCAAAAGCGCCGGTTTTATTGTCAGGTGAAGCTGTAAAAGCAATATAGGGTAACAGCACAAATCCATCGAAAAAAAATGCAATCGGATTTGGTATTACGGGGGTTGCAATAATTATATTGTACACCATACGTTACTTAAATATGACCACACCTTTTTGTAACACGTGTATATAATGCCACTGTATATTTCCTGAATCTGCCGGAAGATATGAGTGAACGTAATTCAATCCTGTGAGGCTGACCACAAAAAGTCGTCAAGGATCATAAGCATTGTGTAATCATAAACATATCCTATTCTCATTTGTGATGCTGTTTTTGTTTCTAGACTTATTAATTAAATGAAAATATTTATTGAATCCATAAAATGTTATCTTTCTTTCCACCTGCCCTTATCCCACTCGCAGTGGGGTCGCCGCAACATGATTTTTAACACATGTTACAGAAAGCTTAGGCTTGTAGTTTTTACACCTAGCCGCTTGCTTGACGTCAACCTCTCTGGGAAGAAAACACACAGACCCGAAAGTCGAAACAAATATTTGTGGATCACACAAAAATTTACCTCGGTGCGGGAATCGAACCCGCGGCCTCTCGCTTCACAGCCAGCTACTCGTCCACTTCGCCACGGAGGCTGCCCCCATTGCGCCACGGAGGCTGTCATGAATTGAACCCCCTACCGGGATAAAAAGTACCCTATGTTTGATCCAAATGGGCATAATGGTTTTAGCGAACAAACAAACATACAGTTTTATAATAGAGTTGGTTATACTGCATTGTCCATATATGTTCAGGTTCAATTCTCGCGCCTAGGAAAATAATATTTTTATGGTTAAAATGTTAGGTATACTTATTTATTGTGTAGGACCCCAACTGCCGGCAAACAAGCAAGCGGGTACCTGATGGTAAGTGATCTCCACCGCTCATGTACACTCACAATACTAGAAGACAATAAAGAATACAATATTGAGCGCGTTGCCGACCTTAAAGGAAACGGATAATTAAAGTATTCGTAAGGGGGGGAGGGGGATTTGAGCCTCTAGATATCTCATTCACCGTACGAAACTGTCGGTTTCCTGTCAGACACGGGTAACGACCCGGTCGACCCGGCCCATTCATGCTGTAGACAAACTATCTACAGCGCAGCTTTTCCATTAGCGTAATCACGTCAATCCTAACCACGTGAGCAGATCTGCGGACAAAAGTTAGTTGATGTGAAGCGGCATTAGAGATCAGTTCCTTGACAACGTGTGACCTCCAACGACCTTAGCGAAACAGGCTCCGTGACATTTCCTAAATGTTTACCTTTCGTTCGAGCTGCGTGTTGCCACGGGCACGGACGCTTCTCACTCACTCGGTTCAAGTGACTGCAAACTGATTTAAATCGAATATCATCAAGTATAAATTGGCTGAATTGGACGGCGGTTTACTCAAAAATACTTTGCGCTTTACTCTTTATGTTTGATTGATTTTCAATTTTTAACCGACGCAAAAATGGAGGAAGCTCGTATTTCCCGATATATTTTTGTTTCTTATATCTATTTAGTAGTCCGATTTTGACAATTATTTTTATATTCGCTGAGGAATCTCGGAGTCTCCATTTCCAAAATTCAGCCCTTAAGGGGGTGAAACCACGGATGAAAGTCTGAAACTTCGCCATTAATAATTTCACCGAAATAATTTCTCTTATTAAAAGTTATAAAATAAATAAAATCCAAAATAAAACCGACCTAAAAAATAATAATAAGCAGCTCTTATCCAACCAATTTTGAGTCGGTCCTTTCACACGTAATTATTTAATTACGTGTTACAATTTATATATATTTTTTTTCAAACATATTAAGAACCCTCTGGATTAATTAAATCGTATTCAAATCGGTCCACTCGTTTAGGTACTACAATGCCGTTTAGGTACTACAATGCCACAGACAGACAGACAGACTGATTAACACCTTTTTTTCGTCGAGGGAAACTGTAATGTAGAATAGCACTGACTGAAATTTGGTTGGATTAAGAGCTTTTTTACGGATTTAAGATTTTTCAAACAGTTCATATCAGACTGGCACACGTTATACATTTTGCGTTGTTATACGGCTAATACCAGCGTACGTTGACCTCTTCAAACTCCCTAACCCGTAGGTGACTTTAATTTCACCGTTTATCGATATCTTATACTGAAACTACGACAGACGCCCGAGGTCAGACAGGTTAAGCTAGCCGAAAATAGTACGACTCATGATCTCCGTTATCTACTTGATTTTAATTAATTTGCTCATAAACAATAAATCGTCCATTGACTGAGGACGCGGAGAACAGCCGGTCGTAATTCCTACTACATGTTACGTCAATATTTAATGCTAAGATAAAAATAAAACGCTTCGGCAATCTTCGTGAACCCTATTCTAAGCTCACGCCGCGCCTTGCCTGTCACTGCTTTGTAGAGCTGTACCTTAAGATTCGTAACCGAACCATAGCTGAATGTCACAGGATTGTTTAAGGCGGATATCCTAACTGAACCCCTTAATGCCTGTCCCTTAGGCTTTCAGGTCGGGAACACGTCCATGATTCTTCAGGTATTATTGATGTTTATAGACAGTGAAGATTACCATCAGGTGACCCAGTTGCCCATTTATCGGCCTCGTCATAAAAGAAAAGTAAAAAAGTGGGATTTCCTCGGTGCCCGAACCCGACTCGCACTTTTTTAAATTTACGGATATGCAAATAAAGTCAGGCTTTCTGGTCAGGTACATATAAGAAATATATGTACATAATCTTATGTTATTTTTTGGGTTCATCGTCATTGCCTTTTGTATTTACCAAGATTAACGAAGATTGCCGATTCGAATCGCATAATTTTAATCGTAGGATACATTGTACATGATATTGGTCTTTCTCATTGCTTAAAGTTGATTTCAAGAAGAAATTCTGTACCTCAAGGTGTGAAAACGGGAATGAAAGTCTAGAACGTAGCATATGGTATATGGTCCGATCTTGTTAATTCTTTCACTAAAAGTAGTAAAATAAAACTTAAAAAATTAACAGTAAATTAAGATTTTTAATAATAACGCCATCTTTTATTACAAATTAGAACTAATCAAATCGCTATTTCTTGATACAGAGTTTTCCTTGAATCTCATAGAACTGTGATCATTCAGTTCGTTCACAGATCACGTCCTTCGGAATTCAAAAAAGCGTCTGCTTCGACTATTTATATTGTTGAATAGATTTATAAATATCAGCCGTAAGTTGTAACACGTCGCTTGCATCACGTTCGCGCGTGTTATTCATGCGGCTGTCCCGTGATATTCTTTATTCAAATTAAAATCCGTTGGACAATATTGGTTTTCTTTGGGGCATTCCAAAAAGTTACCAACCTGTATTTACTGACAGAATAACATTATTATATTAATATTAATAATAATACGAGCCCTGTATTATACACGTCCCATTGCTGGGCACGGGCCTCCTCTATCAACCTATACTGAATGAGAGGTATAAGGCCTTAGTCCACCTCACTGACATAACGCGGGTTGACAGACTTGACATACCGTCGAAATTCTTAGAGAGGTTCTTAGCTCAGCGTGGGGTGGTATTGCAGAGAGGAAAGTTGCAGTTCGAAACCAGTCCTAATAACATGCGCATCTGACTTGTATTCATTGTTAATTATCGCTTGCTTTAACGGTAAAGAAAACATAGTCAGAAAAATGCATACTTGTGAAGTTCCCTATAGGAATTTAGAAGTAACCTATGCGAAGTCTGCCCCGCATTAGGCCAGTGTGGCTGACTAAGGCCTCATCTCTCTCGTTCAATAGAAGAAGTCTGTGTCCAGCAGTGGGTCGTATCAGGTCGTATATAATACAGATTTTACCCTTCTGACTTTTTGTTCATTCTGGCTATAGCTTTGTTTATAGTGCGATTATAAGTTTGCGCGACGAGTGGCGTCATCAGTGGCGCTGTTGTAGTTTGAGGTTTTGATAGATTATTCTGTGATTCTCATCGGTAATCCTATGCATTTTCAATTAATTCTAAAATTTACTACGGCGCCGCCTCCAACTAATGATTGATGTTTTGGCGGGCATTCTGACAGTGCTTTCGACCTCCTACTCTAATTAATTTCTAAACTAGTTTAAAGTTGTGTTTGTTGTAATAAAAGTGGTGTGAATTTTTATAATAAACATTGACTGTGATGAACAATGTATGGAATCATAAAATTTGGTGAATTTAGGTGATTTTTGACCAATATATTAAATACATATTTGTCATAGACTATATGCATGGAAATGCGAAGCCATAATTAAACAACAAAAAAACAATTAAACAACAAAAAAACATGATTGTCGCACTCAACAATTTAAACACACACAATTGAAATTTCATTGAATCCGTAAAAATAAACATATTCGTCGCGTCGTTCAAACTGACATCTAAATTATGAAATATTCATCGTTCGAAATTTAAATCTTGTGCTGGTGTACCAATGATGATAGATGAGATCTTCGACCTCGTTGAATTGAATTATATTTCGACCGTATTGTATTACAAATAAAGTTCACTATCTATTAACGTAACCAATAGGCAATAAGTAGTATATTTGGAAATAAATAAAATTTTAACTGAACTTTAAGCCTTATTTAATTAATCCCATTTTTATTTGAATGAATATTACCTACGTAAGTACATTAATTTGATAAATTATGAGGATATTACACGTACTTTATTTCATAAGCATTAAGACTGATTTTGGATTGCCTCTTTAGTGTCTCAGTGGCCCTGTAGCCCTTTCAAGTTTGGGCCCAATATTTCCTGTTTTATTACGTAGTAGTACATTGTCAAATATACACTCGCATATACCATTGTGATTACATTGAAGTTGAGGTCGCTACTAACATTCCTCTTATAAAAGAGCCAAGTACGGCGCTTTTAGATTAAGTTATTATTGGAATAACAATGTAAAAACTCTAGAATCTAGGGTATTTAAACTTGTATTTGAATCTAGATTGTTTGCATTCCTATAATGTCTTTTATTCAGTTTGCATAAACAAAACGCAAAATAGAACTCTTATGGTTGTTCCCAATATTCTGTCTACCGACAGATTTGTTTACTGGCAGTACATTTTTACTAATGAGGAAGTCTTTCGACGGGTATTTGGACACCATCAAAAAGAAAAGTTGCATATTTAGGGCATGTACTAAGACATGATAGATACGAGTTCCTTCAACTCATAATGCTGGGAAAAGTAGCGAGTAAAAGAAAAGTTGGTCGAAGGAAAATGTCATGGCTGCGGAACATATCCGAGAGTGGACAGGGATTGCGAGTACTGCTAAACTATTCCGTCTTGCAAAGGATAAAAGACAGTATGATGAGCTGACTGCCAACCTTTACTAGTTGGAGAGGCACTACAAGAAGAAGTACATTTTTGACACTTTTTGTATGGAGGATCTGTCAAAATACCTACTATTGATAGTAAGCAAATCTATATGTACCTAAATAGAATATAGAGAACGGACAAAAAGAAAGTGCTTATTTATTGTTAAGGTATACATATACTGCTACTTCACGTCGGTTTTCTGTGATACAGTGGTAACAACTCGGTCGAACCGACTCAATCATGCTGTAGACAAAACAGTCTACAGTTTCGCTCAACCACTTACATTAACACATAATGCTAGACAGTGTTTAAGACCGCAAACAAAAGTATGTCAATATGTAACGAGACATGTTTGATATTGTGCAACAGTTTGCTTTGAACATTTATTTTTAACTAAGCCAATATGGAAAGGTGTGATATCAGCATAAATATTTTAGCTTTCGGTTTCACGAATGCGGGCTTTGGATGTGCCTTTCTTGGCGAGACGTCCCGTTTTATAACACTTCCAGAACGCGTCCCGCCCGCATTCTGAACAAAAAATCTCGTTTTTTTTTTAATTGATTGTGTCTTATTTACCCCGATAATATCACCCGTAGGCCGTAGTCACAATAAGAGAAATACCTCATAACATTATTAACATATCATTAATATATGTTAAGTTTTACCATTAATACGCTTTTTAATGCACCTTTCATCGTCGTATATATTTCCTTTTATTTTCATTCGTCTCGATATTGGACAAAAATGGATCTAGCAACTAGCGGATTTGCGACGCACATTCAAGTCAATTGGACTTTACCTCGGACGAACGTTACTCAAAAATATGTAAAAAACAGGATTGCAGACCATCCGCATGCGGAGCACATCACCGAAACGAATCCGTGGAAAATAGATTTTCTTCACTTCAAATTCAAACTTCCCCTTGGATCTAAGATCTAGCTATCGATATCCGGAAGAGCTGGATGAAACGCTTTTCTTTACGAATATATCACTAAAGTATTTAAAGAATACTTGAATTCTGAGTGTACTCTTAGTTTGCTTTCGGCACTGTCTCTGAGCTGCATGGCGGTCCATTTCCTATGAGACTAAGGAATCCCTCACAATAACGCCTTTCAACATCTTCGAAAGCGTGATATTTTGTACTGCAGTCCATCTCGGGGTCGCACCCTAAAATGTTTATTATATACAAAGGCTGCCCATGCTCCGTTACGCGTCCGCGGCACCAGGTGGCGCCAGTTAGACGCCTCTTACGATAGGCAGAGGATACTGTGATGGCATAAGGTGTTTGGTCTGGTCCTTGATACTGGCAGATGGAAAATTGTAAGTACTCGTATGCGTATACTGACATATATTACATTATAATTCTATTGTCCACATTTGGCGTACTATTTTTACAAATATATACTTAGGACGTAATATAGACATAGATATAATAAAGACATGTCATACGTTTATATTACTATCGTTCATATCGTGATAGTTTATACCTCTCTCCTTATCTGTATTCATAGGAATTTCATTTTATCTTTTTAAATTTAAAATTTGTCACTGACCCCAGATAAGGACGTGTCTAATCATTTTTATGAATCAGAATATTTATGAGAATGCCTGAGTAAGATCGATCGGTTCTACAGTTGTCAGTGATTTGATTTGAAATGATCAGTTTTAAATGTATGTTTTGAAGTACGCGACCGAGACAGAAGACCGCGACACATGAGCGTTACCATACAATTTGACACAAAGCGAACTTGTCGCTACCGCCTGACTCTTATGATGGGTCGTGGACCGCGATATCCTTGTCGTTGTCGCGTACCTCAAAACGTGCCTTAGGCTTCTCTTCCTGATCGTGGGACGTTCAGTGATATAGTACATATACAAACCTCACCACCAGGCTTCTGGTACCTTCTGCAATTCCATCATGCATTTGATCCGGTTTTTACTTTGTTCTTCTTTCTTTCTTGGACCGCCTCGGTGGCGCAGTTGTAATGGGTACGCGTTATGAGTGAGGCTGACGCTGAGGTCTCGGGTTCGGTCCCCGGTTCGGGTAAAAGTGATATTGGGTTTTTCTATTACGAAATGCTCATATATCATATATCAGCCCGGAGTCTGAAATTGTGCCCGGAATGGCGATAGGCACTCCCCCTATCACATCATGGGACGCAGATACGCTCGGCGAAATGTGGGTATACTGGTTACACCTCTGTCTACCCCTTCGGGGATTACAGGCGTGAGTGCGTATGTATGTATGTCTTCTTTATTAAGAACTATTTAATGCATCCTAACCAAGCATACTATTTTAAATTATTTTCTGCTACCGAGTAAGTTTTGGTTTGAAGGACACGACCCTATTCCTACATCGTCTGTCTGTATCTCCTCTTAAAGGGCTGTCTTATCTTTTGAACTTTAATATGTAGTCAGCTCAAATTCACAGAATATGTTTGATAAATATACCTACCTACTCTTCACTTCTTCCACCTGCCCTTATCCTACTCACAGCGGGATTGGCGCATCATGCTTTTTAATACATGTTACAATTGATATATGTGTCTAATGGTCGATGACAGAACCAGAAGTGAGGTTGCTTCGAGTGGCGATTCGGTGTTAGCCTGTAGTGTCGCAAAGAAACGCGAGGTGCTGCGTTGGCGACTCGTGGTCGGGCACGTTCCGCTGCGTCGACTTCTTTGACGGTTGCCAACGTGCGAGTGCGATTCGCACTTGGCCGGTTTTGTTTTCCAAAACAAAGACGCAGTAGGTATCTAATTATTGGAAGACTATCCTAAACGATCGAAAAACTTGCTCCAAGAAGGAAATACACCCTGGCCCTTATTCCAATGGAGTAGTGTCTCTGAGTTAATTGGGGTCACACACCCGGTCGTTGTACCGTTAAAGTGCATTTAAATCCTTCAAAGAGTCCCTACGAATGCATCCGGAAACTAATCGGATTGTGTCGTTTTCGTCCTAAACATGTAGCGGGCCTCAATGGCCCAGCGGGCGAGTAGCCGAGTTTACCAATTAGTAAGTGCAATTGGCTATGAGCGCCTTACTTAACCATTTACATGAAACAAACGGCAGATAAACCTTGTCGAACAAAAAATATCTAATCTGTACCACTATTGTCGTACACATTCATAGGTACATAAAAAGCAAAAAAGAAAGATACGCGTCGAATTGAGAACCTTTTCCTTTTAGAAGTCAGTAACTGGTGACCCACCTCCTTAATAACACATTGACAGGTTCCTTTTGTGGCTAAAATGGTCATAAAATGTGAATGTTATGTTAATTATAAGTATTTCCCAAAATAAAATACTATTAACATTGACCCAAATTGTCCGTAAAATACATAAATTCAAATCTGATAATGTTTCAGCGTTCGCATCTCGCCTTGACTCATTTTTGACATAATAATGGAAATGTTATGAAAAAAATTTGCCGAGTTTGTTACTCGGCGTGAATTACCGCGAGATATCCATACGTCGTGTACATGTATCCATATGTTCACGCCTGTATCGCCAAGGAGGTATGACTAGACTAGAGGTGCAACTAGTGCATCCACGTTTTGCCGTGCTTATTCCCGTCCTGTCCTGTCGTCATGTGATAGATGGCGAACCAATCGCCGTATCGGCAACTCGAATGTGACTCTAAACACAAATTGTTATTATCTGCCATGGGATTTAAAACGTCATAATAATCATACTAATATTTTAAATGTGAATGTAAGTTTGTTTGTTACGCTTTCACGCGAAAGCTACTTAACTGATCATCATGAAAATTTGGACACATATTCTTGGAGGTATAAGAAGTAACATAGGATACTTTTTAAGAAAAAAAAAAACTATTTGTTTGTTACGCTTTCACGCGTAACTCACGGAACCGATTTTGATGAATTTTGATGTAGAGATACTCGTAGATGGGACCCTGGAGACGGTTAAAGGCTACGTTTTATTTCGAAAAATCTATTCACGCGGGCGGAGCTGCGGGCAAAAGCTAGTATATAATAAAACACGAGTAAAATGTCTTCAGAATTACGCCCGCCTAAAGGAATTGCATATACATACGCTTTCACACCTCTAATCCTTGAAGGGGTAGGCAGCGGTATAACTAGTACATCCACATTTCGCCGAGCTTTTTCCCGTCCTATGATGTGATAATGGCGAGCCTATCGTCATATCGGACACAATTCCAGACTCCTGGCTGATACTGAGCATTTCGTGATAGAAAAACCCAATATCACTTTTACCAGACTCGAGACGCATTACAGCTGCGCCATCGAGGCAGTCAATTGTATATGCACTTGATTTAATTTCAAAAATGTTAAAATTATTAAAATTACTTGCATATTATAAGATCGCTGAGGCGTTTATTCTCATGATCCAAAAAGGGTATTATCGACGCGATAAGAGTGTTATAGCAAGGATGTTAAACAAACCTCCAGGTCACCGGCGCTATCTCATAATGAGGTCGAAGAAAGTTATCGTATTAAAATAGGTATGTGTGCCCCTTATGCCTTGTCCGATGTAAGTACACAAAACTGTTTTTAAATACTTTGCGTTTGCACTTATTTATGATATCTACCACCGCCGCGCCGCGCCGCCCCGCGCCGCGCTGCTTATACTTTATATCGAGTGGTTGAAATTATTATTCAAATGAAAATCTTAAGATTTACATCCGCATTCACAAACCTTACTATGTCTCATATTGCGCTCATAGGAGCGATTTCTATATACGTGATTGGTCCGTTTTTGGCGTTAAATAATAACGGACCAATCAGAATCTACGCACAGCAAAGAGCTCACTTAAGTGCTATTCTTAATTACGTACGTTAGTTTTCCGGAAGTGTTCCCCGTCTGCGCCAAAGACACCATCTAGTGAAACAATGACTGACTTCGTAAAATCATGGAAACAAACATAAAATATACGCGATATGTTTTGTTTTAAATGTAGCTTCCTGATGGGATGTTGAGATTAATTAAGTATTACTCCACTAATATTTGCGGAAGAATTTATTTATTTTATACCATAGTTTTCACGAGGATTAACAGCGGGACAGCCACATAGTGATCGATTGTCTTTTATTTATTCTTTATCAGGCCCGCCCCTATCATATGGCCGCTCCAGTCACTGACCTGGGGTAGATTCGCCTCTGCAATCCGCATTTCCATTCACAGAGTTCAGGCTTGACACACTAAACCACAGGGACATATTGTGATCTCGTTTCATCCTATGATTAGCCTCAAGACGGCATTATTCTTTATTTTGTTAGATTTCGTGGACACATTTCTAATTAGCGACTAAATCTATCAGTAACCTACATATGTGGATTTAGTAATCCACCACAGCTACAGACGGACAGACCGCATGATACACGATACGTTTCCTATTAATACGTGTATGATTGTGTTCATGACTGTACGTCGCATCGCAAGGTCGTCTTACCGCAGGGCGCCAGTTGCAAACGAGACATTTTTCTGATGGAAAACATTTTAGACAGAACGACCAAGAGGATAATGATGAACGTTTAAATAATTTAAGAATACGGCTTAGGAGAAGAGGATCTTGCCATTCTTAATCGTTTTTATAAGCCTGAATGACGAAATGCTCGCACCCGCCTGATGATAAATAAGGATCTGCTCATAAACAGAAGCAACACTACACATAACTCTGAACGACATAAGACTACATGGCACTGAACTGTGTTCGTCATCCTGAGACATAAGATGTTACGTCGCATAATTCCCAGTAATTTTACTGGCTTCAGTGTCCTTACATACTGCAGGTTGGCTGCTTGAAATAGACAAAACGGTGGTACCAACCCAGACCGCCATTCTCATAACGTTGACGTACCACCTAGAAAAGTATCAGGTATATGTATCGGCACGAATCGTAAGCAAAAGTATCGTCTGCGCAGTAATTCATTTATAGGGCTGATTGGCGTAAGAAAGGACCGTGAGGCGCTACGATTTGTTCGTCAGTAAATGTTCGTCTTCTATTGGACTCTCAAATGCTCCAACTACTGCCCATCTATTCTCACGACTAGTGCCGGTAATTATATTACACTGGTTGAATCCGAGATAGCTAACTATAATCTACAAAGGGTAGAATCAGTATTGATACTATCCCAAGTTGCCTCCCTTGGACACTTTAACTGCCAATGCTTAAAATTATTTTTCTTGTTTCAGTTTAATTGTGCAGCCATCTTTTCGAGATATTAAGGTAACTAGACCTTCTATTTTTTGATAGCTCTTATGTGTCTTGTAATAGTACCTACGCCATTTCTTATTGCGGAAAAATTCTTATCATCAAGAATTGCTGATAAACGGAGTCGAGGACAAAAGCCAATAAATAAATATAGAAGATCCCTATCGAGACGTACAATCAACAATAGACGTTTGTTATCGTATACAAGCAATATCTAGAAATTCTAAAATAGTTTTAGTCTTAGAGTAATAACACAGTTGTAGTTATTATCTCATTGCGGCGATTGGCGGCCGCCCACGTTTTATTTATCGTGGCAACTTTATAACAGAAAATTGTGAATCCACATGATCGACCTATACCCATTAAAGAACCTATACGTCTTTCTATCTTTCTGATTTGACGTTATTCCTGCTTAATGCCAGGTTCTGGTTCAGCATTTTCGTACCATAGATTTGCCGGGTATTAAGTATGGGGCGACTCGCCGTCTCCCCCAGAACCCGCAGCGGGAACCAAGCTTCGCCATTATCTCTTCCATTATTCAATAGAATAATGAAATGAATAATCACGTGCAGATGAGGTTAGCTTTGGGTCTAAGATGTTGATGGTCCACTTGCATTCCTATACCTACTAACGTACAAGACAATAATTATACTTCAATATAATATGTCGTAATGGACAGCCTCCGTGGCGCAGTGGCAGTGCCAGCTGTGAAGCGAGAGGCTGCGGGTTCCGAGACAAAAATGTTTGTTGGATCCATAAATATACGTTTCGGACCTGGGTTTTTTCTCCCCAGAAGGGTTGACGTTAGGCAAGCGGCCGGTCATAAAAACTACAGCCAAGTCTTTCTGTAACATGTGTTAAAGTATGTTGCGCCGACCTCGCTAAGAGTAGGATCAGGGCAGGAGGAAAAGAAGAGAAGGTAATATTTCGTAATTCCCTGTCTATTTATTACAATATGAGATAGAATTCGAGCTTACATCACGCCAACCTCAAGCGGGAAGGGTTTGGAGTGGTGCCAGTCTTGTACAAAATTTTCATTTGTGTATCGTCTTTGTTTTTGACCTACATTAAATTATTAGTGATCATAGTTGTCGACAGAAAAAGTGAAAGACATACTTCAATAATTAACACTTCTTGCCTTGTAGGTACTAAGTACGTCATCAGATCTTGATCTTTACGTTAGGCCGTGGCTTGGCTGTACCCTGGCATAGCTGAAGTCCATGGGCGGCAGAGATATGAGTGGGTCCAAAAAGAATCATCATTAAGTCGGTTAAAAATAGACCCACCCCGGATTTGGCGTAGACATCGCGTACGTAACATAAGTAAAAAAAAGTACAGACGAATTAAGAACCTCCTCCATTTTTTAAGTCTGTTATAGACCAACCCTATAGTGTTCGGCTTCAACAGCTTCAGCTCTTTTTTACAGGAAACAGGTCTAAAGTATGAGTATGCAATTTTCCTAGACTTTCTCCATTTAAGCCTCTTAACAGATACTAGGCGCGTTATAAATTGTTTTTCTTGTTGATCTAGATGTCAGTGTAGGAAAGCTGCCAATCAATTAAATGCATTATTGATGGGGCAAGAGACCAGCGGGGTTATAATGTGACGGAAAACAAGACACGAACGTTCGTGCCGTTTGTCATTGGTCGAGAGGCCTACGTGTGACGTTAAGTATACGAGACGATGCGATGTTTCGTTTTTGAATTTTTGCATTCTAAGGGGCCAGAGCGAATTCAAACCGTCAATCTGGGGGTTATACGAATACATTCTGCGCAAATGCCTCACATAATATTATAGTCTAGTATTCGAAAATTTGTAATAGCTTGTAAGGTTTTTCTTATTTATGGCTAATCGATTAAACAATAATAGTAAGTAAACCATTATGTAGGTAAAATTTACTATCCAAGTTATGACAGACAAATCTCTTCGTTTATATCTCAACCAGTTACAGTATTTCCATAAATGTTAATAGTAATTATTACGTAGACATGTTCGATAACCGGTATAAACTGTTGAACTTGTCTAATTAACCGCTCACTTACCTAACAAACAATTAACACGAAGTAAGCACATGTGTTAGGCGCCGCTTATCAGCACATTTGACCCTGCATGGTAAATATACAAGACCTGCCGGCCTTACGCATGTATGTGTAAATAACATATTACTTATCATCTTTTCTGTGGACAACGTCCGCAGAATATGGAGCAGCTTAGTAGTGTAGAAAATGGATCCACAATCTTTAATGAAATGAGTTGGTCGAAGCCCCCATCAAGTACAGCCCAAATACTCGTTATACTATTTCTAGTTAGAGATAGAAATTAGAAAGAAAGTGATAACCTAATATTGTTAATGCTTTAGCCATAAAAAGAAACACATATCATCAAACTTTAACAAATATAAATGGTATTAAGAATAATTTCAGATAGAGCAGGTTTTTTTATATATAACAGATACGGATAGAGCTATAATATCAATATTATGATTTTTATCTGAAGTAATTTTTTTAATTGATGTAAATGGCTATTTATACGTCAACTTATGTCGCGGAATGTCCAGCGAAGCCACAAGGCACAAGGACGCGTAGAGATCGCGGCGAAAGACATAAAAAATAAGTACTTTTTATTTACGTTTATATCTAGCCAGAAAGAAGGATTATAAACATTCTTTTTAGTTGTTTCGATACAGTGTTAAATAAAGGTCACACGTAAATGAATGCATGCAGCGTTTTAGTTATTTTATTGGATACGATTCACGTGAGCAAACGAATGCAATCGTAGACAGCGCAAATACATACATACGCACTCACGCCTGTAATCCCCGAAGGGGTAGGCAGAGGTGTAACCAGTACACCCACATCTCGACGAGCGTATCTCCGTCCGACAGTGTGACAGGGGCGAGCCTATTACCATACCGGGCACTAATTCCAGACTCCGAGCTGATACTGAGCATTTCATAATAGAAAAACCCAATACCACTTTACCCGACCCGAGGATCGAACCCGAGACCTCGGCGTTAACCTCAATCGTAACGCGTACGCATTACAACTGCGCCATCGAGGCAGCCAATACATATTAGCATATATTCAACATCACTTTTTATACTGCTTTGTTATATAACTCGTAACTAAACTTGATAAGTGCTGATCACTCCAAAAGCAATTTCTAAGTGAAGGTCTCAAGGTGCGATTCGAGAAAAGACGTAATATTATGTAAGACGGGACGGGGACTCTGCATCCCATCAAAGTAGTTTCCTACTAAATAGTACACAGTAAAGTCGCAAAGTCGCAAGAGGGGCGCCGAAGCATCGAGTGTCCTGACCCCGACTTTTCAGTGACGTGTATTGATGATAAGATTTTTTTTGAAAGGGGCTTTGCGGCCACCTCTCGGTCCCTTCTTATGTGGCAATACCACATAAGATAACTTCGGAGTGATCAAGAATAAACTGTGACATTAACAAAACTATAGAAATCACTTTGAAACCAACACTATGTAATGTTGAGGATATAATTATATATTTTCTACTTAGTTATCGTTGCGAAAACATGGTTCCTTATAATTTTCTGGGTACACATGTTCAAATTTACGCCTTAACAGGTATTAATATTAAGAAACTTTAGTTACCTAAACGGAATTGTTGGACTTTGGATAATAACTAAACGTGCTAAAACGTGAGTGTAGTTTTGAATTTTCAAAATACATATTAGTTTTACTGTAACAACAAATTAGGTAGCTAAATCATCGTGCGTAAAACCAGTCTAACAAGACCCGTTGCAGCGCCCGTCTCCTGGCCTCGATCTGCCTTCGTTCATCAAACAATGCTAGTCCAACTTGTGCGAGCAGTACAGACGTGGGGGTGGGCGAACTCAATTAGAATTTTATCTGATGCAGCATAGTCTTTGCTATATGGCTTGTGGCTAAAATCAACCTATAAAATGATTGATACCAATAGGGTAGTTGACTAGATTTTTTAATTATTTAAATCAATAAGTCACGTTACTCAAAATCTATTGCAGAAAGAATTTTATAAATCGGACTAAAAATAAATAAGTTAGAAGCCATTCAAATCCTGTAGAATCCTGTAATTGTCAAATGACAGACGACGCAAACTTTGACGTCACTGTTTAAAATGTTCATTATGGTGCACGCGTACAAGCGAGATAATGAGATATCTCTACTACGCACCCACTTTTAAGTCATATCTGCGGGCACATTTCTGAACCAATTTTGATTGTGTTTTAATAAAAGGGTTTCTTTTGCGTATCATTTTCTGTTGCTTATAAAATAATGTATAAAATTCAATATAGGAAACTACCCTATTGGTTTATGTTGAAAGGCTACTCACGAACATAGTTCACTATGACGGGCTTTCCCATGAGTATTGGTGTTGCTATCCAGGCACAAGTACCTATACTGCCAACAAGCTATGCGTAAACTATCTAGGTACCCGGATTCCATTAATTCAGGGAAGTAAAAAAAACACATTATTTGAATAGACGCATGACGAATGATCATGAGAGTGATGTTGTATTAGGTACTAGCATTTTCTCGCAGCTTCGCCCGCGTGAACTGCCTTTTCCTGTATAAAAAGTATGCACTAATCCAGGTAATGGTCTACCTGTACAATTATAATATTAGTAGGATAGTAGAATGACTTCAATGTATACTACTAGACCGGCCGCGTGGTACATAGAAATTGCGCCACTAAGTTACAATCAATTGACCGTAACTCAATATTACCATCTCATTTAACTAGAACCCCTTTCCCGCTCCCTGTCTGTCAGCTGTCAAACTCTCGCGTTATGTGGCGCAATTTTACTTCTGAACAGCCTGTCTAGTAATATACACTGAAGTATTAGGGTATATACAATGTTTCATAATATTTTCCTCCAAATAACGTAAACACCCGTTTTAATATATGTAATGAATAAAGTATGTTTGTTGGCCTGATATGTAACATTTACTTAGACATTATAAAAAAGTGTTAAATATATTTCCAATTATGCCTCGGTGGCGCAGTTGTAATGCGTACGCGTTACGATTGAAGCCAACGGTGAGGTCTCGGGTTCGATCCCCGGGTCGGGTAAAGTGGTAATTTGGTATTATGGGTTTTGGTCTATTACAAAATGCTCAGTATTAGCCCGGAGTCTGGAATTTGTGCGCGGTATGGCGATAGGCTCGCCCCTTATCACATAAGGGACGGAGATACATTCGGCGAAATGTGGGTGTACTGGTTACACCTCTGCCTACCCCTTTGGGGATTACAGGCGTGAGTGCGTATGTATATTTTCAATTATACCTTATTTTGTGATACCCGTATAAATTTGGTGATATGTAGTCAACTAGGCGCTTGGAAGTGTTCCATTAGTCCACACAGTGTAGTCGGTACATACAGTGTTGCGCAACATTGACTTTCCCCGTGTTTACACGCTCACATATCGCGCGACTGTTTGAACTCTTACACTTCAGATAACCATAAGTTTGTTATTTTTTATTAACCTACTACTATTATTAGTGTGAAAGTTTGTATGTTTGTTAGTCAATCACGCCTTAACGACTGAACAGTTTTGGATGAAAGTTGGCATATGACCATCAACTGGTTTAGGACATAGGCTACTTTCTTTTAAAAGTTATCACGTGAGCGGAGCCATGAGCATAAGCTAGTTGATAATAATTTTACACATCTTTGCACAACTTTGGTATGCACTACTCTTAAATAAACCATAAATTATTTCATAGAACATGTTACGTATATATATTTAGACAAAATTAAACAAAATTGACATCACACATGTTCCATTTTAAAATTAAAAAACACAATATGACAGAACTTATGAACCAGGAAACGGACTAATGCGAAAGACACAGAACAATCTATAAATACAACCCAATCTGCATTTTCAGTCCGTATTAACACTCTTGTTTATTGTATGATAGGTATATCATCACCCATACTAAAAAGACTGACCACTAGAGTGTAAACCCCGAGCCCACATCCTAAATAAACATTCGCAGGTCACATATTTGTCCCGCCGCGCCGCGGGGATTATGTGACCTTTCCTTTCTCAGCCAGCCCACTCGCCGCGCCATGGAGGTCGTTGAAAATAGCACATTATTATTAAACACAAACAGACGAATCATACATCCTTGACATTGAAATTCCCGCGATAATAGTTCGTTGGCAGCAGCTATCTTATCATAAACGTGATGAAATGTTATTTAAAAAAAAACAATGTATCTATGGATGAAAGCTTCTATATCTTATGAGTGGCGTGATATTTAAATTAACTATCGCCCGCGACTCCGTCTGTGGTTTATGTAGTTTTTAAAGTACTAATTATTAAGCGGTACCTATAATAAATATTGTATAGTAATAGGTCAGCGGGGAGTGGTATGGACTGTCGAGACGAAAGTCGCAGGTTCGAAACCAGCCCCAAGTGCATACACCTCTGACTTTTCTAAGTTACGTGTGTATTAATTGTTAATTATCACTTGCTTTAACGGTGAAGGAAACATCATGAGGAAACCTGCATATCTGAGAAGTTCTTCATAAGAATTTCGAAGGTATGTGAAGTCTGCCAACCCGCATCAGGCCAGCGTGGTGGACTAAGGCCTAACCCTTCTCATTCAGTAGAGGAGGCCCGTGCCCAGCAGTGGGACGTATATAATACAGGGCTAGTATTATTATAATAAATATTACTTTTATTATGACATGCAAAAAGATAAGTTTAGCATCGTAAACACCGCATTGAAAAGTGAATAAATCGTATAAAGGCTACAAAATATGTACTACGAATTCTCAATTGTATATAGCATAAGCCGGCAAACGAGCAAGTGGGTCACCCGGTGGTAAGTGATCTCCGTCCATAAACACCCATAATAACTGTACAAAACGCGATATCAGCGGCACTTCGGAGACCTCACAATACCCGAAAACTATAAATCAATAATAACGTCGTAAATCGTCACTCGCCGTAGACAAAGAAGCGCATGAATAAAAAATATTATTCCACTACAAGGCTCAAGATATCGTGTCTGGGGCATGCGACACGCGGAAACCTCGTGCCACTATACAACCCTGACAACATGATAACAGTTCAAACAGGAAAGTATTCTGTGGAAAAGATTTATTATCGCAAAAAAATATACGAAATTGTAAAAGATAGCCTCGTTCGATTTGTAACGTTTATTTTGCTTCTGATGTAAAATTTGGTGGAGATCATACCCATCTTTAGCTAGGGTCGTACGTCGAACAAGATAATTAAAGCCAACTTTCCTATTTTCTCCTTGGATTAAAGTCACTTCGGCAATAAATAAACGTTGACTCAATCGTATATGGGTGGTAGCTAGGGTTGCAGATTACATTTTTATAAAATTGGCACATCAATGATAAAACGGGACTGGGGAGGAAAAATTCGGAAACCTTTTTATCGGGACGTCTCACAGTCGCCACTTTTTATTTTTTATAATCTTGAGTGACGAAACGAGCAGGTTGCTCGCCTGATGATAAACGTCACGCCTGCCCATAAACTTTGAATTACAAAGCACTGCATGGATTTGGACTGCGCTCGTCACCCCGAGACATAAGATGTTAAGTCTTATAATGCCCAGTAATTTCGCTGGCTTCAATGTCCTTCAAACCGGAACATAACAGTGCTTGCACACTCTTACTTGGCGGCAGAAATAGACAAAGCGGTGGTACCAACCCAGACGGCCTCTCGCATACGAGGGACCTACCACCTTGTAATTTCACATTCATGCCCTGATTGAATAATACACCATACACGACTTCTTTTGCCCCGACTACGCTAAAACGCGTTAATGCAGTGGCTCACCTGATGGTAATAGATTTTCACTGTCCATGAACGCCCATAATACTAAAAGAATCATGGTTGCATTGTTGACATTAAAGTAAATTGGAGTATTAAGGATTAAGTAGGAAGAAGTATTATTTGGAAGGGGAGTGGTGGTTTGGGCCTCCGGAAATCTCAATCAACGTACGAAACGCAACAGCAATCTACCACTTCACGTTGGTTTTCTGTGCAACAGTGGTACTAACCCGGTCGAACAGCCCTATTTAAGTTGTAGACAAGTCTGTTGCGTCGATATACCACTTCTAAATATGTAGCTGTATTTTTGGCGTCTCCCTCTGGGTGCTCGCGGGACATCTGGCAACACCATAGGTAGAGTTTTATTTCAATGCTAGTAATATTATAATGATCCTCTGACCTCTTCCCATATCGTTTCTATTTGTTACAAACTTGCCTAATCCAAAGTTTATCCAAATATCACTTTTCACACGTTGCAGAGAATTGAATCGTGGACTTTACGGTTCACGGCCCCGCCATCGTCTAAATGTGTCACACAATGATAAAGTTCGTGAGCATGACACTAGTCAGTGGCCAGTGCTTATTACTTAGTGATAACAGACGGGGTATCATTTTCGAGTATCAATGACCAACGCATGGGCAACACGTGTAGGGTTGTCAAAACGCAACACCGAGCTGATATTTTACATTGGTTTTTTGTAAGACAAAGGAATCCTATTTCCTACAACTAGGTATTATAAATATGAAAGTTTGGATTTGTGAATTTGGATGTTTCTTAGTCAATCACGGTTTAATAGCTAAACAATTTTGGATGAAATTTGGCACATAAGTAGATCATGACCTGGCTACTTTTTATCCCGGAAAACGCCGTTCACGCGGGCGCAGCCGCGAGCAAAAGTTAGTATGTAAACTAATAAATAATAATCTTGTCGGTTTTCCTGAGTGATAGAGCCACGCTGTAGACAAAACTATGTCGACAGCACGAATGGGCCGGCTCGAACGGGTCGTTACCACTGTCTCACAGGAAACCAACGTAAAGTAATGGCTGGCTAATGTGTTCCGTACAGTAAGTGAGATTTCTGGAGAACCTTATCCTCCTCCCATTCCCAATCCCTTAATTATCATTTTCCTTTAAAGTCTGATGATTCTTCGTGTATTGTGGGATTATATGTTGGTGTTGCGTTTTGACAGCCTCCGTGGCGCAGCGGGCGAGTAGCCGGCTGCGAAGCGAGAGGCCGTGGGTTCGATTCCCACACTGAGACAAATGTTTGTGTGAACCACAAATATTGGTCTCTGGTCTGGGTGTTGTGGGACCGCAAGTCCCTCGTAGTTCCTGATACTCACGACACAGGTTTACCTAGTGTCGGGTCAGGACTATGTGTGTGACTGTTGGGTGTATTTATTTATTTTATTTTATTTATATGGGCGGTGGAGATCACTTACCATCAGGTAACTCACCTGCTCGTTTGCCGGGCTAGGCTATAAAAAAAGGCCGGCCGCGGTCCATTCATGCTGTAGACAAGTGTCTGCACCGAGACTATAATTTTGAAATACGCCCTTTACGTACACACCAAGTAGACAGTAGTGTAACGTGTGAATAAGCTACAGGAGTCATCGGAACAGTTGATGAAATTCCTTTCGCATTGTACATAATGAAAAAACATCGGCCTGTTTTCTTTTTCCTTATATGTGTGTATACGGGGTTTTACGGACACCAAAACATTACAAGCTATTCGGAAAACAAATGTTTGGAACTTCAGGAAACTAGATGTGCCCTATGTTATTATACTCACGCGTTACGATTGTGTCGTTTTGGATCCGGTGGTAGTATTAAAATACGTGCCGTTTCGGTCATGCCTATGGTCCTTATCAACCCATAAAAAGAAGAATAAAAATAATTAAAAATAACACTTAACTGGACTATTCCATAATAAAAATATTTGAAAAATTTATTACAATACAGTGTATATTGATGATGCTATTGCATGTTATACAGTATACATTAGTTGATATGATTTCTATACATAAGTTTCTTTATTTTGTACCGACTTGTCTTAAGCGGTATTTTAATTGCCTACATGATTAATAAAACTATTTCATTTCATAAATTCAGTGAAGTACGTGAGCGAGAATAACAATGCTGGAGTGAGACAAAAACTCAGTTGTTTATCATTCAGTGTTGTGCTTAGTTGCAAGTCCAATATCGACATGTTTCTCATTCGACAAAAAAGAAAATGTTTTATTTATATCCTAACAATGCAAATTAATGTTTGTTTTGTATATACTTACTTAAATCGTATGGTATACGTTGCTTACATTTGCCTACACCTTTCTGTAATGCATTGTATTTACTAACCTTTAAGACTAGACTATATATATATATATATATATATATATATATATATATATATATATATATATATATATATATATATATATATATATATATACGTATAAAAATATCATATACTGACGTCAAGTTAGATACAATGGCGCGTAATGGCAGATTGATTGAAATTGCTCTAGCTGCTAATAAAAGTAGTTTAGTGCATATCACAGTGCAATAAAGCCAATGCAAGAGACGAGGCGAATCTCAACGAATTACATTGTACGCAAGAATATCCACAGTAATTGATAAATGGCTTGAAAAACTATTGCATTGATAATGTAATTGTATACCCAAAGGGGTAGGCAGATGTGGAATTAGCACATTGAATTTGAATCCAGGGCCCCATGTACGACTGACTACATTAATGAGACGATTTTGAGATTTTAGTTTTTTGTTTAGTTTTTTTTAAATCCCGAATTACCCCCAAAAATAAACTTTGACGTCGAAACTCTCGGTATTTAGAGTGATAACAATTTTTTTTCAGAATTGCCTAGTATTTAACTATAATGTTAACCGAGCAAATACTAAGACTATGTTTTAATTGATAAATCTAAGAAAAACCTTAAATACTCTCACCGCTATCTCACAGATTATTATTATTTCGTATGGCGTGTAGGATTAGTATATTGTGCTTAATCACAATTGTAAGTCCAGACCAGCAATCCAAGCTCTAGCGTCTGGGGACAGTTGAAGAAGGCCAGTGAATCCTCCCGGAAAGTTTCTCCTCGGGCATTCCTCAACAATGTGCCGGGTAGTTTGAGAGGGGGCTCCACAATCGCAGCTAGGCGTGTAAGTGACACCCCACTTATAAAGATGGTAGTTGCAGTTAGTCACACCGGTTCGAATACGGTTAAGCGTAGTCCATAGTTTCCGATACTCATAAAAGCCTGGCTGCACAACCGTAGGGTCCGAGACATGTGTCGGGGCGTCTGAACAATTTGAACATTGCCACATTTTTCGCCACTCTCATATCTCACAGATGCTATGCAATTATGAACATTATTCTATTGTTTTTCAAATCGTAGTTGGACTTCTTTTTTTTTTCTCAGCAGCTGTGAAATCCTTAGGTTACTCGTAATAACTAGGAAGAGTCTATGCCACAATATTAATTCTGAAGGCTTTGCAGATTGGCAGTAAACAAAACTGCTCGACCTGAAATCGTCACAGTGCCTTGTGGCGCATTTCTGGATTATCTATCCAGTTATCTTGCAAATATCCTGTTATTTTTTCCTAGTACAGCAAAATAACTACACTCCACTTGGTGTAGAGCAGTCCAAATATAATATCGACCGTCGAAACGTTGCGTCCATCGACTGTCGCCAAATTTAAGCCTGAAGTAACAGCATAATTACTAGTTGACCCTGGAACGAGCCGCTATGGCGGGTTTTTCATATACGATGGTCGCTATTCAACGCATATTATCTGTTATGAAAATGCTCAGTATCAGCCTGGAGTCTGGAATTTGTGCTCGGTATGGCGATAGGCTCGCCCCCTATCACATCATGGGACGGAGATATGCTCGGCGAAATGTGGGCGTACTGGTTACACCTTTGACTACCCCTTCGGGGATTACAGGCGTGAGTGCGTATGTATTATATAAACCAATATACACCAATTGCAGTCTGTTGTTATGCATTGCTGTGTGGCGCCTCAGTGTGTACGGGGCTTAACGATCACGCGCCATCGCCGCCGCATCAATGTGCTATCATCGTGTATATTAGAAACTCCACGCGTTTACCATAACTCGGATATTATCGAGATACCATTTATATTGTTTACTGGGTGGTAGGTCCCTTGTATGCGAGACGCCGTCTGGGTTGGTACCCACTGCTTTGTCTATTTCTGCCACCAGGAGAAGTGCATAAGCGCTGTTGTATCTCGGTTTGAAGTACATAGAATCCAGTGAAATTACTGCGCATCATGAGACTTTGCAGTGCTCTGTAATCCAGAGTTCTGTGTGACGTTGCTTCTGTTTATGGGCAGTCGTGACGCTTACCATCAGGCGAGCGACATGCTCGTTTCGTTATTCAAGCAAATAAAAAAAAACTGTCAAAATGCATTAACTTAATATCGACCTCTCTTGGTTTATTTTTTTTATAGTATAGGCCGGCAAACGATCAAGTGGGTCACCTGATCTCCACCGCCCATGTACGCCCACATGGGCGCGCTGCCGACCTTAAGTGGTATTGTAGATACATTGATTCTGTATGAGAAATAACTACCGACATGATACATAAAAAAGCGTTCTACAGTCGAGTATTGTCCTGTTCTCGCACTAGGATACTCTTTGTCGTGATTATCAAAACTGTAAAAAACTTAGACTTTTGTCCTATTGTCTCGGTAGCATCCTGATTTCATCCCTGATAAAGAGAGGGGGTTTATAAGTTCGAACCCATTGTTTAGTTGTCAGTGGGTGGATTTGTATGTGTGTGTGTGTTTGCGGGTGTGTATCTGTGGCACCATAGCACCTATAAGAATCGTTATAAATGCGCTTCTTTTGTTTAAAAGTAATTTAAATCGAAATGGTACTTAGCTATGTTTAAAGAAAATGTGTTCAGCCGTTTAAAAGTTACACATGTTTTTCTGATTGTCCTCGGGGTTTTTTTAACGGTTAGGCATAATATAATTAAAGACGTTACGACAGCACGATAAAAACAGTCCACCGATATTATTCCCTTTCCCAATTAACTTCTCTTGATTAACTATTATTTAATACCATAACATATTTTACCAAATATTATAAACATAACAATTACCAACTTAAAATAAATAGACTAATTGACTTTCAACATATTTACATTCGATAAGGACAAAAATAGTTACGTTAATTTATAAACACTCTCTTTATCAGTCATGTGCATAACTAAAACTTAAACAGATTTACTTAATGGTATCCACTTCATTCGCAGCCATATTTATACAGTGAATATCAAGGGTAATTATCATACAAATCATACATAATAAATCGTACATAATAATAATAATATATACACTCAACAGTCACACACATAGTTCTGACCCCACACTGGGTTAAGCTGTATCGTGGATAATATGGACCCACAACACCCAAAACTAAAAAAAATATTTGAGAATCAAACAAACATATCGAGGAGAGAACTCGCGGCATCTCGATTTAGAGCCGGCGAGTCGCCCGCTGTGGCATGGAGACTATCAATATCGTAATTATGACAAAAGCTCTTGAGATGGTTATCCTTTACCAAATTGCGCCGACAGAGTTACTGGATGTTTTAAAATAAATAACTGTGTCAAATCCATTCGCAATAATTTATTTTCGCGGTAAAAGTAATTAAATTTAGTACCCCAATAAAAAGGAATGTTTTCTGGAGCACGCCCGTCCACATCCTTGTACTAAATACGATCTCTTTACAAACGTAAGCGATTCTGGAATCTACAGGGAAAACATGCAAATACAGAATATCGATTTATGTCCAATATTCAGCACGTAGGCCCTACTAACCCATTTCTCTTAAATATCATAATGTCAATAAACTGTGATAAATCCAGAATTTTCCATATGTAAACATTGTCACACGAATGAATTCGTATCAAACGCGTGGCTGCCGCACGCGCCCCTATATTATATATAACTCGCCGCATTTATAGAATCCGTTTAGTTTTCTTACGAACGTTATCAAGTAAAGACGTATTGTTTTACAGAATGTGCGCTGCGATCGACATGCTCGCGTCGGAGCAGTTATTCTACGGACACAGTCCGCCCGCCGGCTTTCTCACCGACTACTCAGTGCCGGTCAGAAGACCAACGAAGATTACCACCAGAGGATTCTCGGCACCATGCTTCGCAGCTCTCAAACCTCTACAGTTAACGTTAAAATCGGCACCACGGTCCTGCATACGGATCCCAACAGAGAAGAAAAAAAAGAAGGTAGTGTTCGCCGACGATCGCGGTTTCGCTCTTGAGCAAGTGAGGTTTATGACTGAACCGTCACATGTACCACCATACTGGGCTCTGAAGGTCGTGAGCAGTCCGTCGCCAGAAAGAAAGCCGCCTCCCCCTCCTGTTGTAGACTTATGGGAATCGAGATTCGCTCAACCAGCGTCAGATTACTTGGAATTTCGTCGAAGAATCACACAAGAGTGTGTCACATTGGAAAATGTAATCATCAAACAGAACGAATGTGCTGTAGACGGGACGGTAAAAGTTAAAAACTTGGATTTTGGCAAAGAAGTGTTAGTGAGAACATCGTCTGACGGCTGGACGACCAGTGAGGACACTTACTGTGCATTTGTAGAGTCAGGGCCTCTGGGACCGAACGGGACTTCGCTCTACGACACCTTTGGGTTCAGACTGCAACTGCCCATTCACTCAAGAAGACTTGATTTCTGCGTCTGCTTCAGATGCAAAGGTAGCGACTACTGGGACAATAATAAAGGCCAGAACTACACGATAGAGAAGTCTTCAGTCAGAAACACTCCCGGCGTTTCTTGCGCTAGGATAAAATACGGGAACTCTTGGACAGCTAGGTCGGATTCTACGGGAAATACGCCGTATTGGTGAAATAGTGTGCTATTGTGTTAAGTGCCATTACCCATGTGCCTTATACTTCGCCTGCGAAGGTATTGGTGCCAAGTAAGTTGAGAAATCTTTTCTATATTCAACCGGGGCTCGAAGGAGAGTCCACTTATTTGGCGGTGACACTTTGACATATTGTCAACTTACCTGTCGAATTGGAACTTGGAAGTGACGAGGTTATCATCGTTTGTTTGACCTCGAACATTCGTTGATCCGTAGACATCCTATTGGAATAAGTGTGTATTAAAATACGTATTTATTATTTAAATTGCTGTCTATTCATATGGTAATGTTACAGTAGGTTGACTCAGTACTGTAAAAAAGAATTATCACTTGTTATTCATGTATATAAATAGCAATATTTCCAACGTAATGTATTGCGGTCAAAAATACGCACGGATTTTTTATAGGTACTTACTTTCCTTAGGAACTGAAACCGGATGCGTCGATGCGATGGAACGTCATGCATATTTCGTTGTTTTGATGGGGAAGTGACCAAATCCATAAGTCAGTAAACTATTATAGCATAAAACAAAACAATAACAAATACCTTATAAGATAAATTTACTAAAACTTATGGCTTAGATCTTTTCTCCACGAAGACGATTTTTGCATCCGATTTCATGCGTTTTCTTATCCGATACGTCGAATTATGGCATAATAGAATTTTCTAGTCTGTTATCTCCAGTTGTCCGTGTAGGTGAAGTAGGCCTAACGTACTTGCCACCAGGAATCATTCGAATTTTTATCCAGCCGGCCTCACCCTTGGTCGCACAGTGGGAATCAGCTTCCCACCGATTATAATAGAATGCTGCTGCCTATTTTGCGACCTTGTCTTTGTAGCCGAATTTTCAATATATTTAAGCTGGACTCAATATAATTAGAGAGGCATACAGATGTACCTATATCATCTTATGCTACATTTAGACGAGCTGAGTTATTCGTACGACATAGATATGATAGATTAACGATGCCACCGCATCATTCTCTCTTTCAAATTGCATTATGCAGCATTGTTAAGCCTGAAACACATGAGAAAAGAGTTTCTCGCACGACAGAGGTAAGAATATAAGAATAAACCTCGTAAACGAGGTCGCATCATATGTTTTTTCTACCGTCTGTTGCATTGCTATAATTGGTATTAATTGTTAACTATTAGAACCGAGAATCTCATGATGAGGCCTTGCAAATAAGCGTTTTCTGGTACATTTTCGTCTTCGTCGTGCAAGAAACTTGTCTCGTGTAAATGAGTCTTGCCTATATTCTAAGCTGCTTCTCTTTACTCGGATGCGTAATTGCTCCACGTTGCAATAATAATTATTAATGGAATCTCATAGCTACATTATTAGGGTTTTAGAGATTCTTTGATACTTAAATTTCTAATAGCGATTTTGGTATGGATTTAAAAAAGACCTTTGGAAATTATTAACTATTAATTTTTATCATACACGTTAAGCAACACCTACAAGTTACTTCTAATTTCTGAAAATTGGTGATGGTATCAATGCAATTTTCTGTACAGAGATAATTTATATATAAATGGTTTTGTCTGTGTATATCAGTGCTCCGATATCGCTCATTTTTTACGCTTCCATGAATAACCATGTTTAATTTAAGTAATACTATCATTAATAATTTTAACCTTACACCTCTTATCTGTATTTCACTTTAATAGAACTCTTGTGAATAATAAGTCATTATCAATTTGTAAAAGAACATGTTCAGTTGGCAAGTATCAAAAGGTTATTCCCAAATACGTGATATGTGTGAGATAAAAGAAAACATGCCAACAACACGATTGTTTTATTAACCAGAACGACTAAACGAGCAGGTCGCTCGCCTTATGGTAAGCGCCACATCTGACCATAAACAGAAGAAACACCACATAGAATTGAACCGCTCGTCACCCCGAGACAGATAAGTTAACGTAAGTGGCTCGCACATATCATTACACCTGAACGATCTTCTAAATCTGACCTATATTTCTCAACTTACAGTTTACGTAACTTACAATAAACAACAATCTCGTTTACGTTAGTCGTTTCTTCGTAAGTTACCTACGTAATTAACTTACGTCAACGAAACTTACAAATGTAGTCTATGCCTTGGGCCTAATCGTTTCTATCGACAAAGTCCTGTGTACATAAACGTCATCATGTTGTTTCAGCTAGTCAGACTTGACTATTATTTACTTTTCAAATAAACAGTCACAATAAACGTGGCTATAGCTGAAACAATGATGAATATCTGAAAGTGATGACGTTGTATTTAACTGTAAACACAGAAGTGTAACGATAATCGTAATTTGACTATGGTTGAAAGAATAGGATCTTACTGATATTGTAAGAGTACTTATTTTATAAATAAATCGAGTCAGTAAGTATGGAGGAAATAATTGTATATTAACACTGATTCCCATAATTAAAAAAATTGTAGCACTTAATATCACCTACGCTCCATAAAATTATTCCAAATGTTTACTTCATGGTTAGCTTAGTCACAGTTCATATTTGAGCTATTTATTGTCGTGTAAAAGCAGAATATTTATTGATAGATCGTTAAAGAATTAACGCATTGATATTTCTAGTACGCCATAGGCGAGAACCATATAACAGTAAAGCATCATTGAAGAGGCCGCGTTCTGGGTTTCTTTTTCCAAACTGTGTGACGCGACCTCGTAACAAATAATTTTCTGTTATATTCTCATATGTGGCATGCGATAAACCATTTCCATCTAGATGGCACTTTACTTAAAAAAAAAATGCTCTATTGCCTCTTGTATGTAGAATTTGCACCTGGTTCAGTTCAAGCTAACGTTATTTGGTGCTTGTTATCCATTTTGGTTTAATTGCTCTATACAGTCTAACATGAATCATAATGTAGGCAATTGCGGGGACTAATGCTAGGTCTTTCTCGTCTTTGCCTTCTGGCTGAAATACCTACGAAAAGGTTTTAGTGACGTCATTCATCAGTTATGGTGCTCGTCAATTGTCAGCGTTGTTAGAGAACGGATCACCAAGTTGATCAACTAAAATTGAACCGTGTGAACTCTTTATTAGTCAAAGACCTAAACGATACACACAGCAACGCGTAACATCGAACCAAAAACGGTTTCTTATATTAGTAGTCGATGTGACCGCTTCGCAACGCACGTATTTTTGTGCCCGGTTATTCGTTGCCATGCAGCCATCTCATTGAGATTGAGCCATTCTATTTGTAACCCATCCACGGATTTTAATGTGACGTAGTATGTGGCAACGCCATTGTCGTCGTATACCGATTTTGACTTTGCTCAATTGTGGAAATGTATATGTTATATAACCATCTTAGTTTTCGTACATGAAAAATAGGAGTAATATGAATTATGTTGTATATGCTGCTGTTCCTATAGTACATAAAAACGAAATAAATATATGCTCGGATGTAATTTAGATACTATTGTAATGAAGTAGTCTCGTAACAAACAACATATATACGGCATAAATGTTGAAGAACAACACGAGTGAGCTCTTTATTAGGCCTAGATTTCTGTAAGTATACGTAATTGGTTAGTTTTGGCGCTGTAGCTGAACCAATCACAGAAGTCTACGCATAGCAAAGATCTCTTGAATATGGGCGAGAGTGTTCTAATAGCATTACCTACTCGTTATTTCGACTTCAAGCTACCTATGTTCAATTTAGAGGTCGACATAGCGAATACGATAAACATTTTCACTCCTTATCGGTCATCATATTTGAACGACGCTGATTAATCTAGTTAAGTCTGAACTTAACCAAATCTGCTACTTTTCCAGGCTTAGTGGTCTGAGACTTAGAAATCGACACTCGAGTCGCGGTCGCGTGTGTCGAGTTTCTTTAAGCCTCTGTAACTCTGTCGAAGAGTTAGTATTCGAAATATTTATTTCATAGTCTTATGGTATTAGAATACCTACAGGGATATTACGAATTATAATTTATAAGGCCTATGAGAGATATAGGTGAATATTTTTATTCTCCTAACTTTATTTGTCCCATAGAGGTCGTCCCAATCTCTGGTGGCACATCACTTGGCGTATTTGTACTAATATTTGCCAATGAAAAATCAACATTGCGTAATCAATGCACAAAGTTGATTTTAAAATTCCTAAATAGAACAAATATGGTCCCAAGTACAGTGCAGAATAGAGATTATTAGACCGTTCTCGGCTAAGTTAATCCAGTGCATGATGACGTGTGATCAGTTAGTTATTTACAAAGCGTTTAGGCGAGGCTTGTTTGGGTTTCGAAAGATGTTTGTTGGGACCTCTAACGCCCAAATATACTAGATATTTTATATGGTAGCTAGGGTTTATATGAAAGAATGAATTATTTATTGCGAATATGATGTATTTGTTTTTACTCCATGTGTTTAGTTTTACTTTAAAAGCGTTGGTCTGCTTGATAGATGTATAATTAAATATATTACAATGCATTTTAGTTTTATACTCATAAAAAGTTATACATGTTTAGATTTACCCTGCCTAGCTTGGAAAATTAGTTGTCTCGCTCTCTTTGAATAAAAAGATGTTTTTATAGAAATGGTCAGTGATGCATTCAGTGGAATGTTGATGTTTGTTCAGGGTATATCTAAACGTATATATGTAACTTATTAAAACCATGTAATGGAATATTAAGGACTTGTGATATTAGTTCCTTGTTATTTCACATATTATAGAAAACATTATGTAATGGTTTTTATTTATAAAAAAAAACAAATCTTCAAAATATATTACGACCTGAAAATAAATATACATGGTGTGTTTTTTGATTTCAAAACGCTTTCATGTTTTCATTTTTCTAGGTTTTTTTTTGAAAATTTGTTTTTTTTGTTGTGCTATTGGACCAACACTTGATAAGTTTTTATAACAGTTGGTACATAATTATTAGTTATATTATTTTGGCAACAGTATATCGTTTTGCCACAGAGAAGATACCTATACATTATTTATGAAAAACATATTAATATTATTGTGAAGACAATCGCTTAGACCGCTTCTATTTACTGTTTATGCTCAGCGATTGCGTATAGATTGTCAATTAATATTTTATAAAAGAACTGATTAT
This sequence comes from Mimas tiliae, assembly GCA_905332985.1. Taxonomy (NCBI): domain Eukaryota; kingdom Metazoa; phylum Arthropoda; class Insecta; order Lepidoptera; family Sphingidae; genus Mimas; species Mimas tiliae. The sequence goes on from HG995238.1 coordinate 6,116,229, forward strand.
ATGTGATTGTTATTATAATGTAATTTTTCTACGAGAATAATAATTATGACAGATGGCAATATATTATTTTTTAAATATAATTATTGTTTAATTGATATAAGTATTTGTTTTATTTGATACAGCCCTTTTAAATAACTTTTTATTGAGTTAGGAACAATGCTTACATACTTGGTGGCCGTGTATAAAAGCAAATTAAATATCACTCACTGATTAATCACGATATCTCAAAACATTCTAACCCCGCAGACGGTATTTCGCATACGAGAGACCTAACTCCTAGTTTCGATATCATTTTCAAACTCCACGCGGGCGAAGCTACGAGTAAAAGTTAGTACGTAGGTACTAATCCATAAGAGTGGTGGTATATTCAATGTACTCTATGGATTGGCGAAACGCGTTTTAAACGTTGTGACATAGTATAAACATAAATAAAACCGTCGGTTTACAAAGAAATTACGTTTCTGTAGTGGCTTATAATGAATTCTACAAATTTAAATGCTTGGAATAATTCAAATAAGTATATCGTAGTTTGGGTAATAATCTGGTCATTGACACCATATTTTAGTCTTATTTTCCTTAATTGATGCAAAATATAAAACACATTCAATTAAATAATGTATTGCGTTAATTAAGTAATTGGTAACACTCCAAGAAACATGCGCGGAAAAAAATGTGATGCAAGGAATATTGGCAACATTACAAGGTCTAAATATAGAATATCGTATGATTACATACGCCAATTTAGCCAATTTTAGAAATACAACAGAGCTAATCATTATCTTGCGTCATGACTCATGTATCTGTTTTCAACCACTGACAAAAAAGGGGTGTAATAAGTTGAGTTGAGTTGTGACATATAAAATTTAAAACCCCCTTATCTCATCGATTGTCCGTCCACAGTTACTTATTTTGGGCTGTTTGGTTTGCATTCTTAGCTTCGTTGACAACTGCCGAAATAAAAAATAAATAAACGTCAGGTTGACATTTCAAAAACTATGGTCAAGATTGTTTCTATTTGTTTTAATATAGGTAATATTACGTGCGTTATTAAAATAATTAAGGCATGTAATATGTCCAATAAAATCTGGTTATTTATTTTCTAAAATTGAAGCAATTGTAATTGGTTTAGTTTTTTTTTGGAAATATTGTGTGTCGATGGTGCCATCCGTTCATCTGGCCACCCCCCGGTTTGACTGGTATAAATATGCGCGGGGGCGCAAGCCTAGCTCTTAGGGCTGGAGTGCCTATTAGGGCTGGAGTGCCTACAAGCATTCGCCCGAAAGTCCGGTGTCGCTGACCAAAGCCGACCCATGTGTCAGGCTATCAGCAAGCGACAATAAAATAAAAAAAAAAGCCTAGCTCTTAGGGTTGGAGTGCCTAAAGCATTCGCCCGAAAGTCCGGTGTCGCTGACTAAAGCCGACTCTCGTCAGGCTATCAGCAAGCGTCCATCTAAAAAAAAAAAAGGCCTAGCTCCTTTTCTTTTTGGAGCGAATTGAAGAATGTAACGGAGTGTTTGTGAATCTTGTCGACATGTTGTTCGAGAAGTTTGCGGGCGATAGAACGCAGCGCCTCTCCATGCCAGCTTCGTTGGATTTTTAATGGTGAGTGCCAGGATTGTTATCGCGATATGTTAGATTCAGTGAAGTTTGGTACACGTGGCTGATTCGTGCCCTTTCTTTTTAGCGATTCCGCGGGCCCAAAGCAGTTGACATGTGTACTCAGTGACCAATCAAGCTCGTACTCCTTTCCTGCCGAGGTATATATTTTTCCGTATTTTAGGTTTGGTCGCGTGGCTGTCTTTGGCCATTAACCATAAAGTGTTGTTTAATAACCTAGATTTTTTTTCTAGGGTCCGTTGGAACAATATTAAGTCCGTTGGAATAGTGTAAACCCCGTATTTCGCGGGATCATTAATCGTCCTCCCTTCCGTGGATGCTCGGGCAGTGCCACCTTCTCACCCGCCGCCTCCGGAGTGGACCAGGCCGTGGAAGCTCCGGAGTCGCCTTTACGGATGTGGTGACGTGGTGTCGTGGGACCTATTATGGATTTGACCTTAAGGTCATGGCGCCCTTTTTCTTAAATTTCACTTAATAGTTTTTTTTAACTTTCAACAATAGTACAACTCATTATCAGAACGCTACTCCAGTAGGCTCACGACCTGTGATCTCCGACTGCAGGGTTAAGTTAGCCGTTGAGTGCAACAATAATTGTTTAATTTTAAGTGTGGTGGTGGTTAAATAAATAGATTGTATTCAACTTTACCGTATTTAATTATTACATCACAACACCCTCCGCCTCACATGTAACAATGCGTACGTCCGTGCGTGTGTATTTCACAACATAGCGTCTAAACTCTGAATGAGTGTACCAATTTGAATTGTTTTTTGTCTATTTTTCGGACTTGCTCGTCTCGTCGTCTAAAGCTAAGCTAAGCTAAGATTTAAAAAACTTGCGTAATGGTAAGCGTCAATGCTCACGCCTGCCCATAAACAGAAACTACACATACCTACAGAACTTTTAACTAAATGCACTGCATAGCACTGGGCTCCGTTCGTCAACCCGAGACATAAGTTGTTAAGTCACGTAACGCCCAGTAATCTCACTGGCTTCAATATCCTTCAAACTGAAACAAAACTGTACTAAAACACTGCTGCTTGGCGGCAGAAATAGACAAAGGGACAGACCATCTGAACTGCTGAGTTAGGAACATGTATAAAAAGAAGTAGGACACCCTACGGTTTTAATTGTACCTATACACGTAGCTACATTAGTACCTGCACCGTAGCCAAGACGTTGCTAATTCTGCACTGACCACTGCTGTCAAGGACAAGAGCGAGGTGGGCACGCTGTAGTCAAGGCGTTCCCTTTTCTGCACCGCTGTCAAGGACAAGAGCGAGGTAGACCCGCAATACCATGGAAATGGTGCTTACTTCTGGGCCGGTTTTCATCTAAACGCCGAGATGCAGCGTCGCGAAAATTGAAACGCAGTAGAATTTCAACTGTTCTTATAGTCCGCAACTTTAACTTATGTTGCTACGCGTGATCTGCAGCAATGATTTTTATTAGCTATTTATAATAAAACCATACATTTCCCTAGTTACAAATTAAACTAACGATGATATCTATGGACATGCATTTGTTGCAAATATCAATGATGTCATGCAACTTCTGATAGTTACTATCAGTGGCGGGCTTAGAAACTTAGAATTGGGTAAGCATGAATTTTTAGATAACGCCTTAGTCCTTACTCTATCACGAGTACATCATACATTGGTGGCATAGGCGTAGCAACTGCCAGGGGTGTGTAATTTTGCTGGGTAACTCTACCAACACCACTAACTAAACCACCTCCGAGATGCCTTTATTTACCTTTATTTCTGGTTACTGGGAGCAATAATTTAAAATTTAGCTAGACTTAAAAAAAATCTTATTCTTACGCCCTCAATATGTTTACTTTTCCTTATTTCAGCACTGAAATCCATGTAGGTAATCTAATTTCTTATCTGACTTCTCACTTGATTTTCTATGAATGTCGCACGACGTTAACATCCTGTGTAACATTGTTATTACTCTGTGATGTGTAAGTTACCATCCCAGAACCTTTTCAAGCGAGCGCCCGTCGATCTTGCTAACTATAGATCTGCCCATAGAACTTTCAACTTTCTAATATAACTGAAGTGTTTTGACCACCTAGCTACTTATTTAGATTTTTTGTCACGTAGGCAATATTTACCCAATACACCAACAGTCACACACATATTCCTGATTCCACATTAGGTTAACATGTATCGTGGGTATTAGGAACTACGAGGGACTTGCGGTCCCACAACTTTCAAACCCGAAATTTTAATATTTGTGGATCACACAAACAAACATTTATATACATACACACCTAGGGGTGCGGGAATCGAACCCACGGCCTCCCGTTTCGCCTACTGTGCGTCGTTGATTAGTTACCTTCTAACAAGTCTTATCTTGGTAAAATACAATGTAGGTAATGGACAAATGCCTACAATATGTGTAATTGGAGTAAATATTTCTGTAATCTGAACGTGGAACAAATTATAATAAATAGGAGTAAACAGCCCCGTGACCTGTCGGCCTCATAAATCACGCAGTCAGCACCTGAAAGTTTCCGTAACACTAGTGGATAAACGTGGTACCTACTACTCATCTCTGTAGCAACAGATAGTGGCGATTTTTATTACAAAAGCCGTCTGATAAATGGTAAGTGATCTCCATTACCCATGACCAACACCAACAATACTAGAAGCGCGAAATTTGCAACTTTAAAGCTAAGGAACAAAGACTTAAATGTACTTATACTACTAGACGAGCTGATTAGAAGTAAAATTGCGTCACGTAACGCGGGAGTTTGACAGCTCACAAACACGGAGCGACATAGGGGTTCTAGTTGAGAGTAAGCGAGATGGTAATATTGAGTTACGGTCAATTGACCGCAACTTAGTGGTACAATTTCTATGTACTGCGCAGCTTGTCTAGTAGTATACATTAAAGTCTTTGCTAAGGTATGATGATTGTGAGGGGAGGGGCATTTGTGCCTCCGAATATGTCCGCTCACCTCATAAAACGCAAAAGCAAATTGCTATTTCACGTCGGTTTTCTGCGAGACCATGGTAGTGGTATTACACCGGTCGAGCCGGCCTATTCATGTTGAGGTCATAACTTTACAGCGTGGCGTTACAAATTATAAAATTATGGTATCACGGCACGACTGGGTCGTTACCACTGTCTCACAGAAAACCGACGCAAAGCAGCGGCTTGCTGCTACGTTTCGTACGGTAAGTGAGATATCCGGAGACCTAAACCCCCTCCTCTTCCCAATCCCTTAATTATCCCTTGGTAGACAACATACCTACGATTCTTCTGATATTGTGAGCGTACCTACATAGGCGGTGGTGATCACTTAACATCAGGTGACCCACTTTCTCGTTTGTCCTATGCTATATAAAAAAAAATATGCAGTATCAAGAGGTATGGAGGTAACAAACGAACATTCAGCTCAATATCTACATGATGTATGTGCGTAGTGAACTATAAAGACACGGCGGGTGACACAGGTCTCGTCGATAACCCAGCTGGAGATAATGCGCCAGACATCACCGCGTGAGGAATCAAACCGTGTTTCCCATTACCGAGTACATGATACCATACACCTTCTCATCTACACAATGTCTACACTTTACAGAGAACATTACATAATCACAGTAACTAATTAAAACACAATACTAATCTTTTTTTAATTAGCTTGGATGAAGAGATGAACATGTTGCTCGTCTCATGGTAAGTAGATAGCCTGTCCAGTGTCTATAAACAAAAACACTAAACAGAACTTTTCAGTTACAAAGTACTGCATGGCACGTACTTATAATAAGCAAATTAATCTGGCCGTCCTGATGTTAGTTACGAGCTACGTTGCGACTATTATGTTCTGAGACTAAAGTTTAGAGGTGTAATAAGCATGTGAAATGCCAGAATTCAGCCCGGTAAGTTATTTTGCGTATAATAATAATACTAGTCCGGTATTATACGTCCCACTGCTGGGCACGGGCCCCCTGTACTGAATGAGATGAGTTAGGCCTTAATAAATAATAATATAATATAAATAATATAGGTCTCCTCAAAGCGATAATTATTATTACTTAACAATTATAAACACGTAAAGAGGTGCATGCTCATGAAGCTGGTTTCGAACTTGAGACTTTCGTCTCGACAGTCCACACCCACCCAGTACCACACCCCGCTAAGCTATCGTTGGACTATCATTTGCGTATACTGCAGTTTAAGGTTTAAGCGATAAAATAAAACAAAACATCGAGATACATTCCTTTAATAATACCAATTCTACTAAACGACCACACCGAATATGAAATATGCGGCACGGCACAGACGAGATGAGTATCACTGCACGCGTTTAGTCCGGCGCGTGTCCCTCGGCAGTGCGCCGGGGCTGGTCGCTCGCCGCAAACTGCGCATCGCGCCGGCCTTCGCCCTCGACCGAGACGGGGGAGCCTTTTGAGGTGTAGCCTCCTCTTTACTCGGTGTCACAAATGAATTGGTAGGAGTGAACCACTTCTCAGGAGTACCCTCCTCCAGATCCAGAGTAGGTCTCGTCACTAGTATCCCTCGCGGCGTGACGTTTTCGAGAATCGGTTTCGATATCAATGGCACGGGGATCTTGAACTGAGGTTTCGGCGCCGGCTCCGGCTCCACCTCATCAGTCCCCTCGTCCAGGTTCAATTTGATAACTTTACGTCTCTTCATCAGTTCCTCGTGCTTGACCATGAGCCGCGTCATCGGTGGAGGGTTCGCCGGTTTGTTTACGGGAGTCTTCGGCTCCTCATCGGTCAACTTCAAGCTTTCCATTTCTATTTCCAGTTCAGTTTGGGTAGTCGTGACATGCCTGACCCTAGCGCAAGCTGTAAGCAGATTCATGATCTCATTCTTTAAATATGGGTCCACATCAGACTGCAGGATCTCGTGTATCCTGACCACGTGAGCGTCACACTCTTCATATTTGCCCTCAGCCAGCTCCATAAAAGCGAATTCCAGCATGATCTCCAATTGAACTTCGATCAATTGTCTGCGAAGGAATTTCTGTTCATACTTCGCAATGTAATCTTCAAACTCACTGTTCTTTTTGAGTTTCCGTTCGAATTGAGTGCACATTTCTAGCGCGCCCGTGAAATAGTCTTCAGCGATGCGACGTTCACCGCCTCTAAAGTAAACAGCAGCTTCGCGACCGAAGGTGATACAGGCCAAAATATAGCAGTAGGGGGTTTGACAGGCCGCGCACAGACATGTATCCTCGTGGTTAAACCATCCCGGCATCTCGAAAGCTGGCGTAGATGTGTACCATCCCCTGGGGCTGCTGGCGCCTCTGAAGTCGCATTTCTCTAGCATCACCTCCACTTCGTGCCTGGCGTCGGGTACAATTCGTTTCTCCCGCTCTTTTTGTTGGTAGGTGGGCGTGTCGCCGGATGGTTGAATGTCCAAAATGTATTTCAGACGGTTCTCGATCCGGACCTGATGTAAAATATGTGAGGTTGTACTACTATGTGTTGGATAATGTAAAGCTCAGTTAAAATTGTTGTGTGGTCTGTGGAATTACACTATTTAATATTTGTCACATATATAATATTACGGTCCGTAGGCCCAAATCGCCCTACCCTAATTCCTTAATTATTCCTTTTGCTTAAGATCGGCAACGCGTTCATGATCCTTTAGGTATTGTGACCGGTCATGGTCGGTGGAGATCACTAATCATCAGGCGACCCACTGGTTTGCCGGTCTTAACTAGAAAAAATGGAATCAGCTTACCATGGCGAGATGTCGTTGGTGCGCGTCGGTGATGGTTGTGAATAGTGTGGCGTGGTGTAGCGCGGTCGCTATGGGCAGTGCGGCGGCGGCGGCGCCTCGCGCGCGGCGCCACATCGCCAGCGCGCTCGCTGCCCGCGCCGCGCACGCGCCCGCCCGCGCGCCCGCGCACCGCACGCGCAGTGAACGCACGCGGCGCACGCACCACGCACCGCTCACACCATCTACACACAGTACACAGTACACACTACACACTACACACTACACACTACACACTACACTAGTGACTAGATGCTAGCTGCTAGCTCCCTCGCATGCGAGAGACCGTCTCGGTTGGTACCACACCGCAGCAAGCGGCCTCCGTGGCGCAGCGGGCGAGTAGCCGGCTGCGAAGCGAGAGGCCGTGGGTTCGATTCCCACACCGAGACAAATGTTTGTCTAATCCACAAATATTTGTTTCTGGTCTGGGTGTTGTGGGACCGCAAGTCCCTCGTAGTTCCTGATACCCACGATACAGGTTTACCTAGTGTGGGTCAGGACTATGTGTGTGACTGTTGGGTGTATTTATATTATATTATTATTAAGCAGCAAAGTGTAAGCTCTGTTGTTCAGGTTTAAACGACATTGAAGCCAGTGAAATTGCAGGCCATTATAACACTTAACAACTCATGTCTCGACGTGAAAAACACAGTTCTGTGTGGTGTTGTTTCTGTTTATGGGCAGGTGTTGTGTTCACCTTCAAGCAAACTATCTGCCCGTTTCGTTATTTAAGCTAATAAAATGCACTTTGTTACGAGTCCCGCCATACTAATACGACGGAAGCGTATCTGGGGTCGCATAAATGTTAACTACTGAAAATCTTAAAAATAGACAACAGTTTGAAAGTAAAAAACTGGTGACAGTTATACTGTACCGACATCTTATTTGATTTCAAACTTAACTAATGAAAAAGACAAAATAAAGGCCATCTTTCACAGTCTGATCACAAATTTAGAAGCAACCACTAATAAAATAATATCTGTAATGCGGCGTATCCGTGCACACTGGCTCCGTTAACTGATATAAGCCATGTCACGTCTATTTTAATTTCCCAAATAAATCATTTCAGTCCTGCCGACACAATAATACATTAAGTTTTCAATTGACACCCCCAATCCAATTCAAATTGCAGTTCCCGTTTAAAAGTGAGCTATGGAAACAAGAGGCTGCGACTGCGAATTCGATCCCCGTACCAGGGCAAAAGTATGTGTAATCCACAATTTCGTTTTACAGGCCTGGATTTTATGCGACCGTAATTCCTAATACACACGATACAGGTTTAACCTAGTGTGGGGTCAGGACTATGTCTATTCATCTATTTATTGGGTGATAAAGACAACACCGAGTTCCAAAGAGAACGTTACTGAGAACTCTCACAAGCTATTTTCAACACAATTGCAAAAGAAAAATATGCTAACAATAATTTTCCGCCTGGTTTGCGCTCATGCTTAACCTACCCCTTTAACGCAACACAATAATTATGTTTTTAATGATTACACTCCGTAATGCATTGCCAATTTTAAATTGTTGCATGTCTTTTATTATGAAATGTATTTTCAGGTGGTCGAACGTTACACGTACACATTATTATTCAATTAACAAAGAATGTTGCCAGTCCTGTATAAAATACTTACGGCAAGATAAAATAAATTAGCCTAAATTGTGCAGCTGTCGCGTGATCTGCATGCACAACACACATGCTAAATAACTTGGCCGAAATTAGGCTATTGTTTTCAGAGACTACAAGGATATCGGGAGGCGTAGAAGGGGAATGAAGTAACTAATTTTAGCTCAGTTAAATTATTTGCGTGTATTGAACCTATGTTTATAATGTAGACTTAAATATGTTCAAAAGTATCCGCAATATTTTATACCTAGAGTCCAATCGGGATGCCCATTCCAGTAAATGTAAACATATATCTATCAACTTTTCAATTATCTCTATTGTATTTGATCGAATTGACAGATCGTAACAAAAAAAATATTTGAAAAGTGTTTTGATATTTGTTACGTTGCTGGAGCATGTATAGTGATTAGATTCTTATATCTATGAGCCATTTGTGTATGTATATGTTATAAAATTTTACGAACACGGAACACTAATCGACAGGCTGCCGAAGATCTAAAACCTCCCTAAACCTATCAGAGCCTCATTCAATCATGATTATTCTAGTGATCAATCATTAACGCCCGGTTTCCGAAAGGCTGATCAAATCAACATTCAATCAACAAAACTTTGAGTTGACAATCAAATCGAATCAATTCGAGTTGCTGAAACGTTATTTAGTGAAAACAATAATAATATTTGATCTCTCTTTAGTACCGTTTGACATACGATTTTTCATATTAATTTGAATGTTATGTTAGCTAACATGTGTGTCAAATCAAAGGTGTTGATCACGCTTCTAGCAACTCAATTTCGACTTGACATGAGATTTGACATTTGATTAGTTAGTTTAACATAGATCTGCCTTTCAGAAACCGGACGTAAGTGTCAAACTTGCTCTCGTCATCTATGTATGATATTAAAACAGTTCCGATTCTAGGGGGGGAATCGGTTAGAAAATATCGTAGATCCCGGGCTGTACTAAAATGAAGGCATGGATGTAAAAAGTTGGCCAATATGGGCCTGGTTCACCCAGCATCCTGTTGATTCACCTCAGAATCCCGCTAACCAACCACATGTCTTGTAGGGGAAATGGTTCCACTAACAAAAACAGATCACCTACCTGTACAACTAGCAGTCGTCCCCACCATAAATAGAATACAATAAGATATTTGAAAAATTAATTTAATTTGTATCAAATGCAGACTCACTTTAGCACTAATAATTTGTTACATAAAAAACAATTTGGTTTTACAAGGGGTCGTTCAACCACTGATGCTGGGGTCGAACTTGTAGAAAATATTTTTAACGCCTGGGATGATTTCCACGACGCGTTAGGCATTTTTTGTGACCTATCAAAGGCATTCGATTGCGTTTCTCACGATACATTAGTCAGGAAGTTACGCCACTACGGCATTAGGAATACTGCACTGAATCTTCTTATTTCTTATTTGGATAATAGGATTCAGAAAGTTGACATAAATGGCCAGAGATCCTTGGGATCTGTAGTCACAATGGGTGTTCCACAGGGTTCCATACTCGGTCCATTTCTATTTCTCGTTTATATAAATGACTTGCCTCATGTTATTAAAGACAATCAACAGATAGTGTTATTTGCAGATGATATCTCACTTCATTTTTATTTATTTTTTTAATGTGAGTGCGAGTGCTCCGTATGTCTGGTATACTTTTGGCTATCTCTTGAAAGGGCCAATCCAGGAATTTCTGTAGGACATTAAAAGAGGCCATAACCCATGAGTTTGTTTCGGCATTTCTTCTCATGGCTAGCCCTGAAATGCCGTCGTAAATGTAATATAGCTTAAAAAAAAAATTGTCATGTAAAAGTGATATTTATGATCCAATTTACAGAATAAATGATTTGAATTTGAATTTAAAATCTGTCCGACACCAGAAAAAAGTTATTCGTACGCCGCGCCGTTGAGAAGGAGGTACTTACAGTGCGAGGCTGCGAGGTAGTGCCGCTGCGTGGTGCTGACTGCGCTGAGCATGCTGAGGGCGGAGTCCCCGGCGCGCCGGCACACGCGCGACTGAGCCTCCAGCACCGCCCCCAATGACAACTCCACTGCACACAAACATCATTATCAGGTAATAAACACTGGCACGAATCGTGAACACAAGTGAACAATAGTTTGACTTAACATTGATTGACTGCCTCGGTGGCGCAGTTGTAATGCGTACGTATTACGATTGAGGCCAACGCTGAGGTCTCGGGTTCGATCCCCGGGTCGGGTAAAGTGGTATTGGGTTTTTCTATTCCAAAATGCTCAGTATCAGCTCGGAGTCTGGAATTTGTGCCCGGTATGGCGATAGGCTCACCCTCTATCACATAAGGGACGGAGATACGCTCGGCGAAATGTGGGTGTACTGGTTACACCTCTGCCTACCCCTTCGGGGATTACAGGCGTGAGTGCGTATGTATGTATTGATTGACTGCCTGAAGCGTCGGCGCCAATGTTGTTCTTAAATACGGGCGTGAATGTATGAGATAAAAGGCGTCATATTATGATCATATTCCTAATACTTGGGCCAATACAGTTTAAGTACGTCAGTACTCACAGTTAGCGTCAGGATAGTGTTTGCAAGCGGCAAGCACGCGAGCCTGCGCGTTTCTTAACAGACGCGCCGACACACCTGTATGACCACGATTGCTATAGTGCATCTGAAAACCAAACACATTATTATACCGATTGGCGCCAACATAGCGACATCAAATTAAATGATGAGTAAAATTGAGATTATAAAAACTTAATGTATTTAAAAAAAAATAACAAAATAAATAGCGAAATTGCGATAACTCAACACACCACTTATAAGCTCAATTATTGACCTATGTGAGAGCGGCAACATGAGCTGGTAATACGACGGTGCGTAATAGAAATGTCGCTTAGTTTATTATGTACCCACTAAAGTCTTTGATCGCTAATATCAGCTTCGGGTCGTCTCGGATTTACATGATGCATAATATTTGAGAAAAGGACGAATCAATTGTGACTAAACTACTGCTCCTATTTGTTTGATTTTTGGCACAAGGACTTACAACGTTGTAAGGTATACCTGGTATGATTTAATGTCGCTGTGTTGGCGCCACTCGGTATAAATAATAATACTGATATTTTAATTTGGTATTATTATTTATACTTATATGTACGCATATGAAACTGTCGCTCTGCTATGCATGGGTCTGCTCCACTAATGAGCTGGTATCTACAGTGTAGTTATCTTACAGCAGCACTGCACTGGAACACGACGGCGACGTCGACAGAAGCAGGATGTGGCGGCAGCTCGCGACACCAGCGGGCGGCGCGCGTCATCATCAACTGCACCGGCTCGCTGCTCTCCTCCACGTGGTACAAGATCACTGACGCGTTCGATATGTATGCCTCTCTGAAACGAGACGGGATTCAGTGCACATCAACATTCAATAAACAACACTATTACTATTGAAATAAAAACTAGTTTATACGGATTTTATCGCGTATAAACTAGTTTTTATTTCAATGTGTAATATTCGCGTAAACCTATGAAATCACTATTACTATTGTGTTCTTCTTCTTTTACCTGCCCGTATCTGACTCGCAGTAGGGTCGGCGCAACATGCTCTTTTAACACATGTTACAGAAACATTTCGCATGCCTGACGTCAACCTCTCTGGGGAGAAAACACACCCAGACCCGAAACAAATATCACACAAATATTTTGTTTCGGTGCGGGTATCGAATCCGCGGCCTCTCGCTTCACAGCCGGCTATTGCCGCTCACTGCGCCATGTAGTTTGTCACTATTACTATAGCATTACAGTATAAATTTGCATAGCAGCGGACGAGATGCAACTAATGTGGCATATTTTCTGTAGAACAGTATGATGGTGGCCCTCCCTGATCATTTTTGTACGCAACTGGATAGCGACTACCGAACACATGGAGAAAACTCCACCATACAGGATCTTTCAGGCGAGTCGCGTTCCAGGGTCAGTCACTGTTTATCCAGTAACTTCGGGACGGCATAATTATGTCGATCGTCGAGGGACATAGTCGACATTATATTTGGACTGCACTGTACATAACGTGAGGTCCAGTATAGTCACCTTGTCGTAAAAAAATGTGCAATAAGCCGTTACGTTTATCGCCTTGCCACAGACTAGTTAAGATAAATTTTGAGACTCATAGTTTTCAATTTTGCTACTAATTTGACAATGGCCAGGCCGTTATACATATCGGTAAAATGACGGATTTCGTTCTTCAACCGCAGTTGTCAGTTATTTAATAATTCAAATTCGTCCAGTTTACTAGTACCTTAGTACCTTAATCAATAAGTGACTGAATTATGGGTACTAACTTGTTTTGTACATATTGTGCAAGCTGACAGCAGACATGCGCAAGCTGCAGCGCATGCGTCGTGCGACACAGCTGCAGTAGCTGCTGTACTGATGTCTGCGCCACAGCCAGTGAGCCACTAGCCACCCATGGGGATACTATAATAAAATTTACTAATAATTCTTAGCTTAGTTAAGCATTGACGCTGGTAGTAGTTGAACGGTTTTTTTTTTATTAGCTTAAATGTCAAAACGAGCAGGTCACTCGCGTGATGGTAAGCGCAACGCCTGCCATAAAACAGAAGCACAAAACTTTGAATTAAAAAGCACAGCATGGCAATGAATTGCGTTCATCACCCGGAGACAAGATGTTAAGTCTCATAATGACCAGAAATTTCACTGGTTTCAATGACCTTCAACAATGTTTACATACTACGTCCTTTTATATTTATTACGATTATGTTTTATTTGTCATGTTGTCTGGTTTTAATTTTCCCTAAGTAAAACTAAATACAGTTTTATTTTCCGAGATGTAAAGATAATTCTCAGTATCCAATCCAATAAATATTATGAGTACCTGTAGAGAGATTCCTTGCCAACTTCGTCCAAATACGGACAGCTGTGAGTGCGGGGCGCGTCGCGTCGTGTTCCTGCTTCACCGTCCGGACGGCCGTTACTTGATCAGGATCCGAGTTCTGAGGGTAAACATCAACTGCCTTGTATCTACTTAAGATAAATAGACGTCATAAGTACCTCAATCTGTTTGAAAACCACAGATTACAGATAATCTTCTTCTTACACCTCACGCTCGCAGTAGGGTCGGCGCAACATGCTTTTTAACACATGTTAAAAAGCATCCCTTTCCTTTAAGGTCGGCAACGCACCCATGATTCTTTTGGTATTGTGGGCGTACATGGGCGGTGGAGATCACTTACCATCAGGTGGCCCACTTGCTCGTTCGCCGGCCTATGCCATAAAAAAAAATGTTACCGAAAGATTCGGCTTGTAATTTTATCTGATCACCTGCCTGACGTCAACCGCTCAGATCACAGATAATACAGATATTATAACATATTGATACCTACTCTGATGTGTACAAAACCAAACGTGAAACTTTTACTGTGAGTCATTGAGGTGTACACAGATTTTTTTGTGAGTGTTGGCGCGGTGTGCTTAATGTTGCGCTTAATCACGGAATGCGAAGGGAGTACACATACACATATATAAAATCTAATTATGTACTCAATCCATGATAGGCTGCAAAAAAAACCTCAAACTAGGCATTTCAGAGTTTGCCTAAAATTTATTTTATGTTTTAATTTGGTAGTGTAGCTGCGAATGTATGATATAAAGGATCACTGACCCTAGGCAGCTGGTACTACCATTACGTTAAACGTTAAACGTTAACTGGTAAACGTTATTTTTATAAAAAATCCAGCTTTTGCTCGTGGCTCCGCCCGCGTGAATGTCATTTTCCGGGATAACAAGTACCTAAGTAGCCTAAGTTACTCCTTATTACATCAGCTATCTGCCAGTGAAAATCCCGTCAAAATCGGTCCAGCCGTTCCAGAGATTAGCCAGAACAAACAGAGACAAACAAAAATTTTAAAAAATTTATTTTGGTATATGTACCGTATAAACATTCATATGCATGTAGTAAAAAGCGGTTATTTTAATATTATAAACAGACACTTCAACTTTATTTATTTGTATAGATATACATCCCATTACAGAAAGGTGTGGTCATATTTAAGGGTCGTTACATACATAGGACAATGGAGTCCATAATCAACTGCCAGCTTCTGAGGTATCTAGAGGATCACCAGCTGTTTAGTGACCGCCAATACGGCTTCCGTCGGGGTCGATCAGCTGGTGATCTTCTAGTGTACCTAAAACTCAACGATGGGCAGAGGCAGTTGAGAGCAAGGGGGAGGCCTTAGCGGTTGGCTTGGATATAGCGAAGGCCTTCGATCGGGTCTGGCACAAAGCGCTTCTTTCAAAGCTGTCTTCCTTCGGGTTTTCCGAGAAACTTTGTAACTGGGTCACCAGTTTTCTTACAGTGCGGAGCATCAAGGTCGTAGTTGACGGCTCATGCTCGTCTGAGCATTCACAGGCTTGGAGTCTTCCAAGCCTGTGAATGCTGGTGTCCCACAAGGTTGTGTGCTATCCCCTACCCTCTTTCTTCTGCATATCAATGACATGTTACTTACTGATAACATTCATTGCTATGCAGATGACAGCACTGGGGATGCTGTTTATACCGGCCGCGCAAATCTTTCTCGGGAACACGTCATCGAATGCCGGAACAAAGTTGTGTCTGAAGTAGAGATTTCACTGTCTCGAGTCCTGGATTGGGGCCGACTAAATTCAGTCGACTTCAACCCCAAAAAGACACAAGTTTGCGCGTTTACCGCTAAAAAGACTCCCTTTGTCGTATCTCCTTGTTTCGGCAACACTCCCCTTGATGCCTCGCCTAGTATCGGGATCCTTGGTGTCGACATATCGAGTGACGTCCAATTTAGCAGTCATCTGGAAGGCAAAGCCAAACTGGCTTCCAAAAAGCTGGGTGTGCTCGGCAGAGCGAGACAGTATTTCACACCGACCCATCGCCTTCAACTTTATAAGGCACAGGTCCGGCCCCATATGGAATACTGTTCTCATCTCTGGGCAGGTGCACCCCAGTACCAGCTGCTTCCATTTGACCGCATCCAACGACGAGCGGCTCGAATCGTCGATGACCAAGTTTTATCTGAACGGCTTGACTCACTGGCACTGCGAAGAGACGGTGCGTCTCTTAGCATATTCTATCGTATTTATCATGGGGAGTGTTCCGAGGTGTGTTTGCTTTAATACCAACGGCCAAATTCCACCACCGCACAACGCGTCACAAGTTGGGATTCCATCCACACCATCTGGATGGCTGGCGTTCCTCAACGGTGCGATTTACGCGAAGTTTTCTTCCCCGTACGGCATCCTTATGGAATCAGCTATCACCTGCGGTATTTCCAGACCGATAAGACTTAGGTACCTTCAAGAAAAGAGCCTACTCTTTCCTCAAAGGCCGACAACGCACCGACAAATCCCGTGGTATTGACGGTGTCCATGGGCGGCGGTGATCACTTACCATCAGGTGACCCGCGTGCTCCGTTGCCACCTCATTCATAAAAAAAAAAAAAAAACACTTGACAGTGGGTGTTTATAATAATTAGTTATATCGTCCACTATTACATTGCTTATACAACGTGTTACAGAAAGGTGTGGTCATATTTTAGGGTCATTACACACTCCTTATAGTAAGTACCTATGTACCGGATCATTTCAAACCAAGACATCCTAAAATTTCACGTTAATTTTAATCACTCGTTGATTAAGATCGATAAGATTGATGACATCACTATTAATTATTATGAATGACACTCACTTTTTAATAAACTGGAATAAGATGTACGTAATTCTACGGACATACGTACGTAACTTGTAACTTAAACACATATGAACACCTGAAAGACATTGTGTGCTGAAGACAATATAGGTACCATCCTTAAGCAGCATCAAAGAATCATTTTAAAGACTTCATTCTCGGGTCTTCCATCTATGAATTTGGCTTAATACAGTCGACGATCCTCTTAAAAGCTGTTATCAGTTACACCAACACAAAGTACCAATACATAATACTTGTTTTTAGTCAAATACAACATATTTTTTGAACTCGTAATCATAATCATACTTTATAAAATCAGAACTTGCCGAACTGACTGCGTCAAATAAATATTGATTGACATTTGACAATTGTTTAATGTTTTTATAATTATAAAATAATTAAATGAAAGGAGGTCTATAGTATCATTGTTTATCTTTAAGTGTTGTCCAAAGTTGAAAGTCGATATCGACATGTTACTCATTCGATAAAAAAGAAAATTCTATAATTATTGTACTAGCAATGCAATCGGATTTGGTACTATGGGAGATAAAATACTTATACCTTACACTATACATTGCTTAAATTTGCCCGCCCCTTTCTATAACACGTTGTATATGACCACACCTTTCTCTAACACGTTGTATATCACTCACCGCGGTTGCTTGCTTCCAGCCGTACTTCTCGCTCGCCTCGTGTAACTCGCACTCCGTCTTCAACAACAACATCGTCGCTTGCACCGCACGCGCATCGCCGTCACTCTGACACAAAAGTACATTTTCGATTATTTTACTAATAAATCAGTCTGGTACTAACAACTACTACAAAAGCTTGTCTGAGCTGCATGCGAAACCTCCAACAGTTAAGACTACCTCTCAGTGGTTACTGGTAAATCGAGCCAACCCGAAGCGAGTGGGAATACCACCCAAACTGGATTTAAGAGTGAAATGGTACCACTAATGTGAGCTGATCACCTGTCTGTAGAACTCGCAGACGTCCCCATCATAAATATCATCGCTTAGATAACAACACCGCTCAAGTTAAATAGGCTTAGTTTTCAGGAGAGACATAAAAATGGAATATTTTTTTTAATCATGTGTGATGTAACCAATGAATTGCGCGGTGACAGAACTATTTGAATATCGTGCTTTGTATGGTTAATTTAAATTTTTGTGTAAATTTTTTTGATACGCGGCAAAAACAATTTATGCATTGATAATATCCTATGACCAATTTTCGAGTTACGCGGTGTTGTTAGCTAAGCGACGAGTACAATACAAATACAACGAATCCTACGTCATGGACTAACGAGTCAATATTAATAGATCTAACATCACAAAACGGCTGTCAGCACCCTTTCAGGAACTGACTCCGAGATGCATGGGAAAATGCCAATGGGGAAATGCGTAATCAAGATGGTGATATTGTGAAAAGGGTTGTTAAAAACAGCATATAACAAGTAGACTGTCTGTGATAAAAACAATATATTGAACTGACCTGTTCCTCATTGTGTCTGTCCAACAATTCAGCGATGACTCTGCTATAATGCTCGCTGTGCATTATCCTTACAACTTTAGGAGTGCTCAGTATCACTTCATACAGAATCCGCATTATATCTGAAGTGTTTTCATCTGTAAAACGAAGACATTTTTAGTGGTAGAGTCACCCTGTAGACAATTTTATCTACAGCACGAATGGGCCGGCTCAAACGGGTCGTCTCACAGAAAACCAACAAGTAGTGGCTTACTGCTGCGTTTTGTACGATAAGTGAGATATCCGGAGGCCCAAATGCCCCTCCCCTTCACAATCTCTAATTATTATTTTCTTTAAGGTCGGCAACGTGCGTATGATTCTTCTGGTATCGTGGGCGTACATGGGCATTGGCGGTAACTTATCATCAGGTGACCCACTTGCTCTTTTGGCGGCCTATGTAATAAAAAATATATATTCGGTTATACTTGAATAACTAGCATAGTTGACTAAAATACCTGGAAATCTATAATAGCAATGAATCGACTTTAAACTTTGGTAAAGAGGCATTGTTAGGCTGACAGTGAGAATTCTGCTAACCCATTGCCTTTTATCTCACAGCTGACTGCTGCTTGCTCACTGTGCAAATGAGGCTGTCACTTACAATGTATGTTAGTTTCATTTACTCACTTTCGGCGCACGGAAGCTCCCCACCAGTAAGACGGGCCAGCGCCCTCCACACGCCAGCGATCGCTACCACCGACGGCCATAGCTTTGAGTACATATCGTATTCGTGCTTCAGAAGTATGCTGGAAATATATTAAATATGGAATCTATATTTCTTTTTGCCTGACATTATCCCAACTTAATGCCAGCGTCCACCTTGACATACCATCATACTAATATTATAAATGTGAATGTAAGTTTGTTTGTTACGCTTTCACGCGAAAACTACTTAACCAATCATCATGAAACTTTGTACACATATTCTTGGAGGTATAAGAAGTAACATAGAATACTTTTTACGGAAAAAACAAAATTTATCTATTTGTTTGTTACGCTTTCACGTCTAAATCACTGAACCGATTTTGATGAATTTTGATGTAGAGATAGATGGGACCCTGGAGACGACGGTTATAGGTTACGTTTTATTTAGGAAAAGTCTATTCACGCGGGCGGAGCCGCGAGCAAAAGCTAGTATATTATATATGCGCTGACTGTTATTATTAGGTGCAGTTACATATTATGTCGTAATTATATGTTGCGGGTTGTGCGTGTCAGATGGAGGGCTTGGAGGGTCGCCCCATATACAATATGTAACAAAAACCCTGTTGGGTGTTTTAAATGTGATATCAGAATCTATATTCAAACGTAATGAAATAACTCGCATACGAATTTTATAGACTCATATAAAAATAATCATATTTATTTTTTATAATTTAATTATTTTATTGTTGTGAACCGTATTTCGATTGAATACCTACGTAAGAGCGATGACTCGGAGCCAGAGCGAGATAGCATGTTGCGGTGTCTACGTGCAACAAACGCACGGCGCCGCGTGCGCGCCCGTCTACGTCAGTACATGAGTCAGCTGTTCATCACTTTTCAAATGAAAATAACATTTTTTAAATATGAATTTTTCTAAGCTACCTGTGTAAGAATAATTTCTCGCTTCTGATTATTATTATAATTTAACTATTTTTGTTAAACTGTCTGTATGTCTGTCTTCACGACCTAGAAAGGGCCAACAGGGTTTTTGTTACATACTGTATACCGTCACATCTATGGTACAAGATGGCAGACTTTGGCATTAAACCAGGATAACGTCAGGCAAAAAGAAAGACTTTTTAACAGGACCAGTAGAAGGACTAGGCGCGCATGTACCAGGCAATGTCCATGTGCCTACTAATCCTATGGTTGTTAATAAACAACCATAGGATTGACCAAGGTTGACTGGTAGAGAATGCCTCTGGCATTAAGTCCGCCTGTACATGTATCATGTATAAAGTGTGTAAAATAAATAAAATAAAATTAGTAGGCACATTGGGGGCTGACTGATAAGTCAGCCCCCAATATAATTTATGAAGCTGTCACTAATTGTGTCATCTGAAAAACTTAAAACATCATATATTAAAGCCTTCACAAATTATTGGCAAAACTAAACTCACCCAAACTTGACATCCAGTAGAAATGGCTTTAAGTTTCCGTACAAACATTTTCTTTTACTAATTTCAGAAGCATCAAGTACAGAAATCAATTGGAAATCTTCATGATGATCTGCTTTTAATGCTTTTGCTTTAATGTCAACCACCAAACTCATGTATTTCTCACTTTTCAGTGCTTCATCTTTACTAAATATCAGACTCAGATATGCGTCCAGCAAAGCCTCTTCATACAATTTGTAATCCATTTCACATATACTCTTGTTGTACAATGCCCTACTGATATTCTTAAGTTCTTCTTCAGATTTGAAATGAGTCAGTTCTTTTTTAATGTATAAATCAAACAGTTTTATAGAAGACTCATAGTACTGAGATTTGTTTAGTAAGATGGCTGTGTTGTGGACATCTGTTTGTAGTTTTCGGAAGTATTTGCCATAGTTAAAACATGCTAATATTCCTAAATTTTGTAATATGTCATACTGCTCATTGACTAATTCAACATGGGTTGCCAATACATGGGTTATATTATCATTATTCTCAATAGCTTCTGTTATTAGACTTTTGGCTAGAAATGACAGACGTAAGGCATCATGTAGACCAGTTCTTGCCTTACAACCTTCACATTTCAACAGTTGTTCAGAGCTTTTCAGTTGCTTAGTCAAATGGCAGATTACCTTGAGACATACATCATGCACTGAAACATCAATCATTTTGATGAATTTCTCTACAAACAGCTTCAAAAACTGATTGATATTTGGATATGTGAGCATCATGATTTTCTCAAGGCCCATTTTACGTGTTTCTTCAAAGTTGACCAGTATGTTGTTGAGGATAGTCTCTACATAAGCCATGTTCGGTGTGGGTTTCAAAATGTTGCATATATTAGAATGGTAAGTGAGTAGGGCATGTTGCAAACTGGCATTATGACCAACAAGGGTTGTACATGTACGTACAGCAATTTCCAAGGCTGATCCATCAAAATTACTTCTCGAGGAGTTCTCAGCAATGACATAGAGGCAATCAATTAATTTTGTATACAAATCTAACAATTCCTTCTCCTTTAATCGTCTAAATGCTTTTAAATCATTCTTTTCCAACAAAGTGGTAAAAATATCTCCATACACTTTATTAAGTTCATTAGAAGTCTTGTCATTAAACAAAGAATACATTTTCTTTATGAGAAACATTAATATACTCAAACAGAATTGAACTGTGTCATATACTTTTACAGTTTTGAGTAGAATTTCAGACATTTTTGGTAACAATTTGGTGAGGGATGCTTTGGCTTTAAGTTTCTCTAAGTATAAAATGTGATCTGCAACAATATGCCAGTAAGTTTTGGCATGTTCACTCAATAAATTTGGCACTTCAGGTTCAAAGGCCATATACACAAGTTTGATTACTAATTCTGGAGTGGACGGCTTGTTCTGAAAGCAAATTTTATTCATTTATTAGATACATTAATGTACACATACAGTTACATATATAAAATTGAATTTATTGATAGAAAACTACATGTGGAGTGAGTTAGTAATAAGTGTATTTAGTAGTATGTAATAAGTGTAATATGTGTTAAAAAAAAATGATACAAATTCTACTAACAACCTCATGCCAGAATTCACTAGAGATTGCTTACTAATCTATGATGCCTTTGGGCAGCAAAGCCCCTGCCTAAAGTTCAACTATATCTATAGACTAGTAACTGACTGAGCCGGCATAACTATGTGATACTGGAGACTATCAATTATGTACTGAACTTCCAATTGTGAGGCACTCTGTTATAAAGTAATTCCACAATTTCTTACAGACAATTATAGAATGGAGATATGAGTAAGAGAAAGATAGGGCTGTCAAAAATGTACATTTGATAATCCTCGTAATAACTACATGCCTATACTGAGTGTAAAGGGACTGCTTCCAGGCCGAAACGGTAATAAAATACTATATTTGCATAAAAGGAAATCACAATTTATTTGCTATATACTTACCATTCTGGAAACGTAAGCCCGCAATGTAAAGCATATTTATGGTGATGTTGGGGTCAATGATCCACAAGCCAATAATTTATATGTTTTATACAGTAATACACCATACCTGTTTGACAATATATCTATGTATATGATAGATGCACGCCAAAGTCTTCACTTGCTCCGGCCTGTCCAACATCCTGGTCTCTCTTAAACAGTCTATACTTAACGTCAATAATTCTTTCACATTCACTTTGTCGCGCCATGACGGTATTTTATCTATATTCCTGTAAGAAAAAACCAAAGGCACTAAAAGTAACTATAGACGGATGGCCATGTTTTGAACAATTAGAATATAAGAAAACCGATGCTCAAATCTTGTAGAGTAGAAACATTTATACTGTATTATTATTCTTTGAATTACCTAAACCTACAGTAAATATCTGATAGATCGTTATGGTATCAGAAATGTTGATAGTAAACAAAAGGTAAACAAAATATAATTGAAGTTAAAAAGTCTAAAATAACGTACAATGGAAGATAGTATTCAGAGTAATATGCAAGTATATCATCTACATAGTTACCTGCACAGTATACACAACACATTTAAAGAGAAAAGTCCACAATCTTTAGCACGCAATTTATTCGAAATTTTCTTAAAATCAATGTAGATTTGGTCCAGATCGTAAACGTCGGTTTTAGATCCATTTGCTTTTATATGCAATATAAAATCGTCAGGTTGCATGTTTATGTTGGTCATCTAACACATAACACAGTAATTATTCTCAATGTTTCTTTATTTTTAAGCATAAAATTGCAAAATTTAAAAGTTTAAACGTTTACGACCGTTACTTTCTTTTGACATTATTTGTTTTCCAAGATTTTTCTCTTTTATGGGGAATGCAAAGGATTCTAGTCCATACAGCCTCATCATATGTAATATTTTTCACAAGAACGATAAATAAATAAATTAAAAATAAATAAATTTCCAGTATTTTTGAGTACACTCTGCAAAACAGTAACTCAGACAGTTCAAGTAGATCTTTTGGCTTGGCATTTTGGTATGACAAATTTCAATATATTAACTAGTTGAATATAGGAATATCGATCTTCCGATATCATTCTCATACCACCGATATGTCGATGCTTTAAAATGTTGAGGGCCTTACTTATTATGATGTAAAATCATCATGGAGTTAATATGTACGTAGTACTCCTATGAAAATGTTTTCCCACTAAACATTGATGTATATGAAACATCGATAAATATCGATCATCCTCATTTGTAGAATGCTTTAACGCATGGCAAGCATGTAGATTGGCCTGTTCGGCGTTTCGTAAAAACAAAGTTGTCACCCAACTTGATACTGGTGTTTGGCATAATGTCCAACAAATGCAATGCCTTATAAAAAAAAAATAAGCAGTCAAAAATGCCGCCATTATTGCCGTGTTATCAATAATAACATCAAGTTTCCCGGTGTAATATAGCAAAAATATTACGTATTCACCGACTGCTAATATAAAACGGAGTTTATTGAAACGAACCAGTTTTATATTGTACGTATAATTGAATTATATTTTAATGCAGGTGATTGTTTATATCACTTAGTGTTATGTTCAACTTCTGCAGTATTTGCAGAATAGTACCTACAAATTGTGGAGTAATGTGTTTATGAGTGGTAGAGCCACGCTGTAGACACTTATCTACAGCATGAATGGGCCGGCTCGTCCGGGTCATACCACTGTCTCACAGAAACCCGACGTAAATACCATCGCATTGTCTATTTCTGCCATTAAGCTGCAGTGTGTAAGTACTGTTGTGTTTCAGTTTGAAAGACGTTGAAACCAGTGAAATTGCTAAGCATTACTATAAAACTTAAAACTGATGTCTCTGAGTGAAAAAACACAGTATTAGTACCATGCAGTATTTGTAATTCAAAGTTTTGAGTGGTGCTGCTACTGTGTATGGGTAGTCGTGGTGCCATTGGACAATACCATTTGGTGAGCAACCTTGTCTCATCTAAGATATATAAAAAAAAATCTTTTGTAACCTATTAAATAAATTATCTAATTTTCAGCAAATATAAGAAAGATGGCTGGAAGAATACATTACTATCTACCACTGCTGGCTGTTCTCTCAGCATACTTCATAGCTTCAAAATATGTGTTCGACAAAGTCAATTCAGACTCTGGCATAGTTATAGATGAGTTGTTTCATTTGCCTCAAGGTCAAGTGTATTGCAACAGAAACTTTACATACTGGGACCCAAAGATTACCACCTTACCTGGCCTCTACATTGTATCCTCAGCATTAGTAGGACCATATTTTGACTGTACATACTATAATTTAAGATTTGTCAATCTACTAGCATCTTGCATCAATTTACTTTTGTTTTCATCTATATTGAAATATGTGTACTTTAGTGATAACTTCAAAATTGTATTACAAGCACTGAACCTTACTTTGCTTCCACCGTTATATTTTTTCTCTCATGTATACTATTCTGATACATTGTCACTGACATTTTTGCTGGCATTTTCAAGGTTATGCCTGACAAACAGATATAAATTCTTGATGTTTATCTTTGGTGTATTTAGTATACTTATGAGGCAAACGAATATAGTCTGGATAGCAATGGTGTTTGGTCATAAATTCTTGGATATTTTCATTAAAAGTTCCCGAGTTTTTGGAAATGTGTACATTACAAATATAAAGCTTAGTAAAACTTCTTTAATAGCCCAGGATATGGATTCGTCGAAATTGAAACGGTATTACAATCTGTCAGATGTGCTACAAGCTGTCAAATATCATTTGAAGACCTTTTTAAAAACTTTCATTAAGTTCCTTACATACCATGATTTTGTTACATTACTAACGCACTGCATATTGCTGATATCATTTGTAGTGTTTGTTTATATAAATGGTTCAATAGTTGTGGGTGATAAGAAAGCCCATGAAGCTACACTGCATCTGCCCCAATTATTTTATTTCCTCCTCTTTTATGGGTTCTTTGGTCTACCTTATGCTTTAGCCAAGTTAGGAACAACTTTCAAACTGATCTTCAGTCAGAAATTAAGAGTGATCTTACTAGTTATAGTCTGTCTTATCATAGTACATTTTAATACTATCACACATCCGTATTTGCTAGCAGATAATCGTCATTTCACATTCTACATTTGGAACAGATGGTTTGGGAAGTATGATTATGCTAAATATGCAACAGTTCCTTTATATGTTTTTCTATTCTACAGTCTGTATGATAATTTGAGGGACCAGAATTGCATATCATTTCTTTTACCATACTCCGTCAGTACATTTTTGGTATTAGCATTGCAGAAGTTGATTGAAGTGAGATATTTTTTGGTCCCATATATAATTTTAAGGTTGCGTTTTGTGAGGCCGTCATACAAAGTGGCTGTTTTTGAATTTTTATGGTATTTAGTAATTAATGTTGCAGCATTCCATGTGTTTTTTACGAGAGCAGTGTTTTGGGATGATTTTGAAGATGTTCAGAGAATAATATGGTGAAACATTTTAGTCAAGACCATAAAATACATTTTATAGACTGTTTTTTAAGTCCCCAGTGTGTCAAAGCATTTATTTTTATATTGTCAGTTGATATTGACTGATCTTAAATTTATATTACACGTTTTATTACTAATGGTCAACTAATACTAGTATTATTTCTCATAAAATGATTTGAAATCTAAATTCACATGTTGACATATCAATTTATTTAATTCATTCATATCATTTATTATCCCCTGTCATTTAATCATTCTATTAATCAAATCGGTTTGAGAAGACCTTTTTCTGACAGGCTCATAAGGTGTATTTGTTGTTTCTAACTTTATTAGTTTTTGATATTTTACATTCATTGGACCAAAGACAAAGATCGATAGAGGACCTAAATACCTATCGACTGAACCCCGCATGTCTCCCCCCCGCATGCCCCCTATATTGGCCGAAAATGCGTGGTTTAGATTAAATTTCGTAAATGCAGCTGAACTATTAGGTCTACGGTCGTGTTTTTTTTTTTCAAATAGCACTAATAGCGAGTCTTTCTAACCACTTTACCACTTAGAATCAGGTCATTATAGAATTCGAAATATGAGATAATTTTACAAATAAATAAAAATTTGGTTTAATTTTCTTCAGTTTAAGGCTCTAGAATGAAATTTTAAGTTATTTGTCTTAAAGAAAAAACTATCTTGAAGTCGGTCCGCGCGCATGTAGCACTAACCATCCAAAATTCATTGGGTTAGCAAGAAGGCATCATGTTAAAAAAATCTATTCAATTGGGCGAAAAAAGAGCGAAAATCGGAATTTGTTCTTCATAATACAAGCGCCACAAATTCAAATTATTTATTGAATTCATAAAATGTTATACATCATTTAGATTGAGTCAAATTTTAACTCTACCGCCAGTTCGGAATGCTGTTTCGCTAGAGAACAGACAAGAAACTCTAACGTTGCTCTTTTCAAAACTGATTTACAATATTGATACTACATTAATACAATAATTTGAGTTAAAGCAACTCAGTTTATGCCAAGAGGAACATTATAACATAAAATAATGATTATTGAGCATGACTCCCATGACAACGACGAATAAATTAGGACTATATGAGTATAACCACGGATCAATGACGCTGATTTCGATAATTTTGGGCATTTGTAGATTTTTTTACATGGTGTCCCACGGCTAGTGTAATGAATTTTGAAGATTTCTGTGGATGCGAACAGTTTCTATGATGGGTACTAAAAAAACCTCAGTGAAAATTATATTCTAGAGCTTCTTTAAAGCTCGGAAACACTACCTTTTATTACTAAATTATAAAACCCTGGTTCTAAATGGTACGATGGCTCGAGATGCCCGTCATTTGTGCTATTTGAAAAAAAATCATCACGGACGTAGACCTAAAAGCTAAGCTGCAGTTGCGAAGGTTAGTTCAAAAATGGATAATTTATTGGGCAACATTTATATTTTCTGCTTTCTTTTGTCCAAGGTAAAAAGACCAAAATCTGTCTTCATTTGGCAGAGTAACATACATTAAAAAAATACGTCTAACTGAGAACATCTTCATTTGTTGAAGTCGGTTAGAAAGTTGTCAGGAAAGGCGGTTAGAGTCTAGACTCTAGACGACAGTACTCAGGGTGTGCTATCGCTCGCTTCGTGATTTAAACCTTGAAACTCGATAGCAAAACTACAAATCGTTCTCTTATTTAAGTAGGTATTAAGGATAAATGTTTCATTAGTACCCATACAGTAGCCCATACAGAGGAAAAACATAAGAATTGTTTATTATAATTTGAATTTAGTTTATTCAGTAGATCTCTGGTTTCACCATCAAAATCGGGTGTCATCTGCTTCGAAACACTTATAAGCCAAGTTTCTAGTCGTTAAGCCATAAGGAACTTAGTGGCGAGCTCAATTCTGTTCTTGGTTCAGATTAACTGAGTGTCGTAAAAAGTGTGGTCCTTCCAGCAGGATATACATAAAAGTGCAACAGACTAGTAATGTAAGATTTAAAATAATGTCAGTAAGCTTAAAATAAATAGTTTTCTTAGGATCGAATTAGCTATTATTACCAAAATATAAGATTTAATAATATTTGATTTTTTTGTGAAATAAATGCATTTTTTATAAGATGTTTTTTATTGTAGAATAACATTTCTTTTTTCCCCCTTTCCATTATCTTGCTGACAGAGGAATTATTTTTCTGAGAATTGTTGTGATCGGAAGTGTATTTAATTAACATTCAGTCGTTGTAAATAGAAAAGCAAACATTTCGTATATTATGTATATTTTTATTAAATTTGAAACAATTTAAACTTTAATCAATAAACTCATAATTCGAAGTAACTTCGTACGAGATCAGATGAGATATCCGTTTGCCTATTGACACTAGATGTCTTTTAAACAAATCGCAATCAATGTTCTCGGGATCGAATGTGAAAAAATCTCGTACTAGACACACGGATCGCCAACGTCAAACTACAGTTAGTTTATAATAAACTCAATTCCGCCTTTAGAGCCTATGCCTATGCATAAGGACCTTTTTATACGTGCCTTTAATAAACATTGTACACAACAAAGTAACCTCGTAATTAGCTGCAAATTGTCTTGCATAGATACGTATTAAGATTTCTTTAACGTCGCTGCTCGTATTAAATCGTCCTGGGCAAAGAGCATTTATACAGATATATTTTGTTCCATACATACTGAGTTGACAGTGTATAGACCGCGCGTACGTTCTAGTCAGAAATCATAGCCTGCGATATTGCGCGAACGGGTGAGTGAATTCATTGGAGGGAAGCATTATACGTGCAAAACTTGGCTAGTTTGAAGTTTTACCCTACTCTGCGCCTCCGGTCATATTTTAGCGTCTGAAAACAATAGCGTCGCCGCTTCTCGTGACTTACTTCAGGCCGGTCAAGTTGCGCGCGTATTGTACAAATGCCGTTTGCGTCGAAGACTAGCAGATACGCGTAAACTAAAGTCCTGATTACATAATTAGATCGTTAACGTTACGAAGAATACTAAATAACTATGATTTCTAATAAAAAATGACGCGCGTCACCATCCCCTCAACCCGCATCACATAAATACCTACAATTCATATCTACAAAACTCACACCAGCACTGAACAATGAATGTCAATTCACACAGAGAATTGTTATCCGGTGCCGACCTGTCTATATAAGAAAAAAATTGTAATAGACTATTTAGCACGTAAGTTTTCATTGTTGCCACATAATTAAATATGACAGGTGTAAAAGACCCGTGTCTTTTCACTAGATGCGAATATATTAATTATGAAATAATATTTGTACGTGTCTGCTACTTACGATGTTTGTAGAATGAAGCTTTAATTTTGTGTGCAGTAAGAAGCAAATCGAATGGTGGCGCGCGTCGTCTTTTGATTAAACCACAGACCAACAATCTATATAAACGCCGCGCCGTAAGTATGTAATTCAATTTTGTGACAACCAAGCGTGCCTTTTTTGCTATGTGCACTGACGTCACTGCGGTATGTAATAGATCATTAACCTGTGCGCGTTGCTGAAAAAGTTACCCAATATGTCAGCACGTAATTTCTTAGTAGGACATACTATTTGTCTAAATAGATGTTTGGTCTATGGAAAAAACTAACTACACATTTTTTAGATGTATTGAAAAATACTTGGTAAGAAAATGCACAAACTATTATATGTCATTTATTTGCACCAAACCTGTTCAAGAGATGTAAATAAATATCTACCCACTTTATAAATAATTCCTTTGTTTGAACTTAGTTATGCACTCTCGAGTCCAGGCACCACACAATACTGATACACCCTTAAGTACCAAAAACTGCTGAATTACGTCTGGTAGATGGGTGGTCGACGATAGTGCATAACACGATGTGATGTCCTGTTTAATTTTTAAGAGTAGATATTAAGTTAGTTCTAAGCCAACTCGCAGATGTATCGCACATAATCAACAATTAATTTACCTTTTTTTTTAAGTAATTTTCAATCCCCGAATCTTGACTACCAGTCAATAAGTATACCAAATACAGTAAGAGATACTTAACTGAAAAGTGGGTAGATATATTGTTTACATTTCTGGAGCAGGTATAGCGATTAAACTTTAGATACATAGTCCTGTGAATGTATTATAATGGGAATACTGTGGGTCAATACTATTCATTTAAGTTATTTAAGGATTAATAGCCTTTATTTCTACATAAAATTATTTTTGTACAAAACAAAACAACTTTTAAAGTTGTTTATGGAATGTTAAAATAAATGAATAATACTACTCATGTGTATAAATAAAATTATCTTAAGTCCTAGGAACGGTGTAAAAATACAGCTGTAATGTCATAATTCAACCAAGAAGAAAATAATTATCGTTACCAAAATGTTAAAAAATAGATCTCGGATCATATTCCTTTCAATGCACTACAACTAAAAACTACTTAGCTCAATCTAGATAGACTTGTTGCGGATAAAATATCAGAAACTATTTCATTTCGAGTCCGGTTAAAATCAATCCAATAATACCGAAATATGGTCGCATACTTTACGAGAAAAGGTTGAATATGTTTCGCATGGATTCTGGAGTTACAAGTACGATGTGGGTTAACTTATCCTTTTGGATAAAAACCCCTAATTAAATAAAGATAAAAAAGAACTGACAGGCATAATGAAAATTGGGAAGTCCCTAATAAAAAATAATCTGATCGTCGTGCGTCTACATATAAAAAACAACAGTTACAATGATAGTAGAAAAAATTGCAGGAATTAGGTAAACATTTATCCTTAAGTACAAAATTGAAATTCTACATTACAATCTAGTACAGAATACAATTCATGCCGGTTACAGCAACATGCGTTTAATATTCACAATAATATATCGCATCGTCACGCAATGTCCAAAAACAACTTTTGGGTAAGAAAAGTATGAATTGGTGACTATATAGTGTAATAGTGTAGCCTGCCTTATACCAGAAATGAAAACAAATATCTACCCACTTCAAACAATAGGGTAGTTTCCTATGTTGAATTTTATATATTACTAGCTGTTGCCCGCGACTCCGCCCGCGTGTATGACTATTTCCAGGATTAAAGTAGCCTAGTGGGCGCCCCCGGTGAGAAACGCACGTGACAAAAATACTAATGTCGCTATCAAAAAATAGGGGTTGATCGTAGAGGGTTGAAAATGTAGGGTTATATGTATTTTTTAATGCTGTATCATAAAAAAAAAGAAAAAAAATACTAAAAAAAAAAAAAGGGGGTGGACCACCCTTAATATTTAGGGGGATGAAAAATAGATGTTGGCCGATTCTCAGACCTACCCGACATGCACACAAAATTTCATACAAATCGGTCCAGCCGTTTCGGAGGAGTATGGGAACGAACATTGTGACACGAGAATTTTATATATATAAAGATTTTATACATATATACGCACTCACGCCTGTAATCCCCGAAGGGGTAGGCAGAGATGTAACCAGAACACCCACATTATTTTATACGTATCAAAAAATAATACGAAAGGAAACCCTTTTGGTAAAACACAATCAAAATTGGTTCACAAATGAGCCCACAATTATGATTTTAAAGATTGGTATGAGCAAAGGTGCGCGCGCAGTGAGGACGTCTCACTCTCTCTCGCACGCGCGCACCGCTATAACCATTTTGCACGATGACGTCAAGGTTTACATCGTCTGTCATTTGACAAGTACCCCTTCCATTACATTTGAATGGCTTCTAAGATTATTTGTGGATGGATTAAAAATAAATATTCTGGAATAGGTTATGGGTTGGTAACGTATCTTATTAATTTAAATAATAAAAAAAAATAAGTAATGTACCCTATTCCTTTGTTATGACCCACGTCAATGAAATATAATTATGGAAATTATACCAATAACAATACGGATAATTTGAAAAGTGTGTAGATATATATATGTTTACATTTCTGGAGTTACTACGTGACAGGTTCTTCGTGTGCGAGAGGACGCCTGGGTTGGTACCACCACCGCTTTGACTATTTCTGCCGCCAAGCAGCAGTGTGTAAGCACTGCGTTTCGGTTTTAAGAACATAGAAACCAGTCAAATTACTAGGCATTATGAGACTTAACATCTTATGACTAGGGGTGAGGAACGCAGCCCAGTGTGTGTTCTGTTTATGGGCAGGAGTGACGCTTCCCATCAGGCGAGCGACCTACTCGTTTCGTCATTCAAGGGAGTAAATAAAAAAAAACAGGCATGGCGACTTCATCTTACGTTTCACTGATGTAAACGGCACGAACTGTTTCGTATTTAAAACACATACAGTAAAAAAAAACTTATTAATGGTAACATATTTGTATCACAAATTACAGATGCTCACTTTTAGTTCATATCGGCGCTTCACCACATCATATCACTCATTTAAGTGTGATAATATTTTTAAATGGCCACTGTCGTGGTCTACACACTACATTTCTAATAGGTAATTTCTGATATAATATAAAACTTCAGAGGATATAATGTAATAAAGTTATTTTACACATAAAATACCTAAAATATATTTTTTTGGAGTGTAAGTAAAACATAAGTTCAAAAAAATATTAAGTAAAAACAGTTTCTCAAAATTGATGTCAAAAAGAATTTTAAAATATTCTGAATTATTACTACTTACTTACATTTGCTTTTGTTATAGTAATAGGTATTTAATTCATCGAAATAAGATAACTAGAACGATAACTCTCATAAGAATCTGCCAAAAATATGGCTCTACTTACTGACAGATTCAAAAGTAAAATCACACGTAACAAAAATTAATGAACATTCAAAATCAACTTTATCTCATAAAAGTTAATGTCTAAATATAACATTTCTAGATCGAGGTACGACGTTCTGCTACGTGCAAAAAATTAGACGTATCAAGTGTCAACTAGAAATTATTATGCACAGACTTATATAGCCCCGGCCTCTTGCACAGAGTTTTGGTGGGGCATTTTTTGTTTGAGTTACGTTTCTTGTCATCTTATTTCGATGATTTTATTACAAGAAGGAAACCTTACATAAGTACATATTTTTTTGTAACATCGACTTCTTTCTACTCTCTAATTAACCACTCATTAACAGAGATCCACATTTCCAGATGAACATCAAATTATTCACAATAATTAATAATCAATAATTGCAATCCAAATGAGATAAGGAAAGTCAAAAACGGGTTTTTGTTAATAGTAAATAAGGAAAATTATTTTGGATACATAACTTTTTTTACATTATTAGTTTTAAAAAAATGCTTTTAAAGAATTTTAATCTAAGACGTCACACTATGGTTGAAAGTCATTTGAATAGCATAAAGTATTTCTACATAATGTTCGCTATCTTTGACGGATACTTCACAATCTCACTCCATTAGATTTTTTAAACAGTAAATGCAACTATGAATACTATGTATGGTATATCTCATAGTGATTTCTTAGGTTTACGCGAATATTACACATTGAAAAGTCGAGACTAAAATAAATATTTAAACCGCGATAAAATCCGTATAAACTAGTTTTATTTCAATGTAGTATATCTCGTTAAACTTTATAGCCGCTCTGAAGTTGATCACTACACCCGCCCTCTACACTTCCCGTCACCCTTTAATCTCAAAATCCTCAGCTGCTACACCGCTCGTAACTAACTTCAGAACGGCCATAAAGATTAAAAGAGGACTATAGTTTAAGAAACATAAAAATCCTGTAACTCGCATCACTGACATTTCTGTCTTCACTTCATCTACAAGTCAATTAAGTACTCTTAGACTAAAGGAACAGAGCATACTTTGCTGTTGCTTGGAAGAGCACTACCTATTCTGGCTCGGCAGTTTACCGGTAAACAATTTGACAAGCAGAATTCAACCTTTTTGAAACTCAATAAACCTTATTGACACTCGACAGGTTCAAATTTGAGACTTAACATATTATTAATAAGAGCTATTATGCCATAAAAATAAACTGACGTTTAGATAATGTTACCATAGAATTACCGGTAAACCACCCAGCCAGACTGGCTACACAGAATCAAAGATTTTATAAGTAGCAACGATTTTTTTTTTTTTACCTAAACTCCTATGGAATGTCAAAATACTATAGTTCAACTATCTTTCTTTAATGCCTATGGCAACCCTGTAAATAAATAACGAAAAAAATAAAAATTTGTAAAAAATAAAAATATTTTTAAAATGTTCTACATAATAATATAAAATACGTACTTTGTATATGACTCTCAGCAGAGTCGTTTTTATCTCACTATGTGTCACACTAGATAAAATTAACGCTTGTCTTGCCCTATACAATATAATATTAAGTATTTCATACTTCAAAAAACTTAAGTACGACTTAACAAAATGACTTAAATTTTCTAGGAATTAATAAATAATAAACTCGATTTAAATGACAGTAGGTTTCTCGCCTCTATCTGTACGTTATTGGTCAGTTTTTGTTTAGCGCCAAAATGGGACCAATCACGTGAACTGAAATCGCCATTATGCGTTTAGTTTTATTTTGCGTAGACCTTATAATATGATTATGGAGACTGTATTTTACACCTTTTGAGTAGGCAACTATAATGTTCGTAGAAATGCATCAAATTTGGGCGTAAACCTTCAGCTGACCAGCGCTTGAATCATAGGGATATCATGGAAGTTTTCTTAGTTATTCTCAATGTTAAGTATTAGTTACCCTTAAAAAAATTAATCTGTCCAAGTCTACACATATAAATTTTAGTTGTTTATAATCAAACACAATCCTACTTTTAAACTTATGCGTTCCGGAAATTGTTTTTTAATTTAATTTATCACTATATGGCCATCAAGGACAGTAATTTAAGAGAAAAATATATACTTACATAATTTGTAATGTAACAGATTTATATTCGATCATTACCATATCATACCAGACAAAACTGCCAGAGCGCTTAACTATAATGGTAGTACCAGTAATCGTAGGTAGACAGGTGCAGACATTATCACTGTGTTGCCAGCCTGCGCGAATCCTACCAAAATAGTAACTTTGTACTTGCAATATTATGTCTCCATTATATTTAGACATGAAGAAACGGTCATACAGTTCTTGAAGTCTAAAATTGATTGAACAGTGACCGCATGAGTCGCATTCGATATGCTGGCTTACACAATTTTCTTTTCAACTATTTCGTGTTATATCCATTTATCATTTTTCCCGTTCAAGAGGGGAGTAGATTCGATTTCTTTGGGGTCTTTGATGGGGCTTACGTCTGGCTTACCGCTAAAATATTTAGCCATGTTGTAATTTGAAACGATGTACGGAACTCCAGCGAGGTCTGAAGATAACGGGTTGTAATACTGACGGTAGCAGAATATCGCCGTCGTGAAGCCAATGAGGGAGCCCACGAAGATGTCTGCAAACAAAAAACAACAAATACAGAAATCCTACTTCCTACAGCTATTATTAATGTAAAAGTTTGGATGTTTGTTAGTCAATTACGCCTAACGGCTGAACGGTTTTGGATGAAGTTTAACACATAGATAGACCATGACCTGGATAAGAACATAGGATACTTTATATCCCGGATACGTTTATTTACGCGGGTGGAACCGTGAACAAAAGCTAGTTACCTCATAATAGTCCAGTATCTATGCTACAGTTAAATAAATAAACACCCAACTGTCACTCACATAGTCCTGCAACCACAATAAGATATTGCGATTATCGTGAGTTAAATGCATGATAAACTACGAGAGACCGTCGGTGTTAGGACACCCAGACTCGAAAAAAATATTTGTGGATCACACAAACATTTGTCTCGGTGCGGGGTCGAACCTACAGCCTTTCGTTTCACAGCCGAATATTCGCCTACTGCGTGCATAGGTAGTTGTATTTAATATGTGTATTATAAAGTAAAGCGGCTTTCATTATGCTATGATTTGTCACTGCGATTGGTTAATTTATTTATAGGTTTTTTTTTCGCAGAGAGTGGCTAACGACTACGTACGATAAATACCTACAATACCAGAAGAATCATGCGTGTTTTACAGATCTTAAAAGAGAGGAATGAATTGAGGAAATGGAGTTATTCGTACCTCCGTAAATCTCACTCATCATAAATTAATTCCACCCAACAGTAACACACATAGTCCTGACCCCACATTAGGTTAACCTGTATCGTGGGTATCAAGAACTAGGAGGGACTTGCGGTCCCACAGCACCTAAACCGGAGACAAATATTTGGGAATCAGACAAACATTTGTCTAGGTGCGAGAATCGAACCCACGGCCTCACACTTCGCAACCGGCTACTCGCCCGCTGCGCCATGGAGGTTGTCAATAATAAGATTGTCATCATAAGAAAGAAATAAGAAATACAGCACCAATCTGTCGTTTCATGTCGGTTTTCTATAAGACAGTGGTACTAATCAGGTTGAGTTGGCCTATTCATAGACAAAAGTGTACACTCTATAGTATGACTACGCTTACAGTCAGTGCTTCCAGACTCACTGTAATTACAGTAGATTTACTGTAATTTTGAATTATTCACTGTTACTGTAATGAAAAAATACAGTGTAGGGATCTATTGTAATAAATTTCTTATTTAGAAATCAAAATCAATGCGTAAAACGATAGGTAACATACTTCTGGGAGGGAAATTCCCGATGAATTACTACAAAAACTATCCCTGCCTTTTAAAGGAACAAATGACACAATTACATCTTTGAGGATCGGAGAATCAAAATGAAGACAATCAATTCTATCTTTTAATTTACCTCAATTCATGTTACAAGTAGGTACTATCTTTTGTTTTAAGTACCTATGTAAATTATATTTTATGTTTCAATTAATATTTATGTATTATATTTGTATGTGCTTAACTGTGTTATGGTAATTGCCAAATAAAGCTATTTTCTTTCTTCTTTCTTTCTTTCTAGCACCTTGTAAGTCGTGCAAACGCTACTTACCTTCCCAGTGGTGATGGTAGTCGCATGTCCGTGAGAGTGCGACGGCGGCGGCGGCCACGAGCGGTGCGAGACAACACAACACGCGCAACGAGCTGCCGCGCCGTCGCGACAGCACGCGCAGTCGACCGCACGTCCATGCAGACGCCACGCCCAGCGAACAAAACGACACTGCCGACCAAACAGACATTTTCATCGATTAAAAAAAGTCCATGCTTATTGGCTTTATAACCGAAGAAAAAAACGGAGGTGGTAACTCACTTCGACGCGTATATGTATATATTTTGTATGTATAATCATCGCAATAAGATGACAAGAAACGTAACTCAAGCAAAAAAATTACCCCACCAAAACTCTATGCAAGGGGGCGGGGCTATAAAAGTCTGTGCAGCTCGTTACCTGACCTGGATTAGGTACTTCTTATCCTGGAAAATGCCATTCACGCGGGTGGAGCCGCGGGCAAATGCTAGCCCAATATAAATAAAAGTGTCATACACCGTATTCGTGTGTTTGCTTATTAATCACGGTACAATGTAACAGCAACAGATGTACTTATGATAATTTGAATAACAATAAATTATATACGATTAATTTATAGACGTGTCCTTGATAAAACAAAATATAATATTCAATAAACAGCAAGTGAAAATTTTTCATACATCCGATATTATTAAGTACAGACAAACTATGTAGGTGGTAGGGCCCTCGTATGCGAGGCCGTCTGGGTTGATACCACCGCTATATCTATTTCAGCCATCAAGCAGTGTGTAAGCACTGTTAATAATAAATAAATACACCCAACAGCCACACACAGTCCTGACCCCACACTAGGTTAACCTGTATCGTGGGTATCAGGAACTACGAGGGACTTGCGGACCCATAATACCCAGACCCGAAACAAATATTTGTGGATCACACGAACATTTGTCTTAGTGCGGGAATCGAACCCACGGCCTCTCGCTTCGCAGCCACCTACTCGCCCGCTGCGCCAGTTGTGTTTCGATTTGAAGAGCATTGAATTTCTGGGCATTACAGTATAGTTATTTAAGAAATTTTGTCATCTAACCCAATATGGATTTTCAAACGTCCGAAATAAATGATTATTATTATTACTAGACTTAGCATCTTATGTCTAGTGCCATGCGATGCTTTGTAATTCACAGTTGTGTGATGTTGTTAATGGGCAGGCGTTGCGCTTACCATCAGACAAGCGGCCTGCTTGTTTCTTTATTCAATTTAATAATTTTAATAACACCAAATTTTTCGGTCGGTGCAACATGCTTACAGACACACATGTTACAGAATAATTTAGCTTGTACTTTATTACGACCGGCCGCCTGACGTCAACCCCTTTGGGGAGAAAAAAAAAACTTAACCAAATAACATATTAGAAACCTCTGACAATAATTCTATTGGAAAAATAACTATTTTTTCATCATATAAAAATATAATATTTTCTTAAAAATTTAAACATAGCTTTTTTTTATAGCACAGACCAGCAAACGAGCAAGTGGATGATCAGATGGTTAGCGATATCCAGCGCTCATGAACCGATATGACGAATGGGATGCCTACATTTAAGAAAAGGAGGGATTTGGGCCTCGGGATATCACATTCATTGTACGAAACACAACAGCAAACTGCCATTTTAGATTAATAGATTTTCTTCAAACATAACCTACCTAAGATTTCGAAACCAAATCTCGATAAAATCGTTTTAAATTAAAACCCGCATTGAAATTGGTCTATCGTTGGTTGTTTAAGTGCTACAATGCACAGATACAGACTGACAGATGGACACACTGACAGACAGATAAAGCGGTCCCTCTTTTTATCGGGGGTTAAAACTAAGGAACAATACTCACAGCTACTATGCCCGCTTGGGAAAGACTTCCTCCCCTCCATGATGGCCATGGGATCTCCCGTGCACTGCATATCATCCGCTTCAACGCCGTCAGGGAAGCATCTATAGTAGAAGTCAGGCCTTGGGCGACCTGACACAAGCAATGATTAATAATTAAGACTAGCTTTTGCTCGCGGATCCGCCCCCGTGATCGGCTTTTTCTGGGATAAAAGTAGTCTACATCCTAATCCACATCATGGTCTTTCTATGTGCCAAATTTCACCATTCAGTCGTTAAAGTTTGATTGACTAACAAACATACAAACTCGGAAACTCTGATACAACTTGAAATTCTGATACAAAATACGTATTTATAACTTGTCTCTGAAATATTTTTCTTAATCTTTATTTTTGGGTATCTTTGTATTTACGTATGTTTCACGATACGGCACCATAAAAACTATTACCGAAGACATTCGTAAAATGACAGTTTAATATGATAAATTAAAACACAACTACCTCATTGTGAAGAACCCAAATAAATAAAGATGAATATATATAAATACATACATAAGCTCACGCCTGTCTCCTTGAAGGGGTAAGCAGAGGTGCAATTAGTGCATGGTTCATCGCGCTTATTTTCATCCCATGATGTGATAGGTGGCAAACCATATCAAGCACAAATGTAATTTGGGAGAACATGTGTGATTTTGTTAAATTGAATTGAACTCAAGCACAATTTTTGATTCACTGACCTGGGATTTGAACCCAGTACCTCATGATTACTCAGCTTAAGCCGGCTACCACTAGGTCAATGAAGCGAAGAGATTATCATCTCTCTTACTAGGAAATATGTCATTAACTTTTTTATCGTGATAACGAAAGTGTCAAGTCTACCAAATATCCTATACATGTCCTGAACCGTTGACAACAAGTAATAGCCAGCCAATAAATAACCTGAATGTACTTACCGGCAATTAATTTAACTCCGTCCGTTAATACTCCATTTATCCCCAGGGCGAGGGACCACGCCAGCAATATCTGAAGATAAGCACATTATAATTTATTGCGTAAAGGATAAAACACCTGATAGAAAATAATACTATGGAGTAAAAATAATGTCTATTTATGTAATATAATGTGTAATATGCCGTTGATTCTTCGCCAAAATAAAATTAAACCATGTTGATTTCAATTATATAACTCGACCAAAGCGGAATGGAACGGATTGCAAAAGAGACGTGACATTTATTTTGTGCAAT
Organism: Mimas tiliae; assembly: GCA_905332985.1. Classification (NCBI taxonomy): domain Eukaryota; kingdom Metazoa; phylum Arthropoda; class Insecta; order Lepidoptera; family Sphingidae; genus Mimas; species Mimas tiliae. The sequence continues at coordinate 6,156,136 of HG995238.1, forward strand.
GCTATTGGTTAATATTTCCTAAGCCTGCTCCACTTTCCCGCCCTGTGAATTAGGGGCATTTGTAGAATTCTCCAACGGTATCCCCTGCATGTCGTAAGAGGCGACTAATTGGGGGTCGCAGCCGTACAACGGGGGATGTGCGGCCATCGCACATTTTCTTTGATTCGACCCCAAGACGAACGGCAGTGCAAAAAACCTTGCAAGGCTAAAAAAAAGGCTAGGTGGCATAATAATCACCTTGTGCAGGATAAGAAATGAAAACACACATTTCTATTACTAACTTATATGCTAATCATTAATTATTTTATTTTATGTACATAATTTATAGGTAATTACACTGTCGTGCGTGTGGCGGCAGCACCATCGCTGCCGCGCCGCCCGCGCACCTCACTCCGCGAGCGACACTACAGAATCGGCGGGCGCGCTCCTATTGGCCGAGCCGCGCACGCCTACTCGCTCTCCCGGTGCCCCGAGTCAACAAGGATTCGGAAATAAATTGAGGGGTCCTGGCCGCTACAATTCAGTTCGCTCCAGTTCGCCTCAAGAAAGAAATAGTAACCTCAAGAAAGAAATAGTAACCTCAAGAAAGAAATAGTAAATGCAAGAAAGAATAACGATTCCTGCAAGAAAGAATAACGATTCCTGCAAGAAAGAATAACGTTCGAACTGCGAAACTGCGCCTGTATATTTTTTGGTTATTGAATATACGATTATTTGTCTATTTACTGGTTTTCAATCTCTCGCAATCCAGCAACCCTCACATTGTCTGGTCCTTCGGAGTCGGATTAACGAGAGAGAGATGCCGGTAACTAGATCAATCGGGCGCAGAACCGCTTCGGCAACGAATACAACAAGCGTCACTGGTACCGCAACGGAGGTCACAGGTGCCCTCCGGTACTACGGGTACCACGGGTACCACGGGTACGACGACTGACGTCACAGGTACCTCCGGTACTATGACTGACGTCACAGGAACAACGGGCACCGCAACGACAACTGAAAAGTCGACCGCCGTGTCAAAAACACCAACACCCGCAAGAATTCAACCGGAAGAACCGGAACCGAAGCCCGCCGACCCGGAAACGCAGAAACCTATAGTCCGAAGCGGACCACCGTCGAAGAAAAGCAGAAATCCTTCAAAATCGCGCCGATTGGCGGCGGCTCGGGCCGAACTAGCCCGACTCAAGATGGAGTTAGCTGCCGCCCGTATCGCCGCAATAGAAGCGGAGTCCGAGAGCGAAGAGGACGTGAACTCTGTCGTCACCGAAGGAGATCAGGAACTGCGAGTACACAGCTGGTTAGAAAACAGCCGACTACTCGCTATCGAATGCCAGCCGCATCAAGCTCAAGATACGCAACCTGAACCACAGCCGCCGGTGGAACCTGCAGCTCCAGCGATCACCGCCGCATCCTGGGGCATACCGACGTCTGCACCGGCGGGAGTCACCGCCGCACTCCCGCCGCCCATGCGTGCTTCAGCTACCGAACCGACGACGCTACTGGCATCGGGAATTTCCGCAACTCCACTCGTACCTACAAATAGATACGAATTCAAGAACTCGACTGCGCAGTTACTTCCGCCCACGATCACCCCCGCATCGTGGCAACCGAACATTGCAACTGCGCCGCCGCCTCCGCCAGTGGTCACAACAGTGCCATGGCCTACGAACACGACTGTGCACCCGCCAACGCCAGTGATCACCGCCGCATCCTGGCAACCGAACCTCGGGTCTGCACAGCCGCAACAGAACACCGGTCCAAGATCGAACCCTACGCCTTGGGACCTCCCGGCTTCAGACTTACGTCAAGATCATAATGAAGCAATAGCAGTCCGACAATCAAGATCGACGGAAATTCAGGAACTTGCGTCAGCCATAACGCATGCAGTGCAGACCGCACAACACCGCCAACCGTTGAAGTACAGCGATCTACCGACATTCAACGGGGCTCACCAGGACTGGCTGACTTACAGAGCCGCCTACTACGAGACGGCACATCACTTCTCCACTTTAGAGAACATGTCCCGGTTGCGCCGCAGCCTCCGGGGAACAGCGAAGGAAGCAGTCCTAGGACTACTTATCACCAACGCGGACCCGAGCAACGTGATGAAGACTTTGGAAACAAGATTTGGACGCCCCGACTCAATAGCTATGGCCGAAGTCGAACGCCTCCGATCTTTGCCACGCCTCACGGAGTCACCGCGGGAACTCTGCACCTTCGCGACAAAAGTGGAAAACATAGTTGGAACCTTGCAGGCACTAGACTGCATCTTTTACCTCTACAACCCAGAGGTTACGAAGAACATGGTTGAGAAATTAACCCCGACCTTGAGAAGGCAGTGGTATGAGTTCGCTGCCGCACAATCAAGGACAGAACCGGATCTCATGAAGTTTAGCCGCTTCATGCAAAGGGAAGCAGAGATCTGCAGCCCGTACGCCCAGCCAGAATCAATCGTCGACCGGACCCCGAACAAGCCGAACAACGAGGGACGAGAACGTCGTCAACGGGTTCATGCGGTCAGCGAAAACCGAAAACCGAACTGCGGACTCTGCAACCAAGAACACAGCATCGTAGAGTGCGCTCGCTTCAAACAGGCTGACACCGACGCCAGATGGGACATAGCGAAAAAACATCGTCTGTGTTTTAGGTGCCTTCGGTACAGATCAAAGCAACACAGCTGCAAACCGAAGAAATGTGAGATCGACGGCTGCGTTCACTTCCACAACAAGCTCCTTCACTCGTCTAGAAGCAAGAAGGAAGTCGTCGAAGAAGTGGCTAAGGAACAAAAGGTTAACGCAGCGTGGGCTCCTAAGGTATCTTTTTTAAAAATAATACCTGTGAATATTTCAGGACCGGCGGGAGCCGCAGACACGTTGGCCTTGTTGGACGACGGATCCACTATAACGCTCGTCGACGCCGACCTAGCAAAGAAGATAGGAGCCGACGGCCCGGACGATCCTCTGCACATCACGACTTACGATGGGGAGACAGGCAGCGAACTCAAATCCCGTCGAGTCAGTTTCAACATAAAAGGAACGAACCAACAAGAGGATCAGATTCAAGCACGCACCGTGGATAATCTCCGACTGGCAGCGCAGCATATACCGAAGGCGGCGGTCGAGAACTGCGACCACCTGAGGGACATACTCTCCGAACTTCAGCCAAGCGACGCAACGCCGAAGATCCTCATAGGTCAAGACAACTGGCATTTACTTCTCGCAAAGGAAGTGAAAACGGGGAAGAGAAGCCAACCGGTCGCATCACTGACACCGCTCGGCTGGGTGGTACATGGAAGCCACACAAGAACATTGGGTCACCGAGTCAACTTCATTAATCACACGGAAGCAGACGACGACCTACATGAAGCAATGAAACAATTCATCACACTGGACAACATGTACATCGACCCCAGACGACCCAACAGCGACCCGGGAGAGAAGGCGCTTCGAATCCTGAGACAGCACACAAAGATGACCAACGGGGGCAGATATCAAACAGCCCTACTGTGGAAAAGCGAGGAGGTAGTTATGCCTAATAACTATGACAACACGTTGAACAGGCTTCATAACATAGAAAAAAAGTTGGATCGGAACCCGGAACTCAGGAAAAGATACAACGAACAAATGGAGGCTCTCGTGACCAAGGGTTACGCCGAACCTGCACCTCCAGCGACAGGGAACCGAACCTGGTATCTACCTCACTTCGCGGTCTTCAATCCACTGAAGCCAGACAAGTTAAGAGTCGTCCACGATGCAGCCGCTAAGACAAGGGGAACATCACTGAACGACCAGCTGTTGACCGGTCCAGATCTCCTGCAGCCACTGCCGGGAATCATAATGAGGTTCAGGCAGCATCCTATTGCAGTAACCGCCGACATAGCAGAAATGTTCATGCAGGTGGAACTACGAGAGGAGGACCGCGACGCACTCCGTTACCTCTGGCGAGGTGATAGGCGGGACGAACATCCGCCTGAACAGTATCGGATGAAGTCACTCATCTTCGGTGTATCGAGCTCACCTGCAACCGCCATCTACGTCATGAACCACAACGCGGAGAAACATCTACACGAGTTCCCGGAAGCGGTCGAAGCGATCAAGACAAAACACTTCATGGACGACTACTTGGACAGCTTCGCGACATTCGACGACGCAGTGAACACAACGAAGCAAGTTCGTGAAATTCACAGGGGAGCTCACTTCGAACTAAGAAAGTGGTCTTCAAACTCAACAGAGCTGCTACAGGCGCTAGGAGAAACCGCCGAACAAGAACGCGCTATCACTCTCGAAGATGAGAAAACTGAAAGAGTGCTCGGCCTCATATGGAAGCCGCAAGAGGACCGACTCGCCTTCAACTTGGAATTAGCCCACATACCGCAGGCTATTTTATGCAATGAGAGGCCTTGGTTGGCCTGACAAGCACTTAAGATAGTCATGTCTCTATTTGATCCGCTCGGTTTAGTCTCTCCGATCACCATAGCAGCCAAGCAGATACTACAAGAAGTCTGGAGGCGCGGAACTACGTGGGATGATCCGCTAGAACCCGACTTGGCCGCGAGTTGGGCCAAGTGGATGACATACTTAAAAAACTTACGTTTTATTTCAGTACCAAGAAGTTACCCGAACTACAGCTCAGCAGCGTCCTTGCAGCTGCATGTCTTCACCGACGCTAGCGAGTCAGCGTACGCGACGGCCCTGTACTGGCGTGCAGTAAACGAAGAAGGTGAAGTCAGCGTGACACTCGTCGCCGCGAAGGCTAAGGTAGCCCCACTAAAGGTAACATCAATACCAAGGATGGAGCTGCAAGCCGCAGTACTGGGTGCCCGCATGGCTGCCGCGGTGAGGAAGGAACACACAAAGAAACCCGACGCAACTGTCTATTGGACAGACAGCCGCACAACCTTAGCGTGGATCAGAACGGGGTCAAGATCCTACAAGGCGTACGTCGCTCATCGGGTCGCTGCGATAGAGGAACATAGCCAAACAAGTGAGTGGCGGTGGATACCGACAAAGCTCAACGTAGCGGATGACGCCACACGCGACGTACCGGACAACTTCGGACAAGATCATCGTTGGTTCCACGGACCGGAATTTTTGTTAAAGGAACCGGAAACATGGCCTCCGGACGACAAAAACACCATTACAGCAACAGGTGAGGAGAGAACGTGTCATGTAAGCAGCCAACGGTCACCGCAACTCAAAGAAGCCTTACCAGACGTGAATCGCTTCTCTAAGTGGTCTCGGTACGTACGCGCAACGGCCAGAACTCTGCAAGCAGTGGAAATGTTTCGCCGAAGTTTACACAAGGTCAACTACAAGAGGAGCAAACGGAACCCGAGCGCGGACCCAAGTTGGCAACGTCAAGCTACCAAGACCCCAACGGTAACGAAGACACCGGTTTCGAGCATCAAAGATCAATATTCACTGATTTCAGCTCCATGTCAGCGTCAGGCCGAGGTTCTCATCCTACGCGCGTCTCAAGAGGATTCCTTTCAAGAGGAACTTCAAGCACTCAGAAAAGGAAAAACGGTTTCGCTCAACAGTCGTCTCTATCCGCTGAGTGTAATACTCGCGGAGGAACAAATTAAGTTAAAAAGTCGAGTAGGTGCCGCCCCCGGGATCACAGAGGAATTCAAGAATCCTATGGTATTGGACGGCGATCATCGAGCGACCAGACTGTGGATACAACATGTGCATCAACAGTTGCATCACGCCGGCGTCGAGGCAATAGTGAATGAGTGTCGTCAACAACACTGGGTATTGCGCTTACGACCGACCGTTAAGAACATCGTACGTCAGTGCCAACGATGCCGACTGAGGACAGCGTCTCCCCCGCAGCCTATGACCGGGGATCTACCACTCTGTCGTCTAGCGCACCACAACCGACCATTCACCTACACAGGATTGGACTATTTTGGACCATTGAACATCACTGTGGGAAGAGCACATCAAAAGAGGTATGTGGCACTATTTACTTGCCTAACCACACGTGCTATTCACTTAGAATTGGTGCCCTCCCTCAACACGGCCTCGGCAGTCATGGCGCTGAGACGAATGATCGCCCGGCGAGGATGTCCAACGCAATTGTGGTCGGACAACGGCACGAGTTTCCACGGCGCCGAAAAGGAGCTTCGCGACGCGATCTACTCAGCCACACGGGAGGAAGCCTCGAAGAGAACGATAGAATGGCGATTCATACCTCCGGGAGCTCCCTTCATGGGGGGGGCGTGGGAACGCATGGTGCGTTCCGTGAAGACGGCCCTCGCATCGGTCCTGCACGAGAGGTATCCGACGGAAGAAGTCCTGCAAACTCTGTTGGCTGAAGCGGAGTACACAGTCAACAGTCGCCCACTCACCCACGTGTCGGTGGACCCACGTGACCCGGAAGCTCTCACGCCCAATCACTTCCTTTTGGGCGGACCGGGCCGAGTGGCCCCACCCGGAGAATTCACCGAGCAAGATTTGAACTTGCGAGCCGGCTGGCGCGCCTCACAGCGCCTAGCCGACATGTTTTGGGCAAGATGGCTCAAAGAGTACCTGCCGGAGCTACGCAACCGGCGGGAGCCGCACGGGAAAGGCCCCGAAATACAACTCGGGGACTTAGTGCAAATCGTGGATGGGAACCTACCGCGCAACATGTGGGTGCGCGGGAAAATCTGCGCCACGCATCCCGGACCAGATGGACATCATAAGAACAGTCGACATCACCACAAGGAGTGGAACACTGCGACGTCCAGTCAAGAAGGTCATCGTGCTCCTGAAACAAGAACCTGCACCACCTCCAGTTGCATCGCCAGCGGCGGGCGATGCACGGCGGGAGAAATGTGCAGGATAAGAAATGAAAACACACATTTCTATTACTAACTTATATGCTAATCATTAATTATTTTATTTTATGTACATAATTTATAGGTAATTACACTGTCGTGCGTGTGGCGGCAGCACCATCGCTGCCGCGCCGCCCGCGCACCTCACTCCGCGAGCGACACTACAGAATCGGCGGGCGCGCTCCTATTGGCCGAGCCGCGCACGCCTACTCGCTCTCCCGGTGCCCCGAGTCAACAAGGATTCGGAAATAAATTGAGGGGTCCTGGCCGCTACAATTCAGTTCGCTCCAGTTCGCCTCAAGAAAGAAATAGTAACCTCAAGAAAGAAATAGTAACCTCAAGAAAGAAATAGTAAATGCAAGAAAGAATAACGATTCCTGCAAGAAAGAATAACGATTCCTGCAAGAAAGAATAACGTTCGAACTGCGAAACTGCGCCTGTATATTTTTTGGTTATTGAATATACGATTATTTGTCTATTTACTGGTTTTCAATCTCTCGCAATCCAGCAACCCTCACACACCTATATCACAAAGTACCTACTTTGATTTACAAACACGAGGGCAATTGTCACTGTGTACCTGTGTTTGGCTTGTAGTTTTTACGACCGCCTGCCTGACGCCTTCCCCTCTGGGGAGAATTTATTGATGTTAAATACAGTGCAGTACAAATATAATGCCGACCGTCAGAAATGATTGATTTAAACGCATTAGTGTTAAACAATTCCTTAATAATCATAGATTTCAAGTTCAAGTGGCCTTGAAAGTTGAGAAACCGCTGGCCTAGCGGCTAGCGGAACGGACTACTAAGAACACGATTTTTAAATAAGTTTGTAAAAGTAGTCTCGTTTTTGTACTGAGCAAGTACAAGGTTCCTCTTTAAATGAGGCGAACCGTGTGAAGCTTGGCAATTCATTTGAAAGATGTCGTGGTTTGTATTGCCTTATCTTACAGTGTTCATGTAATACATAAAAAGACACGTCTACTATTGAAGTGATGTATGTGACTCGCTCGTTCTTACTCTTTCACGCACGCAGTATGCATCATGATTATAGTAAGCATAATGCGACATAAAATTTGAAGTAGTACATGTAATGATGTAAAGATATCAAGCCGCTCTTAATTTATTTCGTCATGTAAGGGACAAATGTAGCCTCTTGTATGACCTACTTAACACTAATGCAGTAGGTAAAAAATTGGATATCCAATAATGAAAGAGGTCTTTGAACAGTAAGCGCCACTGTACGATATTGCGACAACTTACAATAGTGCTGTAACACACTGTAGTTCCGAATTCCGATACATTACAGCTCCAACAGTAAGTACGTCACTATTACGGTTCCTACAACAATGACGTACGGCAATAGGGTAGTTTCCTATAATGAATTTTATACATTGCTAGCTGTTACCTGCGGCTCCGCCCGCGTGAATGCCTATTTCCAGGATTAAAGAAGCCTAGTGGGCGCCCCCGGTGAGAAACGCGCTTGACAAAAATACTAATATCGCTATTAAAAAATAGGGGTTGATCGTAGAGGGTTGAACATTTAGGGTTGTATGTATTTTTTAATGCTGTATCATAAAAAAATAAAAACAAAAAATTTAGTATACGAGACTATCCCGCCCACACACCCGCCACTGTAACTCCTGTGCACCAGGATCGACAGTGGCACGCATTTTTGTTGACACCGAGCAGTGAAGCTCGGCGAGTCTCTGGAAATGCTAAAATTGTCTTTGTCCCGCAACGAACTTAATCAAATAGAAAATTAAGGAGGAGTTGGAAATAATAATTGTCCACTTCCTTCCATAGCAAAGCGGTTGACAAAATAATGAACTAAGCAGGCATTAACCTCAGGCACAAGGACATTTACAACTGGAGAAGCCAGATGTAAAGCACCACGGATGTCATTAAGTGGGTCCTATCACGCGAGCTGTTAAACTTGATTCCAATAATAGGTATGGCAGAAACGCCGAAAAGCACGGAAGTTCTTCCTAGTTTCCACAAGAATTTGTCAAAATTTTGTCTAAAAAATAAATAATAAAATTTAGGGGTGGACCACCCTTAACATTTAAGGGGATGAAAAATAGATGTTGGCCGATTCTCAGACCTACCCGATATGCACACAAAATTTCATTCAAATCGGTCCAGCCGTTTCGGAGGAGTATGGGAACGAAAATTGTGACACGAGAATTTTATATATTAGATTTTATAAGCAACAGAAAATTATACGCAAAAGAAACTCTTTAAAATGAAAACACAATCAAAATTGGTTCAGAAATTTGCCCGCAGTTATGACTTTAAATGAGGATAAGTAGTTGCGTAGCAGGGATATCTCACTATCTCGCTTGCATGCGTGTACCATAATGAACATTTTACACAGTGACGTCAAAGTTTGCGTCGTCTGTCATTTGACAATAAGCCCTTCTACAGGATTTGAATGGCTTCTAACTTATTTACTTTTGGTCCGATTTATAAAGTTCTTTCTGCAATAGATTTTGAGTAACGTAACTTATTGATTTAAATAATAAAAAAGATCCAGTCAACTACCCTATTGTTGCAATTTCATAAGTGTGTAGACATGTCAAGTGCCATCAAACAGTGCTGCTACTGTAGATTTTGCATATTTTTGATGATACTTACTTCGAATGCGTCATTGCAGTCACTACAACCAGCCCATGCCAGCAGCGACAGGGCGCAGGGCACAGACAGCACTATGGCCCACAACGCCCCGCCGGGAACATACGATTCCATCCTGGGGTATTTGTATACTGATTCCAGATCCGCCTTGTGTATAACTCGGTTGAATGGCGTCAACGTCTCCATGTAACTGCAGGATAATTAATTAATTAGAACGCCAAAAAACAGCTTTCGTACTCACACCTGTAATCCCCGAAGGCTGAGGTGTAACCAGTACACCCACATTTCGTCGAGCGTATCTCCGTCTCATGATGGGATAGGGGGCGAGCCTATCGCCATATCGGGCACAAATCCAGACTCCGGGTTGATATTAAGCAGTTCATGATAAAAAATCCCAATATCACTTTATCTGACCCGGGAATCGAACCCAAGAGCTTAACATAAGCCTCACTCTTAACACATACGCATTACAACTGCACCACCGAGGCAGTCTTAGATTTCATTGATACATTTATTACATTGATTTAAGTAAAAACTACTTATACCAATACAATGACTTACAGTACTAAAATGTTAATGATGTGCTTCAACAATGTTTGTTATTTTTACAAAATAGTATAAATATACAATTAATACACAACCATCTGGGTCCAGTCAGTTAATCAAGAGAAGAATAAGTAAATAATCATAGCTTGCTGTTCTGTTCCTTAAAGTTAATGAGATTTCCAAAGGTCTAAAGGAAAATGCAGTTTTTAAACAGTGTGTACTGCTCAGATGTTATTAAACTTGTTATGATTTGTATTGGAATATTTTTTTGGTCAAATTTACTTGAAACTATATATTATCACTCTTCACAATTAGCATTTTGCATTTCCAATTAACATGTATTTAGCTGTTTCTCAGAATTCCACTTCTGAGAGAATATGTTGTGAAGAATATGGGAGTATATGTTTTTTGTATATTATATGGGATGACCTTTTAAATTAAATATTTTTTAAACAGTTGTAGTTTTTAAACTATACTGATTACCATCTGGTGCAATACTTTGAAAAAAATAACATTATACAAGTACCTATGCGGTTCAAAGCGTCAAATATTTAATTTATATATTTGATGTGAAATATATGAAACATGAATGAGCAACCATTTTTCTTGGTCCAACTTTATGAATTAAATTCATAAATTATTCTTTGTCCGTATTTTATTGATTTAAACGAATAAATATATATGCGGCAAAAAGTAAGAGATTTCCCTTTGTTCTGTTCATTTTATTTAAAGCAAAGACGTTAATAAGTACTTACTCTGATCTAAAGCAATGAAAACATATGGATAATGAAATGGACTCACCAAAAAGCTGATAGTAATGCTACCCGAACTAATATTTCAATAAATAAATTAAAACTAGCAGAACGTATTAACGGCATGGTGCCACTTTTTTCAATTCAATTTAGAAAGGCTATTTAAATAATATTTTAATGTTTTTATATAGTTCGCTACTGATAATTTTGATAACAGCTTCTGACTGGCACTGACAGCTTACTTGTTTTAAGTTCGCCCAGATAACAGGCTACAGTCTTTCGACCATACTGCCTAGCCTACGTCATACGTGTAAATTGCATAGACAGAAAAAATACAGAGATGAGACATATTTACTAGAACAAATCCGAGGATTATATATTTTACGACACTAGGCGCCACCTATTCCAATTTCGACAATACTTAGTCTACCTAATCCACATATTCCACCTAATCAATCTAAGCTACCTAAATTCAGCACGCGGTAACTTCACTATGAGCGCCTACAGGAAAGCGGATTTGACTACACTCCACAGAGTACTTTGTTATATACTGAAACTACACTCTCTCATTCACTTACAAACGATGACGTATTTTCCCATCCATTTTACGTACGGGTAAGGCGAGCACGACAACACCCTACAACATGTATTGCTTCTTCTGCGTATGGAGGGAAGATATCAATTCATCACGTATGAATCCGCTCCGGGGGCGGAATGGTTATGTTGGGTCCACTGGTCTTGCGAATCAGCGTTGAGCAACCAGGAGAGATGGTATACATTCGGGCAACCGCTGCTGGATCGAGTCCCACACATTATGTACACCCTATACCTTACGCCTATACCGGCAATACCAACTAAAAAAAACCGCGGTAGCCATCTTATATAAGCTATTCTTCTTATTCTTCTTTAAGATAAGAATTGCTGCCGGAACCATCCCTGCGCGGTGCAGCAGCGTCTCGTTGTTGCTCAGAAGCCCCCGCGAACCGATGGCTGCCCTCGGCGTTAACGACAGCGACGAGGCCGACCACTCGTGCTGCCGACTATCCCGGAGTTGCACGTACAAGAATACGAATGGGCGCTACGACAGCCCTTCGTTGCACACCCCTGATGACTCTTATTAGTCGCCTATTACGGCAGGCAGGGTATACGTTGGCGGTATGCTCCAAACACCTCCGATCCGCAGGGCGAAATCACAAATTCACCTAGTCCAACCAGTCTTTACTTCAGAAGGTATAGGTATTAAAATAAAGTGTCAATTAACAACTGCCCCGGTGGCGCATTTGTAATGCGTACGTGTTACGCCTGAGGCGGACGCTGAGGTCTCGGGTTCGAGCCCCGGATCGGGTAAAAGCGATATTGGGTCTTCTATTACGAAGGGTTCAGTAGCACCCTGGAATCTGGAACTGTGCCCGGTATGGCGATAGGCTCGGCTAAATGTGGGTGTACTGGTTACACCTCTGCCTACCCCTTCGGGGATTACAGGCGTGACTGCGTATTTACCTACGTCCGTATGTCAATTAACAAGATATACAGCTCATGTCAGCTGTACACAATCTCCGAGACACTCTGAGGTAGGCAGAATGCGAGAATGTATATGGGAGCGCTCGTCTTGCCTCGGTGCAGTGTGTCTTTGTGTACCTCGCTCGCACTGCGTCCCGTGTCAGTTTTTGCGCCCATCTCAAACGGGTCTCGCTTCAGTTGCTAGTGCATCGCTGTACACTCTGTCGTATTGCTTGCGCTGAAAGTCTGAGCAGCAACTGAGCTAACCGAGAGTGTACATGGTCGCACTCGGGACAGCTTTAATAAATATAAAAAAAAGATGGGTTGTTGCGTTAGTGCCTGCTAATAGCTACCTACGCATTCCTATGCTAGGCGTGGTCAACAGACTAGATACTAACGCTGCGTGGTCAATCTAGCGGCGGCACGGCGCGGCGTGGTGATCAAATTAACGTCTACCCAATTTTTTTTTGTAGGTGTAGGTACTACTATGACCAATGAGTCAGGTTTTGAGTTAAGGATGTGGGATTAATTATTACTCAACATACGGAAAATAAATTTACTTAGAAAGAAAAAGCCACCATAACATATTTATTACCAATTTATAGTATTCATATGTTTTACAGATCATGTTTAAAAGAAATAACAAAAATAATCATAGAAAAGACATCGATACCGACATTTGTCACATACTAATATGCAATACGTAGTTATAACTATTGAATTTGCGACTTTGTTGATAGTATCATAAGTAAATAAACAGTTTGATGTTCTCCATGCTAAGGAACTGCCGCAAGCTACAAGTAGGTACCTATGTGATACCGTCAGATCAGTACATCTTCTCTCACAATCGGCTTTCCTGAAGAGGAGCTTTCCTCTTACTATATTATAAAACCTTATACATAATATAATTTTAAGTACAAAAACCAATTTCAAAGAAAACTTTCAACATAAATGCTATAAAAATGCCAACCTTTAGTCAGACTCCGAAACAGTATATATATATATATATATATATACACATACATATATATGGTGTTTGATTTTCAAAAGTACCTCCTTTTTTCGATGGTAGTAAAACTGTGTTCTAAATCTATGAGTAAAACTCATATTTTTTTTTCTCAAATTCTAAAGTAAGTATTTTGTGGTTATACCTAAATGCGTGAAGATGGATTCTTACATCATGTGCATCAGAATATCAACAAGGGCGCATCAGAACACTAAGCGTGCAGTGTGCACGCTTTCTTACAAAATATCTGTATGTTTTGTACAGATATTTTGTAAGAATTACATCAGAATGTCATTCTGATGCATCTCAAATTCTCAAATCTCAACAGGACATTGGACACTCTTTGAATGGAAGTTTTAGGCTAAAGGCAAGGGTGTAAGAATAGAAATTTAATGAGATAGGCTTGCTTTTTGAATTACCTACTTTCGCTTACCAAAAATTGTAATAGGTGAAGACATTTGGAAGGTTGTTAGCGGGATTCAGAGATGGACCAGCAGAACACTGGGTTAAGCAAGTTCCACTCGGCCACCGCCGTTTCTATGCCCACGTATTTAAAAAAAAAATCTAATCCAAAGATTGATAGGAATTCGAATAGGTTCTACTACTACTGGAACCAGTGAAATATATCACGATCAATTGAATTTAGATAAATGTGTTATAAATAACACCTTAGCATGAGGCATTACTTGCATGCAAACGCCACGAAGAGATAATATCATAAAATAGTAATAATTATATTCCATAACTTTAAAGTTAAAACAAGAAAACGTAAACTTACATTCATAAATACAAAATGAAAAACAAAATTTGATCAACGCAGTTAAAAGCTAAAATACATTATCTTATTTATAAAATATATTAAAGTGCATATTTACGCGTATGAAAATAAGGGATCATGACTTTTAGTGAGTCCTGTGCCAACAAATTGTATGTCTGTACCGGTCTGTATTCGTTGTAGGTTTAATGTTTTTTATTTGCTTGAATGACGAGACGAGCAGACCGCTTGCCTGTTGGTAAACGTCACGCCGTTAGAAGTACACGTTACTGAGGCGCGCATTACCTATTGGTGATGTTGCTACAGTAATTATAAAAATTCACAGTAGCGACAATTTAAAGAAAATATAGTTTTTGTCAATATTGAAATATCTTTCATGATTTCAGCAAATCTTCATTATTTTACATCCTACATCAGCTCCTGACTCCTTATTTTTACTACTGATTTTTGTGCTAGTGTTAAGAATATTATAATACTTTAAAATTATGCTATATAATGCTTATACTTACTATATATGCTTACAGCTAATTCCATTTATCTCTAATCAAACTCCAATACGGGTCTGTACGCAATGTATGTGTATATGTGTCTTAATTAGGTAGTCGAACTAACCTAAAATGAAGGCCCAGGATACGGTATAGATCAATTTAAAAAAAGAACTAAGTTTACATACTCGAAAGATATAACCGATCCAAAAATGACTTAGAGAACACTTACATTTAATTATATTTGTATCGGCTAAAACATCTATAAAATATTTTTACTCAATCTAGTTGACATTTGCACCACTACTTACATTAGCATTCGTTTCACTACCGCCTGAGATTTTGACGACCCCCATAATACCACCTTCGATTCGTCTCTGTGTAAAGGCAGGCTTCCGATGGTCGCTTCATGGGTGTCACCGACCCGCGACGCAGTATCTGCGCGTTAGTACTAAGCATTAGAAAAATATATGGGTAACCATTTGACGGTAGCGTTGTCAAGGTGTTTAGTATGATGTTGACAGACCTCGTCTGACGTTTGACGCGACCATCGGAAGTCTGCCATTAGGACCGCCGACCGACTATTATTTATTTAAACTGGCCTCAAAAGTTTTTTTGATATTAATTCAAATTTCCTTTTTAATTTTTGTTCCGACCAAACATAACATTATATATAGACTATAGTGTAATTTCTATACCTGTTCCAGAAATGTAAACAAATATCTAGCCACTTTTCAGTTGTTTCTATTGTATTGGGTGTATTGAAAAGTGCAAACAAAGGAAGTATTTGTATAGTGGGTCGATATTTTCTTTATATATCTGGAACAGGTTTGGTGAATAGTACTACTGTTTGCTTTTTAATAATGACAAAATTTGAAAATAATAAGTTAATTGAGTACGCAGGTCAATTTTGTGTGCAGGTCATCTTGAGAAAGCAATGCCCGTGTGTCAGAATCAGAAACGTGTTAACACTCAAAAAACTACGTATCTGATTTATTATTTTTAGTTGAGAGTCAAAAAGTAAAAAAAAAGAGGAAGAGGAGGAGTTCATTATAAATTAGTTTAAGAGTACCCATACATTTTCATACCTTAGTCAGAGAAAAATTTGTTAAAAGTGATGTCCAATATTCAAGAACAAAAGAGCTCACATAAGTATACACGGGCAGTACCAGACTAATAGTAAGCTAACGGCCAACCTTCCTTCAGTAATTAAAGGAGAGACACACAAAGTAGAGGTGTAATAGTGTTTTGGATTTTGTCATTATTAAAAAGAACCGAGCTATACCCCTGCCAAGACAATGCGCAATTTGCTTTTTGTTTCATAGATTGACTGATCTTGAGAACATACAATAATTCATTCAAAACTTTAGTAAGTCATGTTCTTTATAGGTAGAATTGTAATCAGATTTTGAAACCCATTTTTCTGCTGACATGCCATAGACATTCAGGTTAAGTTAGTAAGTCGTTATGCACAAAGCAGCACATGGGTACTAAAAGTTGGTGATGCCTATAGAATATTTTTCTATATCAAGAATAAAATAAGCAGCTGTATGAAGTAAATCTAAAAGCTAAGGAGCCAAATTTCTTAGACCGCTAGGTGGTTAAGATCCATGAAAAACTAGTAATAAAGAGCTATGAAATGAAGATATTAAAATTAAAACGAGAGTGGGGTTTACTATTAAGGGTCTTGTGGTCTAATCATCGAAAAAAGATGATAAGAAACGTAACTCAAGCACAAAATGACCCCACCAAAACTTTGCGCAAGGGGGCAGGGCTATAAAAGTCTGTGCAGCTTGTATATTCATCAATTCATAAAAATTGATTCATGATCTCTAGTTGACACTTAATACGTCTAATTTTTTGCGCGGTGCAGAACTTCGTATCACGATTTAGAAATTTAATATTTAGACATTAACTTTTATGAAATAAAGTTGATTTTGAACGTTCATTAATTTTTGTTGCGTGTTTGAGTGTTACGATTACCTTTGCATGTGTAAGTAATTGGAGCCGTATTTTTGGCAGATTCATATGAGTTATCATTCTAGTTATCTTATTTAGATGGGTCAATCCAATCATAAAAAGAATGATTGCAACTGATGAATTTAACGAGTACACATGCCGGTCGTGCCAGTAAATCAATATTATGTTTACGGATAATTTGCACGAAATTACACATAATTCTTGGCAGAGGTGCTTTGATGATCATCAAGACCTTAAATATATATATTTTCCTATAAATAATAGCCCATTGAATGGGACCGTGCGTTCTTATAGTAATCGAAGTACTCGCGTGGTGAATTCGAATGTTTCTTCACAACGTCATCTAATTGCATGTAGTCACCCCAGTTCGCCTGAAATAAACATCCTTAATACATTTCTTTATCGTATTTTAAAACAACCATTAATATTTTTTTAAATAGCCTTTAGTATATTTGTAACCACGATAATAGTTTTTTCACTTACGAAATTAGGGAAGAGATTCCGTTTTTCGTCAAACTTCCTCTCATTAACACATCTTAAGAGGTAGAGCCTCTCCACCCACGGCCAGATCATGTAATCCAACATCCCAGGTCTACTACCGCCGAAGTAAGTGGTTTCTGAAAGATATTAAACATCATGTTTGTACATAACGTTTTATTATACAAAAAGCCTCGAAAGTCCGTAGTTACACATTTTGTGAAACGTGTGTAAGTACGTAACCCAATAAATGTATGGAATTTGGACGCTTGGGTGCACTTCGCTCGTGTGAGAAGATTGCGACATATAGAATATCGATGGTTACGTCAAGCGGCATCAGCGCGTCAGTGAGGCGTCTGCGAGTTTGTACTGTATGTATCGCTCGGTATACCGCATCACATCTTTCGGTAGAGTGTTGTCGGATGACGACGTCATTGATACTAGCATCTAACGCTTGACGTGAGTATCGGAAGTCTGCCTTAAACCAGTTAGACTAGTAAGTACGATTTCTACGGATAATAGAGCAACGAACCTCACGGAAGCTATAGAGTTCTTAAAGAGAACATAACCAATATAACTTACCTCTCGTCGATAACTCTTTTTCAAAAATATCCAAAGTTTGTATAATCTGCTCGCTGCCGAATGCAAAGTTGGTGTCGAAGCATTCTAGGCTGCCTTTTATTAACTGAAATTAAGAAAACAATTAGCATAATAGTAGTCATTACGTTCAGGCGTATCGTGACACAAGGTATAAATATTATTTTTCTGTTTCAGGTATTTTCAAGGACTTTTGAATATATTACAGTTGAAGATTAACCGATCGCATAGTGTCGAGATTTTATCCGATATTAAATTGACAAGAAATTGGATAGATTATATTGTAACTTGATCGAATAGGTACGAAATTGGATAAGCGATTCTATTTGAAACATAAATATAATGTATTAAATAAAAAAATATTAAGTATGAATTTCATGTTTAGTAGATATCTAATTTTAATTTATAAGTATTTTAATTTAATGCAACATTTAATTTAATTACACATATTATTTACAAATGCCATGCATGCCTATGATATGTATTTACCTCATTTTTATAATGTCAATATGTAATTTTAATTAGTATGTAATTATTCTGTTGGTATGCTAAATAAAATAAAATAAGTATCAGTGGTACCACCTAAATTTTGGTCTGTTAAGTCCACTGTGGTTTTTTCCTTGCAACTGTTTTATGCACTATTTTCAATTATAATCTGATATCTTTAGTGTATTTTGCATACATAATTGGCAGGTAACAAAAGAATTATTTGAAAAGTGGGTAGATATTTTTACATTTCTGGAACAGGTATGGCGATTAGACTGTAGATAACCTCCTCCTTTTTGAAGTCGTTTAAAATATGATTAAATATTAGACCAACCTCATTGAACCTCTCGATCAGAAGTCTGTCTTGTGCCTTCACATACGGGTCTCTTGAATGGAGGGGATTTCTGGGGTACTTCTCATCCAGATAGTCACATATCACCACGCTTTCAAATAGATAACGGTCTCCGTGGCCGGTTGGTATTTCTAGTACGGGTATTTTTACTGGAAATACGAATGATTATATTTTATATGTAATCCTTTTTCACTCAACAGTCACACACGTATTCCTGATCCCACACTAGGGTAAAACCTGTATCGTTGGTATCAGGAACTACGAAGGACTTGCCCCAGAAATAAATATTTGTTGATCATACAAATATTGGTATCGGTGCGGTAATCGTACCCACGGCCTCTCGGTTCGCACTATTTGGATGTTGCCATCAAGAGCAATTTATAAAAACTTATAGATGAATGCTATACTTACATCTAGGGTTTTTCGATTTGAACCATTCTGGCAGTCGCAATGGGTCTAGTTTGTATACTTCGTACTTGGCTTTTTTGGCCTCTAGGATCAATAGAACCCTATGACCGTACGGATTCATTTCGACATGATACAGCCTCATCTTGTCTGCGAGCGCTGGCGGTGGAATAGCACCTGGAAAATAAATAATCTTTCTTTAAACGAAATACATTTAAGTCATATTTTCGCATCCCAATAGTAATGGTGGGTACAGTTATGGCCGTTCCCAATATTCTGTTTACCGAATCGGTAGATTTGCTTACTGCCAGTAAATTTTTGACACATTTTGTATAAAGATCTGTCAAAAAGTATTGATAGTAAGTAAATCTATCTATAAATAGTATATAGGGAATGGCCATCAGAGAATCTCGCAACTAGTTATCGATATAATTATATATTTTTTTTATTTCTGGAAATAATAAACCGATTCTAATAAATATTTCATTAATAGAAAGCTACGTAATGTAGACAGTAGGTAGAACAAAGGTTGAGTAACGCCCGTATTACCTATAGCAACGTAGTCTGTCACTTGTCATGACAGATCCACTGTCCGCCATTTAGAACGAATACGATAAAATACGATTTACTCCGGAGTATCTCGAGATTTACTCTCGGAAAGACTATTCTAGTCTAATAGAATCGCGCCAGTAATATAAGCTATCCTAATACATTACTATCATCAAATAGACACGAGTTCTAGACCAATGAATATAATATTCCTTTTAAGCAAGTAAGCAAAAATAAAGTATAATACAGTCTATTGAAAGTCACAAGTCGCGTCGTTATGTGGGTGAGTAGGATTATCTATGTGTAGTGCTCACACAGACAGATGGCGAAATGTGTTTACATTCATTTACATATTGGGTCAAGGTGCGTTTATATTAACACAATGCATTTGATGTTATATATACACGTAACACAGAGTTAAAAATACCCAACTTAAAAGTTAAGTACAGAATATATCAGGGTATCATGACCTAATAGCAGGGGCATGTAGTAGATATTCAGCTCGTGTCTTTACTCATTCAACATTATTGATCCACATTCTATATAATTTTTTATAGTTACGGTCCTAGAATATATAGACTCAAAACAAATATTTACGAGGACACGTCATATTTTTATTCTTTCATCTCATAATTAATGTCAGTTTATAATCGGCGTTGCAATTAGCTTCATCTTATTGCATATCTCTGATGCACTGTCATCTTATTTCGATGGATGCACTAGTACCTACTTACTAGTACTTAGAACGAAAAAAAATATCACATCATCATTCACGATGGATGTTATCACGATGGTGGAGTAGCTAACATCGCTTCTAAGTAATCGTCGTAACATTTCTTGTGAGTTACTTTTGTATACATTTATGTATGTACCTACACTGTGACATCATGAGAAGTAGAACACTACTTATTTACTCATTTACTGTTCTTTAATTTAACAAAGGTGATCATCACGATGATTCCTCCTTTGTTTCTTTTATAGAATGGATATTTGGCGGTTCCCTCCACTACAGAGAAGACAATGAACTTTGCGAACATCATGATTTACTGAAGTTAAAAATATGTTTAAATATTTATGGAAAAAATGTTTGCACAACGGCATACTTCTTGTTGGTTATCAACATTAATTACTAGGCTATGTTTACTTTTAATTTTATAAACTGCTCCGACGCATTCCATTGGTCGGAGATTTTAGAAACACAGAAGAACTTTTGTTCGGTCTCGAGTCTTGACTCTTATCTTAGCTAATATTTTTACACAGGAATATAATTTATTTTTTATACAGGAATATAATTTATTTTTTATACAGGAATATAATCTATATTTTAAACTGTAATAGACAGCTGGCTGAAATTTTCATAGAATATTATCGTGGATATACTTACAAAAAATAAAAAGCACGAGAAATTCAATTTAAGGGGGGAGATACGGAATCCTCGGTGCATGAGGCCGACCCGCACATGGCCGGTTTTTATTAAAACATGTAAGATATCTCAATCAAACATAACCTCATATTGTGAAACTATAACGAAAAACGATAAGTGTCTGTTTGTTTGGAATCAAGACACGTCTATGTTTGCTTAGTTTCTTGACTAACGCAATATGAAGACGTGAGCGTATTACATACAATTTTTTTTTAAACCAACGATGAGACGAGCAAGTCGCTCGCCTGTTGGCAAGCACCACGACCGCCCAATGTCCATAGAAAGTACTAGCCCTACCCCCACTCGGCAATTTGAATTAAGTAATTCAAATCGCTGAGTGGGGCTAGTAGGTATGTACCTACGTAATAAGTATAGTTATATTCTCTTTGGTATTAAGATGCCGGCTGAAATTGTCACAAATTATTTACCTATTAGGTACCAAAGACTTTAATGTATACTACTAGACAAGCTGTGCGGTACAAAGAAATTGCGCGCTTAGTTACGGTCAAGTCAATTGACCGCAACTCATTTAGTAGCCCGCGAGAGAGCGACAAGAGCAGTTGTTGTTGTTTGAATAGCTGCGTACGCAGGCGAGGCGAGCAGGTCACTCGCCTGATGAAGCGCCACGCCTGCCTATAAACAGACACAACACGACACACAGCCCCGGATCTAGGGGGGAGCAAACCGGGGCAACCCGCTCCGGGCGACAGTTTCAGGGGGCGCCAAAATCAAAATCAAAATATAATATGATTATAATAAAACTTGCTGCACAAAGCGCCTAGCATACGGAAGACTGGTTGGCTCACCGTCGCGTCGACTTGTAAGAAAAACGTGCCACACAGGCCCATCCCATTCACCAAAAAATGCCAACCATTATATATTTGTGAGTTTTTTAAGTATATACGCACTCACGCCTGTAATCCCCGAAGGGGTAGGCAGAGGTGTAACCAGTACACCCTCATTTCGCCGAGCGTATCGCCGTCCCTTATGTGATAGGGGGAGAGCCTATTGCCATACCGGGCACAAATTTCCAGACTCCGGGCTGATACTGAGTATTTCGTAATAGAAAACCCCAATACCACTTTACCCGACCCGGGGATGGAACCCTAGACCTCAACGTTGGCCTCAATCGTAACGCGTACCTACGCATTACAACTGCGCCACCGAAGCAGTTTTTTAAGTAATTTATCTCAAACGGTGGAAAGAGGGGCGCCACTATCAAGTTTCTGCCCCGGTTCGAAAAAAAATTAGATCCGGGGCTGACGACACAGAACCTTGACTTTCAAAGCACTTCATGTCACTGGACTACGCTCGTCACCCCGACACATAATATGATTTAAGTGTCATAATGCCCAGTAATTTTACTGTCTTCAATATCCTACAAACCGAAACTTAACAGTGCGTACACTCTGTTGCTTGGCGGCAAAAATAAACATAGCAGTGGTACCAACCCAGATGGCCGGCCTCGCATATGAGGGACCTACCTAGACCTATAAAAACAGAGTAAAAACATATAATATACATATGTATACGAATTGAGAACCTCTGTTTTTGCATCGGTTAAAAACTATGGCCGATACGTCAACGTGTGCGTATTTTTTAAATGTATAGGCTTAGAATAATAAGACATAGTACCGCAAAAAGCGCAAGCGGTGTTTCGCCGTTCCTGTGTTATTACTCTATTGTGTATAAGTAATAAAGTACAACACTTTTAACTGTATTCCCTTAAAAACCCACATTAAACCATGTTTCAACTATTACTTTAAAAAATCAAAACTCCTAAAGTTTCGAATTGGTGTCCTTATTATCGGTTTGAGCTGGATGACGATGTCAGTCAGGACTTTGCATTAAAAAAATATGGAATCGTCCGTTTTTGTATGGTGCCAAAAACGGTGGAATCACACATAGGTACAGATACACTATACGTTTTCGCGCACTATGAGACCTGTTATTGAGACCGGTTAATGTGTTACTCTATGTTTTTTTCATATAATTACCTACCTTTATTTACATACATTAATTCATCTTTATATTTACTTATATATAATTCTACTGTACGTGTGTATGTGACGGAACTCCTAAACGGCTGGACCGATTTGAATGTTTTTTTTTGTATGCGTTTGGGTGGCGCCCTGGATGGATTAGATTCACAATTGGACCCGGTAGGTGGCGCTGCTGTAGTTGCGGGTGAAACCGCGCGGGACAGCTAGTCTTATATAAATTCTTACTCAAATCATTATTGTACTTGCGGTCTCAATTACGAACGTGGAACCAGGATTTAATAGGTACAAATGCCATAATATTTTGATTGTTTTTATATAGGTACCTACTTATTCCTCATACGTTATTTTTCATTTGAACAACTTGTGAATGATAATAGGGCAAAGGCATTGAAACAAGTCGTTTGCCCTTGTGTATGTTGCAATAACTAAACGTTACATGACATCATACACTAACAGCTGTTCATATCCTATTGATTTTCCGCCAATATTTATTTTTCACTTGTTATTCATATGATTTTTAACATTTATTTTAAACTAAAACCAAATTGTATATTTTAAACCCTAATTATATTTTCAGTTTAATGTATAAAAATTAGACTGTAAATACAGGTATAGTCTACACTCTACATAATAAAAAATAACATTACCTAGTTCCTATAATTTTAAACATTTTCTGACGCTAACATAAAATCCAAGATAAAGCCTACCAACCAAAAACTGTAAATAAACATGAATCGTAATAAAATATAATCACAATGTTATAGATAGAGGTGGGTACTCACCGGCTATTCTCTCTTGATAATACGACATTTCCAAATCACAAATTATTTTGTAATCACAATATTATTACACTTTTAAAATGCCGAGTTACGTGCTCAACACCCTGCCACCAAAGTGGAAATAGCTACGTCACTTTTAAAATTAATTTGCGGTATGACATCATTCTGACCCGATTATCTATAACCCGACTGTTTTAAGGATGTCAAAACATTGAACTTTTACGCATACTATAGACGTAATCTTAATTTATCATGGTTATTTTTAGAAGGCCAAAGGCGGCCAAAGGAAATTTAAAAGTGTAGGTATTTTTTAAGTTTACCTACTTTACATTGGAATAGGGATTACATCATATGCCTGGTGATAGACTAATTTATTGTAAAAAATATTGATTTGGTAACGAGGTTTTATAGGAAACTATGTTAATATATTACTTAAATATAAATTTAAATTAATGAGTATGTAGATAATTACTCAATATCTTTAAATAAGTTATTTATTTATTGTGTCCGGTATCCACATCGAACACCTACAAAACATTTTGCAATAACAAAACGTAACTGTGTTGCCATAAATATGAATTGTAGCTAATTACAAGTAACTAGTTATAAACAACTCTCTTTCAGCCTGGCAGCTTAAATGCCACGGTCGGCCCACTCGTACCATAGATTTGACTATATTTGGTATTACAGGGGGTGACCCGCCGCGCCGCGTCATTATCTGATTCCACAACCCACAGGCCGCAACGGGAACCAAGTTTCGCCATTGCCTCGAATGAATGAGAATCAGCGAGTCTGCTTCCATTTAAAATATTCCAATTTTCAACTATTGGGTAGAGTTAAAATTCAATTTAATTGCTGTCGCCTACAAAAAGGCGGACTTTTTCTGTTGCGTTTTCTAAAAATTACAGAACGACTAAATACCGTTCATATCCTAATAATATTTACAAATTAAAGTTAGTATGCCTAAACTTTTGTCAATAAAGATGCATAGAGCTTGTAATTCAATCACTGCCTATATCCTACCCATATTATTATGCATCTGTACGACTGTGTCTATTATACTAGACTGTGTCTAGATTTATAATATTGATTTTATCTATGTACATCATAAAATAAAAATTATACTCTAGTAACATTATTGTTTGACAGCTGACATTAACGAAATAAAAATACATATCCCAATTTTTTTATTTTTTGACATTAATCATTCGCTTTCTTTATCCCACATTGAAAGTTACTTACTATCTAGCCTCTTTTAACGATTATGTCAACAATACAAATTGAACTCGAAACAAAGTTTTTTATAAAAAAATATGGATTTACTTTTTGTAATTTAGGGCGAATCAAAGATTATTTTAGTATAAATAAAATATATTGGTAATATCGCAAATGTGTCTAACATATAAAAGGTTTGGTATTCATTTCTTAACGAACAATTCAATTGAAACCAGTTGTAAACATGCAATAATACATAAAAAAATACGTACTTGCTGTAAACTAACTGGGTAGCTGTACTTAAAGCGAAGAAGTATACGCTTATCTTACATGATTAACAATTTTGAGGGTAAGTAGCATACGATAACAACACAATAGCCCACAGCAACACTAAAAACATCATCATAATGTGTTTATTTTTAGTACCTTATTATTGTCCACTTGTAGAAGGCCTTATTGGTACCAAGGTCTGCCGTTTAGCCGTTTCTTTTAAGCCATGATTCTAATACTACTTATTCCCTAGTAGGTGGTGTATGATGTTCTAATCTCTGAAACAACTAGGATCTATTATTGACATACTCTGAACCTACATTCATTTGTATATTATTTTTATCAGACTGTGAAGTTGCAAGTTAATTTCATAGTTTAATAATCGTTACAATAAGTAAGCTAAGTTCACCTTGATATTTAGCTTTAGCCAGGTATAAATACCAAGTATTGGATTATATTATGAGGAAGAAATAAAAAAAAATTAATGCTCTTAGAGTTGCTTTTAAACACTGAAGTATTATGCTTTGTCTATACTAGAACAGACACAATAAAAAAAATATTTGTGTAATATGTTGCAGCAACACGACTGCCTCATAACACATACCCTGCATAGTCATAAGGATATGACTCACAAATTAAATAAACAAAAAATACCATCTTGTGCTTCAGAAAAAAGGAATTTCACTTCAAAAGAAGGAGTGATAACATGTGATATAAGTGTATGGAATCAACTGAAATGAAATGAATGGCCTAAGCTCTGCACATGACATTGCTCCCACTGCCTCTTTGTTTCCTTCCCCCTCCACCACTTCCATTTCTCTTGCCTTTTAAGTGTCACAATAACTAACATGGTGCGGATCATCATCAGGTTTTGTTTGTTTATAGGACATTACTTCAATGTCAAACTTTTATGCAATACATCAAATCACTTAATATGTATTGGTATCAGGTGGTAAATAGGGCATAATATAACTGGCATAATATGTCCAATTTTTATCTTTTTTTTGTTGTTTTAAGGGTGGTTTAATCAAGATGGTTTTTAGCTAGTTTGAAGAAAATCTGTTTAGCCATTTAAATGTTAAATAATAAAGAAATACACACAACAATCACACATAGTCCTGACCCCACACTAGGTTACCTGTATTGTGGGTATGAGGAACTTGCGGTCCCATAACACCCAAACCAGAAACAAACATTTGTCTCGGTGTCGTAATCAAACACACAGCCTCTCACTTTATCTGGTTGACTTTTTATTTTGTGTAAAATATGTCTTCACCGGTATTCTATCTAATAAGGGTACCCTGATATGGTGATTTATGTGATAACATTAATAAATCGTAAAACTTTAGGTTGATTACATGAATGAATAGAGTTAAAGTATTCATGAGGATTTTGTACCTTACAAGTGTTAATTAACTGTATTTTTCTTTTTCACAGACTCTATTCTATATTGTATGGCTAGTTGCCAATCTAGTGTCAAAGTTTTCAAGCCACCTGAAGGCCCCCGACTTGGCCTAACAACTGCTGTCAGTTGATAACAGCCGGCACCGGCTTTATGTGCTCTCTGAAGCCCTGAGACACTCAGTTGAAATACCACTAAGCGGTCACTCATCCATAGACTGACCGCTCCTAGGATTGCTTAACTCACTAATAGTTTACCAATTGGTGAGTGCAACTAGCTATGAGTACCTCAGCACAGATGGAACATATAATAGTTGAGCCATTATTCATCAAGACAGAAGTGATAGAAATATCTGATGAGGATGAACGGCCCAAGCCTAAGAGAAAGTGAGTAGGCCCTGTTTCATGGATCCTTTCAAGATATCAGTACAAAAGAGAAACGTAATATTAAAAAATATTTTTTTTTTGGCTATTTTTTAAATACATACATAAGTCACGCCTTTTATCCCCGAAGGGGTGGGCAGAGGTGCAACTAGTCCTATTCATCGCCGAGCTGATTCCCGTCCAATAATGTGATAGGGGACGAGCTTATCGCCGTACCGGGCAGAAATTTCGGTCACAGGCAAAGACTTTAATGTATACTACTAGACAAGCTGTGCGGTACAAAGAAACGGCGCACTTAGTTACGGTCAATTGACCACAACTCATTTAGTCGCCCGCGAGAGAGCGGCAAGAGCAGTTGTTGTTGTTTGAATAGCTGCGAACGTTAAGTTCGATAAACTAATACAAAATTGTTTATTGTGACCCATAAAACATTGTCATTATTTACGTGCATATAATATTATTCATTCAATTTGAAGTTATTTTAAGGAAGTAACTATATTATTTCAGTTATTGTGAATGAAAACTAATACCAAACAAAACAGCCTCAATATTGCCATCTCGCTTACTCTCAACTCCTCTCGCTCCCACGCCTTAGACGTCATTCCCGCCTCGCGGGTGCGTTTGCAACAAAATTTTACTTCTGAACAGCCCGTCTATGGTATTAAAGTCTTTGGTCACAGGCAATACATGTGTGATTTTTTGAATCGAAAACTCGGAACACAAATTATGGTTGCCTAACATGCGAATTGAACCCAGATGTACCCCTATATTTTGTACCCTATGTTTCTACAATGTAAATAATTTTTCGATTTAATTATGTGTGTGATAACATTTTATAACGCCCAGTGCGCTAGATTTTTACTGCAGTGTAAAAATACTGTCCCTTCTTTCACAACAGTATTTAATTGCAGGAGGGTCAAGAAACCAGTGGCGCCATCAGAGCGGCTACCGTGCGACCAGTGTGATAAAACCTTCGCGACAAAATACGAGCTGAAAAAACACACGCGGACCCACACGGGGGAGAGACCTTACATGTGCACCACCTGCGGCAAGACTTACACGCAGCTCGGCCACCTCAGCATCCACCAGCTCATGCACGCTGGCATCAAGAATCACCACTGCACGGAATGCGGCATGTCCTTCTACAGGAAGGCGGACTTAGACCGTCATGAGAAAACACATTCTGGCATCAAACCTCATAGATGCGAAATATGTTCCAAAAGTTTCTCCCAGAAGAACAACTTGGTGATGCACCTGAAAATGCATGTTGGAGACAGAGCGCATGTCTGTCTGGTGTGTAATAAACGGTTTATGACACGAAGTAAGCTGATGCTGCACTCCAAAAGACACGAGAAGGATAAGAAGGTGAAAAACATAGTTGAAAGTGTGGAGTCGGACTGATTATGTTATTTATTGCGCTGGTTTAAGGTCTATAATTAAATGTATAAACTCGATCACATTGATGTTTATATGAGCTTTTTATGGGGTAGATAATATTATACTGCCCAATTGTGCTTCACATAACACCCAGGAAATACAAGTTTGCATCAGAAACTGCGGTCTCGTTGTCTCGCAGCGTGCGTATCTAGTAAACTCGTAGTATATTGATGTCTTGATAGGCAGAGTCCAATATAGTTTTATGAAAAAAATTATGTCTAAAGTTGCCAGAAATAAACCATTGAAATTAAGTTGTTCAGTGGTTGACTTTCTCTCTTCTTATCTATTTTAGAAGCTCAATAAGTACTTAAGTGGTGAATGTATATAAGGAACATATGGTGAAGAATATAATTTATAGTAATTAGATAAAAGTAAAATTTCGAGTTTGGATTGCTTAAGTGGTGGATATTAGGTTATTATTTCATACATGCGCGCTTAACATAACCCTCTAGAATTTTTTTTTGAAAAAATGTCTATCGAAGCTAACATGCCCGGTATTCACGCCACGAGAAAATTTTCTTTGTCGCTATGGTACAAACGGCAAAATAGGCGATATCGTTCCACACGACTTTTCTCTCGAGCGTGAGATATCTCGTGGGCTCATATGCTAAGCGGTCTGAAGTGTGAAATTATCGGTCACTGAATTGACATGGTAAAGTATCCACACGTTTTTTTACAATATGTTCTAAAGACTTTTTTAAATAGTTTTTGGGACACCTCTTAGGTATAATGCGGTCAAAGGGTTTGTCGTGATCTGGAAGTCCTAATCTAGTGAATTAACTACAGCCAAGATTTCAGCAACAAAATAGAAAGAGGTTATTGAATTATTCTGTTTATTTTATTGTATCTTCGTAAAAGCTCCAGCAAATGTGGATCAATTCTTACCCAATGAGTGATACCACGAAGGGGTTCTAGTATAAATTTTGTTAGATCAGCGGGCTTAGCATACACAACACGATATATCACACGCGCCAGAGAGATAACTACCGACGACAAATATCTCGGGTAAAACTGTCAACCTTCTGTCAAAATTACGTCATCATGTTAGGGTTCGTAGACAAAATACCACAGAGAGGGTTGAAAGTATTATTTTCTCGACTTTTAACATAACTACTTTCGACTAGTTTTGTCGTGAAAAGCCAGTTTTATCTGGTTATCTATTTAAGTCTATCGAAGCATGGTTGTATAAAATACTCGATTCTTTATATCAAAAGTAGAGGTAATATAGAGAAAACCGTAGGTACTTTCAATTGTAATTTTCTCTGTAGTATTTTTCTACGAAACCTAACAAAACGTTTGTTTTTTTCGGTACGATAAGGCTGCAATTTAAATGAAATTTACGTGCGCTCGGTGACTTTGCTTTGAAGTACTTAGGTTTTACTTGGATTGTGGGTCAATTGTCCCTATTGGATTATCCCAGATCCCAAGTACCTACTACAAACATAGGCAGCTAGATTAATCAGTCCGAGAATCATTTGCGTCGCCAACAGAAAACTACTTTATAAAATATGTGGATATATTTTGCCGTGAAACAGTCTAGACTGTATATTTTAATAAAAGTCGTTACAATACGTTAATATATAATATACTAGCTGTCCCGCGCGGTTTCACCCGCAACTACAGCAGCGCCACCTACCGGGTCCAATTATGAATATAAACCATCCAGGGCGCAACCTAAACGCATACAAAACAATTCATTCAAATTGGTCCAGCCGTTTAGGAGGAGTTCAGTCACATACACACGTACAGTAGAATTATATATATAGAAAGATGGATACGTATATAACATATATATACGTACCTTATGAAAGTATATGTTTTTGTAACGTATGGTAGTGTTTATTTGTTACGTACGCTGAAAATACGGATAACGCAGAACAGGAAGTCAAAAAGTACTTACAAGAATGTCAATGTAGGTTTCTAAGATATTTTTTTTTTGATTCACAATCCGAATTAAGAGCTTTTAACTGAACGTCGATGGTTATCCTCAAGGATTGCAGTAGGTAATGATATGTTGTACTAATGTATATACCACTCGCCAGTCACCACTTCCAATAGGATTTATCGTACTTTATCAAACTTTAAAAAAAAACATGTTGGGTTTGTGTGGCGTGTTAAGTATTTTTAAACATTGTAAATATTTTTATTGTGTTTTGATTAAAACGCATTCCAGATATTTTTCTTTTATTCTAATTTACCTTTTTTTGCTTCTCTTATTTAGGCCAAAAACTATATAGTCGTTAAGGTAAAAGGCTTTTTAGCTACTTTTTGCAGACTGTAAACATATTTGTGTGCTCCAAAAACAGGTTTACAGCGATATCAACGTAATGCACAAAGTTCTAATCTAATAGCGTATCCTCGCAGAAATCATATGTTATCCTGGTAAGGTGATGTAAAATGAAATGAGGAAAATTTTGGCACGTTGTACCTACTTACACCTACGTGCTACCTAGGTACTTACTGTTAGGCGTTAGTAAGTAGGTAGATACACCGTATAGTCCCAAATTTAACACTTTTTTACAGCATAGGCTGGCAGAAGAGCAAGTGGGTCACTTGATGGTAAGTGATCTCCACCGCCCATGTACGACGCCCACAATACCAAAATAATCATGGTCGCGTTGTCGGCCTTAAAGAAAAGGGATAAGTAAGGGATTGGGTAGAGGGGGATTTGGGCCTCCGGGTATCTCACTCGCCGCACGAAACACAGTGTTAACGACCCGGACGAGCCGATCCATTCATGCTGTAGACAAAACTGCCTACAGCATGGCTCGTACCACATTAATCTACACTAACCTAAAAAGACTGCCTCGGTGGCGCAGTTGTAATGCGTACGCGTTACGATTGAGGCCAAAGCTAAGGTCTCGGGTTCGATCCCCGGGTCGGGTAAAGTGGTATTGGGTTTTTCTATTACGAAATGCTCAGTATCAACTCAGAGTCTGGAATTTGTGCCCGGTATGGCGATAGGCTCGCCCCCTATCACGTAAGGGACGGAGATACGCTCGGCGAAATGTGGGTGTACAGGTTACACCTCTGCCTACCCCTTCGGGGATAACAGGCGTGAGAGCGTATGTACGTATGTAACCTAAAAAACTCAAAGAGATCAAATAGAATAAAAACTACGAAGGGACAGACGGACATAAAATTATAAGGGTTCCGTTTTTGCCATTTGGCTACGGAACCGTAAAAAAGTAAAATAAAATTAAAACGTAAAGGAATATTTTAAGTCGGTGGTATCAATCATTGGTCATTAATGCAATAGCACCGATTCAAAATGGTTGTTTTGTTTATTTTATGTATTTTTTTGTCGGATTTATTTTTATTTAAGACTTTTTATTTATTTGAATGCTGGTCAAGACGGTTCTTTGTTATAATCAAAGAAGATATGTGTAGCCATTTAGACATTTCAGATCTTTACTTTATTGATATCTGTTTTTTTAAAGTTATTAATGTCGATCATCTCTCGACCGTCGTCTGAAATATAGGTAAGTACCTACTTTAACAAATATTTATGGAGCACACAAACTTTTATTTCAGTGCGGGATCGAACTCGCGGCCTCTCGCTTCATTGGGTATTCGCCCACTGCGTCACAGAGGCTAAACACCATGAAATAAAAAAATAAAAGCCTTGATTTGATAACGAACTGCGTGATTTTATGCATCACAGTTGCATTATTATAATAATGATATTATTATATCGTGAAATATGGTAAATAAAAAACATTAATTTATGATTCGTTCTGACAACTTACCCTGATTGTATTTTGATGTGAGACGACATAAAAATACAGTAAAGCAGTAAAGTATTGATGTAGGTACTGTCGACAAAATGACATGTCATTTATTTTTCAGAATTGGTTTATATGTAATTTTACTGGTTATTAGATGTCCGACACATTTTCATCGAATAAACTTGCTGTTGTGGTACCATAGAAAGTGGACGTTAAATCACCCGTATCTGAGGTGAGAGAAATGGAAGAAGTATTTGCACTTTAGGGATAAAGCGGTAGAGCTGTACACAGTCTTGTCTACTACATGAATGGGTCGGCTCGACCGGGTGGTTACCACTGTCTCTCAGAAAACCGACCTAAAGTAGCAGTTTGCTGCGGCATTTTGTATAATGAGTGAGGCATCTCCCTTAATTATAAGATTAATTTTACGGTCTTGAAACCACAAAATTTTTAACCATGCGTAGGTAAAAGTCATCACTCAATCAGTTATCATATTTCTGTTTGCAAAACTAGAATTAGATAAATGCTTCTGAAGGAGAGAAAAAGGGCGTATAGGATTCTGGGGGTCTCCAGTAAGATGTTGGCGTGGTTTAAGCTCATTTGTTTCTGTCTTCTAGGAAGAAGAGAGAGATAAATGAGCTATAGGAATAGCCCAGTAATCATGCATGTCATCATATTATCTACCTCGCCTGCTTGCTTCGGCCTTGGTGGCGCAGTTGTTGTAATGCGTACGCGGTAGGGCTGCTGTGCTGAGGTTTCGCGTTCGATCCCCGGTCTCCCCGGGTCGGGTAAAAGTGATGTTGAGTTTTTCTATCATGAAATGCTTAGTATCAGCCCGGAGTCTGGAATTGTGCCCGCGGTATGGCTAAATATGGGTGTACCTACTGGTTACATCTCTGTCTACCCTTTTGGAGAATACAGGCGTGAGTGCGTATGTATGTATGTAAGATTATCTACCATTATTGCAAACAAAATATGTTTGTTGTAGCTTTTATAATCGTATGTGCAGTATTGGTATCTTCTAAATAGTACTAGACATATTTATAATAATCCTAGGCCTGTATTATAAACGTCCCATTGCTGGGCACGGGCCCCCTCTACTAAATGAGAGGGCTTAGGCCTTTCTCCGCCATGCTGGCCTAATGCGGGTTAGCAGTCTTCATACGCCTTCAAAATTTCTATGGAGAACTCCTCAGGTATGCAGGTTTCCTCAGAATGTTTCCTTCACCACTAAATTTAGTTACCTAGGTACAGTTACTGTATATTAGAATATATATTATTTACAAGTAACAGTCCTTTTTGCTTGACTTTAGAATCCTGCAGCGTTCCGGGGGAGTTGGGGCTGTGTACTACATAACAATGTAGTTATCAGGAGATAATAATATTTATATACCCATAGAAATAATACACGTAGGTATATTTAAAGTAGAATAATTGTAAACCAACGCATATAGTCTGGCGTAGTTGCAGACCGTCCTACGCATTGTACCTGAAGCAAATTTTGAATCCGTATATAAAGGGGTTTGTTGAGTCTGTCTTTTATTCCAGCATCGGGATTTCCAGTGAAGAGACACCACACGACAAAATGTTTAAATTTACTTTTATCTTGTCTCTTATGATCATAGGTAAGGGTAATTTAATGTGATGATTTTTTAATAAATGAAATATGTGCTTTAACCAGCATTTGTGTTTGAGAGGCTAGTATCAAAACCAGCCCGGGGATATACCAATTGAGTCGAGAGGCTGTTCGTGCTGTGTGGACATGCTTAATATGTAGCGTAACTTATTTCTTTTAACAATTAATTTCATATTTTTGATTAGTATACAAGTTAGTGTACTTACTTGAGGCTACATTACGGTGAATGTGAACTGTTCTAGCTTACTTACCGCTTATTAATAATTATGTTTAAAATGAGCTTATCGTATTTGTCTCTAAAAAAACGGGGGAAATTCTTAATTCGATACAAATTAGTTTTTTTATATATTATTTCTGCGTAGGTATGTTGCTAGTAGGTATTCTAGATTTTTCAGATCGTTCAGGGTGATACAGCTATCTGCGCCGATACAACGATTTTTATTTTATTTTTAATGAAACTCGATGGTGTAAGTGAGTGAGGGAGTGTAAGTGGGCCACCAACCTCTTAGGCCCAAAGCCAATTTCGTCTGCACGTGGTAGGTA
This sequence comes from Mimas tiliae, assembly GCA_905332985.1. NCBI lineage: Eukaryota > Metazoa > Arthropoda > Insecta > Lepidoptera > Sphingidae > Mimas > Mimas tiliae. The sequence goes on from HG995238.1 coordinate 6,190,321, forward strand.
TACGCTCGGAGACGGCACTAGACCTAAATGGACATCGGCGACATCAGCTTTGCGAGGGCTCTTTCTTTTCCCAGATAGAAAGAAAACCTTAAAATAACTCGTTAAATTGTCTTGCGAGACCCTATGGCGCGAGGCCGTCGGCAGTCGCCGATGTCGCCGACGCCGACGCCTAAGGCTGCCACTGTACACTTTGCTGGATAACGAACGAGGCAATCGCGAAACTTGATTCCCGTTGCGGGTTGTAGGGATCAGACGGCAGGTCAAATATATAGAAAGAAAGAAAGAAAGAAAAACGTTTATTCGGCGTTACAAAGACACACACCTCCAATTAACACAAATAGAAATAATGATAAAAAAACACATTATAGCAACATAACAAACAAGAGATATAAACGGAAGTGAAGAAAGCAAAGTAATTAAACAAAGTATATACCGAATAAGTATAGGCAGCGTGTGTCTCCCGAGTTTGCCGAAAAGGATCTAGTTCAGCATTTTACCAGACATATCGTGCCTGGCGCTGGTTTTCGACTAGAACCTTGTAGGTGTGGTGCACGGATGTACATAATAATATATTCACTATAGATTTTTAAAAAATAAATAAATATTGAATATAATAACAGTACAATTAAAAATATAAAGTCATGAGAATTAGCGTGTACATAAATACACGGTAAATATATGGTACAAGAAGAAGATGGACACTTAATGCCAGTGCATTAAGTCAAGATAACGCCAGGCAGAAAGAAAAAAGAAACTGGATGGAATAAGTAAACATAGTGATTTCTTAGGTTTACGCGAATATTACACATTGAAATAAAACTAGTTATACGAATTTTATCGCGGTTTAATTTTTATTTTAAGTATACATATATAATATCCCGACTTTTCATGTAGAGGAATAAAGTAAGTATTTATTTTATTCGAAAACTATCAAACACCAAAATGTGGCCGGCATTTGGAGCGCACCACGCATTCAAGCCTTGCTTATAGCTTACAAACGCAATTCGGATAAAGTCTGGTAAACACGCCTAGGTCGGTTATATACATTATTTTGAACCGTCACATAACGGCGCTGGCATAGGAATGTGTGTACGAAACCTCAGTACTACTTCAAAAATGGTGTACCTACCCTTTTTGGGTGTAGGTACCTTTAATCGTTACTGTTTGTAACATGTACCTAACATGTAATGAACTATGCCTTAAATGTAATGTACATGTTTTCCTAGGTACACTTGTTTGGGCTGAGGACGACTGCGAAGCCTGCGGGGATGAATGCAAACCGTTATGCGGCACAAAAAAATTCAGGCTCTGCTGCCATAACTACATGAGGAGGAAAAGGGAATCAGAGGCCGATAAGGTAAAAATATTTTGATATACTAATAAAATAATTTGAGTGATACAGCCACGCTGTAAAGAGTTTTGTCTATAGCATGAATGGGCCGGCTCGACCGGGTCGCTACCACTGTCTCAAAGAAAACCGACGTAAAGTAGCGGCTTGCTGCTGCGTTTCATACGGTGAGTGAGATATCCGGAGGCCCAAATCTTTCCCAATCCCTTAATTTCCCTTTTCCTGGTGATTCTTCTGGTGTTGTGAGCGTATATGGGCGGTGGAGATCACTTATCTTCAGGTGACCTACTCGCTTATTTGCCACCCTATGCTATAAATGAGAAACAATAATGTTATTTTTTTTATTAAATTGGTTTAAGTTCGTTAAAACCGTAAGTGTGGTTTCAAAATGGTGGAAGGTGACATATGTTTATGCCACATATAGTACCTAAGTACGTATATCCGTGACGTTTGTATACATAATTACAAGCTGGTAGGTCCCTCGTAAGCGAGAGGCCGTCTGGATTGGGCCGGTTTAAAGGACATTGAAGCCAGTGAAATTACTGGGCATTATGAGACTTAATATCTTATCTCTCAGGGTGACGAGCACAGTCCAATGACATACAGGGCTTTGTAATTCCAAGTTTTTTGTGGTGTTACTTCTGTTTATGGGCAGGCGTGACGCTTACCATCAAGGGAGCGACCTGCTCGTCTCGTCGTCTCATTCAAGCTAATAAATGTTTTATTTTACAGTTCATGGCTCAAGTAAGCGACGTGCCTATCCCGGACAGCGTTGTAAAAGCATTTGCTGAAAATGCTTATCAGAATCTGTTCATTCCCAATGATATCCCTGCGAGCACCTTCCACTAACTTTCAAAAGAGAACTTCTTAGGAACTTTAAAATATATTTAAACAATCTTACAATTTAGGCCCTTCACTTTACATAAAATCTCTGGATGTGTCAAATATATAGATAAATAGATTATATATACAACGTGTTACAGAAAGGTGTGGTCATATTTTAGGGTCATTACATACACATTACAATTAGTACTTATGTACCGGATCTTTCAAAACCAAGACATCCAGAAATTACACGTAAATTTTAATCACTCGTTTATTAAGATCGATAAGATTGATGACATCACTATTAATTATTACGAACGACACTCACTTTTTAATAAACTTAATTAAGATGTACGCAATTCTACGTACGTAACTTGTAATTTAAACACAAATCAGTACCTAAAAGAGTGTTTGCTGAAGACGATATAGGTACCATCCTCTAGAAGCATTTTAAAGACTTCATTCTCGGGTCGTCCATCTATGAATTTGGCTTAATACAGTCGACGATCCTCTTAAAAGCTGTTATCAGTTGCACCAACACATAATACCAATACATAATACTTGTTTTTAGTCATAACAACATATTTTTGAACTCGTAATCATACTTCATAAAATCAGAAATTGCCGAACTGACTGCGTCAAATAAATATTGACATTTGACAACTGTTTAATGTTTTTTAATTATAAAATAATTAAATGAAAGGAGGTCTGAAGTATAACTGTTTATCATTTAGTGTTGTCCAAAGTTGAAAGTCGATATCGATATGTTACTCATTCGATAAAAAAGAAAAATCTATAATTATGTCCTAACAATGCAATCGGATTTGGTACTATGGAGTATAAAATACTTTACCCTACACTATACATTGCTTAAATTTTCCCGCCCGTTTCTATAACACGTTGTATATATTGAGATTCAGAAATTCTTCAATAAATCCGTAACCAAATAATAAAACCAAAATCTTTTTTTGTAAATCACCTAGAATAACTTGAGTGTAATATACAACTGCATAATAATATAATACTTAAATTGTTTTATTTTAAAACATTAGATGTAGGTAAGTAGGTGCCTGCCAGTTTAATAATAATAATACTAGCCCTGTATTAAACACGTCTCACTGCTGTGAACGCTGGGAACTGCTATTGACTATAAAATATTTATACAATATTATTATGCATCTCAACTGGCACCTTCATATAGAAAATTTAGTAGTTCGAATGAGAAAACTCATCTATATCTTTAAAAAATTGAGACAGTAGGCAAACATAGAAGTTTTAAAGGTGGTATATTGTGCTTTATGCCAGTCAATAATCTCATACTGCATAGTCTGTTGGGGAGGAGCCGACAAGACTACCATACTAAAGCTGGAGAGACCCCAAAGAGCCATTTTAAAGGTTATGAATTGCAAGCCATTTAGGTACCCAACTAAACAGCTTTACTCAGACAGTGAAGTGCTGACTGTCCGGCAACTGTTTGTTTCACATACAATAATAAAAAAACATCGCAGTTCTCTTGTTATCACGAGTAAACGCCGCTCTGACATTGTGTTCCCCACAGAACGCCACAATTCAAAATTTACACATTACCAATACCCTTTCATTAGCTCCAGATTGTATAATAAAATCAATAAAATTTTAAACATCCACTTATTAAATAGACACGAATGTAAAAACAAATTACAAAATTGGCTATTAAGTTTGAACTATAATGATACAGAGAATCTCCTAATTTAGTTGCACCATCAAATCGGTTAAGCACGATCAAATACTCTTAAACCGCTCACAACACACACACGCACGCACACACACACACACACACACACACACACACACACACACACACACACACACACACACACACACACACACACATACACACACACAATACATACAAACTCATGCTGACAATACTTGCCCCTCTAAACACACATAGTTTTATGTGTTGATACCTTAAATGTCTAATATTTTTAGTACTTAGGGAAACCGTAACGCAAACCAACATATTGTTTAACACGGATTTTACCATGAAGTAGATCACGAAAATTGTCTCTCAAGATACAAGGTCTTCGCTTAGTTTGAGAGACAAGACTTAGATTGTTTACCTGTGCCTAAGGAATTAGTGTTTAAGATTTCTTGATTTATGTATTTTTTCTGTATGGCTATGTGTTAAATAAAATTATACAACGTGTTATAGAAAGGGGCGGGCAAATTTAAGCAATGTATAGTGTAGGGTATAAGTATTTTGTCTCCCATACTACCAAATCCGATTGCATTGCTAGGACAATAATTAAAGAATTTTCTTTTTTATCGAATGAGTAACATGTCGATATCGACTTTCAACTTTGGACAACACTAAATGATAAACAATGATACTATAGACTTCCTTTCATTTAATTATTTTATAATTAAAAAAACATTAAACAGAATTGTCAAATGTCAATATTTATTTGACGCAGTCAGTTCGGCAAGTTCTGATTTTATGAAGTATGATTACGAGTTAAAAAAATATGTTGTAATTGACTAAAAATAAGTATTATGTATTGGTGTAACTGATAAAAGTTTTTAAGCGGATCGTCAACTGTAATAAGCCAAATTCATAGATGGAAGACCCGTGAATGAAGTCTTTAACATGCTTCTAAAGGATGGTACCTATTTGTCTTCAACACACAATCTCTTTCAGTTGTTAATTTGTGTTTAAATTACAAGTTACGTACGTATGTCCGTAGAATTACGTGCATCTTATTCAAGTTTATTAAAAAGTGAGTATCGTTCATAATAAATAGTGATGTCATCAATCTGATCGATCTTAATAAACGAGTGATTAAATTTTACGTGAAATTTTCGGATGTCTTGGTTTTGAAAAGATCCGGTACATAAGTACTAATTATACCGTGTATGTAATGACCCTAAAATATGACCACACCTTTCTGTAACACCTTGTATATAATTATATATATATTTAGATACAGTCAATAACTACCACTCGCACCATCCAGTTCGGAAAGGTATACTTTGCTAAAGAAAAACAGACTTTACTCTTTTAAAAAATACATAGGTACATACACACTCACGCTTGTAATCCCCGAAGGGGTAAGCAGAGGTGTAACCAGTACACCCACATTTCGCCGAGCGTATCTCCGTCCCTTATGTGATAGCGGGATACTTTACCCGACCCGGGGATCGAACCTGAGACCTCAGCGGTGGCCTCAATCGTAACGCGTAAGCATTACAACTGCGCCACCGAGGCAGTAAAAATATTTTACAAATATTATTGAGAACATACCTATAAACATTTTAAAATATTTACTTAATTGTAATTAAAGCAGCCGAATTGACCTGTTGGGGCTTGAGCTAACTTTTGAATTTGTGTATGTTGGAATGAATGAAAAGACCCTTTTCGTAAAAAATGCGTGTTATTGGTAACAGTACGAGAAAGCAAGTGTTCTTCCAAAATGGCCGACAAGGAAACATCGACAAGTTACAAAATTTCTAAATGTTGCCACTAGATGGCTCGAGGTTTAGTCATAGACAAATAATACTAACAATATAATAAATCGCTATTACAATAAATACAAGAAAAATTACGAAATAATGGTTGACGCCTAAATAGACCTTATAAACAACATTAGCAACATAGGAGTGATACTGATTGGTATACCTTTAATCATTATATAAGTTAGTTCATTCGCTATGGCGATACACGATTACTTTAACTTTATTCGAGAGATTAAACTCTCAAAGATGGGTTAATTTTGTTTTAATAGACAGCGAAATGAGCATGTTCCTCGCAAGATGGTAAGCGCCGCGCCTGCCTCTAAAAAGAAATAATACCACATAGAACTTTGAATGACAAGACACGGCATGGCACTGGACTGCCCTCGTCACCATGACTTAAATAGACAAAACTTTAATGAGACAAAATTATCGCTCTTTATAGCAGAAGTCGGCAATCGAGCAGGTGGCTCATAGAATGGTAAGACGTAAGTGATCGCCCATGAACACTCACAATACCAGAAGAATCATAAAAGCGTTGCTGACCTTACTTACGGGAAAGGAATGACAGGGGAGGGGGATTTGGGCGTCTGGTAATCTCCGGCACGAATCGTAACAGCAAGTTGCCGCTTTACGTCAATTTTCTGTGAGACAGTCATCAATATGAGACAGCGGTAACAGCATCGGTTGCAGTAACGGTTCGTGCCCCTAAAACAGATACATATTTGTACAGACAAAGCGTGGCTCTGCCACTAAGAATTTAGAGTATACTATACCTACTTAAAATTTTGTCAGTGGACCCAAATGGCCTCGGCTTTCGGGGGGGCTTGAGCCCCTTAGCCCCCCCCCCCCTGGGTCCGCTTGTGTTTGCATCGATTACTTTACGGCAGAGATGCTTATGTTATGCTAAAACTAAGGGCTACTCGGATAAACTAGGATATAAAGGCGGACCACCACAATAAAAAACAATTAAAGAAGTCGGCATAAAGTGTACTTACTAAAAAAAATACTTACATAAATTATTTTTAAACCAAAGCATTGATTGCATTGAACTAATGTTTTTATTTAACTCATTCTGATTTGATTTTTATATTTGTCGCCATATTCAGTATAGAAAACGTTTGGCCACTCACAACTCACAATTAATTTTATATAAGTAAATGGATCTAAAAAAAGCTTATGCTTTTCAATGCATTTGTTCGCAACACTTTGCCTATGCATACGGGTTTTAATTTGCTGAGGGGCTGCGGTAGTCTGTGCATCCCTGCTTTACGGCAATGTATATTTTTACGTAGACTGAGAAATCTTATTTTTAAGCTAGAACCAGTAAGAAATCTGGATGGCACTTGACACCATGGTTCTATTGCAGAAAAAGTCGTACGAAAGTTTAACATCGTGTGATAAGTGAAGTAAGACATCCAGCTTGGAATTGTTGTTCTAAGATATGATGTACCGCCTCCGTGGCGCAGTGGGCTATTAGCCGGCTGTGAAGCGTGAGGCAGCGGATTCGATTTCCACACCGAGGCAAAATGTTTGTGTGATCCACACAATATTTAGTTTGGGTGTTTTCTATATTTATTTGTTGACGTCAGGCAGGCAGCCGATCGTAAAAACTACAAGCCAAATCATTCTGTAACATGTGTTAAAAAGCATGTGACGCCGACCCCACTGCGAGTGGGATAAGGACAGGTGGAAGAAGAGATATGCTGTACCTACTCAGTGTCGTAGAGCAATTTCTTGTTCATTGGTTCCCACGTTGAGATTCTAACTTTGCTCCTTATTGAAGTCGAATATAGGTACTTATTAAAATACTCAATATTATATGAGTCATTTATCAATACCTACTGCCAAAAAATAATCTATCAAAATAACAAAAACAATTTGAACAAGTCGCGCCCGGCCGCGCCTCCGTAGCGTGTGCCACCGTGACCAACCTTATCTATTATAACGCTGGCAGTACCTACCTCTTCTCAAGTAATATTCATTCACGATGTCTGCACAGTTTAGGCTTAGCTGTGTATTCACGAAAAACTGTTAACGTAACATGATTTTCACTTTATTTCTTTTAGGATCGCGTTTCATGTGTTTATGTTTACATTAGGAGTGAGAAATAGGTTGTGCTATAACGGAGCATAGGGGAGAAGACGGACGTGAGGGGGGCTAGAACTACATCATAATAATCATGATCTAAACATCGAAATAAGATGACAAGAAACGTAACTCAAGCAAAATAATGACCCCACCAAAACTCTGTGCAAGGGGGTGGGGTATAAAAGTCTGTGCAGCTCGTTTATTCATCAGTTAATAAAAATTTATTCATGATCTCTAGTTGACACTTGATTCGTATTTTTTTTTTGTGCGGTGCAGAACGTCGTATCTCGATCTACAAATTTAGACATTGATTGTGTGATTTGTGTCAAGTTGATTTTGAACGCTCATAAATGTTTGTTGCGTGTATGAGTGTTACACCTTTGCATGTGTAAGTAAGTGGAGCCGTATTTTTGGCAGATTCATATGAGAGTTATCGTTCTAATTATCTTATTTCGATGGATCTAAAGAAAGAGATAACACAGGGTTAAAGGATATTATGTATCTTAATGCTAAGTAATTGCACTAATGTCATTATAATAGTCCAATTAACCAGATTATAACAGAAATAGACTAAGTGGTAGTACCTCCACAGGTGGAATCTCGTAAGAGAGATCTATAGTGTGAAAATGACCCGAAAGAAATTTGGGTCTACATAACCAAAACCAGTCGTCGATAATTTCGGGAAGAGCCTAAGATCAAAACCATAGGTTTCTGGAGAGGATGATAGTATCGAACACAAGCGGATTATATCAAGAAGAACCGTCAAAGTATATGCTGATTTCTTAGATTATATACCCTACATAATTTAATGCTGATTTATATTACGTGATTGGTCGATATTTGTTTGACGTCAAAAACGGATCAATCATGCACCATACAGAAAGCGCCACAATGTGTTCGCGCTTAATATATTATCTCATGTTTATGAATACGAGGACGTACTTAGTGTACTTATCTATTTATCACAAAATATTTATTTGTACACTCCACGAAAAAGCATCAATACTTAGTGTGACTGGTCCCTAACTTATAAAAATTAAATTTGTTTTCTCAAAGTTTTCTTATAAAAATGTAAAAGCGCCGCGTGCAGTGGGCATTAAACAGGAATCGTCGAGGTCGGGCTAGCGATTACTTCTCTATCGATATACCTACCTAATATTTTATCAGAAATTAAATGTATGGTAAGTAGCGAAGTCTAGCTCTACACAAATAAATTTTGTTAAATCAAACATTGTTTAATTTTTAATGTTAAATTTACGGCATGATATATGAAATGAACATTGATATATTACCTAGCAATGAAATAATATAATTTAAATATAACTTGGCTGGGTTGAAGTTACTCACTTCACGCACAGGCTACCTTTTTCCGATGTCTGGAAATAATAAAATAATTTGAGCGTATTGTAAGACATAAGAAATATAGTTCTCGTCAAACTTTATGACCGCTGTGTAGCTAGCAAAGTCACCCGCCGTTGACTGAGATCACCCGCCCTTCACACTAATAACATCTAAGCCGCTCGTGGCTAACTTCAGAGAGGCCATAAAGATTGACTAGAACTATACAAAGGTTAATAGGTATTTGAAAAAGGAAATGATTATTTATTTATTATTATGAAAGCCTCCATGAACTGCGTTAAAATCTCCAATATCATATTGATATGTAATTAATAATTTCAGATGTTTCATTTATGATCTCTTTTATTTACCTAGGCCTAAAAATAAAAATAAATACGGATAAATCGACAGATCTAAAAATAGACTAGTTGAAAAATTGTAACCCTTCTCACTTGCGAACCATCCTACGCGCAGCAAAGTAAACTTTGAGTCAGTATATAAAGGGGTAGCTTGTGTCTGTCCATCATTCCAACATCAGGACATCCCGTGAACAGTCGATAAAGAATAAAAAAACAACAATGTTCAAACTTACCTTCATCGTGTCCATTATGATCTTAGGTAAGTTCATTTAAATACAAAAGTTATTCATTAAATGATGTAGGACTTACTTATCGCTAGCACTTATTTAATTTTTTTGGTATTCGAAATGCCTAAGAGTTACCTACTAGCTGGAACATCTTATTTATAATGAGTGTAAACAAATAATTTTCAAAAGATCAGTTTTCAAACTTGTTTTCTAGAAGTTGAAAAATTATTAAATTCTTTTTTATCTTCAACTATCATAGATTCGATTAAGTTATCAGTCAGCCACAAAGCCCTTCATCAGGCCGTCTGCATGTCATTGTTTTTATGCCAGCATATAATTAAAATTCGCGACAAAATAGAAATAGGTACCTTTGGTGGTAGTTCCTTGATAGTATCTAGTATCATCATCAAAAACGGTAAAATCTAATCAACAAACATGAACTGTCGTGTTTGTTTCTTGCTGAAGTTATCTCGGATTAGTCACAGGGTCCGCCTTCGTACGTAGAAGCTCCCAATTCATCCGGTTTTGACCATCCTCTGTACTGAGATCATATTGGTTATCGTGTCTTCTAATATGTCACGTTTATTACCAAGTTATAAAAAAACATGGAAGCTCTCATTTGTATCTACAAGAGGTAGATAGAGAAGTAACTAGTGCACCCGCGATTTGCCGAAGTTCTTTCCGTTCTATGGCGTGGCGTGAAAGTGGGCGAGCCTATCACCATACTCGTACCTCGTTTCTTACCTTATAGGTAAATCCGATGTTCCGAATTGATAGTAGAGTCGGACTATAAATTAATAAATACACCTAACAATACTACTAACTAACTCTTAGATCTAACTGCACACTGACTTGTCGTGTCGCGTAGACGTAAGTCTAACGTAAGTTTATGGTAAATGCTCTACACATATTATTATATCTACAGGCACTCTCATTTCCGCTAACTACCACAACGTGGACTGCAACTCTTGTGGCGAGGAATGCAAACGGGCGTGCGGCAGCAAACAGTTCAAGATCTGTTGCTACAACTATTTGAGGAAGAAGCGCGTTCCCGAAACCGTTATGGTACAGTAACATCCATCCATTACAACCATCAAATCCATTTTCATTTCGTGTACAAAGTGACTAGTGAACTAGTAGTGTCGTGACATAATTTAATTCGTCATTCGTCGTCGTTAGTGTTTCTTTTAAATCAACTAAACGCGAAAAAGAAGTAATTCCGGTATTCCCAATTAATATATCAGTTATGATAAGGAAAATTACCTATATCTCAAATCATACAATTAATGCGAGAGCATTACAATCGATGCATAGGTACTGTTTCTACGCCGAAGGCTTTTTCTATTCCGTATTTCTACAGAGATAACTTGATTCGGTATTTTGCTTCGAGATAATAGATTGGACATGATTCGAACCTCTATTTGTATCTTAAGTGCAATGACACACGTCTTTTAAACCAAATCTAATAATGTGTAATCAACTGTCGAAGCCGGCCAACGGATAATCCTGATAATGATATGATAATTTAGTCACAATAGCAAGCAATCATGACCAGCCATAGCCCATAATAGAGTAATGTGAATAAAAAGTTATTTGCCGTGTTTCATTTTATAAGTGATAGAGCTACGCTTTAGACAGTTTTTCCACAGTATGAATGGGCCGGCTCGATCTGGTTGTTACTACTGTCTCACAGAAAACGAAAGTGAAGTAGCAGCTTGCTATTGCGTTTCGTGCGGTGTGTGAGATATCCGGAATACCCAAATCGTATTCCGCTTCCCAATCCCTAAATCATCTTTTTCCTTTAAGGTGGCATCGCGTTCATGATGGTCGAGATCACTTACCAACACTAATTAGGTGACCCACATGCTCGTTTTCCGGGCTCTACTATAAAATAAGTCAATAAATGGGGTATCACGACCCTAAGTCCTTAGGGTTTAAATTTTAGGGGTTAAATAGGGTAGTTGACTAGATTTTTTTTATTATTTAAATCAATAAGTTACGTTACTCAAAATCTATTTCAGAAAGAATTTTATAAATCGGACCAAAAATAAATAAGATAGCAGCCATTGAAATCCTGTAGAAGGGGTAATTGTCAAATGACAGACGATGCAACCTTTGACGTCACTGTGTAAAATGTTCATTATAGTGCACGCGTGCAAGCGAGATAGTGAGATATCCCTACTACGCACCCACTTTTCCTCATACCAACATTTAAAGTCATAACTGCGGGCACATTTCTGAACCAATTTTGATTGTGTTTTAATAAAAGGGTTTCTTTTGCGTATCATTTTCTGTTGCTTATAAAATAATGTATAAAATTCAATATAGGAAACTACCCTAATGCTAGTTTCCACAATATATAGCCAAATGTATTTTCAAGGTCCTGTCGCCCATCGCCAGTATGAGAAGAACTAACCTGCCTTTCTACATGGACAACATGGCACAAGACGTTATGGAAGCTGGCGATCAGTACAGATACTACCCCAGCGAGGATTCGTTCGACATGCGACTCATGAACGATTTCTAAATAATTTTATGAACACTGGAATACCACATCGACACTTTTCGTAAAATTCGCATTATTTTAAACATTTTATCATGTTGGGATCAGTTTGTTCATGAATAAACAATCTAATAATATCACGAAGAATGTGTAAAATGAATTATTAACAACAATTTATTTATTTTAAGTTTATGTAAAGTAATTAAGCGCTGAATTAGGTATGTCGCAAATTTCTGAAATGTATACAACGTTATCCTGGTTAAATTAGCGAATCTTTAATAGCTCTTGAAAGTGTCGTATTTTAATGCCCCCTCAGTCAATTTGCTAAGTCTAATATAATGTGTATAGCATACAAAAAGCAAAGGACTTTTCGTCTATACGGCTGGTGTTAGACGAAATCCCTCAAAAAAAATTGTTACATGTAAATAAATCTTGTTCATATAGATATGTCGTTTTATTTAAAAATTTGACTTCATTGAGACTATTCGTGTGACTGAAAAAAAACTTGACTAAAAATAGAAATAAACAATTTTGAGTCAGTGCTTTCTACCTATAGGTGATGTTTTTTTTAAAGAAAGCTTAATCGCAGATCATTTACTTACCTACACATTTTCGGGTGGAACAATTAAATAACGTAGTTTTGATATTTGTATACCGTCTATAAGTAAAATTCATATGAAATTTTTAAATATTCGTAAAGCTAAAAGTAGCGATTTAGCCCGTTTTCGGCCACCAAATTCAATTTCCGACCATAAATTTAGCTAGTTCTCAGCCACTAGGTAGGTAATCTATGTTTAGAAAAAATACATTTATTCGCTATTTTCTGCTTTTATTACTATCTCACGCGCCGCACCGTAGTAAGTACCGATTTCTAGTTATGGATGTTAAAATCATACGGCCGAAAACTAAATTATTATTTTTTTAATTATCTAATACTCGGCCATTTCCAACTAATCATTCAAGGGAAAATAAAGGGCAGGAGGAAGCCCGGTAGTAGGAGAATATCTTGGCTTAAAAATCTTCGCCAATGGTCCAACATGAGCACAAGATCATTGTTCCGAGCAGCAGCTTCCAAAAGTAAGATAGCCTGTATGGTCGCCAACCTCCGATAGGAGATGGCACTTAAAGAAGAAGAAGAATACTCGGCCACCTTGCTGGAAATGGTCGTTGTTGAACTTGATTTGCCGACAAAACAGGTATTGGGGAAGTTATTTTTGGCTGATGTTACACATCTATTTAACTGTCAATTTTCATATTACTTGAATATAGGTATATTCATTATTTCATACTGGCCGAGAATCAGTGTACGTTAGTTGTTAGTTTTCTACCGAAAACCAATGGGGGTCAGTACTACCCTACCCTACTAACTTTCTACCATTAGATAGGTACATCGCAATAGCACCCACTCAACATTGTAAATTTAAATTTTTACCTTTTTATTTAGGTTGGTTATATTTTTGTTAAAAAGTGTTTATATCACTATTTTTAGTGAAGAATTATTAAAACTTTGAGCTTTACTCTTACGATTAAAAAAGAAGCACCCAAATAGGTTCATATATGTATGCGTGGTTAAACATACATAAAAAACGCGTCAAATTAAGTATTAATTTCGTATTTTTCGTCGGTTGATATGAACAATGTGGCATGTGCCTCAGTTAATATTAGCTCTACTGTGGACTTTAGAAATTACAACCTGCGATATGAAGTTATTAGGTATAATTTCATGGAGTAGTCACATAGTTTGTAAATTCAAAAAATAGTTAAGGGGCGTCTACACTTGATATGAACAATCACGCGTACAAACTCTCAAGTGTTAACGGTGACATGTCGTTTAAAGAGTTTGTCATTTTGTTTTAAGTCACGGCAAAATAGTACGAGGTGGGCGCGGAGAAATGTACGGAAGTGTGGACGCACCTAAGCTAATTACATAAAACATTCTGCTTCATACCCTTTGTCCATTGATTTATTGAGTGTAGTATTCCTTCTGCTTCCCATGATGATGAATGATGGCTTCCCACAGTTCTGCAGTTTAGCGGGAGAGCCTCTTCATCGAGGTATTGAAAGTAAAAATGATATCCATAAAAGAAAAGGGTTAAAGGTATTTGATAGACATTACCGTTAACATTTCTTATGGAGTATTCTAAGATATGCAGAGGTTCTCACGATGTTTTCCTACACTTCAAAGCGAGTGATAATTATCAATGAATACACATATAACTTCTAAGAGTCGGAGATGTGTGCAGCCGCCCGCGTCCGGATCGAACCCATGAGCCTGGTCTCGGTAGCGTACTACCCACCATTCGATTGCCGCCGCTTAGGTGATACATAATAATATGTAATAATAATAGGTCTGTAATAAACGTATAAAATATACGTTACACACATACTTTAAAAGTGCAAACAAACAATCAAAGAACAATGGGCAATTCGTATGGCCCGTCACCAAGTCTCCAACAGTGATGAAATCAGGGCCGAGCCGCCCCTGTGTGCGATGTGTGCGGCGCACACAGGCGCCAAGACAATAGGGGCGCCGCCATTGAAATTATTTTTGTTACACTTACACAACGACATAAAGATTTTCCCCTACCAAAAAGTGCCCATCGCGGCTAAAGAAGTTTTCACTTCAAAAAATAAGTTGAAACATGAAGATTCGTGAAACAAAGAGGCGCTTCATGGGTTTCGCACACAGGCGCTTATGGAAGATACAGAGTTTTACTTCAAATGACTTTCCACCTGCCGATTTATAGACGCCGCGGCTATAAATCTAATCAAACTATTATTATTATAGGTCTGTATACATCCATGAACATAATAGGTACTTATTGAAAGACTCTTTAATATTATAAATTAAACAACATGTTACCAAGGTGGTATATCCCTCGTATGCGAGAGGCCGGCTGGGTTGGTACCACCGCTTTGTCTATTTCTGTCGCCAAGCAGCAGTGTGTAAGCACTGTTATGTTCCGGTTTGAAGAAGATTGAAGCCAGAGAAATTACTCGGCAAGGAAATATGTAGATTCTGAAAACTTTGCCAGATAAATTTTGGTGGGCGAGCGGCAGGCCCGCGCGTCGCGTCTATTTACTAATATAGTCGTACACTAATTCCTATTGGTTATTTAACTTTTTTTTTAAATATTACTTTTATTAATCCGCCGCTGTTGGGCTTCCGCCAATCGCTCGTTTTATGGTAGAGTTTTCTCAATTGATATATTTCCTGGCGTTTGAAATTCTGATAACGCAGTTGAAAGAAACAACAGGGATTTTGTTATATAGTATAATAAAAAGAACCGTCACACCCGAATACTAAGGTTCTGGCGAACTAAGGTTCAAAATCAACTTCATTTGTCAACTCACCAACATTACTTTATTTTATATTATTTGCCTTCGAAACCAGACAAGCTGACGGCCCACTTAATGGTTAATTTCGGCCGGGCCGAAGTTTCACCCACTTGTGGGCCGAAACGGAAACTACCACCCAAACCAGCAATTTTGCAACCGAAACTTCAGTCGAGCACTAAAAACATCATCATCAGCCTATATTTGTACACTGCTGGACATAGACCTCTCCCAACGCACACCATTGAGCTCGAGCTAAAAACAACTATTTATAAATAAAATAAGTTGTGTGTGAGATACTTATTCAGAACTATTATATTTATTTATTTACAAAAAATAAATATGGCGTTAAGTATAGTTGTGGAACATCCATATTAAGGCACGTATTCGGGAGGTCAAATTTTCAATGAGTTTGTTGCATAATCTGGTTGATTTGTTGGATGGCTTTCGTTATTATGTTGACTTTGATTGAGAGTATCATTTGTTTGCGGGTATTTATTCATTTATAGTCCTGCGATTTAAGATAACCTCAAAAGAAGTAGTCTATAGGCGTAAAATCGCACGTTTTCGGTGGTTAGTTCACGTCGCTGCCGCACGAGGTAACCATACCATCAAATCGCTGTGGCGTGTGGCACGTAATGCCGTGCCATCCTGTTGAAACTACATGTTATGTTATGTTGTGGTATCCATATCATTCAGTTTAGGCCATAAGAAATTGACGGTTATGACAAGTTGTCAAGTTGAAGTTGAGAAAGGCCAAGTTCTTGTGAACGACGTGAAATTGGCTGCTTTGGGATTACCCGTACACTCTCACGCATAACAGCGATGTTTCAGCAGACGTTGCATTTTGGTGATTATTTATCGAACCGATTGACTCAAATTTGACCACCAAATTTTAAATAGTCGACTTTGAATGACGGTTGTGGTCATGGCACCATTCTGTAACAAAAAAAGATCATTCTGTAACAATTTAGACGGCTAAGGCTTAAAAAAAATCACTTCACTGTGCGTCTGATATAACTGAAACCTTATATTATTATTAAAAAGAGAATATAGGCTTCATCAGGTCATTTACTCGGGGATAAGATCAATTCTTATTATTTTTATGAATTTTATAGAAATACTTCAATAAACAAAATATTTTGTGACATCCAGGTTGTGGTCGCAAATGCACCCAGGGACCATCCGGCCTTCCCAGGATTTCGAACAAAACAAATGAGGCCAAATTTCTAGTTATTCCATTAGTTAAGGAACACGCTATTGGTACCGAGTCGTGAAAAGTGATGAAACATACATACATATGCACTCACGCCTGTAATCCCCGGATTGGTAAGCAGGGGTGTAACCAGTACCCACATTTCGCCGAGCGTATCTCCGTCCCATGATGTGATAGGGGGCGAGCCTAACGGGCACAATTCTAGACTCTGGGCTAATACTGAGCATTTCGAAATAGAAAAACCTAATATAGCTTTTACCTTAATTTACAAGGTGGTAGGTCCCTCGTATGCGACGGTGCTTTTGATGTGTACATTATTTCATTCTATAGAAGCTAGAGTACCAATCCTCCATCAGTGATGAAACCTATATCATAGGAAAGCTTTTGATGTGTACATTATTTCATTCTATAGAAGCTAGAGTACCAATCCTCCATCAGTGATGAAACCTATATCATAGGAAAGCTTTTGATGTGTACATTATTTCATTCTATAGAAGCTAGAGTACCAATCCTCCATCAGTGATGAAACCTATATCATAGGAAAGCTTTTGATGTGTACATTATTTCATTCTATAGAAGCTAGAGTACCAATCCTCCATCAGTGATGAAACCTATATCATAGGAAAGCTTTTGATGTGTACATTATTTCATTCTATAGAAGCTAGAGTACCAATCCTCCATCAGTGATGAAACCTATATCATAGGAAAGCTTTTGATGTGTACATTATTTCATTCTATAGAAGCTAGAGTACCAATCCTCCATCAGTGATGAAACCTATATCATAGGAAAGCTTTTGATGTGTACATTATTTCATTCTATAGAAGCTAGAGTACCAATCCTCCATCAGTGATGAAACCTATATCATAGGAAAGCTTTTGATGTGTACATTATTTCATTCTATAGAAGCTAGAGTACCAATCCTCCATCAGTGATGAAACCTATATCATAGGAAAGCTTTTGATGTGTACATTATTTCATTCTATAGAAGCTAGAGTACCAATCCTCCATCAGTGATGAAACCTATATCATAGGAAAGCTTTTGATGTGTACATTATTTCATTCTATAGAAGCTAGAGTACCAATCCTCCATCAGTGATGAAACCTATATCATAGGAAAGCTTTTGATGTGTACATTATTTCATTCTATAGAAGCTAGAGTACCAATCCTCCATCAGTGATGAAACCTATATCATAGGAAAGCTTTTGATGTGTACATTATTTCATTCTATAGAAGCTAGTCAAATCGGGCGACGGCTCGAGGAGCTTTTTAAAAGACTGTTCAGAGTGAAGATCTTTATTAGACTTAATATTCATGTACAATTTCCCTATTTATAATGTGGAGCGATGTAAACAACACGCATTACTTATTCTAGAATGTTCCACATGTTGACAATGAAAGTGCTGAGGTAGCGTCTGGAGCACACCTATGATGTCTCAAATTACATAAAAACAACATGTACTTGTTCTAAGAAGTGTTGACAATGAAAGTGCTGAGGTAGCGTCTAGAGCACACCTATGATGTCTCAAATTACATAAAAACAACATGTACTTGTTCTAAGAACTGTTTACTGTTTTACAAAATGTGCTTAGCTTGCGTCTGTGGTACGTCCTGTGATGCGACACCATCAGATCGTACACATACTCTAGGATACGTAACTCCTCCCTCCTTAAGTTCGAAATCATCTGGAGTATTCATTTTCGGCAGATGATTTTGAAAGATTATAATTTTTAATTTCTTAAATTTATACAAAATAATAAAAATTACACTTAATATTACAATAATATATAAAACTATTGTTCCGACACTAATTGATTTCACATTCACCATGTTTTCACTATTTTTGTCACTATTTTCCAAAGCGTAATTTAATAACTGCAAGTTTGACAGCTCGGTTCCTCGCAGATTCAAGGGTTTCAACTCTGGCATCCTTGTTATGGACATCGTCTCTGGTATGCTGATTATAGGTAATTTATTATAGAGTATTTCTCCGGATTTCGTTTGATGTTGGCGGAGGTGATAATTCTGGATTTGCAATTCGCAATCATCATCTATGGTTATTACGTAAGTATCCTTAATTTCATGATGAAATGTTTCATCCTTGCAGGATCTTGTGATTTTTATGGATTTCTTCGAATAAAGTATCCATCGATTAGTCTGAATTGCTTCTAATTTGACGTCATCTATTTCGACGGGAACTTGAACGCAAGAAGCGTTTGTGGAGTATCGCATTAAATCTGCAACACAAGTATCTTCGGCAACAAGGAACTCGTCCTTTTCATTACATAAATAAGTATCAGCATCGATTACATTACAGGGCTTTGATAGAGATTTCGTTTTCGACCCATTCACTATAAGGTAAGGGTGTTTTGGAATTATAATTAAGGTATTCTGGGTAAAGGGTACGGTAATAGGTAAGGGAACAATTCTATAATAAAAATAAGATTGCTTATATACCAAAGGTATTTCCATAATAAAATTAATCTGCTTATCTCTAACATATGATTTCATACTAATCGTCTGTTCTATTTTCACTAAATTTTCAGGTTTTGATGGATAAATTAGTTTTTCAGTTTCCTCAATATTTTTTAATATAGTAAGTAATTCCTTACTATCCACAATTGACTGGTGTAATACGCCTATTTTACTGAATGCTATAGCGGATTCAACCTCATCTAATTTTATACATATTAATTGAAAATTATGAATGAATAGATTGCAAGCATGAATAACATGATATAATAATTCTTGAAGTTTTAATTCATTTACATTTTTATTTAAATTTGCAATAGATTTATCCATTTGAACAAAATTCAACTGTACATTATTAGTAATATTAATTATTTCTCCTACCATTTCAAATATAAGAGTTGCTTTCTTATCTAATATGGATTGTCGGGATTGTAATCCATTTATTAACTTATTATATTCAAGAGCATCATCGTTATCTAGATTTCCGGTAATTAACTTTACTAATGAACCCAGAGGATTCAGAAGACCTCTTTTTACTCTGTGGGTTGGAACTAATTGACTGCACTGCTCTGTAAAAAAATTAAGATGTACTCTACCTGACTCTATTTACTCTATCTGACTCTATTTGACTCTAGCTGACTCTATTTGACTCTATCTGACTCTTATCTGACTCTATCTGCCTATCTGAATTATCAGTAGACTCTAAATATGTTTCATTATTTCTTGATAGTATTAATATATGTAATTCTTGGTACTTATTAATATTCGTATTTAAATCTAAACTAAACTTCACTAAATCTAATATCTTAACAACTATACGAGAACTAACATACGCCTTCCTGTATTTAAATTCTGTTTGTCATCTTTTTTTTTATCTCTGGCTCTTTGTTTCCTATGTGCGTTTACTTTATAATAAATGGGATATTTAAATTTGGGCTTAATGTACTCTTTTGAGAACTTCAAAATCCGATCCGAATCTGGTCTATTTATAGGTTTATTCAATAACGGGACACTATCAATGTCAATAGGAGAGTACGCACTTTCCGTACTGCTCTTTGATCGTTCTTCGGTTTCTGTCATAATACAAGATGGGGGTAGTATAGAAAAGGGTGATTGACATTGAGCTGAGGTAATATTCTCAATTCTTTCAGAATCTGTGGAATTTGACATAGTACTAATTGGAAGAGAGTCCTGTACTCTATCACAAACATTTATGGTTGAAGAAATATTATCTTTGCCTATAGCATCGACAACTTTTAATCTAATCTGTGATAAGGTATCCGAATTTGTACCTGGTAAACTATCTGAACTATCAAGAGTAATTGTATGATCTCTATAAGCGATTACCTTACTAATAAATTCGTTTTTATCTAGCTGAATTTCAGCTGGCGAACTATACATTATAGGTATTTGTGTGATAGATGTACTTAATAACTGATTATTCATGTCTATGTTTGCGCCAACTTGTTTTAATAAATCGGAACCTATCAGTCCATCATATAGATTATCAACTTCATAAATATGAAATTTGTGAAATTTCGAACTTTTAAAGATTTTTAATGGTGGAATGTAAATAACCTCATTATGAGTACTGTGGGCATGAGTGCTAATAACTTCAAACTGTTCCTTGTATGTAGAGTCGGGAAAATATTCGAACGCTTTAGCTGGGCTTATAAAGGACCTTGATGAACCTGTGTCTATGATAAATCGTGATTTGATTTCCGGAATAATAATATGAGGTAATTTTAGAGATTTATCATAATTTAAATGTATTCTATTTTTGGGATCCTCGGGGGAGGCTGCTGGACAAAAATTTATATTTTGTTTTACAGCATCTTGTGAGATTTCTGAATTATCAGGTTCTACCTGATTTTCATCCTCATTATTGGATATATTATCATCGTAATAATTCTGGGGATAACTTTCACAAGTTTCCTGATAATATTCTGGTTCATCATTATAAAATAGATTATTAGTTGGCTGTGTATTTTTCAAAGGAACTGCGGTGCGCATAGAAACATCTGAGTCTAATTTGTACGATGGTCTATGTGCTTGAGCGTTTGGCGGAATGCCAAAACGGAATTGTCCCGGTTGATTCCTATAGAATCCTGATTGAGGTTTATGGGGTTGCATAAAATTTGGCTTGAAGGTTTGGTTTGGGTAACCAAATTTAAAATTTTGTTGTGGTTGTGGAACACCGAATTTAAATTGTCCATAATTGTTCGGCTGTGAAAATCTATTTATTGGAGAATGTTGTTGCATGGGCATACCGAATTTAAAATTATTATTCGGTTGAGTAAATTTTTGATTAGGTATGAATTGTGGTCTGTTAATGGCAAAATTTGGTTGATAACCAAATTTAAAATTTTGTGGTGTCATGTTATTCGACATCATCGGTTTATAATTATTCTGAATGAAAGGCTTAGGTTGCTGAGTGGGTTTAGTTTTTCTAAAATTGTATTGATTCTGGAAGTTTACTTCTTCCGTCACAATACTAAGTGCCATTTCAAGAGTGGTACATCCCTTAAGACGTACGATGCGTATCAGATCTTCAGGGAGATTAAACAAGAAAACATTCATTGCCATATTATTATAAATAATAATTTTGGCATTACGAACACCAGTATCATTTAACAAGTTCACTTTTGAAAATAGAGTACTACGCATGTACTGTATTCTATTGCAAAAATCAATAAATGATTCACCGTTATTAATCTTTAGTGACTCTAGCTCTATGGCTATGCATTCTTCCGAACGCGGATCACCAAAGTGTTGCGTTAGCAAATTCTTAAGTTCGGACCATGTCTCTATATCTTCACGCTCGCTTATTAAATTCGCGGCACGACCGACCAGTCTACTTGTGATAATATGGAATACGTATAATTCCTGCGCTGGATTATTTAATCCTCTATAATGACTTATAACATATTCACATTTCTTAATAAATAAATTAATTAATTTTCCATCACCTTCAAATTTAGGTATAATGGATACCATTTCCTTTGGTATTATCGTAATAACATTATCCACTTTGTGGCTTTCCATTTTTATTTAATTATTATATTATTTAAAATTCTTCAAAAAAAAAAAAATTATTACTTCAAAGTAATTCAATATTTAAAAAAAAAAAATCTTAATTTAAATACAGCAATCTAGGATAAGACGGGACACAGAGGGAAAGTGAAAAGGTCTACTCACATTATCTCCGTGGCCATTCTCCCAAATGTAGCTGCGTGAGTCTTGCGTCCTCGGCTTTGTCGCTGCGTAGACTTATTTGTTTGATGGTTCGCGATACCCGTAACAACGTTAAAACGTTCGCCGAAAATTTCCGCGGACAGACCGATTTTTGTGTCTTCAAGGGCACGGTTTCTCGACGCGAGTATCCTACCGACTGCGCCAGTCAAATCGGGCGACGGCTCGAGGAGCTTTTTAAAAGACTGTTCAGAGTGAAGATCTTTATTAGACTTAATATTCATGTACAATTTCCCTATTTATAATGTGGAGCGATGTAAACAACACGCATTACTTATTCTAGAATGTTCCACATGTTGACAATGAAAGTGCTGAGGTAGCGTCTGGAGCACACCTATGATGTCTCAAATTACATAAAAACAACATGTACTTGTTCTAAGAAGTGTTGACAATGAAAGTGCTGAGGTAGCGTCTAGAGCACACCTATGATGTCTCAAATTACATAAAAACAACATGTACTTGTTCTAAGAACTGTTTACTGTTTTACAAAATGTGCTTAGCTTGCGTCTGTGGTACGTCCTGTGATGCGACACCATCAGATCGTACACATACTCTAGGATACGTAACTAGCTAGAGTACCAATCCTCCATCAGTGATGAAACCTATATCATAGGAAAGCTTTTGATGTGTACATTATTTCATTCTATAGAAGCTAGAGTACCAATCCTCCATCAGTGATGAAACCTATATCATAGGAAAGCTTTTGATGTGTACATTATTTCATTCTATAGAAGCTAGAGTACCAATCCTCCATCAGTGATGAAACCTATATCATAGGAAAGCTTTTGATGTGTACATTATTTCATTCTATAGAAGCTAGAGTACCAATCCTCCATCAGTGATGAAACCTATATCATAGGAAAGCTTTTGATGTGTACATTATTTCATTCTATAGAAGCTAGAGTACCAATCCTCCATCAGTGATGAAACCTATATCATAGGAAAGCTTTTGATGTGTACATTATTTCATTCTATAGAAGCTAGAGTACCAATCCTCCATCAGTGATGAAACCTATATCATAGGAAAGCTTTTGATGTGTACATTATTTCATTCTATAGAAGCTAGAGTACCAATCCTCCATCAGTGATGAAACCTATATCATAGGAAAGCTTTTGATGTGTACATTATTTCATTCTATAGAAGCTAGAGTACCAATCTTCCATCAGTGATGAAACCTATATCATAGGAAAGCTTTTGATGTGTACATTATTTCATTCTATAGAAGCTAGAGTACCAATCCTCCATCAGTGATGAAACCTATATCATAGGAAAGCTTTTGATGTGTACATTATTTCATTCTATAGAAGCTAGAGTACCAATCCTCCATCAGTGATGAAACCTATATCATAGGAAAGCTTTTGATGTGTACATTATTTCATTCTATAGAAGCTAGAGTACCAATCCTCCATCAGTGATGAAACCTATATCATAGGAAAGCTTTTGATGTGTACATTATTTCATTCTATAGAAGCTAGAGTACCAATCCTCCATCAGTGATGAAACCTATATCATAGGAAAGCTTTTGATGTGTACATTATTTCATTCTATAGAAGCTAGAGTACCAATCCTCCATCAGTGATGAAACCTATATCATAGGAAAGCTTTTGATGTGTACATTATTTCATTCTATAGAAGCTAGAGTACCAATCCTCCATCAGTGATGAAACCTATATCATAGGAAAGCTTTTGATGTGTACATTATTTCATTCTATAGAAGCTAGAGTACCAATCCTCCATCAGTGATGAAACCTATATCATAGGAAAGCTTTTGATGTGTACATTATTTCATTCTATAGAAGCTAGAGTACCAATCCTCCATCAGTGATGAAACCTATATCATAGGAAAGCTTTTGATGTGTACATTATTTCATTCTATAGAAGCTAGAGTACCAATCCTCCATCAGTGATGAAACCTATATCATAGGAAAGCTTTTGATGTGTACATTATTTCATTCTATAGAAGCTAGAGTACCAATCCTCCATCAGTGATGAAACCTATATCATAGGAAAGCTTTTGATGTGTACATTATTTCATTCTATAGAAGCTAGAGTACCAATCCTCCATCAGTGATGAAACCTATATCATAGGAAAGCTTTTGATGTGTACATTATTTCATTCTATAGAAGCTAGAGTACCAATCCTCCATCAGTGATGAAACCTATATCATAGGAAAGCTTTTGATGTGTACATTATTTCATTCTATAGAAGCTAGAGTACCAATCCTCCATCAGTGATGAAACCTATATCATAGGAAAGCTTTTGATGTGTACATTATTTCATTCTATAGAAGCTAGAGTACCAATCCTCAATCAGTGATGAAACCTATATCATAGGAAAGCTTTTGATGTGTACATTATTTCATTCTATAGAAGCTAGAGTACCAATCCTCCATCAGTGATGAAACCTATATCATAGGAAAGCTTTTGATGTGTACATTATTTCATTCTATAGAAGCTAGAGTACCAATCCTCCATCAGTGATGAAACCTATATCATAGGAAAGCTTTTGATGTGTACATTATTTCATTCTATAGAAGCTAGAGTACCAATCCTCCATCAGTGATGAAACCTATATCATAGGAAAGCTTTTGATGTGTACATTATTTCATTCTATAGAAGCTAGAGTACCAATCCTCCATCAGTGATGAAACCTATATCATAGGAAAGCTTTTGATGTGTACATTATTTCATTCTATAGAAGCTAGAGTACCAATCCTCCATCAGTGATGAAACCTATATCATAGGAAAGCTTTTGATGTGTACATTATTTCATTCTATAGAAGCTAGAGTACCAATCCTCCATCAGTGATGAAACCTATATCATAGGAAAGCTTTTGATGTGTACATTATTTCATTCTATAGAAGCTAGAGTACCAATCCTCCATCAGTGATGAAACCTATATCATAGGAAAGCTTTTGATGTGTACATTATTTCATTCTATAGAAGCTAGAGTACCAATCCTCCATCAGTGATGAAACCTATATCATAGGAAAGCTTTTGATGTGTACATTATTTCATTCTATAGAAGCTAGAGTACCAATCCTCCATCAGTGATGAAACCTATATCATAGGAAAGCTTTTGATGTGTACATTATTTCATTCTATAGAAGCTAGAGTACCAATCCTCCATCAGTGATGAAACCTATATCATAGGAAAGCTTTTGATGTGTACATTATTTCATTCTATAGAAGCTAGAGTACCAATCCTCCATCAGTGATGAAACCTATATCATAGGAAAGCTTTTGATGTGTACATTATTTCATTCTATAGAAGCTAGAGTACCAATCCTCCATCAGTGATGAAACCTATATCATAGGAAAGCTTTTGATGTGTACATTATTTCATTCTATAGAAGCTAGAGTACCAATCCTCCATCAGTGATGAAACCTATATCATAGGAAAGCTTTTGATGTGTACATTATTTCATTCTATAGAAGCTAGAGTACCAATCCTCCATCAGTGATGAAACCTATATCATAGGAAAGCTTTTGATGTGTACATTATTTCATTCTATAGAAGCTAGAGTACCAATCCTCCATCAGTGATGAAACCTATATCATAGGAAAGCTTTTGATGTGTACATTATTACATTCTATAGAAGCTAGAGTACCAATCCTCCATCAGTGATGAAACCTATATCATAGGAAAGCTTTTGATGTGTACATTATTTCGTACTATGGGAGCTAGGTTCGAATCGAGGGCGAAAATTGTGTTTTGTAAAGTTATATTCTTGTATTGTAAAGACACGTTTAAGTAAACCCTACCATTCCTCCAAGAGTGTTGAAACTGGTGAACACATTCACATGAAAGCTTTTGGTGTGTATTTTATTTATTTTTGGGGATTAGGTTCGAATCGATCAGGTTTTTTGTAAGTGGTTGTGAAGCAACTAACTAGATACATATACGCACTCACGCCTGTAATCCGTGAAGGGGTAGGCACAGGTGTAACTAGTACACCCACATTTCACCGAGCATATCTCCCCCTCACGGAGTGATAGGGGGCGAGCATATGGTGATATGACCATACCGGGCACAAATTCCAGACTCCGTGCTGATACTGAGCATTTCGTAATAGAAAAACTCCATACCACTTTACCCGACCCGGGGATTGAACCCGAGACCTCAGCGTTGGCCTCAATCGTAACGCGTATGCATACAACTGCGCCACCGAGGCAGTCATAGATCATTATTATAGTTTTCGATATTCTGTCAGTCCTCCCTGAACATCATCGGTTCAGCGATCGATTACTGCTTTCCCAAAGAACCAGTAGGTCTACTAGGTACCTACGAGTTACAAAGACGGCGTACACACTTTTTGAATACTTAATAAAATTACTATTGCCGAAGTGTCTAACTAGTAATTCATATTATAAAAAAAGGATAAAAGGATAAAGGATAAGGAAACTATTTTCGTATTCGACTAAGTATAATATAAAATTAAACATAAGTATTACCTATCAGTTTCAATTCATCATTGTTCCCACTAGTTGCTACTGATACTAGACGTATGGAGAGAAACCGGAAAATATCACCGTTTTAGAAAACTATCAAAACTTGTACTAGGCCTACGGAATTCTAATATTTGATGTCTAATGGATCTAAAAATAGATCAGTAGAAAAATTGTAACACTTCGCACTTGCGAACCATCCTACGCGTTGCAAAGTAAACTTTGAGTCAGTATATAAAGGGGTAGCTTGAGGCTGTCCATCATTCCAACATCAGGACATCCCGTGAACAGTCGGTAAAGAAAAATAAGGAACAATGTTCAAACTTACTTTCATCGTCTCCATTATGATCTTAGGTAAGTTTGTTTAAACAAAAGTCGTTCTTTCAAAGAATGTTTAAATTTTGTTTTAAATGCTTGTCGCTAGCTAATATATTTTTTTGTGTTTCAAATACCTAAAGAGTTGTAGCTAGGTCAGCTCATTTTTAATAATATAACGAGTTTAAGTAAACAAATATGTTGCAAAAGTTCAGGTTTTAAACTTAATGTTTCAAAAGTTGCTAAATAATTTAATAGTTTACTATACTATAATAAATAAATAAATACACCCAACAGTCACACACATAGTCCTGACCCCACACTAGGTTATCCTATATCGTGGATATCAGAAACTACGAGGGACTTACGGCCCCACAAGACCCAGATCCAAAAGAAATATTTGTGGATCACACAAAGATTTGTCTCGTGCAGGAATCGAACCCACAACTCTCGCTTCGCAACCGGCTACTCGCCCACTACGTCTCGGAGGCTGTCAAAATCTCCAACTATCATTGATTCGATTAAGGTCCTTAGTTAGTCACAGAGCACCCTCCATCAGGCCGTCTGCATGCCATTGTTTTAATGTTACAACTTCTGGTGGTAGTTTTTAGTACCAGTATCAATATCAAGAAGTCGGCTAAAAAAGGTACCTATAATCTAATTAACGAATATCAACTATTGCGTTATTTTTCTGTCTGGCATTATCTCAGATTAGTGGTAAGGTGCACCTTCGCTCCCACTTCACCCGGTCTTTTATATCAGCATAAAAGTGATCATAGATAGCTTCAAAACATCCTTCGAAGTGAATATGGGACATTTGGCTAGACGAGAGGGTGGACTAGATGGTGAAGACAATTGCGGAGTGGTGGCCGAGACTGGGCAAAAGATGTTTGGGCAGACTAGCGACAGACGACCGCTGGAGTGTGCAAGACTATTTAACTTAGCGTGCTGGAGAATAGGCATATACCTAGCAGTGGGTGGATAAAGACTGTAGATAGATAGATCCTGGGTTCAGTTTTTTTTATACCCCCGATACTGAGGACAGAAAGTTGACGTCTCTGAGAAATAATCGAATTCTAAGAAATTGTTACACTTATCTTGTGTCGTGTTTATTTGGTGTAAGTAATTGACCTAGTTTTAAGCATTTGCACCATGCTACCTACGTTTATGCCGATCGCCCTGGTTGGTACCTATTCGCATATATAATATCTCTTGCAGGCACCGTCATCTGCGCCAACTACCATAACGTGAACTGCAATTCTTGCGGCGACGAATGCAAACGGGCGTGCGGCACCAAACATTTCAAGATCTGCTGTTACAACTATTTGAGGAAGAAGCGCGCCCCCGAAACCGTTACGGTACAGTAACAACCATCAAATTCATTTTTGTCTCGTGTGTGACTAGTGACTAGTGACCAGCTATAGTGTATGCTATAATGCTGCTGACTGAAGTGTCGTGACAGAATTTAATTCCTTTAGTGTTTCTTTTGAAAACGTGAAGAAGAAGCAACGCCAACGGTACTTCCGTCTCATGATATTAAGTGAAGGAAAAATCAATTTTAGTTGGAAACTGGGAAAAGTGACTAAAAGTTATTTGCCTAAAAAGTATTTACCTACATAAGATTCTGACAAAATGAGATATCTGAACCAAATCTAGGTATCTCAAGAATTTTCATTATGAAGGGTTTTTCAGAGCATAGGGTAAATCGGAGTGAAGGGGTGAATGAGAACAAACCTGGTTGGGCTTTTATCAACTGAAGAGATAAACAATTTTCTGTGGATCATGAACCAAAATGAAACTCGAGTTAATAGCTTATTAATCGTAAATAATAGAAATTATCTCAATATAAATTTCGTTCCGATTAGGTAGATACCCATCGCTTATTATCGCCGGCATATATATAGGTTGACAACCTCCGTAGTACAGTGGGCGAGTAGCCGGCTGCGAAGCGTGAGGCCGTGGGTTCGATTCCCACACCGAGACAAATGTTTGTCTAATCCACAAATATTTGTTTCGGGTCTGGGTGTTGTAGGACCGCAAGTCCCTCGTAGTTCCCGATACCCACGATACAGGTTAACCTAGTGTGGGGTCGGGACTATGTGTGTGACTGTTGGGTGTATTTATTATTTATTATTATTTATATATATAGCCAAATGTATTTTCTAGGTTCTGTCCCCCATCACCAGTATGAGAAGAGCTAGCCTGCCTTTCTACATGGACAACATGGCACAAGACGATGTTGAAGCTGTCGATCAGTACAGATTCTACCCCAACGAAGATTCGTTCGATATGCGACAGATGAACGAATTCTAAGTAATTTTATAAACGCAAAAATACCACATCGACAGTTTTCATAAAATTATAATTATTTTAAACACTTTCCGTATTGAGATTAGATTTTTCATTAATAAACAATCTAATAATCTCATGAAGAATATATAAGATCAATTTGATTACTACTTATTTATTTATTTTAGTCTTAATAAGTTATGTAATGATGGCGCTGACTTAAATATCTGTCAATATCTATATAATCATTATATTTTGTATGAAGATACATATTCTCCAAGTCTGATTTTTTTACGTACAACGTTAACCTATTTGAAGAATATTTAAAAGCTCTTGAAAGTGTCGTATTTCAACGCCCCTGAGATAATTTGCTATGTCAATCTACCAAATGTCAATGTAATATTTAGCATACAAAAAATAAAGGACTTATGATCTATTCTATATGGTTGTTGTTGTTAAATCCTAAAAATAAATTGTTACGTCTAAATAAAACTTGGTTATACAGATAGATCATTTTATTTAAAACATTAGGCTTATTTAAAATTCGTCATTTAAAGCTTGTATGTATATTTTCAAATAATAACTGTAGGTATGTGTGGCATAATATTCCTCTGTTAATATTAGCTCTACTGAGGGCTCTATCAATTACAACCTTTATTAATACGCAGTTATAACTTTAATGTAATTGAGTATTCCACTACGCTTGTAAACCAATAAAATAGTTACCTAATGTGGTACCAAACTGTTGTGAATATTACTTACAGCGTTTTAAATATTTTGGCAAACGTAGGTAGATACTTAATAATTTCATCGGATCTTAAATAAAAATACTTTAAGTTAAAATTGAATGTGTTACCTAGGTACTCAGTACAAAGATTTGAAATTACACATACATATTGCTAAGCATAGCTTTTTGACAAAATCACCTCCTAGATATTTGAATTATGAAACCTTCTATAACCCGAAAATTGCATATTTTTCAGTACCTACTTTAGCGTATTTGATTTCATTAATATTAAAGAAAAAATCATACTTAGTGTTAACAATTAACATGAAGTTGAACATATTTTTTATTGCTATTCAAAATACCAATTACAACGTATGTATTAAATTTTTAGCTATTTAATACACGCGTCTTCCTTGCCATCTAAGGAATTATGTTTTAAGAATTTCAATACGGCGTCAATCATGATAACGTCTAAACTAACTACAATATACTATATATAATGTGTTACATACGCTAAGGTCTATATATTAGGTTAAGTCGTGAGTCCATTGATTTACTGAATGTAGGCTTCCTTCTGCTTTCGCCTCGCGATCTCAGCACTGGCTTCCTGGATGGCTTCCCAGAGTTTTGCTTCAGAGAGTATTTGGCGCGATAGTTCGTCAATGGCCGACTCAGAATCCAGAATCGATCCAAGGGCTTCTTCATCGAGGTACTAAAAGTTAAAACTTTATAATTAATAAATTGTTTTAAGAGAAAGGTTGTTGAAATAAAAGTTGTTTTTTTTTTAATGGGAAATTCTAAGTACCTAAGTAAAAACCTAAGTATACAAGTTTCCTCACGATATTTTCCTTCACTGTTAAAGCAAGCGATACTTAACAATAAATACACACATAACTTCCAAAAGTCAAAGATGAGTGAAACCGCCCGTCCCCAGATCGAACCTGCGATCTCTTTCTCAGTAGTCCATTCCACTCCACGCTAGGCTATCGGTGCTTAGGTAATATATAATAACATAGAATTATGTTAAACGTATATACGATAGATTAATTACATAATATTAATGCAAACAAAGGAACAAATAAGCCACTTCAGTACCTAATTAAGATATTGGCTTCACCTGTTTTGTTCTGAAGTCCTGGGAAGGCATTCCAGGCGGTCCCTGAGAGCGCTTGCGGCCGCAACCTAGAAGTAACGTAGTATTTTGTATTTAATTCGATGGAAAACATTCAAAAACCTTTACACCTATTAAACACAATCAGGGACATGAATTCCAACGCTTTTGTTGTTGCTTGGACATTTATAGGCAAACTATATAAAGATGAAACAGTTCAGTCTTGCACGTCTCGGTATCTATCTGTGTGTACGCTTGCAAATATGTAGTTTTGCTCTGCACATTAGCCATCATTCTATATCAATAGTGACTAAGATAGTGACAGACACATTCAGCTATTGTACATACCTACACATCACGCAAACATAGTAAAAGAGCACAAAGGAGTTGAATATCTACAAACATCCTCTCAAATCGACATTTTCCCCAAGTGAACCGTCTGATGAAGTCAGAGGCACTGTTTAGTGATTTTGAAGCCTTACCTGTGAACGCGTTACAGAATGGTCTTTTCTTAGGTGCCATCACAATTTCTTCACTGAGCCGAGGGTCGAAGTTCCTTGGAATCTGAAATTCAAATTATTTCATAACTATTATTATTTATTTATCCACATTACGTTCTCGGACACATAGGTATATTTATTTATAGATTAGGTTTATAGCTACGCCAGTTTTGTGGGTAGAAGGAGGTAATCTACATATCTGAAGAAGACGCTGGAACGCCAAGGCCAGCCGCACAAACTGGCACAATGTTGGATTTTTTCTTTTTTTATACTTAGTACAAAACCGGTAAACGAGCAAATGGTTCACCTGATGGTAAGTGTACACCGACCCATGTACGCCCACAATACCAAAAGCATCAGGGCGCGTTGCCGACCCCAAAAGAGAGGGATAATTAAGGATGTATGAAAGGAATTTGGGCGTCCGGATATCTCAATCATCGTACGAAAAGCAGCAGCAAGCTATTACTTTACGTCGGTTTTCTGTGAGACAGTGGTAACGAACCGGACGAGCTGGCCTATTCATGCTGTAGATAAAACTGACTACAGCGTGGCTCTCCCGCTCAAAAAATTCCATTGTCGGTATCCAGTCGGATACAAAATAAACCAAGTACCAGCAGATTTGTAATATTTAGGTTAAAGAAAACCCACCGAAGCTGCATAACAACAGTCCAGGTACACCAGAGCGATGATAAGCAGCAAAGAAACGCGGGACATGGTCATAGCTTCGACTTCACTTCACTTCAGATATGTAAGACCTGGAAGAAAACAAACCATAGTCATCTTATCAAGTGATTCCCGTTAGTGTAAGAGTGCTGGCGCGTTAGTGGATAAAATGAGCAAGTAATCCACAGCCTGTATAGATAAAACAAAGTAAAAAAATAAATAAATTATGTTGCTCCAACAACAGGCCTCTTAATTCAGTGACAAGTTGCAGCACGGCCTAAGCATAATTGGGTGGAGTTGACCGGGGTTGTGCTGGTAAAGAGGCAGCTTTCCTGTTGTATTTCTTTCGGGTGGTTCCCAAATCATATTTTTTAATACCATGAATGACGAGGCAAGGGGTTCGTTCGCCTGATGGTAAGCGCTACGCCTGCTCATTAACAGAAGAAACACCACACAGAACTTTGAAAAAGCACTGGACTGGGCTATTCACCTGAGACATAAGATGTTAAGTCTCATAATATCTAGTAATTTCAATGGTTTCAATGTCCTTCAAACACCGTCTGGTAAAAGTGTTC
Source organism: Mimas tiliae (assembly GCA_905332985.1). NCBI lineage: Eukaryota > Metazoa > Arthropoda > Insecta > Lepidoptera > Sphingidae > Mimas > Mimas tiliae. Next base: position 6,223,410 of record HG995238.1, read on the forward strand.
ATAGTGATTTCTTAGGTTTACGCGAATATTACACATTGAAATAAAACTAGTTTATACGGATTTTATCGCGGTTTAATTTTTATTTTAGTCCCGACGTTTCGAAAGCTTTTCAGCCTTCGTGGTCACGGGAAAACCAAAAGTGTTCATGTGTCGTGGCAAATTGTCTACACCGTGTTTTCAATGAACGATTTTGTTTATAGCATAGTCCGGCTAATTAATGAGCTCGTAGGTCACCTGATAGTAAGTGATCTCCACCGCCCATGTACGCCCACAATACCAAAAGAATTATGGGCGCGTTGTCGACCTTAAAGGGCAGGGATAACATTGGAATGGGGAAGGGAATTAGGGCCTCCGGATATCTCACTCACCGTACGAAACACAGCAGCAAGCTGCTACTTTACGTCGGTTTTTTGTGAGACAGTGGTAACGACCCGGACGAGCAGGCCCATTCATGCTGTAGATAAAAGTGTCTTCTTACAGCGTGGCTCTACCACTCACAGAAAGACGTGTCAATTTCCAAGTTTAGTTTAAGTAACGGATACTTAGTGTGGAGTACATCAACCGTTAGTTATAGTTTAGTTTTTCTTATTAGGACTAGTTGACAATATTCACAGATTATGACATTTTGATAACACTTAGTGATTTTGATAACATATAGTGAAAACAAATGATATCTACGTACAACTTTTAAATAACGTCAACAACAACAATAACTTTTACTTTTACGGACGGTTGGTGCACACTTAGGAAGAACCGTGAAAAGTCCCCTCATAATCGAGATGTTTTGATTACTGCTCTCGGTTTGAAAGTGTTATAGAAATGACCTAATTATTATTTTGTAACTTTCTTGTAATAATGAGACATCGTATTTAATAATAAGTATCCGATTTTTTCTTTCATAGTTATAGGTACCATCAGAACTAAATTTGCACCAAACTCAAAATTGTAGATCACCGGGAAGTATCCAATAGGTTTTGATGATGAATCAGATAAATAAAAATTTGAAAGGGCATTACACTAGGAGCCTGATTTTATACAGCAGTATGAAACAATAGACCTTAGTATGCCATATTAATCTCAACTCGATACCTCAAGCTGTTTCTAAGAAAAAATATATTGACACATGGACATACAGACAACAAAGTGACCCAGCAAAGGTTACATTTTCCAATTTGCTACGGAACCATAAAATACCTCAATAGGTGCACAGTTACCCGAGGACTGAGCAGTCTAGTTTGCTGGCTGAGGCAGTCTGGCATCCCGCAGCGCGCTCGGGGCGGTCGATGTTTGTTCAGATTTATTAAAGATTTTTAATGCGCTTGCAGAGTTAATCTAAAGAGTGCTACATTTAGTAAGGATTGCACCATCCGTCAGTTACAGTAAAAGTTATTGAAACAAGCAATGTTTGATGTTTGGCCGCGGGTTCGATTCCCGCACCGAGACAAAAATATTTGTTTCAGATCTGTTTTCTTCCTAGAGTGGTTGACATCAGGCAGGCGGCCGGTCGTAAAAACTACAAAGCAAATCTTTCTGTAACATATGTTAAAAAGCATGTTTCCTCGACCTTACTGCGAGGGGGTTAGGGCAGGGGGGAAAAGAAGAATGTTCAGATTCTACAGATTTTAACATTTAATTGTACTGAAAACAAATGATATAAATTTTAAAATAACGTGTACCATTGCTTGTTATAATTAATAAGTTAAACATCAACCAACGGATTGCGCAACGCACACTAGGTCTGGGTTAATATAGGTAATATTTAAAACGGTTGACTGAGAGATATCTGTCTGATGTCGTGACCACGGCCGATGCATCTCGGTCGAAACGTCGGGACATAAATACATTGGTATAATATACCTTCAAATATTACGCGATTAAGAAATGTTTTAAATATTATTTTGTATCGCGATAGTCTAAAACATTTAAGTATTCAACTACACCGACGATTCCGTTTACAAAAACAATATTTTTGCATACTAAGTTATGTGTATTAATTGTTAATTATCGATTGCTTTAACGGTGAAGGAAACATCGTGAGGAAACCTGCATATCTGAGAAGTTCTTCAAAAGAATTTCGAAGGTATGTGAAGTTTGCCAACCCGCATTAGGACAGCGTGGTGGACCAAGGCCTAACCCCTCTCATTCAGAAGAGGAAGCCCGTGCCCAGCAGTAGGACATGTATAATACAGGGCTATTATAAACAATTAAGAATGTATTATCTTGCGTGGTAGTATAAGTATTGTGGGAGTAATTAATTATTTACATTTCCAAAAGTGTAGGCAAAGGTGCTACGTTTCACCCACGATTCGTCAAAATAATTCCGTCACATAACGAAAAGGGACGAGCCTTTTAGCATATCGGATACGAATCCAATCCCGTCCACAATAAGTTTAAAAAGTCTCATAAAACACTGCCCCAATTAAGAATTGAATCCACGACTTCCCAAATTATAGCCATGTGTGCTGATTTATAGAGAAACGATATTTAACTATTACAAACCTTTGATATTTTATAGATAAAAATTTATTTGTGGGTTAAATTTTAGGTATAAAGATGTGGTATTTCGGATAAGGAACTACTTATTTGCCTTTATTCTTGTAGAGCTAAAAAGACAAGTATATGATATTATAATAAAGCTGGCTTTATGATCAAATAGATCAAGCTCGTCACCTTGACTCCTACTACTAGGTACTTACTTTAATAAACAGCAATAATGCGTCCAATTTAAGGGTATCAAAAATGATTCCAGTAAATAGTTCTGTTTTGATTTAAAACATTTAAACGCCTAGAAACATTTCGTTAGCAAAAACAGTCCATATAAATTCATTTGACGACCTGTATCAATAGTCTAAGACAAATAATACAAAATCGAATCAAAAAGTTTTACTTGTAGCAAATAAATGTCTCTGTTAACTAGAGTCGACTAAGTTAGTTTAGGTTTTAACTTAATAATTAAGACATTCAATTAAGTAGCTAATTAGTTTTCTATACGTCTTCACGTAGGAGCAAAATTGTAATTGGAGCTCGCAGTTTTTTAATCGTAAGTTATATTTTGGGTCTCTACATACCTACGTATACATATCAGTACGTCAATAGTCTAAATTGCATATGTCGTAGGTAGCACGTTCCCACGGTTCGATGTTAGTTGATCAACTAACGTTCAGCTGGTTCGAATCGCATTCGATTTAGCTGTTGGACATTTTCTGATCAAATCACAATTTCACTTTTTTCGGCCACATAGTTAGCAAAAATGACACTAAGTACTGAAATAAATATTTTTGACGAGAAAAATGAAAGCTCTCGTATTATACCAGATCATTAGACTAGAGTTATATGGAGTTAACAAAAATCTTTGCGATTTAAACTGTACGATGCCATTTTTTTTTTTATAGTATTGGCTGGCAAACGAGCAAGTGGGTCATCTGATGGTAAGCGATCTCCACCGCCCATGTACGCCCACAATACAAAAGAATTATGGGCGCGTTGCCGACCTTAAAGGAAAGGGATAATAAGGGATTGGGAAGGGGAGGGGATTTGGGCCTCCGGATATCTCACTCACCGTACGAAACGCAGCACCAAGCTGCTACTTTACGCCGGTTTTCTGTGAGACAGTGGTAACGACCCGGACGAGCCGGCCCATTCATGCTGTAGACAAAATTGTCTACAGCGTGGCTCTACCACTCGTAAACATCTTTGGTGCCTGAACCAAACGAAAGACCCTTATAACCTCGACATATCGCGGTCAAGATATTCAACGTTAAAGGAGCAACTCGATGGGTTGTGTTACACGTGTATATGCCACTAGTAAAACGTTTCATTCAAATATGTTTGCTGCAGAATTTTTGATACATAGCTGTTTTCAAATACTATTTGGTTTCTTCTCTTCCCTTATCGCACTTGCAGTAGGGTCAGCGCAACATGCTTTTTAACATAATATGTTACCGAATTATTTGGCTTGTTGTTTTTACGATCGGCCGCCTGCCTGACGTCAACCCCTCTGAGGAACAAATACGATTTGAACTTATTTTGATACATTGTTCTTATAGAACACGTCCCACACGATTAGCCTATTGGATCATAATTTCGAAATAATTTATTAAAAATGTAGTAGAGCCCTTTATTATCTACTTGTTACCTGCCCTGTTTGTTCTCTATTAACGGCATCAGAAAATATACGTGAATATTCCTTGTCTGAGGTAGTCGAAGTCAAACGTTACTAGTTTATAACTACTTGTACACACATTCTTACGTCCAATGTTTCGAAATTGAATTTAGTTTAATATTATTTTTAATAAGGAGCCAATGATCTCCCTAACTCCTTATTAAAAAAAATAAAAAAAAATATAAGGTTTTTATAAAGAAAGAGATGAGGAGAAAATAAGTAAAATCTTTTTCTTTTTATCCTGGCACGGCAATGTGACTAATTTCATGTTAAATACAGTGCAATGCAAATATTATGTTGACCATCAAGAGATATTACGTCACCTGACGTTCGGCAGAATTATTTCGGCCTAAAGTTATTAGATATAAACTGGCTGACCCCGGAACTCGATCACCTAAACAAGCTTCTAATACGGGGTTTTAACCATGTGTACGATGGTCCTTATCCAGTCGGGTACAAACATGTCGGGTACAAACATTTCAGGTACCCTCCCACCAGCATCTTTAACGCTGTATGTATAATTGTATCCAGAACACTTGATTTCAGAGTTCAATTCCTTGAGGACTTGGACTATTCGGATGAACAAACGCTAATGTAAATGTGTCATAGCGGTATAAAAATATAGGATTATTGTAGCTGTAATTGTGTAATCAAATGTAACAGTCATAATCTTATATTATGGGATATAACATAGTAGTTCGTCGTATTGGGACCGCGCTACGTAGGTTCATAATTGGATGGAATTCCGAAATATGGGTTTGCACACTAAACACTTAATAAAAAACTGACATAGTACAGACATTATAACTGACATAAATAAAGACGATTTTTTCCATTTCGACGCAATAATTTAAGATGCAATTTCAGTTGAATGGCACGGACTCCCGAAAGACCTTTGCTTTATTATTACATTAATTTAAGAAAGAAGGTAATGGTGTTTGGAACATTTTAGTGTTATTTTTATAAGGCTTGTTAAAATATATAGAATATAATTATAAGTTGAGTACACACGTAGCCTAATGACGATGACAAAGCAGAAGAAAATCCTCTAAGAAAGAACCCGATAATTAAGCTGTGCAGCGTAAACAAGGTAGGTACATGATGGTAAGCTCCTGTATTGCAGTATGAAACTAAAGTTGATCGTATTTCAACCAAGCAAAACACGAAATAACACCAACATTAATGAGATTTTAAAACAATATAGTAAATGCGACGAACATAAAAATACTATTGCAGAGTAATAGAGACATGCAATATTAAAATCAACATCCGAAAGAATGTTTTAAAAATACATCCCTTATGTAATTATTTTTCAATCTTGGAGTCGCGTACTCTGTACTAAGTAGTGTGTACTTTCCATTAAAATATTCTTTTCGCTGGCGACTGTAATGAGGGAGAACTGTCTCCGTGAAACTTGTTGCAAAATTTTTAAGTGATTAAAATTAGCACCCTCCACGTAAAGATTTACACACATTAACAATTTGTAATGCGTTGTGCATCATTTAAAATGGTTTTTAAAACTCCACACCAAAATTTAACATATTATTTAATTTAAAAAAAAAACAATGCCGGCACCGTCTGTCTGTCTATCTCTTTTTATATCTTTTGAACTATAATATGTAAGTAGTTAGCTGAAATTTCAATTTTCATAGAATACCATATGGTAATATGGCGGATCGTACTAAAATATGGATGACTCGTACTAGGACTCATACACATGGTCTTAATCTCATACTAAGATACAAATCTTGTATCGTAAGTATCAGGACTGCCCCTTACGGTCCTACAACTCCTAGTCTCAAAAGTAATATTTGGGAACACACAAATATTTATATTGCTGTGGGATTTGAACGGGAGTCTCTCGTTTCACAATCGGATTGCGGCCCAACGGGCCACGGTGGCTGTTTAATAACTGATTTAGTGATGTACACAGGTACAATCAAACCTACTTATAGGAAAGTTCAGTACATACTACAATGAAAAACGACGAGAAAAAGGTGTCCATAAAGCCCCATTTAGACGGAGAGAGTTGATCGCACGACCAATTTATCAGAAAAATGACACCCTCGAGCCCACGCAATGCAGTTTGAAAATAAGAATCTTCTTATTTTCGGTTGTTTCGTACGAGATTTTTTTTCCATTTAAATGAAACATAAGGATGGTACCTAATACCATTGTATAAAACAACTACATATTGGTAGTATCTACGTAGTACGTGCATGTTGGTAATTTGCGAGGTGATTGCGAATGTCCTGCGACCAAGCTGAATAGCAACAAAATTCAGCGACATATGAATCCCTATGCTGGGGTTTTAAAACTAACTCTGGAACATTTTATAGTTTTTAGTTTTGATCAACATTAATTTGATTTGAGGCTATTGATTGCTACTGCTTGTCCGTCAAGTTTAAGAGCCGAAATCCGAATAAATAGTCTAGGTAGTATGGGGAAGATCCTCGAAGTTATTCTGATCACCATCACATCAACTTAGACCGCCGTAAAGCGTATTAAATAAATCGTATTTGTGTATTGAATGATAATAATAAATAATATGTAATTCACAATAACCCTCTATCAATATGAAAGAAGATCCGTCACCCGACCATTATTTCTGTTGGACGTAAATTAGGCAAATAAAATTACCTAGATTAAATAAATAAAGTTTACTAACATTTACTAATTAATTAAAAACTAATTTAGCAATTTTAGAGCACCTAATACTTTGATACATCCAATTTCGTTTAAAGAAATAAATTGTTTAATTTCTCCGGGACAATGTTTACTGAAACTGAAGCTGTATTACTTACCGTTTGCTGGGGCTGGCTGGTGGTGTGTGAATGCAATCCTTCGGAAAACTGTACCTTTATATAGCGCTGAAGAACGTTGGGGCGGCGCGAGGGACGAAGGGATGAGTGGAGACGACTTGCGTACTATTTCTTTTTAATTACGGCGTGACTTTCGCTGTACATAGATAACATGTTTAAGGTAGGTATATTAATACGTAATGTTGTTTAAATAATATCATTTTAAATATTTAGTAATTTCATTTATTATAGAATATATTAAAATACTAATTATAAAAGTATGCAGATCATCATAATAATAATAAATATAACTGCCATACACCTTAAGATGAAATACCTATTTACAACTTATTATGTAAGTTATTATTCTATACAAGTTCTAACTATTTATTATTTCAGTTGTTATCCTGACACCTGTAATTTGTAGCAAGTTCTAAAATGTCATCAAGAAACAAATATAAATTACGTCTACTCTAATTGATAGAACACCCATAATATACTTATGAGAAGAATCATGAAAGCGTTTCCGACCTACAAGCACAATAAAGTCTTTGTCAGATAACAGGACAAAAATATAAAATCTAAGTTGACTCTAGGGCTCTGTGCTGGTCGGGACCGCCCGCTGTCCTCACACGGCGTCACTCCTTCTATACTAACAGTCGAATATCGCCCCGTATTATTATTTAATATATTAATTTAATGCAACGACCCATCGCTGTAATGTACGCAACGTTCATACAATCATCATAACGCAATCATTACAGCGAACCTACAAAGTTATTTTACCAACTTGGTCTCTTTACTAAAGCATAAAAATAACAGTAGAAATCTATTGCAAATATTAATATAATGCTACGTTAAATTAAAAAGTTTAAGGCACATACAGATATGTCATTTAAATACTGATATCAGTGTGTATTATACAGTAAACTTAACAGAGACATCATAAACTCCAATGATAGAGCTTCTTCAAAGATATCCAAATTACTCCCATGTAGGTACGAGTATGTTCTGCGACTGGTTTTTCAGGATTTTGCACCTAAAGATTACCAGCGGAGCTCTATATATTATAGAGTCTGTCTATCTGCTTTTCCTTTAAAAAGCTCTATGTTCCCAACCATAAAGTAGCCGCTTGGTTTTTTTTCAGAACAAATATTATTTTATCAAACTCTAACCGATACAATACATATAGGACAATATAGGTAATGATAAACATTTTGGCCAATAACGACATGAATAAGTGAGGTTTAAAAGTGTATTTTTTCCTGAATTAAATTCATGTTATTAAACTAACTAACTGACGCTTAAGCGTTTTGTTATCATGGACTGAATATAGAATCGAAATGAACTTGTATCTCAAAAGTAAAATAATAACTAACATATATAATTGCAAGTTTTTGAGTTGTAGAGCCACGCTGTAGGCGGTTTTGTCTACAGCACGAATGGGTCGGCCTGACCGGGTCGTTACCACAAACTCACAGAAAACCAACGTAAAGTAACACTGCTGGGTTTCGTACGGTGAGTGAGATATCTGGTGGCCCAGATCGCCCTGCCCTTTCCAATCCCTTAATTATTCCTTTCCTTTAGGTCGGCAACGCGCCCATGATTAATTTTTTTATTAGTTTGAGCATAATATGCATGCATATTTGTCTATGCCTGATGGGAAGTGGTGGGTCACCTAATGGTGACTCACTTGCACGTCTGCCGGCCCTTGCTATAAAAAAAAATCAGATTGCGAACTTATGTCTAGTTATCTAGCTTGCAACTTTTTCATATTTTACGACCACAATCCAGTAAAACTCTTTGAGTATATCTCTCATTTCATTGTTGTTGTTACTATAGAATACACAATTGTAAGTTAACTAAAATAGTGATCGAAGCTCTGGTTTATTTGAAACTGTTAAACTAATATGAACGAAATGAAAACATAAAGATAAGAGATTTGCTCATGACCACACAGTCGGAGACAAAGATTTCTCAATAAACAAAACTATAAAAGTTAGCTTCACTGGTCTTGGATAAGCTGTAGACGATCCAACTTCAAAATCGGTTTTTAAAGAGATGACTAAGGTAATAAGATGATACCTATGTTATGGATGTTATCGTATGTAACAAATAGAGTCGAGTCTGTATATTTTTACTAGTAGATAGATATAGCTTAGTTATATTTACGTAATAATTTATTGTAACCACAATGATTTTATTTCTAAATTGTACGAATTTAAAACAAATCTCAACCGAAACGTATAATACTGGGCTAAATGATGATGTTTTTAATTATTTATCGTTACAAATGCTTCTAAGGTTTCGTTTTAAAACAAAAAGTGTTGGGTTACGCGGAGTAAAATAAAACTTGACGAAACCAACAAAAATATGGAAAACAACGAAACATCAGCTAGTAAGCCAATATTTGTGATATTTTGTGGATATTATCTTCCAATTCTTAAGGAGTTCTTGTCGGTACCTAATTTCGTTTGACCTTTTTGAGTTTATTTTTATCTTCGCCAGGTAAAATGGATGTAGCGAGGAAGTTCACGCTGTAGACACTTTTTTTACAGCATGAATGGGCCGGTTCGACCGGGTTGTTACCACTGTTTCACAGAAAACCGACGTTAAGTAGCAGCTTGCTTCTGCGTTTCGTGTGGTGAGTGAAATATCCGGAGGCCTAAATCCCCCTCCCCTTCCCAATACCTTAATCATCCCTTTCCTTTAAGATCGGCAACGCGCCATGATTCTTTCGGTATTGTGGGTGTACATGGGCGGTGGAGATCGCTTACTATCAGGTGATCCACTTGCTTATTTCCGACCTGTGACATTAAAAAAAACAAAATCGGATCACTCTGTGAAAAGTTATGCATGGCTATTCATACGAAAAAAAACATATGCGGTGAATAGGATAGTTGACTAGATTTTTTAAATTATTTAAATCCTTAAGTTACGTTACTCAAAATCTATTACAGGAAGAATTTTATAAATCGGACCAAAATTAAATAATTTAGAAGCCATTCAAATCCTGTAGAAGGGGTAATTGTCAAATGACAGACGACACAAACTTTGACGTCACTGTGTAAAATGTTCATTATGGTGCACGCGTGCAAGCGAGATAGTGAGATATCCCTACTACGCACCCACTTTTCCTCATACCAACATTTAAAGTCATAACTGCGGGCACATTTCTGAACCAATTTCGATTGTGTTTTAATAAAAGGGTTTCTTTTGCATATCATTTTCAGTTGCTTATCAAATAATATGTAAAATTCAATATAGGAAACTACCCTATTAAGAACCTCCTCCATTTTTTCGTCGGTTAAAGTGGAGTAGAAGCGATGCCATAAGCCTCCTAAACCATTATAGACCACAAATAATTAATCATAGATAGTATGTAGAGTTACTTCGAGAACATGCATTATGCCTTCCTAAAAATAAAGATTTAAAAATATGTATAAGTAGGTACGTAACGCGTTTACTTATAAACATACGGTCTACAGTTATATTTCAAAATAATAACATATTGTGAAATCAAATCAAAATAAACAATATACCTAATATTCCTTTCTAATATAAGGAATTTGTTATAGATTTTCATACTACGTATAATGTGGCATAAAATTAACTATCATATTGAAATTTAGGGAATTTTCCACTTGGTCTAACAGTAGACATGAATTTATTTTGATAGATTTCTGTCGTTTTTATGTACTGTAATGTTTGAGGAGGACAGCCTTAGTGGTGCAGTGGGCGAGTAGCCGGCTGTGAAACGAGAGGCGGCGGGCTCGATTCTCGCACCGGGACAATAGTTTGTGTGATACACAAATATTTGTTTCTGGTTTGAGTGTTGTGGAACCGTAAGCCCCTCGTAGTTTCTTATATCCACCATAAAGAATAACCTAGTATGGAATGAGGGCTATGAGTGTAACTGTTGGGTGTATTTCACTTTATTTCAATGTGTTCACCTTTTAGGATAATAATACAACTCATGCATTATGGTTACGAAATACGCATATTTAAAAATTTTAGAAATGAATTTGATAACCTTACATCGCTTTTAGTCACTAGTTTAAAAATGCATCCAACTAGCATGCTCCGTTGGACAAAGTCCCTACTTATCCTACTGCTTACAACTATTACCTATAGCTAAATGTTAAAAAAATGATGTTTGTGAATTTGGATGTTTGTTAGTCAATCACGTCTTAACGCCTCAACGGTTTTGGCTGAAAATTGGCACACGGGTAGACCATGACGCATAGGGCATAGCTACTTTTTATCCTGGAAAAGGTCGTTCACGCGGGCAAAGTCGCGAGCGATAGCTAGTGTAAAATGAACGTTCGAAAAATAATCACGCTATCTCTATTCTAAAAGCTGTAATATTACATACATTGGTAGTCTTTAACTAAGAACTAATCAGTTATTTAGTTTAAAAAATATGTCATTTCGCTACGTACTGTAGCAATAGTGTTTTAAATGTAAAAGGAAATTTCCAATCAGCCAATGTCTCGTCCACTGACCGCAACGTTAAATAAAAAGTGTGATATTAAAATTGATTTTAATAATTTTATAAGCGAGTGTCAAACACCAGAGACAGAAGTAATTGTCCACTTCAAAAGTTCTGTAGGGAAATGATGGGTCTTATTGATGACACGTTATGTTGTCTGCGAAAATTATTTCTTGTATTTCTATTTCCGCCTTTTTGGTTGTAATGCATACGCGTTACGAATGAGGTTTGACGCTGAGGTCTCGGGTACGATCTCCGGGTCGGGTAAAAGTTATATTGGGCTTTTCTATTACGAAAAGCTCAGTATCAGCCCGGAGTCTGGAATTTGTGCCCGGTATGGCGATAGGCTCGCCCCCTATCACATCATGGGACGGAGATACGCTCGGCGAAATGTGGGTGTACTGGTTACACCTCTGCCTACCCCTTCGGGGATTACAGGCGTGAGTGCGTATGGTTATAATTTTTGCTTCATTTATTTTTTTTGGATTTTGAAGTCAATCGACCTTAAACAGAGAAAATCAAAGAAGTTGATTGACTATTAAATCGATATCTGCAGCTATCGTGCCCGCAAGTAATCACAATAAATTATATTTTACGTTACTCAGAGATTAGGACAGGGATTAACCCCTCCCTACACACAACAATAAAATAAATAAATATTCCTCTTAATAAAATGTGGTAGATAAAATTCATATAAAATGCTTTGACAACCCTAGTGGCCGTTGTCTTGCGGTGTGTCGGCTTTTACCCAAACTTCAAAGGCGTTAATCTACTGTATACACTATGGTACTGTCACTTAACTTTCGTACCTTCGTACCGCTTCGTACGCTCTCAAGTGTCAGTTAGCCTGGCAATAGCCTTGAGCAATAAGATGAGCGGTAATAGTAATGCTGATTTCTTAGGAGCTGATTGTAGCTCTAAAATGATATGATGTGTTATAACGTAGCATATCCATTCCAGGTAGGGAAGTAAGTACCTACATATTAGTAAAATTTGCGTGCTCCCAACTATGGAAAGTATGCATATAATAACAGCTGTAGTTGTGTATTATGTGGATCGGATACAGCGATGAATTTTCATGCTTGTCAGCGTTTGCCTTGCCTATTAATGGAATCAAAGCCTGGCCCAGGCAGAAACAATGAAGGCCCGTACACTGCACAATAGTACCTACTGTTAATATTTATTAAGAACAACATGTACAGTTACGTACAGGGCGCGGGAGTATTATTTGAAATGCGAAGAAAGAAAATATTTTGGCACTGTTTTACCTTTTTTGCCTCGTTTGCAGGCAGGCTGGGCAATAAAAAATTACTAGGTGGTAGGTTCCTCCTATGCGAGAGGCCGTCTGGGTAGGTACCACCGCTTTGTCTATTTCTGTTGCCAAGCAGCTGTGTGTAAGCATTGTTGCGTTTCAGTTTGAAGGACATTGATGCCAGTGCAATTACTGGGCATTATGAGACTTAAAGTCTTACGTCTCAGGGTGACGAGCGCAATCCAGTGCCGTTTGTTACTCAAAGTTCTATGTGGTGTTGTTTCTGTATACCATCAGGCGAGCGACCTGCTCGTTTCGCCATTATAGCTAATTTAAAAAATCCACCACAAAGTGGGCCACCGCCCATGTACGCCCACAATACCAGATCTCAAAATTTCATACAGTGACAATCCTATGTACCTATATTGTATACGAGTATGTGCAAAAAAAGTCACCGGGGCCTTGTGGTTGGTTATGTGCGGCTAGCGGCGGCTAGGCTTTGGGTTGTCACCAAAGAGTATTATACTAGATAAGGAAAGTTATCTACAGGGGGCGGCAACTGTTGAATCGACGAATGCCAGCAAAGGCAGAATTGTTAGAAAAGGGATAACGTTCTACAAAAGACTGAGAAAGTAATATTTCCTCCTCGACTGTGTTACCATTCAAGTAGAACTACTATATAGATAGATTTCATTTATAGATCATGGATGACGAAATTCTTCGAGAACAAAAATTTGCTAAATAGTTAATTTTTGCGCGTTGAATTCTAAATATCGATAACATTATTTCTAAATTTAACACCCGAAATCAGTTATTTAATAGTAATCAATATTTACTGGATGGTAGGATATTCTTTTATGAGATGGCAACACCGATACTGGCTGACTTAATTGTTGACAGCGTTGACAGTGTTGGAGTTTTTGGCGGGAATTCTGACAATGTGGTGGCTCTCTTGTTTTAATTATTTCGTAAACTGGTTTAAAGTTGTGTTTGATGTATAAAAGTGGTGTGGTTTTGTGCAATAATTATTAACGCTAATGAATAGTGTATGGAAACGTTGAAATAAGTGAATTTAGGTGATTTTTGACCAAGGGTATCGATCGACCTTGTGCGTTCGATCCGCTTGAAGAAAGTCGTCTAAGAAGCATTGAACTGAAAGGAATTAACACCAAAACTCCAACAAGACCTTGAAATCGGCCACACCCCCGTTTCATCGTTCTTGAAAATATAAGAAAAGAATAATATAACTAATGACTTGGCAGCATGGTCTCTGGTCTTAGCGGGTGCCTTAAGTTTTTTTTTTTTTTGTTTTTTTGTTCCATAAGGAACCGGCTAAGATCAGAGACCATGCTGCCAAGTCATTAGTTATATCTTTTCTTATGTTCCAAGAACGATGAAACAGGGGTGTGGCCGATTTCAAGGTCTTGCTGGAGTTTTGGTGATAATTCCTTTCAGTTCAATGCTTCTTAGACGACTTTCTTCAAGAGAATCGAAAGCACAAGGTCGACAATACCCTTGATCAAAAATCACCCAAATCCACTTATTTCAATGTTTCCATACACTATTCATCATCGTTAATGATTATTGCACAAAACGACACCACTTTTATACAACAAACACAACTTTAAACCAGTTTAGGAAATAATTAAAACAAGAGAGCCACCGCACTGTAAGAATTCCCGCCAAAACTCCCGGGTGCCTTAAGTAACAAACAAACAAACAAAAAAAAAAAAAGTTGACAGTGTTGTTTATATGGTGTTGTTGACTGTTGTTAATAAGTTTGTATATTGGTGAATTTGAAGAATTTATATGCTATTTCTGTGTTCCGCATTGCGAGACAGAGATTCTATACTGAGGTGTGTCATTTGTTCACTTCATTCAAGGAATATGAGGAAAAGGCAAGTCTTAATTATATCCAGCCCAGTTTCTGTGGACTGGTTGAAAATGCTGCAACTTTAATCAATGATTATTTAAAAAAGTACTCGAACACACAAAACGTTAAAGAGAAACTTAGGAAAATATGTCAAGAATTGAATTTTAATTGGCTGAAAGGGTGTGAAACACATCAAGACAGTAATAAGAATAAAATAATTCATAACACCATGGCAATATGCATGAAACGCTTTTGTATTTTTAAAAATCGAGAGTTTGTGGAGGAAGCTTCAAAATTATCGTTTTCCAATAAATTAAAAATATTAAAGAATGTTTAATATGTGGTTTTATTGGTACCTTGAAGTCGAAAAGGAGTTGAGATACGTAACAATATATATATATATATATATATATATGTCTACGCACATTAGGATGTAGTTTCGCAAAAAGGATTCAACCAACAACTAGTTAAAATGGAGATATGTACTGGTTTCATTTTGCTAAATTTAAAAAGCAAAATCAGTATCGCCATTTTTACTACTTGTTGGATGGATCCATTTTGCGAAACTACGTCTATTTTATATACTACACATTTTGAATACCCCGCGCTACCGATAGTTGGTAATGGCATGGTCGAGAGCGCTAGTATGCGCCCGTGTAAGCATTTCCTATGTATGAACCTGTTGTTCTTCTCGAGAGAGTAATAGTGTTCTGTGGTAATCTACGTATGACCAAAGCGTATGACAACACTAATCAAAATCAGATAAAATGTAAATAAGAATACAATCATCATAACCTGCTCGTCGCCATTCACCAAGAAAGAAGAAGAATCATCAAAACTCAAAATCATGTAACGACTAAATAAATGTAAATAAGTGTAGATAATGAACATTATGTATAATTTTTCCACATATTTTTTCGTATCTTTCACAGCGGTTTGGCTGTGCGCTGTGCCCTAACGGAAACCACTTAGTATCAGGTGGGCCTTGGAGCCGACAGCACGTCTACCTTCGAATGCCAATAAAAACCTACGGTAAATATTATGTAATCTAATTAGCTCGTAAATTACTGCTTTATTATTTCCTTTTATATTTTCAGGCACTAGGTGTAGTAAGTAATACCACAAAAAATGAGAAATTCACAAAAGTTTTAGAAGACACCATGGATTATAGCCAAATAAAAAAAATAGATGAGGAATCCCTCCAGCAGTTGACGGAAGGCAGTGGGCCGAGCGACAAATGCATCTGCGGCCTGCTGTCTAATCCACAAGAACAGGGTATCAAAGCTTCCATCAAACGAGCGTTTTCTTCTTTTAAACAAAGAAAGAAGAATACTGTTAAAGGAAACAGCGTTGTGATACCATTATCTTCTTTAGAGCAAGGAGGGCGAGGTATGTGGTTCCGTACCTACCAGGTAAAATAAATCTAATAGAGTGAATGTTCCAGACCTAGATAGATATTGAGTTAGAAAAATCACATGTAGGTAAGTAGGTACTCGTTTCTTCTTGTCCATTTCAGAATAATATGGTCTACCTAGTACCTACGTACATAGTATACTTACATAAAATTATTCAAAAGATTACATATAATTCAAAAGAGTTATGTTAACGTTTTAGTGACCTTATTCTAGAACGTTTTTTATCTGTCGCCAAGCAGCAGTGTGTAAGCGCTGTTGTATTTCGATTTGAAGGGAATTAAGCCAGTGAAATTACTGGGCATTATGAAACTTAACATCTTATGTCTCGGGATGGCGAGCGCAGTTCAGTTCCTTGCAGTGCTCTGTAATCCAGAGTTCTGTCTGACGTTGCTTCTGTTTATGGGCAGGTGTGACGCATAACACCTGGCGACCGACCAAGCTCGTCCGACCGCTCGTCATTCAAGCAAATAAAAAAAATCTGAGGTTAGCAGGGTTTGCTGGTTACAGGGCAAAGAGCTACAAAAGAAGCATTTAAACGCAAGACCTCGTGTGGAAAGTGCGGTTGTGAGGACGAGAATATTGTGCTGAAACATTCATACGCCAATATACGAATCACCACACCGGATGTGTCATCGTTCTGCCCTTGTCCCTCTAACTGCTTGCCAGGTAGGTGCGTCTCCCGCGCACTTATATATACCTACTTTTTGATTGTAAAAACTACGTATCTACTGTTCTAACGCTAAATACAAGAGAAGGTAAGCTCTTTGCTGTGCGTAGATTCTGTATAGGGACGTGATTGTTCCCTTTTTGTTTAGCGTCAAATCTATGCGTTCGCGTGCACTCTGAGATCTCATAGTAATGTTTATGAACACGGCAATTAGTCTTTTTAAATGAACACGTGCTATGCTACTCGTGCTACGTAAATTTAGAGCATATAGATCGCTGAACACTCCATCAATATCAAAGTAACTATTCAACCATTAAGTACCAAAGACAGTAAGTACTTACTTATTGAAATAAATAAAGTTATATTATGAATATAAATACTTTCCTATTGCACACCTTGATCGCAAAAGGATCGAGTGTGCTCTACTGACGACAACTTTACTGTGTTTTTTTTTAGCATTAGCTGGCAAACGAGCATGGCATGGTTACCTTTAAGTGATCACCAGTTGCCGACCTTTGGGAAGGGGAGAGGGGGTTTTGGGCCTCCTGAAATCTAACTCACCGTACGAAATGCAACAGTAAGCAGCCACACCACGTCAGTTTTCTATGAAACTGTGGTAACAACCTAGTCGAGCCGGCCCGTTCATTTCGTCTACAAAAACTGTCTGTAGCGTGGCTCTACACTCTACAACTTCGTAGCGTCAAGCTGTGTCTATCATTGATAAAACTTAGTTCCTTTCAAATAACGGGTTTTATTAACTGAACATTATTTTTTATAATTTATTTACTCTTTGGTTGAGTTATGAGTAATGTGATTAAAAATAATTTTACGTCACAACCGTTGGTCTATGGATATGTGACGGAACGCGATTACTACAATTATAACTGGATTAATTACATAATCAATCGATTAATTAAACCTATATTATCAAAAGTTTCCACTTATTCTCGGAATTATTCTTTTCTAGACCGGGACAAATTCCAAAAGAACATCAAAGTAACAATAGAGCAAGTTCAGGTTGTAGCCGTAAACTCGACGGACACAGAGTTCAATCTTCATCGAGATAAAGGTGATGAAACGATGAAGGAGCCGCCAATCAAAAAGTCATCCAGTATCCTCACTGATTGATGCCCAATTTTTTTAAGACTTCTAGCGAATAACTAAGGTAATAACTTTACAGTTTACCCTCCTTACATTGTAGAGTGGGATAAAAAGTCTAGTCCGATGACTCTATCCGCCTACAGTTTATTTAGTAGGTACGGGTTAGTTGACTAATACCTTCGAATTGTTTATGAAGATATTCATAGGTTTTCTTCATGATGTTTCCTATACCATTTAAGCAAGCGATAATTAATTAAAAACACACACGTAACACACGTTACTCACATAACTTAGAAAAGTCAGAGGTGCCCACTCTTGCGGCTGGTTTCGAACTTGTGACATACGTCTCGACAGTCCGGACCACTCCCCGCTGACCTATATCATCGTACGAACGCGATGTACGCGCGAGAATCGTATGTAAATAGGTGTCAAATAAACTAGCAACACTTAAATATGTATTACCATTTAGTGTAAGTACATAATTATTATGTACCTACTTATTACGCATTCTTTAACAATTAGAACAAAAATTTGTTTTATTTTAAATATTCATACTCACGGCTGTAATCCCCGAAGGGGTAGGCAGAGGTGTAACCAGTACACCCACATTTCGCCGAACGTATTTGCGTCCCTTATGTGATAGGGGGCGAGCCTATCGCCATACCGGACACAAATTCCAGACTCCGGGCTGATACTAAGCATTTCGTAATAGAAAAACCCAATACCACTTTACCCGACCCGGGGATCGAACCCGAGACCTCAGCGTTGACCTCAATCGTAACGCGTACGCATTACAACTGCGCCACCGAGGCAGTCAGTTTTAAATATTCGATTTAGTTAATAGTAGGTAGCCAGTAGTAAGTAAACCACAAGCTTAAATAGCAAATCGGCAACTAGGTATACACACCTAGCTATAATAAATCTAAAATGACGCTCTATTTTGAACACATTACTGAGTGGTGCGTACGTACTACGTAGGTACATAATTTTGTACTTGAGGTACTATAGGTACTGAGGAATTTATTTATGACCGAGTAACTGATTATGATTTTCAAGAAAATATTTGTTGCACACATAAGTAGATACCTACTGACAGTCACAAAGAGTGCCAACATAATAAATAAATATTGAGTAGTCTGATGAATTTTTACCTATAAAAGGAACGCTTAGAAACTATTAGATCGGCCCACGTCTATGGAACTAATAGTTTACGGCTATAACGTAATGGGTAGCACCATTCACTAAATGATCGGATAATGCGCGAGCTGTGTTTACTCGCAAAACTCCATCGATAACCCTTTGATTTTATGAGAGAATATACTTAGAAAGAACACTTGCTTGGCGTACTATGCGAGGCTAGAGCTCGGAAGGCGCCCTCCGCTGTAGGTACCCACGTCTTTCGTCATTAAGTCAAATCTATTTTGCACCTTCTTATGTATGAATTCTCTTACCGATTTTTCAATGTCTGAATAAATATAATATGTCACACAACACGAATGCGAATAACTCATTTTGGAAGTACCAATTTTTAATACGATTCTTGCACAAATTAAGAATCAGAATTTTCGGACATTCCCAAGCACCGGCCAATAAATATACGTACTCACGCCTGTAGTCCCCGAAGGGGTAGGCAGCGGTGTAACCAGTATACCCACATTTCGCCGAGCGTATTTCCGTCCCTTATGTGATAGGGGGCGAGCCTATCGCCATACCAGGCACAAATCCAGACTCCGGACTGATACTGAGCATTTCGTAATAGAAAAACCCAATACCACTTTACCCGACCCGGTGATCGAACCCGAGACCTCAGCGTTGACCTCGTAACGCGTACGCATTACAACTGCGCCTCCGTCCTGCAGTCAGGCAGGCGGCCGATAAATATGAATGTAATTATAGGTCTTGTGTGTCTTGTTGTACTTGATCGGACGTGGTAGCGGAGTCTTTTAAAACATTTCAGCACCTCCACTTAGCGTAAATAATAATTAGGCATTGCTGCATTTACTGAAGAACAGACTGTTTCGATGGAGTCGAAGGTATTGTAGTACTCTATAAATACTTACTAGCCATTAGGACAAATGCTACTTCTGAGTTTTCTGTAGGTAGAGTTTGTTTGAGCGTGTGAATATGATCTACGGTGCTAAAGTCTTTCCGAAACCCAGCCAGCTCTGAAGGTTTAAAGTCGTCAAAACTATTCGTAATAACGCTTGAAAACAACTTGTGGTGTGTAACTTTTTAAAATTACTATCGAGAGCGTAAAGAGGCTTTACAATATTTGATTAGAAATAGAAGAGATCAATTTAAGCCATTAAATATTAATCAAGACAGTCCGAGTAAGCCAATCCACACAAGCTGCACTGTTCACGAGTATGGCACATGTGCCAGCCATCAGCCTCCATAGCCGTTATAGGAAAGTGACCGACCCGGCACACGACGCCGCCGCAAGGACAATTGAGTGTTAAGTCAATTGAGTGAGTATGACATACGCAGACTGATAATTTAAAGTAAGAGAGGTACAGTTATTAACTTCCAACGACTGCCATAAAATATCCATTATTTAGAGATTACTTACCACCAGGTGACCCCTTTGCTCGTTTGCCGGCCTATGCCATAAAAAAATTAACGTTAGCTATGATCACTTATAGGCGTTACTCATTTCCAAGCTTTTTCTCTCTTTATCAAGCTCATTGGCATTGTTTCGGCTTAGTGCCAGGGTCTGCCTTCCTACTAAGACGCCTTCACTTCGCCCAATCTTGAGCATCCTTCGTAGTGAGACCACTGGGTCCGATATATCCATCTAATCTAAAGTTTCCTCAAAACGTGACCAAACCACCTTTAACTTTGTTGAAGTATCTTAAGATCTACGATAGATAAAAGAGTGTCTATCGTTGGTGATTCTATTCTTGGAATGCGCTACACTTACCATCAGGTGTAGCGTGGTCACTTTGCCAAGCCAAGATAAAAAAGAAGTTTATCTGCCACGTCGTGGATGTACCTACTCATTAAATGTAGGATACGATCTAGTCGTGCAACATTGCACATCCACAGCATGTTCATTTCCGCGACGTGGATCTCCCTAACATGGCACTTAAGTGCAGACCACGTCTCACAACCGTACAGGAATCAGGACCACAGGCCAAATTATGGTCTTGTATATGAGACCTTTAGTCTAATCGGCATCTTTCGGTAGCAAGAGGATACCGCCGAACTTTATTTAAACTTGTCCGTTTTCACAACCAGTTCGCATAGGGAATCCGGATATTATCAGAGTATGTACTCGGTTTTCATTCGTCTCGTTCCACACGTTCAACCCTTACTCTAGGCGCTGTTTGTCCTCGTCTACTAGTGATGTGCCCTCGGCATACATGAGCACCCGCAGTGGCTGCTCCTGTACATCTACTGTCGTGACAACAACACTAAATAGAAAAAGAGTCCAGCGCCGAGCCCTGATGGATGCCTACGGTAATCGAGAAGGGGTTAGTAACGCTAACAGCAGTCCGAACCAGAGACTCGGGTTAGAGGCATCATTATAGGCTTCTGGCACACTCTTGAACCCTTAGCGCCCACCAGATCGCCTGCCGGGGCAATCTTGTACTTTGAGAAAAACGTGTTCACTGCGGTCAAGGCAAAAGCGGAGCAGTGACTTAACATGTTAAATTGGCTTCAAACCGAACACACGGCTGTTTTGAGCAGAAGTAAATAAATGTGAAAGGCGCAAATCTAGAATCTATCATAGCCATGCTGCCCCAAAGGCGTGTCTGAGTTGCAGTCCGCAACGTGGCTTTAACTAAGTCGCTAATGGTTTGGACACGTTTTGATGACTTTAGAAATACGTCGGTGGAGACTATCTCTCAGAGGGTTGCAGGGCGATCGATCCGAAGTGAAAGTGGGAGTACCTACCACCCAAACTAGGATTAAGGGTGAAATGTTTCCACTAAAGTAAGCTGATCAGTGCTCACCCATCTGTGCAACTCACAATCGTCCCTATCATAAATACAATACAAATATAATCATATCATAGGATGAAAATAAGATCGGCGAACCGTGGGTGCACCGAAGAGGTGCAACTAACCTCTACCTACCCCTTCGAGGTTACAGACGTGAGTTTATGTTGTTATGATTATGTGAGACTAAACTTCTGTTTACTTCCATCACATACCACATAATGTATCTATAAGGAAAACGACATGACAAAGTAAAACACTCAGTAAGGTAAACGAGTATGATTTATAAAAATATAATTAGCGAATATAAAAAGATTTAAATACAACATGACTCATCTTAAAATACAAAATTGGTTTGAAATGACATCCATTATTTGGGCTCTAGAGCCAGGGTTGCCATCCGTAGCGCGTCACTGACAGGATCCGAGGGTCCGTGCATTGCCGTAGCAGACATGAAACCTGAAACGAGTTCATTGATTGCAGTACATACATAGGTACAATACGACAATATAAATGATGAGCTTTGGCAATGTGCCAAACGGCTGAACCGATTTCCTTTAAAAGTAGCTAAAAAGGTCAAACTTCTGACCACTCTCTTTTTTGTCGGAGATTATAAAATCAATGATGTACAATACTAGTTACTACTACTACTACTACTACTACTGGGTCTGGTTGGTTTTCTCCCCAGAGGGATTGACTTCAACATGTGTTAAAAGCATGTTGCGCGCTGACCCCACTACGAGTGGGATAAGGGCAGGTGAAAAAAGAAGGATAGCAGTAGTTACTGGTTACCTGCTCCTCCACGCTGTACTGTTGTTTAGAGTCGTAGTCTTGGAACACGTGGTCGAGCAGCTGCATGTACTTGTCGTAATGTTTGCCGCGTTTCTCTTGTAACGCCATCTTGGTCACGTGGTGTGGCAGGTACGTGCCTCTCACAAGACCTTCGATGTACTTTAACTGTACAAAAATCCTCAGTTATGGCTGATTTTTCAGTTTTCAAGTAAACATTATTCAATAAATAAAAAATACTAGACGGCAAAATATATAATTATAACGCTGTCAACGTATACGGTAGGTATGTCAAATTGGTTATTCTAAATGGGCTGTCTTTCACATTATCTGGCAGTATTTATTCAGACGTATAATGGAGTGATTTACAATAACGATTGTAATGTCGAGTAAAATTATTGAAATGTACCTTCTGAGTGAATTCATCCCCCATCCAATGAAAAGCGAATTTAATGACGGCCAGGACAGAAGTCGCAGAGTCTCGCAATACAGATAGCTGTTGTTGCAAGCGGCTCTCTAAAACTGCAACACAGACACTAAATTTATAAAATAACATTATGCAATTCACAATCATAGGATGTTTTAGATACCAAAATCTAGAAATCGAATTTTGGCGATCCGGAACCCAGGTCATACTTATATGAGTTTTTATACGCTCATGTTATGCATTATAAGCACTCACGCCCGTAATCCCCGAAGGGGTAGGCAGAGGTGTAACCAGTACACCCACATTTCGCCGAGCGTATCTCCATCCCACGATGTGATAGGGGGCGAGCCTATCGCCATACCGGGCACAAATTCCAGACTCCGGGCTGATACTGAGCATTTCGTTATAGAAAAACCCAATACCACTTTACCCGACCCGGGGATCGAACCCGAGACCTCAGCGCTAGCCTCAATCGTAACGCGTACGCATTACAACTGCGCCACCGAGGCAGTCATTTTTTAGTTTATCAGTTGTAAAAGCAAAGAAATTCTTTCATCCAATCCATAATTCGCAACTACAAGGCACCCCAGATATCTATTTGGATACAATAGACCTTGAAACAAAGAAATCAAACTGGCAGCCAGTTTTTTAATGTCACCACCAAATCTATCATTTGTAACTAGGGAGGCCCTAGATATCGATTTTAAAAACGATCCGCCTTACACAAAGAAAAACTAATTGCTGTCACTTTATTCAATTCTATCAATTCAATTCAATCGGATCTATACCTAAGACGCTCCATAGTAACAAGTTATAAATCGAATGTTAGAATTCTAAATTTGGCAGTCAGAAACAAAAACACAATTTCTTTGTTTTAAGGATTATTTACTTCAAAATCGATATATGGGACGCTCCCTGAGACAAATGTTATATCCGATGTTAGAATTGAAAAAAACCGCAGCTATTTTGTTTTAAGGGCGACTGACTTTAAAGTCGATATCTGGATCATTTCATAGTTACAAAATCATGGGTCAAGTGTTAGAACAGACTAAAGTAACTGAAATTAGTTTTTCTTTGTGTAAATAAGGAAATGTCAAAATGGACACCTGAGACGTCCGGTTGTCAGAAATCATAGGAAAATATATCTTATGTTACTAAGGGCTAGTGTAGCTTTCTAATAGTGAATGAATATTTAAAATCGGCAAGTCGTTCCAAAGGTTACATCCTACATATAAACAAACAAATATTTGGTATATAAATAAAAGGGTAAGTACCGTTGCGGTCGAGCAGGGCGAGCATGGTCCTGGTGAGCCTGGCGGGCGGCAGCTCGCAGCTGTTACAGCCGCCGTGGCGCAGCGCGTCGGCCCAGTCCACGCACGCCACGCCGCCGTCGGCTCCCATCAACACGTTCTGCGTATGACGGTCACCCACGCCTGCACACCGCAACATAATAATATCACCTTCAAACTATCATCGTGTCAAGCGAAACTCAACAGGTAGATACTTCAAGGTATATCTGAATCACCCCATGTATGTTCCGCGATTCATAGTTTAGCAGTTCTCCTCCCCAGAGAGGTTGACGACAGACAGGCGGCCGGTCGGAAAAACTAAAGACATCATTCTGTAACATGTATTAGAAAGCATGTTGCGCCAAACACTGTGAGTGGGATAAGGGCAGGTGGAAAAAGAAGGAGTTATGGGGCTAATTTCACAATTTCTACTGAACTACACCAGAGATATTTTCGACCATACAGAATATAATTAGTAATTAATAATAATACGCAGATTTTTTAAAATGTAGCCGGATAATACATTCATATGATAAGACAAAAGGCAAAAGAGTGTTGACCTATATTGTATCGATATCATATTCATTTTCATCAATGTATCGAAATAAAATATATCACAAAAAATATCGATATTTTTTCAGCATGCTTAGCAATGCCCCCATCAAAACTATCTATTCATGCACGTAGGCAAATTGGTTACAGCGCGCCTCTTAAATTCAGAATTTATTCTGTAAGTTTTTAGCGACATTACAAATTATTTTCGATTAATAATATTACACGTGTATTAAGTCATTAGGTATGTCTACTGTAATAAACATACCAAGCAACCAGCACAGTAAGGTAGTGGAAGCTACCGACTCCAAAAATCTCGTCTTCTTGCGTATAAAATCTTCTAAGCTAGTTGATCGTTTCTCTAATGATGCTCTGAAACCAAAATACAGGTTACGCGGTTAACTAACAACCGAATGTCGAAATTTACAAGTATCGATTATTAACAGGAATTATTTATAGGAATCCGCTTCCCGCACATATTTAATGTTTACTAATACTTTAAATATTGTATTCAAACGAGGAGACCTAGAAACGTTAGTTTTGTGAAATCAAACAGCAATTTTACAAATAATCTATCATAATGTTATAATTTTGTTATGTTTTCATAGTTTTACCATATTTCGATGAAATTTTGTATAAGGGCATTTCAAACAATGATGAAGGACGGAGGCTACTTTTTACCACAGAAAAAAAAATCACGAAGGCAGGGCTGCGAGTGAAAGCTAGTAATTTATAGGTTAGGTATAGTGCAAGACCAATTTAGTTTAGTTAGGGATCACCTGAGAGCATGCGCGGGCACTCTGCCGCATCTGTCTTGGAAGGCGCGCAGTGTCTCCGCCGCCGGCCGCAAGATTAGATCATCGTCGTCTCGAGGAACAATCACTGAAAATAGCACTCACATTACGGCGTCTGTTTCCATAATATTAATAAAAGAAATAAATAAAAAGCCGTTTGCACATGTTTAGACGCATAGCAGACTAATTGGCATTTTCAGAGATTAGTGTCGAAATATGCGTGGCACTGTCGATCCTGGCTTACAGGAGTTACAGTGGCGGGTGTGTGGGCGGCATAGTCTCGTGACCCTCACAACCCGCAACGGGATCCAAGTTTCGCCATCGCCTCGTCTGTTAATCAGAAGAGTGTACCACATGCAGGTGAAGATGACTTTGGACCTAAGATGTTGATATATGGATCAAACCCGAATGAAATAAATAAATACACCCAACAGCCACACGCATAGTCCTGACCCCACACTAAGTTAACTTGTATGGTGGGCATCAAGAACTACGAAGAGCTTATGGTCCCACAACAATCATTTTTATCGGTGCGGGAATCAAACCATGGCCTCGGCTACTCACCCGTTTCGTCATGGAGGCTATCGAATAATAATCAAAATAAGTAATGAGTTATTCACACATCAGTAAATTAAATGGTAGAATTGACAAAACCAATACCACAAGCTTCCAAGTATTTAGTACTCACATTGAGACAAGTCGCAAGACTCGCCGATTAATGTATCCAGTCTTTCGTGATCTTCTAAAAATTCTATCAGAGCACAGTCTTCACTTAGTGGCTTTACCTGGTGAAATATAGCGAATATAGTTGATAATTCAACTCATAATTGTGTGCGTGATGTGTTACAAACACACAATGACTGTTTGTGGGTGTCAATCTGTATAGTACCACCGCTGATGCATCACAGCCATCTAAATCAAAACGATACCTTACAAGCTCACGCACACAATATAACAGTACTTGTATAAATGAGTCGAACTATTGTTTGAACTATTCATTTATTATTTATAAACCGTATTTCGATTGATAACCTCTGCAAGAGCGATGGCTTGGAGCCAAAGCGAGATAGCAAGTTGCGGCATCCACGTAGATCAAACGTGCCGCGCTTCCGGCTTCGTCAATACACACAGAAATTCAGGTGCAAATAACATTTTTTAAATATGTTAATTTTTAAGTTACCTGTGTAAGGATAATATCTCGCTTCTGTTTTATTATTATTTCAATTTAAGTTATCTATATGATTATCTTCACGACCCAAAAAGGGCCAACAGGATTTTTGTTACATACTGTATAGATTGAGTTCGTAGCAAGGTCTATAAGTTTCTATCAGCAGTTATTTACATGAGATTAACATCTAATGGCCGTTCCCTATATTCTGTCTGTCTTTAGTTTTGCTATACCGGCGATAGAAAATTTTATCTATTTTCCGTTTTACCGTCCCAATAAACTTACTAATGATAGGTAATCCTATTCTTCATTGCTGTCTACTGATGAGAGGACTGATAGCTGACTACAGATATACAACACTATGAAAATGACAGTTCAAGCGTCCCAATATTTTTTATGTGCTATCTGTCGATAAAGTTAATTAGGTTTTTCTTTATCGGTAGATTTTGACCGATAAACAGATATCCTCGGCTGTAAAAAAACGAAATAAATTACGCATTTTGAAGAAATAGCCATGAGTATACAAGGCTTACATGGCACTTGCACTGCAATACAAAAAACTAAATAAATTATGTAAAAATCTAAAAGAAAATATAAAAAAATCTAAAATTCCCATAAATAAAAATAATGCTCCGTTTTGATAATTAAATTAAGTGCAAGAGACATACATATAAATATTTGTTAATGCGAACAAAATAATTCCCCACTTCAGTAAAATCCCCCAAATTCGCTTGGGATTTTTGTTCAAAGGACTTGTATTCAGAGCCGTAATGTATTGACAGTAAAACGTTTCGTTATTACATTGTGTTTTGCAACATAATAAGTATTTCTCGTTATTATTATTTCATTTACAGTGGTAAAAAATAAGAATTATAGATAAATGTTAAATTAAAACTTATATTTCTAATCTAAATCATATCTTCATATTTTCTAACATAAATTAAACAATAGTTCCTCTTTCTCAGCTTGTATGAACATAACGTACAAGAGGGCCCAGATAAACTGCCTATCTATTGCTATCATAGTATCCGACGTGCATATCTAAAAAATAGGGACGATTCCAAGCAGTAGATAGAACAATACGGATGTTTGGCGATAGCTATCTATCGTGGAATTGAAGATTAATATTGGGAACGGCCATAATTGGTCTAGTGGTAACGTTCATAGGTGAACATCGCAGCTACCGAGCTTGATGTGAGACTAATAGTAGCCAAGGTACTCACAGTGTAGGTGGTGACGTGAGGCAGTAGAGCGACGGCGACGTGCAGCACGGCGGCGTCGAGGCGCGGCCGGTCGCCCAGCTTGTGCAGGAAGCGACGCCGCGACCCGTCGCTCAGCACCGCGCGCACCAAGCACGGACGACGTACAGAGTCCGTGAACACGTGCACCTGCCTCAAACATTATATCATTTTAACCTCTATTCGTTCTTATTAACTCCTCACTTCGTTCCTGATAGATTACATATCGTCGCTTAGCTAACAACACCGCTCAAGTTAGATTGGCCTAGTTTTCAGGAGAGGCATTAAACCGTTTTTTTTAAACCACTGTGATGTAACCAATGAATTACACGGTGACAAAACTATTTGAATGTCGTGCTTTGTATGGTTAATAAAAAAAATGTGTAAATTTATCGGATACGCGGCAAAAACAATTTATCCAATGTGACAGCTCTTTGGTGCAGCGGGCAAGTAGTCGGCTGCGAAGCGAGAGGCCGTGGGTTGGATTCCCACACCGAGGCAATTGTTTGTGTGATCCACAAATATTTGTGCCGGGTCTGTGTGTGTGTCTGTTGGGTGTATTATAATATGACATGGGCAATGTTACGCGAGGAGTTACGCGGTGTTGTTAGCTAAGCGACAATATAGATGAGATATTGTTTGTGCACAGACGTGTTCGTCGAAGCTGACGACGCTGAGGCCGGGCGGCAGCTGCAGCAGCGCGGCGAGCTGTGCGTCGCGCACCTCGCGGCCGGCGAGCACGGCGCACAGCTGCGACAGGCGCAGGCTCGGCTGCGGCGGCCGCTGCAGCTCACTCTCCAACTCCCTCACCACACTCAACTTCCTATTGCTCGGAGTCTCATCTGACAAAACAAACTTTATACTTTACCCTCATATTCATATTTTTGTATTTTATGCTCACCCAATGCTAGCCGTAGGCATTTGTGTGAGAAACTTTCAGCGCTGTAACACCAAAACAGTTACAACACAAATATTTGGGAATCACAAAAACATTTGTTTCGGTGCGGTCCCAGACCTCTCGTTTTAAAGCTAGGCTGTAGATGCCATGGATGCTTTCAATCCTATTAGTTTCACTCACCGTATTGTTTAATTGCATACAGCATAGTCTTGTATTTGCCAAGGAGTAGGAAATCCGTACCCAAGTACTGGTTCTCGAACAACTTCTGACTCATTGTTTCGAAGGTTTTACTCCATTGCACTGGATCTGCAATGATTTCATAATAATATCATAAATATACATAGTTTGTTTGTTTATTTTTAGTTTTAGAATAAACATACAAAGGAGTGTCTACATTATTTGGCGCAACTTTCTATATTTACTATACATGCAATTTAAACGTCTCGTAGTCAGTTTAATACTAAACTAATGACTGTTAAGAAAACTAGTAACGGAATGCAAGGAATCGTGTTGTATGGAGCCAGCGCTAATAGTATAGCCCAGGCTCCAAACATCACAATTCTTTACGACTCTCCTTTATGTACTTTCAAAAAAGTAAATACTATGATGTACTGCATCCTATACTTTATACTAGGCAGGCTGATACAAATGTTGATATACAGTTTTTATCGATATATAAATATATTTTTTCAAGTACTAAGATCATTACAAAAGCTATATTTTTTAAATTAAGATGACATAAAAAGGACAAATTACAGGCTGATACTTTTTCTCGATATATCGTAATCATTATCGAGAATTTTTAAATCGATACAAAATATATCGATATTTACTAACATACTATTTTTTATTTATTTATAATGCTTTATTGTAGATTAGACACATATTAAAACTAAAAAGACAATTAACTTTTAAACATAGTACAATTGGCGGCCTTATCGCTCAGGGCAATCTACTAATATTGTATAAATACTAATTATATTCAGTGATAATACTGATAGAACTCCGCAACGATAGTAAAAATTTAAGGTCTATCATTACAAAGAGTTGGTCCTCGTTTTTGAACATTAATTGTGCGTTGCCTTTCTGGTTAGAACGGCTTTGCCCTCTTCATCCCCCATTAATCTCTAAATAAACAACAATAATCACGACGCCGCGCCGCTCGTGACTAAGTTCAGGTCGGTGAAATGAATGTAAGTATTAGAATGCAACCCACTATTATCTTGGACAGCCTTTGCCAGTTGCCTGCAGTATGTGGCGAGCGTGTG
Source organism: Mimas tiliae (assembly GCA_905332985.1). Lineage (NCBI taxonomy): Eukaryota > Metazoa > Arthropoda > Insecta > Lepidoptera > Sphingidae > Mimas > Mimas tiliae. The sequence goes on from HG995238.1 coordinate 6,253,537, forward strand.
TCGTGGGTCACAGAGCAGCTGCAGTCCCGCGGTGAACATGTGCGTGCGGCCTGTCTGCACCGACGACAGTGCAGGGTGACGGCTCAGTGCAGTGTGCGGGAACCCGCGCACATATGACAATGTCTCGTCCAACGAAAATGATTCCAGATACGGCAGCGATACCTCGATCTGATAACCAGTAACACACACTTTTACTGCAGTTCGGACGGACAGACGGAGTGGCGGCGATTAGAATACATTCTATAACTGATTATTAACACTAAACCACGTAGCATAGATTTAATTAGACCGTATGGTTTATGACTTCGCATGGCAACATCTTGAGCAGCTTTTGAGCAACACGTTATAATACTATGATATAGTGCCACCGCCAACCATACCACCGCAATAACAACGTCTGCTATAAAACATTACACGCTTCTATCTATCGCTTCGTCTATACTCTATACTAACACATCATGCATAGAGAAAGACATGCATGAATGAGGTGAATTATCTGTAACTATGTATGTTTAGCGGTTATTTTTGCTTCATTGTACAAGGCGCAGGATCGTAGTGAATGGCATATAAAATGAGAGGTTTATGCCCAGCAGTGGGATGAGAAAGGCTGTGAATTATGATGATGATGTATAAGTCGCTGCGTACGATAAGCACAAATAATTAGGCCATGCTGAAGTTAGTTTCTTCACCCGCGCCCTCTCATCATTCTAGTCTCTTGAAAACAATAGCTGCACGCTCATCGTGACTTACTTCAAGCGGACATATTTATTTTGCGCGTATTGTATCTCGGCTATGACAGCAATGAGATTCTAGGTTTGTTAGATCCAAATTTGTGGTCACCATCAGCAATTTTTACCGACCTAATAAAGTGTGAGGTTTCGATTCAGAAAACCACATTATAGCATTAGTTACACAGCTGCCTAGTGCCTACCTCACCAGAGATGTTAGTAAAGGTTGTCATGTTGAATATTAGAATGGTTACCGTGTGGAGCAGTTGATCGTAGTGTTGGTCCGTATCTGTGAGGAGTCGTGCTCTGTCGAGTAGTGCAGCCACCAGCGCGTCCACACCGCCTGCGACCAGCTCCACAGTGCGCACCACCACCGAGCACATACCACTCACAACCGACCTGTGATACTCCACATCTAAAACATTACCACGGTCACTAGCAGATCCAGGGGGGCTAAGGGGCTCAAGCCACCCCCCCCCCTGTTATAGCCAATACAAAACTCAGATACTTGGGAAAGTTTAAAATGGCGATCATTTTTAAATCCATGGCCCCAGTGGTACATTTTATCATTGCGAATTGCGATGTATCTACCCAAATAGATTTAGTGATATTTACGTGACACGCGAACCGGTAGAAAAATTGTATATAGGTAATAAGTCGTTACCTATGAAATTTTCGTTCTGTACGAATAAATTTTAAGTATTATTTCCATCTTTTTCACTTCTATTTAATCAAAAAAGTTTAATTATATTTTCCATCTTTTTTACTTGTATTAATCAAAGTAACCACGCATGCTATCTATGCATGTTTGCCAGCGCACAACACAATGATAGAGAAGATAGCATATCTGCAGCCAGCTTTATTCAATCACTCTTCCCCGCTGTTCCTGCATTATAACGCGCGACCCCATACTGCACAACAGACGACTTTTAAGCTACAAGAGCTGGGGTTGGAAGCTCTGCGTCATCTCATCATCTGCGTGTGAGAGTGTTAATAATATATTTTACCATCGTTCGCAGTCCAGAGCTCGTAGTAGCAAGTCATCGCCAGCTGCAGCGTGTCTTGGACAGTCTTTTTACTTCTAGCACACGAGGCCTCAACCGTGGAGCACTGTTTATTCATGTTCTCAAGAGCTTCCTCCACATTGACTTTCGACACCTCTGACAAAAGAAATAAAAGTGTGAAGCAAAACGTGGGAGAATTTATTGCGATAATACTAAAAAAATCCTATTTTAATTTCATAATCTCACTTCTGTATACCCAAAGAGGTGCAACTTGTACACCCACTTGTATACTAGGTCCTAGGTTCCTCGTATGCGAGACGCCGTCTGGGTTGGTACCACTGCTTTGTCTATTTCTGCCGCCAAGCAACAGTGTGTAAGCACTGTTGTGTTCCGGTTTGAAGGATATTGAAATTACTGGGCATTATGAGACTTAACACCGTATGTCTCGGGGTGACGAGCGTAGTCCAGTGTCATGCAGTGCTTTGTTATTTAAAGTTCTGTGTGGCGTTGCTTCTGTCTATGAGCAGGCGTGGCGCTTACCATCAGGCGACCGACCTGCTCGTTTCGTAATTGAAGCTAATAAAAAAAAAACCAACTAATTAACACGTTGTTTGAAGATATTTGAGGGTGCCTTGTCGACTCAATCCTTAGCGGTATATAGTCGGTTGTTACTTACGACCGAGATCGCGACGCAGCAGTAGCGTGAGATGATTGATGCGCAGCAACAGGACAGCGTCACTGCGCGAGAACTCTACCGCGTACTTTTCTGTAATCACAATCTGGATTTAGACTCGGCCGCTAGCTGCCTTGACATTGAACGAGGCCTAAACCCTACTCAAATCTCCCTTTCCTTCCGCGACAAGTACGTAAAGCACCCACGATTCCTGTGACATTGTGGATGTCCATAGGCGGCGCGGTGGTGACCACTTACCTTCAAATAAACCAATTGCTCATTTCTACAAAAGAATGAAGATTTTTTATAAATTAAGGGTTAATTTACAAGAGAGGGTCACAGCTAGCTTAACACATTTACGACACTGCGGTACCAAATTTATTTCCTGAGTACATCATCGATCAAGCATATTACTAGGTAGTGATTGATTTTTAGTCCGGAATGAAATTAACTTGCCTGCGTCTTTCAACACTTTGGCCAGTAGTGTGACGTCACGTTGTTCTAGGGCTTCAGTCCTTCGAGCGAGGAGGTTCTGCAAGTACCACGACAACTTGTCCACCACGCACGGATGTCTAACACAATCACACATTATCTTCAATACATACAGCATTATGACTCTTACGCGTGAAATAGCTCTGTAATAGTTACCTTACATTGTTTCGTCGGGTTGTGTGACATTTATCGTAAAAAAAACTAAAGAAAACATTATATAACTATGAGAGATGTACGTTTTAATGAAGGTTTCAATAGTAATAAAGTGCATATAATGTTTATTTTCCCAAAAATCATAAAAGTAACAGGGTATCTAACCAATCTAATAGCTGAAAGATGCCTCGTATGCGAAAGGCCCTATGGGTTGGTACAACTGCTTTGTCTATGTCAGCCGCCAAGTAGTAGTGCCAAAATCCTGTGTCTTCAGATGACGAGCGCAATCCAGGGCCAGGCAGTATTTTATAATTCAAAATTCTTAATGGTGTTGCTTTTGTTTATGGGCGTGACGCTTAAATCAGGTGAGCGACCTGCTCGTTTCGTCATTCAGGCGACCAAAAAAATCGATGATAGTCTTAGGATGGTTTAATATGCAAATAATCCAGACTATTACTGAGACATGACAATCAAGGCTGCAGTCTGCAGAAATGAATAGCAACAGGTATTAACCTTGAGTGCCTCAGTGTGCACAGGGCAACTTGCTTGTATAGTGTTGTCTCGCTCACACGCCCACACCAGCGCAGCTCGTGCGGGCAGGACAGATCGAGCCGATCGATGTCAGACTGCGACAAGAACACTGCCCTGCACATGCAATAATTATGACATTTACTCCAATAAAATAATCAACTCGTATTGAGTGGTAGAGCCACGCTGTAGACACTTTTGTCTACATTATGAACATGCCGGCTCGTCCGGGTCGTTACCACTGTCTTACAGAAAACCGACGTATCAGTAGCAGCTTGCTGCTGCGTTTCGCGCGGTGAGTGAGATATCCGGAGGTCCAAATACCCCTCCCCTTCCCAATCCCTTAATTATCCCTTTCCTTTAAGGTCGGCAACGCTCCCATAATTCTTTTGGTATTGTGGGCGTACATGGGGGTTGGGGATCACTTACCATCAGGTCACCCACTTGCTCGTTTGCCGGCAATGATATAAAAATAAAAAAAGTGAAAGTAACAATTTTAAAAATGTATAAAACTATAATACTGTTTCATCATCTAGTTATAACCCAGCCACTGTATTGATCTCACCTGAGCATGAGCCTGGCGGCCCACTCCGCGAGACACTCGTCGCGCGGCAGCTCGCGTACTGCGCGGTACAACGACAACAGCTCGCCCGGACCCTGCCACTGTATAGCTTCGGCCACCTGACAAAAAACTCTATTTCAACTTTATTCATTTTATTTAGATAAAAATAAACTATTTTAGATACTAGTATATGCTTCGGCGGATATTCTGTGAGTGGTAGAGCCACGCTGTAGAGTACTGTAGACAATTTTGTCTACAGCATGGATGGGCAGGCTCGAACGGGTAGTTACCACTGATTGACAGAGTTTCGACGTAAAGTAGCAGCTTGCTGCTGCATTTCGTACGGTAAAAAATTCGGAGGCCCGAATCCCCCCCCCCCTTCCTTAATTATCTCTTTTCTTTAAGGTAGGCAATGCGCCCATTATTCTTCTGGTATTGTCACAATACTCGCTCTTTGTCCACTAAACTTGCTCGTTTGCTGTCCTATGCTATAAAAATAAAAGCTAAAAAATTTTTTATTAAATTAAATACGCGGACAAATTCAAAATAATCCAAACAATAATTTACCACATTTGAATAATACCATACCATATACCATTTGTATACCATATTTTATTTATTTTATATTTAACAAGTTGAAATTATGAGTAGGTCATGATAATGGTAGACTCACAGCGGAGACGAGGAAGTGTCTCGTGGGCCAGCGCTGCAGATCTCGCAGCCAGTGCATGGCGTGCAGTCGATGTGAACCGCGCCACGAACACACCAGCTTCTCGAACCAACCGTCACCACCTATTAATATTTTTACAAGGTTACCAATTTCGAAGACGTTTCTGTTGCCGAAGACATTACTTAACCTGAACGCAAACTCGAAACAATCTAAAATAATAGCAGACTGAAAAAATATTTCATAAAACCCTGTTTGCAGCCTACTTAATCCAAAATAAAACTCCTAAGACAAATAGCTTATAGCTCTATTGTGTCTGCTAATATAAAGTCTTGTGTAACTATTGTATAAATATGTAAATCAATAAATAGCAAAGACGATGTTTTTAGTAAATAATAATACATTCTGAGAAATTATGTTCTCTTGTTCAGTTTTAATCTGACCTAACAAACTTGAGCAACTCCCTTTAGTAGAGTCTGCACAGCACTAGTGCACATTGTACCATAGAGATGTTATATCTCTCAACAATCACCAGAACGCCATCCCACTGAATACTTACCTGCATCGTATTCGTTCAGCGCGGATTTGAATGTATCCTCGTCGGTCCAAAGTAGGGGTAGGCTATGCTCTATACGTCGCTTCTCTTGCAGAGTTAAGTTGTCCCAGTTCGATAATTTCCCAAAAGAGGACACCAGATCTGCGAGCATATGCGATAAAAATAATAATATGATATATTGTCCCGTCTGTATACCTAAAAAGATGGACAAAGATGGTGACCCAGTGTAGATCAATGGTATTTTAGTCCCATGACCTGATAGGTAAGTCTATTGCTATATCAACACAATATCAATCCTAGGCAAATTAGGTGGCATTTTAGAGTTGATATCCTACACAAACTTATATTTTGTCTGATCCATGACATCACTGGTTTTACGGCAGATATGCGCGGTTAGTAGACCAACAAAGCGATATGAAAATATCAAAATAATATTGTACCTATGTAAAATAAAATGAAATTATTTTTATTATTAACATCACTAGTGTAATTTAAAGCATTTTCTAAATTCAAAAGACCAATTTTATTATTCAAGTACGCAACTTTACGCAAAGCTAACACCACAATATAATTACCAGCGCAGCAAAGTTGTTCCATACCACCTAGTGACAACCCCGTCTAGCACGGTGCGTTTCCAGTGTTCATTTTGTTGTACCGCAAACGCGGCACGTACAAGCTCTAGAATGAACTCCCTGCCTCGGTGGCCCCTGGTGCTATGACCTGTCCTTCAATTTAAGAGCGGTAGGGCCACGCTGTAGACAATTTTGTCTACAGCACGAATGGGCCGGCTCGTCCGGGTCGTTACTACTGTCTCACAGAAAACCGACGTAAAGTAGCGGCTTGCTGCTGCGTTTCGTACGGTGAGTATTGTGGGCGTACATGGGCGGTGGTGTTCACTTACCATCAGGTACCCCACTTGCTCGTTTGTCGGCCTATACAATAAAAAAAAAACAAGTCTCAACAAGAGTATTCCTTCAATGGTAGGCAGCGCTTGTGATCAGGTGGACCGCTTGCTCATCTGCCTATCCATACAATAACAAATAACTAAATGGTGTTTAAAAGCTATTGATAATAATTTGAATCCTACAAACCTTTTAATCTAAATCGTTTTTGTGGGTCCATCAAGTCCACGTCCATTTCTTCATATTTTGAACTGTGGCAAGAGATGAGTATTCACTTTTTTATATTTAATATCATCCAATGTAACATACTAAAGATAAATTCGCATCAACGCACTATACAGTATGTAACAAAAACCCTGTTGGCCCTTTTTGAGTCGTGAAGATAGACATATAGACATCATAATAAAAATAGTTAAATTAAATAAATAGTAAACAGAAGCGAGTTATTATTACCTGTGTGAACAGGTAGCTTAGAAAAATTAACAATTTTCAAAAATGTTATTTACATCTGAATTTCTGTGTGTGATGACGAAGGTTGTGTGCGTTTGATGTACGTAGACGCCGCAACTTGCTATCTCGCTCTGGCTCCAAGCCATCGCTCTTGCAGAGGTAATCAATCGAAATACGGTTTACAAACAATAAATTAAAAGAAGTTTAGTCGGAAAAGTGACTACGCTACACCTGATGGTAAGTGTAGCGCAATGCAAGAATAGTGTCGACCAACGACAGACAATATGTCTATCATAGGTCGCCAAAATGATGCCTAAATGCTTCTTCATGCTCCTCTTAAAGGACCCCATATTATAGGAAGGAGGGAACACGTGTGCCGGCAAACTATTCCACAGCTTGATGGTCCGGCAGAAGTAAAATTTTGCGAACTTTTTAGTTCTAGCCGAGATGGAGGAGACCACGAAGCTGTGATTCCGTAAGCCAGCACGCGTGGTTTTGTTAACACGTTAACTGCCAATAAAAAAAGTGTGCTTTTCCATTCGGACCATGGGGGACAATGTTGGGTGATACTGAATCTTTCCGTTCAAGGCGTGTCTGACAACGTTGACCGCGCGTCAGGCTTGTGTTCTAAACGCTCTGTGGCGCCGACGGACAGCAATACCGAGAAAATTCGCATATAAGATGACCCGCGAGGCTCATTAGTTTATCCTATATAGCTTGGTTTTTACCAATAACATTAACTTTAAAAAATATGCTGATTTTCTGGACGCTATCGCAAAATGTGTAATAACTAATATGTTTTCTTTGGATTCAAATAAAATAAATCAAGCTTTTATAGAAAAATTAACTGTTTATTAAAGTAATATTAAAAACAAATCAACTCCTATCAATTAAGCCCTTCTAGGGCAATGAATATAGGCTTAAAACCTTATTTTATATATAAAACATAAAAAATGAATGGCGGTAACTAGGTACAAACAAAATAAAGTATTGTCTTTCCTATCAGTGTACTTTTGTAAAACATTCAACACAAAGATATGGTTCAATAGGACAATTCACACAGAAGGTGTTTACTTTATTGTTTTTTTAGCCACTATACGCCGTTGTGTAGCCACCAAATTTTTAGAACATTGTTGGCACGCACGGCGACTTTTACTTGACGGTCCTTCCTTTTTTTCAATTGGTTATCAGGATTTCTGATCGGGAATCACGACTAAAGCCTAGCGCAAGGACGCGGACGACTAACAGGCGCGTGAGTCGCGGTCGGGGATGGGCGACAACCAAAGCGACAACGTGACCGCGCGGCCCCTTGAAACGGTTTTAGGTTTTTCGTCGACTGAGGCCATGGGGATCAATGTTGTCCGACGGTTAATAATTGTTATTAGATAATCAGAAACTACTTTTCATTAATTAAATGCATCATTTATATATGTATCAATAATCAAAAAAAAAACCATTGATGAAAATAAAAAAAAATGGTATTTTTGATTGCCTTGATAAGGTAGTTACGCCGCACATCATTGACCGCGTTGGCAGTCAACCTGTTAAGGAAAGGTGAGGATGGGATAAGGTTTTCAAATTGTCTTACTAGATATTTTTCCATTTGTGTTGCACCTAATAAATGTTTTTTCTTTCATTATTTCATCAAGACCAGTATAGTCAATATGCAGTACCAGGATTTTAAAGATACATTAAGACGGATGAGTATATGGGGATCACCACAGTTCATAGTGTCATCAAAGAAAAAATAATGATATATCTTCGTCTGCCACCAAACTTACCCTAAAACGAAAAGTTCAGGTCCACGAGTTCTCAGTAGCACCTCCTCGTGCAGCAAAGTAACGAGGTCCTCGCCTTCGGTACCCATCAGCTCCCTCCTCAGCCTCTCAACTGATTCCTGGAACCTAATCACATAACTTGAGGTGATAGTGTATTCATAGAATGAATCTAGGGGGTAACTGTGGCCAGATTTGAATAGCAGTATCGCTGTCTTGACAGCATTTTTGTAGGCATTATCCCGAGACACGTTTATGTTGGACGTATGAAACGCTAGGAGGAGATATTATCGATATTTACCGATATCGAATTCGATATATACGAGTATGTATGTATTTTGGCGATATATCGATATTTTTATCAAGTATCAAAATATTTTAAAATAGGATGCCATAACCAGGTGTCCAAATCTCAAACCGATAATTCAATATTTTACATAAGAAACTAAAAACATCGTTCAAATGTGAAGCCAATATTTATATCGAGAAGAATGAAATCGACGTTAATACTTTCAAAAAAATATTAATTTGTAGATACTTCCGAAATGCATACAATAACCATCCGGCGAAGCACATTCCCATACTGATTTTGCAAGGACTACAACAAAAATTATGCGTTTAGGCAAATCTTTAATTTCAATTTGACAAATTTAATTCAAATCCGTTCAGCCGTTAAGGCGTGATTGATCTAAAAACATCTAAATTCTGTATATTCTAAATTCTCATTCACAATATACAATACTCAAAAACACCCCCAGCAATTTTTAATAAGCAACATTTTTACTCAATTTAGTTATTTAAAGTATACCCTTCGTCAAGGTCGATGTGGGGCAGCAGGTCGCGTGCCAGCTGCAGCAGCAGCGGCGTGAGCGGTGTGAGCGCGCTCGCCGGCGCCGCCAGCACCTGCGCCACGTACGCACCCGCACGTGACGCATCCGCACGCGACGCGTCCGCACGCAACACTACACATCGCGTCACCGCACACACCAGCCGCACTGCCGCCATGCCGTTCATCTACACATACACACCGCACAAAACATACTTTAAAGTAACAACCATGTGTGCACACCTAATTCAAAGTGGAGTTGTGGACACTAGGCAGCTTTGTACTGCGCCGCGATAGGAAAAACATACATTTTGTGTACACCATTACTTTTATTTAGATATATAATCATATGCTGTCGAAAAATTTGCGACAAAAACTGCAAGCTTTTCATATCGCATAACAATAAACACTAATTATGATTAACTGGAGAATTTCCCAAGATCTCATCGATTTCTCGAGGCGACATGATGTTTAATTGGAAATTATATTATTTATACTAACTCTCCCTCGCAGCTCCGACCGAGTGAACGCCTATTGAATTATAAAGTTTTAACAACTTAAAAACATACTTATTCGTAAAGTCGGTTTTTAAGCTTTTTTAAGAATTGAGAATCTCCTCCTTTTTTGAAGTCGACTAATAAAAAGTACTGTACAACAACAATTTCATCCAAATTTGTTCAGCTGCCAAGGTGTAATTGTTCACATTTATAATATTAGTAGGAATACGATATGAATGGTGACAATCTATACATGATATTGTGTAAAATGACTCCACTGTACCTTCGTAAACCGAAAGAGACTCGAAAGGATATTGTCAACGGGTGTTTGAACATCTATAGCCGGAACACTGGTGTCTGTAAAGATACAAACAAGTATATTGTTTTGAATGAACATATACTGGTGGTTGTTGCATCCCATACAATACAATACAAAACTCTTTATTGCACACACATTTCAGAAAACAAGAATAAATATAAAAACTGGTACAAATAGCGTGAAAAAAAATGTAAAATGGGCGGTCCAGCAGCAGCTACAGATAACTCAGCTTATGCAAAGCTAGTGCTGAAGACTCGACACGTCACAAACCCATTGCGCCAACTTACTCCGTTTACGTATATTTGGGCCACTCGATATCACGTTGTTTTCAGAATTCTGTGACGCAGCGGATAGGTAGCAGACTGTGTTAATTTAAAACACTTTACTTCCCTCCATTTTCCCATACAGATATATTACAATGCAGTATATCTGTCTGGGAGACAGGTACAGGTAGTTGGTTCGAGTTTCTTATTATTAAAATTGATAAGTTACGTTACTTAAAATTTATAATCAAAGAAATTTTATAAAAAATCAAAAAATATTAAATGAACAGCCATTCAAATCTTGTGACAGAAGTACTTGTAAAATTTCGGCAACGATGTACGAAATATAGTTATCATGCGATGTCACTGCCATTCCGATATAGCGTGTGCGAGATGCTTCCAATACGCGCACAACTTAACTTATGTAATATTTAAAATCAAAATTTAAATTTTTTGCTACCTTATTTTTGACACATTTTGGTTCTGTTTTCGCAGAAAGGTTTATTTTCTGTATTATTTTATGGTGGATATAAAATTATAATATTAAAAATAAAACATACGAAACTACGCTATTATATTTTTATGTAATACTTAGTGTATGTCGCCACATATAATAAGACGCCTCTTTAGGCTTATTTTTGTCGGGTTTTCAGTGAAGAAGGGTGGAATGTTTGATTGTTGTGTCCATACCTGGCGCTTGCACCGCGCCGGTGCCGGTAGTGAAGTGACGCACACTCGACGTGAAGCTCGACAGACGTAACGGAACACTGAAAAAACAACACTGCTTTACTGCCCACTAATAAAACATCTCACAGCTACCTAGTGTTCTAAAATACTAGTCTTTTATTTTAAGGTATGTCTCGAAGATTATAGCCTAGAAGGGTAAAAACTTCTAGAACCAGCAATACAACTCTAACCACAAAAAAGAATAAGTCTGCCTATGGTCGTAAAAAGGGCAACTCATTGAAATCCCATTACGTCAGCTCTAGTCTTTTGGACCACTGCCTCGGACCACTGGTGGGAGGGTACTGTATATACATTTTAGACTTAATAGTGACCACCGTGCACATGGTGCAAAAACTAACTGACTTATACCGCAATGGGCGACGGGACCGTTCACCAAAAGCCGGGCTTGCTGTCTGCGGGCTGCCCATGCAGACATTAAAAAATATAATTGGATTTATACCTGTATTGTGTTTACATTTAACAATGCTGGCGCTTAGTACTAAATTAAACAAGCGGTTCAATTATCGTAAGAGCGATATAGACGCACGTGATCTGCAGCGGCTCGTTCTTCAGCCGTATGTTCTGGAATGCGTCGTGAGTCCTGATCCCACTGAACAACGTCTCCAGGAATGTGGACGCCACTTCGCACAGGTCCAGCTCCGCACCCGACACTGACGGGAGGTACACCGCCAGGTACAGGCTCTCTGCGAATCTAACAAAATATGATGTTCATGTGAGACTCCGTCACTGAACATACGTTTTAAGGTATGTGACAGACACGAGACCGCCGTACGTCCGTTTTATATTTAGGTAATTGTATAGAAACCATTCGGAGCGCGAGACAGAGATGTACTAACGAGACGTGTGAAGTTACTTGGTGAAAAAAACTTCCGTGTTGTGTCGAGTGTCGCCGTCACCTGTCCTAGTCGGGCATACCAAAGCCTACCTTTTATATTGGTAGTATGTTATACACTCATAATACGTATATGACGTTATACACCATCCATACAAGTGACCGCTGTGACTTCAGTCTATCATTTGCATATTTTTTTTTATAGTATAGGCCAGCAAACGAGCGAGTGAGTCACCTGATGGTAAGTGATCTCCACCGCCCATGTACGCCCACAATACCAAAAGAATCATGGGTGCGTTGCCGACCTTAAAGGAAAGGGATAATTAAGGGATTGGGAAGGGGAGGGGGTTTGGGACTCCGGATATCTCACTCACCGTACGAAACGCAGCAGCAAGCTGCTACTTTACGCCGGTTTTCTGTGAGACAGTGGTAATGACCCGGACGAGCCAGACCATACATGCTGTAGACAAGTGTCTACAGTGTGACTTTACCACTCAAAAAAATTAATTAATTTTAATAACTTAGTCGATGATTTTCGAATAAACATTTCGAAAACGAGCAAGTGGGTCTTCTGATGGTAAGTGATCTCCACCGCTCATGTACGCCCAAAATACCAGAAGATACATGGGCGCGTTTCCGACCTTACAGAGATAACTAAGGATCATTAGCGTCCGTTTCATCTGACACGCTTCGTTGAATTTAAAGGGTGGTGCGTAGAATATGGGTGGTGTTTGTAGTGACCTGGTGGGCATGTGGTGTGCGAGTGAGACGGCGACGCGACGCGGCAGACTCGCTCGCGCGCACGACACCGCACGCAGTACGCACGCTCGGTGCGCGTCGGCTGCACTCTGCAACACCACGCTGCCGCCCGACCCCTGCCACTCTGTCAACATATCACACAACACATTATTTTTGAAGGGATTAATAAAATTCTTTCTATTATGAATTATGGGCAATGTGCCTTACATGAGTGCATTGAATTAAACCATAAAAAAATACATGCATCAAACCTATTGATTCACCTCTACCACAAGTATCGTACGAACAGTTTCGTAAATCGTAGGAAGGTTCTAGGTTTTTAACTTTTTAAATATTGCATTGTCCATTTATTGCGACGATTTAAACGGATGTGACCGTGATGAGACATAATTCAAGACGCATGCATGTGTATGTAAGTAGGTTTATAACCTTGAAACACTTTGGTGACGACATCAAGCGCAGCTTCGCGCACTTTCTCCGATGAGTGGCGACAGTGACCGGCCACCAATTCCACCAGGCCACGCTTTAATGGCGTTTCCATCAGGTGTAGACCACATTTCACCACCTTTATTGCTTCCTGTAATAACAATATTGTTAAGGTATTCCCTTTTTAATAGTCGTTTTGAGCTTGTTCGAGAAAATTAAGACGGCCTTACATCAAAATATTAGTTATGCATTTAAAGATAGAACGGTAGACAAAACAGACCTGGTGGGGTGGGAGTGACAATAAAAGAGCTTTTGGGATACAATCGTGAGATTAATGCACGTTTCATCTACAGTGTTTGTATACCATAAGGTGTCAAGGGATAAGCCTATCGCCACATCAGTAAATGCCAAAGACTTTAATGTATACTACTAGACAAGCTGTGCGGTACAAAGAAATTGCGCACTTAGTTACGGTCAATTGACCGCAACGCATTTATTCACCCGCGACAAACGCAGACAACCCGCGAGAGAGCGACAAAAGCAGTTGTTGGTTGAATAGCTGCGAACGTTAAATTCGATAAACTAACACGAAATTGTTTATTGTGACCCATAAAAAAAAAACATTAATTACTATATTATTCCTTGGTTTTGATCGAAAAAGTAATTTATTGCGAATGAAAACTAATACCAAACAAAACAGCCGTCTCAATATTGCCATCTCGCTTACTCTCAACTCCTCTATAGTCATTCCCACCTCGCCGGCCGCGTATGCAACACAATTTTACTTCTGAACAGCCCGTCTATAATATAAAAGTCTTTGGTAAATGCGGACAAAATCATTTAAACCAGCACTGGCACTAACCTCAAGCAGCTCATCATCATCTTTATTCCTGATGTACTCCTCCAGTTGCATTTTTTTGAATAAGTTGTCTTTTTCCGACGATGGATCGAGAGTCGACAAGAACGATGCCATGATTCGTAGACATTTCTTCTTATCCGAGTCCGGTACCGTCGGCAGTAAGTTGTTCACTTTCCTATGGAAAAAGTCTCTTTTACTTTTTACCCTTAACCAACGTGCATGACAATGAAAAATTTTATGAGGTGTGCAAGGATCGTAGCAAGTGGAAATCCGTTGTCTCTGCCTACCCCTATGGAAAACAGGCGTGAGTCTATGTCTGTACATACTTTATATTAAATGTCTAAAAAGAGGTTGTCAATAACGTTTTCAACTTATTAGAATCGGATCCGTAGTTCAAGAGCATACTTCTCACATTGCCTTCGAAATCGATATCTTGGGTGCACCGTGGTCACAAAACAGTAAAATACATCCTATGTTACTAAGGGATAATGTAGCTTTGCAATCGTGAAATAATTTTTAGAATCAGTTTAGTAGTTTCAGAGATTAGTGCTTAATACAAATCGATATCTGTGAGGCCCAGTGGTCATAAATCGCAACGCCATCGCATACAAGGGACCTACCACCTAGTATGTTTGTATTAGAAGCATTGATTCAATTGTGTGTAACCTTCTCGCAAACGGATAGTATAAAGTTATTAATACAATCTCGCATATTTTTTGACAACTTTAATGATCGTAAACCGACGATGACCAAAGAAGGGTATAAAACCCGTCCAACACATGCTGTTGTGTTTATTTAAGTTTGCGTTTTCGGTCGCCATTGTTTTTTTTTATTAGCTTGAGTGACGCGACGTGCAGGTCGCTTGCCTGATGGTAAGTGCAACGTCTGCCCAAAAACACAGAACTAGGTATAGGTATTAAGAGTAAAGTTTTAAATTTATAGGTCTCGCAATGACTAAAAACCTCCACTATCCCCAATCGACAACCATTTCACGATTTTATAGTTGTTCACGGGCGGTGGTGACCACTTACCGTCAGTTGATATGCTTGCTCCTTTACCGTCGTGAGTTATACTGAGTACGCCCGCGAAGGTTCCTAACAAAAAAACTTGAAAAAAATGTCTACAACGCATGCCGGGTACAGCTAGTATGGTTTAAAAATGTTACTTGAAGTGTTTGAGAGTGCAGCATCGGTCGCAGTGTATCTGCGCGTAGTACAGCGTCCTGAGGAACTCTATACTCCCGGTGATGTTGTCAAGCATGTGAGTGAATAGTTCGAGCGCGTCGTCGTCTCGCGTGGCTGCCAGCGCGGCGCCCGCCAGCTTCCACATATCCGTGCTCGGCCCACGCTGCTCCTAAACATCAGTACGTGGCTTTACGAGTGGTAGAGCCACGCTGTAGACAGTTTTTGCTACAGCATGAATGGGCCGGCTCGTCCGGGTCGTTACCACTGTCTCACAGAAAATCGACGTAAAGTAGCAGCGTGCTGCTGCGTTTCGTACGGTGAGTTAGATATCCGGAGGCCCAAATCCCTCTCCCCTTCCCAATCCCTTTCCTTTAAGGTTGGCAACGCGCCCATGACTTGGTATTGTGGGCGTACATGGGCGGTGGAAACCACTTACCATCAGGTAACCCACTTGCTCGTTTGCCGTCGTTTGCCTATGCAATACAAAAAAAAACAAACTATTTATTTATTTACCCCGCCTAACTTGCCCGTATATTGGCTAGCATGAAATTAGTCACTTCACCGGTCCTCTATGCTTCTAATCAGCCTCCAGACTCTCAAAACAATAATCCCCGCTCGTGACTAACTTCAAGTCGCCGTCGGCCAAATTAAGTTGTACGTATTGTACTAACCTTCAACTTGGCTATAATGGCCATCACCATCCCCATAATGTGGACCTTGTTTTTAGTAAAAGTCTGCAATATCTTCAAACAGCATTGTTGGATGTCCTTATATTCACCTAAAAAATATATGTTCCGTAAGTCAAAAGGGTGCTCCCAAGACGGTATTTGCATCTCACGTAACAAAAGGGCAAATTTATTGACGCATGGCAACTTCAAACTCCGCCTTTATTTATTATTCAATCAGAAAACTTACACTATGATATGGCCTATAATTATATACTTACTTAGTTAATGCTTCAAATTTACAAACCACTGAAAATTTAAATTCTGAAGACCTGCTCATGGGCAAGTATTCGAAAGCGTAAAATACCTTACCGCAGAAATGACTTTCAAACAGCGTCCATTCGATGGACACCATCGGCCCGTACACTTCGAGCAGCTTCTGTAGACACTCCATCAGTACACTATAAGTGTATTTCTGTTGTCTATGGTTTATTATGGCTAACACTAGATGTTCTACGGCCGTGTTCAAGTGCGTAGAGTCGTGCAGCGAAACGTCATCACGCCATTGAGACAAAGTGGTAAGCTAAAAAATATTAAAATAAGCTTGTTTATAATGTGACACATCTCTGGTACGAAAAACTTGTATCAATCATTTTACTGATATAAATTTATACTTCATTTTTTTTTCTAGACAGTTTTGTCCACAGCATGATTAGGTCGGCTTGTCCGGGTTGCTACCACTGTCTCACAAAAACCGGCGTAAAGTAGCAGCATGCTGCTGTGTTTCGTTCGGTGAGTGTGATATCCGGAGGCCCAAATCCTTCTCCCCTTCCCAATACCTTTCCTTTAAGGTCGGCAACGCGTACATGATCCTTTTGGTATTGTGGGTGTTAATGGGCGGTGAAGATCACTTACCATCAGGTGACCGGCATGCTCGCTTATAAGTGTATGTTATTAACAAAAAACCATTATATTTTTTCAAATAAAAAAATATTAGTTTTCTTTAGGTTGTAGTGGTATATACGTCTGATAGCATATCTGTTATCCGCAGTGTGTAAGGGAAACGTTTCCGAAAACGATGACAAGTGGTAGTGCTAGTGTTTACAGACACGATAACACAAAAAAATAAGTTTTTTTTTTTTATATATTTTACGTACGATCTTGTTTGGACTAATAAATGAAGTAAATTTCATAGTTAAAGACCGTAATGTCGTTTTATTTAAATCTTATTTTTATTAATAACATAATGTAAAGCTAATAAAAAACATCGACGTTTAGAATCAGCTGTGCGGCTCGGTGCAATACGCGATATACTTACTGAGCTTTGGAGCGTGGCAATGCGCACGGGTCATTGACCTTGACTTTAGCATAAGTACGCTTTATATTACGGGCATACCTTTTCAAAATGGCAAGTAAACAGCAAATGAATAATGTATTCCATTTGTGTTGAGGTAGCGTTTTATTAGCGATTCGGCGTCGGAAGGGGTCCCATTACACCTAGTATATTTGTCATTACATCGCTTATAATTTAGATGTAAATAAAATTTACAATTACAAAAGAAATTATATATTGACATTATATATTGAATATCCAGTAGTGAAAGATATAAATACAATTTATTTATTTACAACAGTGGATGGATGTATGGCTTACGATGTCAAGGTGAAGTGAATTGAGAGGTTCATCATCAGCTTCAGCGACCAGTCGGAACAGCGCGGGTCGGAGCGCATCTGCGTACGGACTGAGTACAGCGCTACAGTTGCATATCACCTGTGGACAAATAACACACATAAACACACATCCATCAGTCACACGCATAGTCCCGACCCCACATTAGAATAACCTGTAACATAGGTACCAGGAACTACGAGGGACAACACCCATAATATCCAGAGCTAAAACAAATATCTGTGGATCACAAAAAACATTTGTCTCAGTTCGGAAATGAACCTGCGGCTTCTTGTTTAAAAGCCGACTAATCTAATTCGGCGTTTATCAGCTACTGCTGCACAAATGCCTCTCCTTTACTTTCACTTACTTCAGTCTTCTGTTTGGTCCCTTCATTACACTTCAAATGCTTCCTTGACGTACAAACAACCTCCAATAGGTTAGCGCCAATGATCGGAATGGCAACAAAGGGATTCAATTCAATAGCAACAACGACTTAGTTATATTGTATTTTCACGATATTTTCACCATTAAAGCAAGCAATAATTACAAACAACATAAGCTTAAAATTCAGAGGTGCATGCTCTTGGGGCTGGTTTCAAACTGGTAACTTCCGTCGCGACAGTACGTACTTCGCGCCGAGCTATCACTGCTTTTTGAAAAACAAATGAAATGATAATATAAGGCAGTACCTGTGCGAGCATGAGCTTAGCATTGGTATGAATGTCTTGTCGCAGCGCCCCGGCGAGACGTCGCGGTGCGTCGAACTGACGCGCACACACGTGACGCACCAGTGACGTCACGTCACGGCACACACGCAACGAGTTCAACCACGACTCACGCACCTCCACCTCCTGCTGATCCTGTACCACATATTATTATATGGATAATGGGACACCTGTTCACGAATAAGTAAGAAAACACAATTCAGCGCTAAAATTATTGCCTCGTATTTCCTCGGTTTGATATCACTCCCCTAGATCCCCTCCTAAAATCGGGTTCCTGGGTGTCGACATATCGAGTGATGTTAAGGTCAGTGAGGTTCAGGCCGACCAGGCTTCCAAAAAATTTGGTATGCTCAGCAGAGTGACATAGTATTTAACACCGGCTCATCGCTATCAGTTTTATAAAAGACCGATTCGTCTTCATATAGTGTAAGTCAGTGTGCCAAAATAGAAACGATATCCTCGACAAAGTCGAGTAACGTATATTCACTCTGATTAAGTCTACTCTCGAAGTTACCGCTGTAAATCGTCAGCCGAACACATAAGTTGCTTATAACACTGTGAATTATTGTAAAACCACAACTTTTGACAAATTGTGTTTTATCATTAAATTGATATTGGGACGTAACAACAATTACAAAACATGTGGTATATTTTGTTTTGATTCAGATTGAAGTTACTTGCGTCGCGAATTAAGAGCTAAGTCTGTGAACGGACTGCTTTTACATTAAAAAAATAACGAACCTCCCAGACTAATATGGTTCCGTTGATATTTTAAAGTCGGCAACGCGTCCATGATTTTTCTGGTATTGTGAGCGTACATGGGCGGTTGAGTTCACTTACCATCAGGTTCCAGGACCAACTTGTTCGTTTGCCGGTCTATGCCATAACATATCCGATATGCAAATAAATATAATTTACCGGTCCGTCGTCGCGCGTCGGCTCTCTGTCATACTCCAGCGGGTTTTGCGACAACGTGCGTATGAACAGTCGCGAGCGATGCGTGCTAGTGGACAGACTCCCCGCAGTACGCGCAGTACCCGCACTCCCCATACTCCCCGCAAACCCTGACACATCCGAGTCCTCCGCACCCACGGTATGCCGTACTGTACGAACAACCTGAACATTGGAAAACAATTTGTATCAAGCAGTTTACGTTTGATCTCAAATTTAAAATGAAATGTTGTTAAGAGGTACAAATAATCAGTGAAGAAACATTGAAACACAGCTCTGGCTAAATCACCGATCTACGGTGGAGCCAAACACTATTAAAAGAAGAAACACAGCTGCACCGGCGGCATATCTAGTGTTAAACACACAAAATCACGAATAATGTAGTAGATATTTTGACATCATTAAATCTGTATAGAAACCAAGCGTGTCAATTTTTACTGCGAAGACATCGCGATGAGCATAGATGTTATAGAACACTTTGGCGCATTGCGCTGAATATAACGCTTATTTACGGCACACAATGGTACATATTTGAAGTTTACAATATATTATTCGTGGATAATGTTTATACATTTATTTCTAACCGTTAAAAACTACATTTTATCTTTGTGAAAACAAACACCCTACAGCTACAGAAAAATTACCTGTTGATGATGTCGATTTCAACCGACATTTGCTATCTTTACTAGGACGCAGTATAACACGCACCAATACGGTATGATGCGACGGTAGTCTATTGTACGTTATGTCATTATATCGCTGTTGGGCGTTAGCGATCAACTATATTAGTGATACATAGTATATCGATGTAAACGGGAATCAGTATCACATTTTTACTAATAATTTTAAAATACCTAAAACTCTCCTCTCAATAATGTCATGTGTTATCCAATTACTTGCATACGGCATCGAAAAAAAGACAATGATTACCTACTAAACATATTCTATCATTGGCTTAATTACAAAATTAATAAAACAAATAAAATACCTAAAATAGTGGAAATCCACTGCCTCTGCCTACCCTTATGGGAAAGGCGTGGCGATGACGCGTGAGTCTGTGTATGTATGTAAATAAAATAGTACTGACACCATGTGAAGGCAGCGGCAGGTCATGTTGCGTGTGCGGGTCGACGAGTGCGGCCCACACTGTAGGCTCGAACAATGGCGAGTACAGCGACTCCGCGGGACGGCGACGGCGCAGCGCCGCGCATGCGCACGCGAACGCACTGCACTGCGCCTGTCTGTCCATCACAATACATCACAACACTCGGCTTAGGCAACTTGGCTGAGTGATACCATACAACGTGTTATACGTCGACAATGACCTATTAAAAAAAAATGGGTGCATGCGAGCATGCAACAAACAATTGAAAAACACATCACCAATTTCGGTCAGATGTGATCAATATGAGATTTACTTTTCTTTCTTTCTACCTGGCGTTATCCCGACTAGTGCTAGGGTCCGCCTTCCCACTAAGACGCCTCCACTTCGCCCGATCTTGAGCATCCTCTGTAGTAAGATCGTTGACTCTCATATCTCCCTTTAATACGTCAAGCCAGCGTTTTTTGGACCGTCCCTTGCGACCCACGTACTCGTGTGATTTCCTCAAAACGTGACCAAACCACCTTAAGCGACTTTCCTAAAGTTTATCTGCCACGTCGCGTCGGTCAGATTATTGTATAAAATTATGGGTTATCAGCGCCGTGTGATAAACCGTAATGTGGAGTAGTAAAATAAGCGTATATAGCCTAGGCAGCTAGCCAGTCTGGCCGCGTGGTTTACCGGTAATTCTATGGTAGAAATATCTAAACGTCAGTGTATTTTTATGGCAATAGCTATTATTAATAATACATTAAGTCTCAAATTTGAAGGAGAGATCGAGTGTCAATAAGGTTGATTGAGTGTTAATAAGGTTGAATTCTGCTTGTCAAATCAGTTTAACGGTAAACTGCCGCGCCAGAATAGCTAGGCTACACAGCATTAATAATTAAATGTCTTTTTTTTGGCTATAACCTGCCACATAAAGCATCGCAATGTACGCGTTTCTTTACGTAGATTGTCGAATGTTACATATACATTCACTTTGTTGTACGCTATGTCTGCCAGACGCACACTTATAAAGAGGTGGTGCCACAATGTAGACAGTTTTCTTTCTAGCATAAATGTACTAGCTCGACCGGGTTGGTGCCACTGTCTTATAGAAATCCGAAGTAGCAGCTTGCTGTAGCATTTTATATGGTGAATGAGATATACGAAGGCTTAAATCCCCCTCCCCTTCCCAATACTGACATTCCAAAGTGTAATCACGCTGAACAAATTATCAAGAAACACAGTCCACTTATTTAAGGAAAGACGATCTTATTAACGCGCGCCCGATCCCTGGGCGAACCATCATCGAAGGTGACGGCGCCAGCAGTTAATTATCACTTTCCTTTAAAGTCGGCAAAGGGTCCATGATTCTACTATTGTGGAGATCACTTACCGACCGACTTGCTCGTTTGCCGGCCGCTGTTATAAAAAATATATAGATATTTATGTATTAACAACTACTTGTATATTGTTATGGTACGCAGGTGTACAGTACAGTACAGCCATGTGGTATAGTTGTTGGACTGACCTGCATACGTCCCTGAGCGTTTGGTCAGCGCCGTCAGGACAGGCGGCTTGGTGCCTGAAGCTGACACTCAGCTTGGCGACCTCACGGATCACGTGCCACGGCTGTGTCGCCGCCAGCAATGTGTTCAGGCTCGATGAGCTCAGCTCTAGTGTTTGAGTGCTCAGCTGTAAACGTACTGATAATTATAACCTTATAGTTAAAATACAAAAGACAGCCTCCGTGGTCTAGTAGGCGAGTAGCCGGCTATGGGTTTGATTCCCGCACCGAGACAAATGTTTGTGTGATCCACAAATATTTGTTTTGTTCTGGGTGTTTTCTCGGCCGGTCGTAAAAGCTACAAACCAAATCTTTCTGTAACATTAAAAACATGTTGCACCGACCCCACTGCGAGTGGGATAAGGGCACGTGGAAGAAGAAGAGATTTAATATTGTCGATAAGACGACTATGGACATCATACCTTCTCCAAAGCGAGTTGTATGATAGAGAACGCGATGGCGTAGCCGGTGACCTGCTTCCGGTACGCGAACCCTGGCGCTGCCCTCATCTGCGAACCCTTGAACTTGGACAGAGCATTCACCACTACCTCGGGTAAATATTCCTCACAAAACTTAGAGCTTGAGTGTCTGTAACAATTCATTGTGGATAATAATCATTCACACTCAGTCTATTCATAAAGCTTATTTATAAATAATGAGTGTACCGTTGAGAAGTTTATTTTTTTTACTCCGTACTCCGTCATCAGATCTTAACCAAATTTATATGGGACCACATCGCAGCTAAACTCTACCGAATGAATTGCTATCCAACAAATTCTGAGAACCGCCTCCTTTTTTGAAGTCGGTTAAAAAAGAAAATATTTTTTGACACGAGCGCTACCATAGTAGAGTCGATTACACACGAATGTTATAATACCAACCCCGTATTATATACGTCCCTGCTCATTGCTGGGCACAGGCTTTCTCTATGAATGAGGGGGGCCACTATTCTGGCCTAATGCGGGTTGGGAGATTTCACATACCTTCGATTTTATTATGGAGAACTTCTAAGGTACAGATGTTTCCTCACGATTTCCTTCACCGTAAAAGCAAGCAATAATAAATAATGAATACACACATAGCAGATAAAAGTCAGAGGAGTATGCATGGGAGTGGTTTCGAATTTGCAATTTTCGTCTCGACAGTACTTCCTCTCTGCTGACATATCGCTGTAACTAATCATGTTTGTGAGAGAAGTATTCCGTACTAGGTATATACTGACCGCAGTAAGGGTAGATATAATCGCTCGCACACTCCCAGTGAGTGGTCAGTCCAGCATCGCGTGTGAAGTCTCTCGTACACGGCGGGCTCGGCCTTCAGCGCTAGACTCGCCATGCAGCAGTCCATGGCCTCCACCCACCAACCCTCAATGTCATCAGCTATACCCGTACACGTACAGACAATAGTTTTAATGTATCATTTGCACGTCTGATTAAAGGTTCACTCGCAACATTTAAAAATATGGCAAAGGAACACTATCCCACTTATCTGAATCTGTAGGCTATAACATTGACTATATCGGTGATATAAATACTTAATATAATATAATATTATGTATAATATATCGGTATCTATATAAGTATATAATGTGTATAGGTGTTGTATGTATACATTACCTTCAAACCAGAACACAACAGTGATTACACAGTTATTTGGCGGTAGAAATAGACAAATCAGTGTTACTAACCCAGACGGCCTCTCGCATACGAGGGACTTACCACCTTATCGGACCGACATATTAGCTTCGATAGACATGTAGAGTAAGCACGAGAAAACGAGTCGTCATAATGATCTCGAGTCGTTATGTAAGGCGTGCACGGCGCATATAAATTGTTTTGTGCGTATTGTCCCAAAGCCCAAATCCTCCTCCCCTTCCCAATCCCTTAATTATCCCTTTCCTTTAAAGTCGGCAACGCGTCCATCATTCTTTTGGTATTGTGGGCGTACATGGGCGGTGGAGATCACTTACCATCAGGTGACCCACTTGCTCGTTTGCCGGTCTATGACATAAAAAAAATGTACGCTCTGTGGCGTGCGGTGTATGGTGCAGTGTACCTGAAGCGAGTGTAGCGATGATGTCGAGCAGCGCGCGGTCTCCGTCGGCCGCGGCGTCCGCCAGAGCCCTGAACACTGCGTGACACTCGCCGCTCAGCTCCTGCACGCGCGTCGGCAAATGTGCTGCCAGTGCACAAAACGATGACCTGAAATTATATTAACCTACAATAGGGTAGTTGACTAGATTTTTTTTATTATTTAAATCAATAAGTTACGTTACTCAAAATCTATTGCAGAAAGAATTTTATAAATCGTACCAAAAATAAATAAGTTAGAAGCCATTCAAATCCTGTAGAAGGGGTAATTGTCAAATGATAGACGACGCAAACATGTTCATTATGGAGCACACGTGCAAGCGAGATAGTGAGATATCCGTACTACGCAATATAGGAATTCAAATTCAATATAGGAAACTACTCTATTCTTATGATATTGTGGGTGATAAAAAATTACCACCAGAATATCTCCTTGCTCGTTCGTAGACCTTCTGTTATACAATAAACCTGCCAGATAGCTTACTTGTAAGCTTCCCCCGGAGGCAGGACGGCCACCAGTCTAATCATGTCGCCCACGTCGCCACTAGCCATCTGCTCCACCACCCACCGCATGGGCGCAGAGTCCGGCGCGAGAGTGTTCGTCAGACGCCGCATATCTTGCAGCAGAGACACCTTCCGTCCAAACGGCACCTGCCTCTCGTAGCTCGCCCATAACTGAGTAACAATAAGAGTGCAAAATATTGCTCATGCTTTCGGCACGCAAAGTTGGCACACGTGCGTCGTCATTTATATCTAAATCTGTTAGTAAAAAAGTTGGCGCTTGCCTGATCGACGAGATCCAGTACTGCATCATTCCACTCTGGTGGACACTTCCTCCGAACATACCACTGCACCAAGTCGTTCAAAAGGACACCACACTTTGCCATATCACTCTCAGCCAACAAATACGGATTTCTCGATAAATACTCGAAAAACACACACATGTTGACGCGACAAAATTGAGTGATGTCATCAGAACATTCTGCTGTAATTCCTTGACCATTCAAAATAAAATTCTTAACTTCATACCGAGTCAGGCAACGCATGCCTACTCGGAGCATGTCGGTCGGGTAAACTATATTTTGTGTCCACATTTTATAAAGAAGTCGCGGCCATTGTCTCATGTAGGTCTTGTTCATCTCGTCGAGGTCGCATCCAAGGTCGGTGATGACATTCAGAGCTGACACCAGAGTATCGTGTTTAGGTTGGAAGGTACTATTCTCCAAATCCTGGGTGATTTCTTGCAACGGTACACTGACACACCACTTATTGACGCTTGTGTTGACGAACTGCTGTCCACTCGACCCGTAAACCTTTACACATGACACTAGGGACTTTTTGACTCGTTTGATGATTACTGGATCTAACCGCGAGATGATATCCGCTATGAGTTGTATGGTTTTCTGTAAATATGATTATTTAATGTTAACGTTAATAATTTACAAATAAAGAATGTCTTCTTGTAGCGTACAAAGTACGAAATTTTGTAAGTTCTGTACATTAAAGTTGTAAACAGTTTTGTATAGGACCCTAATGACTGGGACAGCTGGACCGCGTTGGTACCACTCTCTCACAGAAAACCAGCGTGAATGAGGCAGCTTGCTATTGTATAATGAGTGAGATTTCTGGTGGGCACAAAAATTCGTTCTTTTCAAGACCAAATCCTTTTCTTAAAAGTCGGTAACACACCCATGCTTCTGGTATTGTGGATGATCATGGACGGTAGAGACCATTTACCATGATACACTTTTTTTTTTATTTTTTTATTCTAGCTTGGCAAAGTGACTACGCTACACCCGATGGTAAGTACAGTGCAATCGAAGAATACTGTCGACCAACGACAAGCGATGTGTCTATCGTGAACTTGGTTCTGCTATATAAGAACTTGAGTTAGTTAAGTTAATATCTTGAGTGGTAGAGACACGCTGTAGCCACTTTTGTCTACAGCATGGATGGGCCGGCTCGTCCGGGTCGTTACCACTGTCTCACAGAAAACCGACGTAAAGTCGCAGCTTGCTGCTGCGTTTCGTATGGTGAGTGAGATATCCGGAGGCCCAAATCCCCTCCCATTCCCTTAATTATCCCTTTCCTTTAAGGTCGGCAACGCGCCCATAATTCTTTTGGTATTGTGGGCTTACATGGGCGGAGGAGATCATTTACCATGAGGTGACCCACGTGCCCGTATGCCGACGTGTGCTATAAAAAAAATGTAATCATCACATTGTGTATGTGGTACAAAACAGGTATATTCACCGCAGAATTTTCTTTTAGTAGAACATCGGAAAACTCTTCCAGGAACATCAAAAACGCTTCCACTTGAAACCAGTCGGCTGCATCGAGCGCAAGATCCAGAGCTTGTTCCACCATATGTGGATCTACTAAATCATCTGCGAGACATTTAGCGTCTAATCTTCGCGCTTGCACTGCCACGTACAATCTCTTAATATTTAATTCAATAGAATCTCTCTCTTCAATATCTAGACGATTTAATCTAGATTTATATAATAAAGCTATAACTGTATTTACAGTTAATTTGTAAATTTTCATATCATCAGTGACAACTTCCATTTTATCACTAATTATAGCCTCGATCAAATCCTTTTGGAGTTTTTTGAGTGCGCGTTCATCGAAAAGTGCGATTTTATCAAAGAAGACTAGAGAAGCAGCGTCGAAAGCAGCATCGGAGTTTATTTCAAATGCCTTGACTGTGTGTATTAAAATATCTGGCAAGAACCTTCGTGATAAATCGTTGTTGTCGTTGAGAGGCACCATTAATGCTTCGATCAAGTCGAGTCCGGCACGTTTAGATGTGTCTGCAAAAGATACAGTTTGGCTGATTTGAGAGTCTCGTCGATCGTCGGCACCAAAACTCCAACAAGACCTTGAAACCTGCCACATCGGTGTTTCATTGTTCTTGTGAAGACTTAAAAATATTATAATATGCTTGTCATTGGCGAAATGCATAATAACGCGAAGCCAAAAAAAGGTACAAATGCATTTTCAAATGACAGACGACGTGATCTTTATATCTACCAGGCACCCACCGTGGCTCAGACTAATGTTTAAAATATTGGTTTATGTAGTCTCTATTGAGATGGATCAAAGACATATGGAATGGAGTGGGCAAGGTAGCGTAAGTACTCACGTAGCGTAGTGTTGGTGAGGAGGAGAGCTCGTTGCAGCGCGGCGGCCAGCACGTCGTCCCCGGCGTCAGTCAACAGCGACACCGCGCCCTCCGACAACAGCCGCCTCACACCCCACCGACGTTCCGACGTTATGTACTGCAATATACTCGACACTCGTACATACACCCCTTAGCCAAACAGTTCATAGAAAATTATTCTCGTTAGCAGCACTCAAAACTGTTATAGATTACTATTGTTGTAATACTTTCTTTCTTCTTGTTTTATTCATGGGTATCGATGATAGTTTTAATATTTAAATGTGAAGGCTTGTTTTTAGCAACCTGATTATGCACCTATGTACCCAAACTTAATGTAATTAGTCTGTAAGCTTTAAAATACTAATAAATAGAAACAAATAAATATGGTATATTGGCAATAGAAACACTAAATATCAATATTTTGAAGTTACCAAAATTAACTCGGTCTATTTGTGACGTGTTTACGGCTAACTAGTTGAACCATGAAGTAATATTTTTTTTTTTATAATTGCTGAACAGCTTGTGATGAAATGTAATATAGAGATGGCTCAAGTATTGCTCGTATGATTCAAACTGTGTATCTATTTGAGCCGTTACAATACCACCGTTTGTTCAAACGTACGTCCACACGGGGACGGGGAGCGCCCTTTGAACACTAAAAAAATTTATAAAACAAAAGGTGTTTGAGTCACCATTCATGGTGTTGTCTTTAATAGATATACAGGTTAAAAATATACCAAAATATCATGCGACGAATTGAGCACCTCCTGATTTGTATCGTCGATTAATTATAATAGTAAGTTAGTAAATGTATAAACGAGTGGCTCACAGGCAGTACGTGCGTGAGAGCGGCTGCGGGTGTGGCGGGCGCGCGTGCGAGTGCTGCGCATGCGCGGAGTCCGTGCGCACTGTGCGCACTGTGCGCCGCCGGGCTGCACAACACGCCCGCACTCCATGACCCTGCACAGTGCACAACAACCGCACTGTTATACCTTTTTTACCTTGGCATGGCAAAATGACTACACTTAATCTGATGTTCAGTACAATGCAGTACACATATAATATCGAACATCAAGAAACTGCGTCCCTCGACGGTCGGCAGAATTATGGAGTTCGGGAGTTGTTGGAAAAATATTAATATGTTATTAATTAAGTTTTTCTAATACAACTTTTGAAATATTGAGTATTTCATATCTATCTCTCTGATGTCGATCAACATAATATGCTATTATTATTAAGAAAAATAGTATCGTACAAATACCAAAGTTATAATTCTATGAAACGTTTGTTAGTAATAAATAAAAATGTACATAAACCCACACATATACATCGGATCTCACACTAGGTTAACCTGTATCGTGAGTAACTAATTGTGGGAGCATAAGTCCCACAACACGCATTGTGTCATGCATTGCTTTGTTATTTAAAGTTCTGTGTGGCGTTGCTTCTATTTATGAGCAGGCGTGGCGAGCGAACTGCTCGTCTCATCATTCAAGCTAATTAAAAAAACACCCAAACCCGAAACGAATCGAACACGTGGCCTTTCGTAAGTCAGTTACTCGACTGGTGCGTCACAGAGGCCATACTACACATTATGTAAATATTTCCTTATTATACTAATAAGTAAAATGTCCACACTTACTATTAGCACAGACCACGGCCAGTATGCTCCGCAGCGCGTCTGCATCCTCTTCCGCTTCAGCCAACTGAAGAATCTCGCGAAGCTCAATCTGTACATACACACTCACGACTATAATCCCCGGAGTGGTAGGCAAAGGTGTAACCAGTACACCGACATTTCGCCGAGCTTATTTCCTGTTCATGATGTGATAGAGGGCGACCCTAGCGCCATACCGGGCACAATTCCAGACTCCGGGTTGATAGGCATTTCGAAATAGAAAATACAATATAAATTTTACCCGACCCGGGGATCGAACCCGAGATCTCGGCACAGCAGTCGTACCGCGTACGCATTACAACTGCACCACAGATTAAGATTAATTAACATAAAATCTTGAGTTTGGCAACACCATACCACCACACTTCATACTAGTATTTTTAGTATAGTTTGCTCGGGATTTGAACCCTCGAGGTTGACGTCAGACAGGCAGTCAGTTCCAGTAACTCAGCCAAATCTATTCCTGCACGACCAGAGACATAGAGAAAAATAAAGAATTCGTAGACAAAATACTACAGCGAGGTAGAAAGTATTATTTTCTCTCTATGTCTACTTTTGAATTAAAGGCTGGAATTAGATGGCGAGGTGATTTATACTGTAAGTGAGGTGGTTGAGATGAGGTGACTTACATTGTAAGTGAGTCCGTCCGTCGGGTTCTGCACGCTCAGCGCGAGCGGCTCGTGGCTGCCGTCCGTTACATCGGTTGGACCACTTCTAATGCTCTCACCGAATTTACCTACGACATGGTATTGTTTCACTTCATTTGACGTATTTGTACGAATATTTGCGTTATTTGGACATAGAATTATGAACATTACGTGATTAATGCACAAAATTGACACTGAATTTGGGGTATAACTTAAATATTCTCATAATTACTACAAGTTAATTTCTAATTTCTGAGTGGTAGAGCCACGCTGTAGACACTTTTGTCTACAGCATGTATGGGCCGGCTCCTCCGGGTCATTACCACTGTCTCACAGAAAACCGGCGTAAAATAGGAGCTTGCTGTTGCGTTTCGTACGGTGAGTGAGATATCCGGAGGCCCAAACCCCCTCCCCTTCCCAATTCCTTAATTATCCCTTTCCTTTAAGGTCGGCAACGCACCCATGATTCTTTTGGTATTGTGGGCGTACATGGGCGGTGGAGATCACTTACCATCAGGTGACCCACTTGCTCGTTTGCCGGCCTATGCCATAAAAAAAAGCTTAGTGACACTATGGGGGTTAGCATATGCAACACGAATTAATTTTGTTGACTCGTTTTGTCGTGAAAATCTAGTTTATCGAATGTTGACATAATATTTACTCGAGATTTACTGTGATAGTTATCTCTTGCGTGCGAGATATATTGTGTTGTATATGCTGCGCCCACATGTAAATAATCGTTGTGGTTGTCGCTATTCGATACAGTTTTCATGTGTAATGGTACTGTCAAACTATTGTTACCTATCGAAATTCAAACACAACAGTGAAGCTATCCTTACTGAGAAAACGTACAGTCGACTTAACAGTTGTTTTACTCCATAAACTTCCATAGCAATGCAAGGAACCACTTTAGTATCGCAACAGCTTATAAATTGTGACTAGCGCAAAAAAAAAATACAATACAATACAAAACACTTTATTACACAGACTTTTACAGAAAACGAAGAAAACACTGGTATAAAATAGAGAAAAAAAGTACAATGGGTGGTCTTATCGCTTTAAGCTATCTCTTCCAGACAGCCTAGCATGGAGAGAGATGGTTTAATGTTGTGAAGACGATGGTGTATTGAATATTACACAATTTCAATTAGACATATTTATACAAGTATATACATATATCGATTTTTTTTATGTTTTGTTTAAATTATACTAATTTCATCATCTCACCTAGAAACATGAGCACGTCCCTCCTCAGTATTCTGTCGTGTTTGCCGTTGGCTCGTCTCATTGTACGCAACTTTGTCACTTGACACAGTATCTGCCAATAGTAATGAGTAGGATTATTTAAGCGAACAAGTTGGAACATATATCATATGATAGGGAGATTGATGATGAGTTTTAAAATAAAACGCAGGGAGACAAAACTTCTCGCTCGAAGACGTACCGTACGCGTCAATGCTCGACGCTGTCATCTGCACATATAAAATAAGCGGCGATAGCTCAGCGGAGAGTGATATTGCACACCTGAGAAGTTCTCTATAAGAATTTCAAAGGTATGTGAAGTCTGCCAACCCGCATTAGGCAAGCGTGGAGGTCGAAAGACAACTCCTAACCCCTCTCATTAAGTAGAGGCCCATACCTAGCAGTGGGACGTGTATAATATAGGAATGGTATTATATATTTATATAATACACTAGCTGTTGCCCGCGGCTCCGCCCGTGTCAATGCCTATTTCCATAATTAAAGTAGTCTATGGAATTTTCTTATATAGATCGCATCAAGCGAGCCCCGTCATCGGTGTGAGAAACGCGCTTGACAAAAATACTAATATCGATATTAAAAAATAGAGGTTGATGGTAGAAGGGTGAAAATTTAGGGTTGTATGTATTTTTAATAGCACATCATAATAAAAAAAATCTTTAGGGGTCACCCTTATCATTTAGGGGTATGAAAAATAGATGTTTGCCGATTCTCAGACCTACCCGATATGCACACAAAATTTCATACAAATCGGTCCAGCCGTTTCGGAGGAGTTTGGTAACAGACACCACGACACGAGAATTTGATATATTAGATATAAAATAGTCTCACTTGATCAACAAATGTCCGGTGTATATGTTGTTCAGTGTCGGAGAGCAGCGCGTCCAGCTTGCGCAGCGCCGCGCTCACCTCGCTCGGGGACGAGTCGCTGCTCGATACTATCATCTGAAATATTCACAATTACCATCACTTCACAGTAGCTAATTACGCTGTCAAAATGTACCTCCACACTGGTTTTACCAGACTTTCATGTAGTGCACATGTTAAAGCATGGAATAATCTTAAGATGAAAGTGCACGAATGTAAACATATTTTAAGAAGATCGACAACTTCGATAACATTGATTGAACAACGCTGTAATCAGTTTTGTCTACAGCTGAATGGGCCGGTACGTCCGGGTTGTTTTCTCTGTCTCACAGAAAACCGATGTAATGCTGATTTAGTCAAATACAATATGTATTTGACTAAAAAAAAGTATTATGTATTAGTGCTTTGTGTTGGTGTAACTGATAACAGCTTTTAAGAGGATCGTCGACTGTATTAAGCCAAATTTATGTATGGAAGAATTAAGCCTTTAAAATGCTTCTAGATGATGGGACCTAGATCATCTTCAGCACACAATCTCTTTCAGGTGTTAATTTGTGTTTAAATTACAAGGTACGTACGTATGTCTGTAGAATTACGTACATCATAATCACGTTTATTAAAACGTGAGTGTCGTTCATAATAATTAATAGTGGTGGCATCAATCTTATCGATCTTAATAAACGAGTGATTAAAATTAACGTGAAGTTTTTGGATGTCATGGTTTTGAAAAGATCCGGTACATAAGTACGAATTATAAGGTGTATTCAATGACCCTAAAATATGACCACACCTTTCTGTAACACGTTGTATACTATGTAATCAAAATACTGATTAATGTAAGCTCGAGACCTGCAAAGCGTCGAGCACGTTATCGACGCGGCCCAGACCTGCGGGCGCGTGCACTAGCGCGACGCACGTCTCCTTCAACAGCTGTTCATCCACACACGCGTCCACATCCAACAACTGGAACAAATAACAATTACACTATAATATTTAAAACGGATCTTAATCGCTTAATATCTGACATATATTTGTTTTAATATTACGCGAATAGACACGTTTTAAATATAATAGTAGGTATACAAAACGCGAAAGTCTAAAAACATTTAAATAACAATCACTAATTAAATTGCCTAAGTAGACTGACGGGCAGGATGCCCACCTGATGATAAGCAATTACCGCCGCCCATGGACTTCAGTAATGACAGGGCACAGTCATGTCGCTGTCTACCGTGAATTATATCGTATTTTATATGCGATAGAAAATAACTTGAAAAAAACACATTCATGGACCTATTACCAAGTCGGCTGTACCGAGTACTCCCCTGTTACAAGATCATTTTTCATCAAATAGAATCAAAATTGGTTAAAACATGTGGCCATGATTATTATTTTGAATATTAGTATGAACAAAGGATGTAGTGGATACATTTCACTATCTTCATCATAGGCTTGCACCACGTAACGTATGATGGACGGTGACGTCACAGCACTAATCGTACATCACTTTTCTGTTATTTGACAACCACACCTTCCACAAGATTTAATGGCTTTAAATGGCTTCTAATTGATTTATCTATGAGCGGATTTATCTATCTAGCCGTTGGGTAACAAGGTTGGTAATAAGCCCTTCCAACATATCATAATATTTAAGATGATTATAAACTCGATGTAACTATACAATAAGGCATGAAAGCTTACGTCATAGAATAGTCGTGTATGTTCGTGCGTGAGATGTTGTGCGAGCGCAGCACCCGCGGCGACAAGTGCGGGCGCCGCGCTGAACCGCAACACAACATCCACCACCAGCTGCAGCGCACGCTCGCTCACACGCGCACTGTCCGCATCCGCACACGCATGTGCACGTGCACGCACACGCACGATGTCACCGCACAGGTACAACACACCGGACAACACCGCAGGAAACACCTGACGGACAAACACATTTCTGTTATTCACATTTTCTTCTTTAAAATTGTTCATACGTAATTCATGACCTCACACCTATGACCCCAAAAGGAAGAGCAAACGTGCTATTACTGCACCCAGGTCTCGACCACACTACGGGCAGGTGGCTACGACGGAAATTAAATATCGAAAAGAAAAAAAAACATCAAATCGATCATTTAGCGAATATATCGCATAACATACATAGAAAACAAACAGGCAAAATAATAACCGCCTTTTTTTTAAAGGGTGTCATGAGTATCAGCTCCAGATTTAAACTTACGATGTACAACGAGGCTACACATTCGGACCGATCTGTCGTCTCGAGACTCAATTAGACAATCACATTAAAAAAATATTATAGTAGACAAAATCTGACCTCATGATTTTCGTCAAGGAACATCTCAAGCAATGATACAAGATACTCCATGAAGTCTTCGAAAACTAGTCTTGAACCTTTTAGAACATTTTCGTCATCTTTCCCATCACCGTCGAATATCAGAGTCCACAGCGGTCGAAACTTCTCGAGGGAGGCGTCATCTTGGCACGACTCCGTTGTTAGGAATATCACGGAAGACTGTGAATGAAAGTTTCATCGTGAAACAAGAATCGTATCGATCTTAGGTGGTGAATCTAAAACTGGTAATCTTAGGTTCGATTTCCAAGCGGGACCATCGAAAGTTAGTGACTGTAAAAAATACCGGCTACTCCAGAGTTGGATTTGTCCCATATTAAAAAGATTGGCTTTCACAATAATACTTAAACTCCATTTAGGTGGAGAATGTTTATCACATGATAGAAGATAATACAACAGAAAACTTTTGTTTACGAAGCCTCGACATGCAGTTTGAAAAGTAATCGTATGATGGGCTTCGTAATTGAGGATTTTCTGTTATATTCTCAGCTATATGTCCTAGAAACTATATCTAGATATCTAGATGTCTAGATGGAATTTTAGTGTTACATCATTTAGTTACAGGCAAGTTACCTTTCTAATGTGATCAGGTGCGGCGAACAAGTTGTTCACAATAGTCTCCTTCACTTTCGTCTTTGGCAAGTTCGTATAGAACATGATCGCCGTCTGCAGAAGTTGTTCGTTGTTAGCCACGTTGGATTCAAGACACCAAGCTACCTGAAATAACGTGAATGTTTATCGAACATGACCAGGTAGTTGACCGGTCGAAAAAATTAAAACAAATGTTTTTTAAACAGAGCCCCTGGCGAGTTCAGGCGATTCGCGTTCTGAAATCAGTCAGTGTATATCCAGTAACTTCAGGCGAGCATAATTATGCCGAACGTCGAAATACCCAGTGTTTCTCATTGTATGACGACATGATATTTGGATTGTACTATATTGAAGTCCAGGTCCAGTGTAGTAATTTTGTCTTGCCAGTATTAAAAAAGTTCTATGTTGGAGCATGTAGAACATAGCACGAAAATGATGGTCATAGACGTTGTCGCCACTCGTGCGCTTTCATCTTTAACGTGCGTCTTCATATACTATGTGCCCCTCAGATGGACTGCATTTGATCTCGTGCATTTGCTGCGTGTAGCATCTCTATAGTAGTCTGTGTGCTGCGTGCACTGTGAGTTATCATTCAATTCCATTTCATACAACCTGCGATTGTAGGGGCCACAGTTCTCCGTTACCCTTACAGCGAATCTGTTTAAATCTCAAACAGTAATCTCAGTACAGCAAGTCATTATTACGGATAGAAACAACTCAATAATTTGTCCATCTCAATATTTTTAGACTGCCTCGGTGTCGCAGTTATAATGCGAACGCGTTACGACTGAGGCTGACGCTGAGGTCTCGGGTTCGATCTCCGGTTTTTCTATAATGAAATGCTCAGTATCAGCCCGGAGTCTGGAATTGTACCCGGTATGGTGATCGCCCCCTATGACATCATAGGACAGAAATAAGCTTGGCGAAATGTGGATACCCACCCACAACCAGTATACACTGGTTACACGTCTGTCTACCCCTTCGGGGATTACAGACGTGAGTGCGTATGTGTGTCTATTTTTAGAAGTATTGACTATTACTAGTACTTACGTCATCAGCCACTGCGTACGTGACTTTGCCATGCCGGAGCTCGAACTCCAACACATGCACGTCGCTGTCTATATCAACCTCTACACATATGTCGTGCTCATTCGCTAACGCTAACACTCGCAGCGCCGTGAACTTCGACAGACGATTCGCCTTTAGATGCGGTATCACCTCCTCATCTATTATTTTCTGTAAAGTAAACACGCTAATTCTGAATCAGACAATTGACCATAACGGGGATTTAAATGGATATTTGTCTCGAATAGGGCATCAACCGTATTGAGATACAGGTATATGGGTATCTCTCGGTACCTGTATTCGTTGGTTGGTCTGTCTGGGTAAGATGGCGCCGTAGATAGCGTGCAGTGCGGCGGCGACGTGTCCGTCAGCAGCTGTCCCCAGCTGACGCCACAGCGCGCGCCGCAGCGTCGCGTCCGCGGACAGCTGCTCCGTGAACAGATCCGCATGGCTCTTCAGTATTTGCAACACCACTGCACGGAATAACCACAATACTGTTCACCACTTCTACACGAGTCGACCCATACGGTATGTAAGTTATTTGATAACTTACACACAAACTGACACTACAAAAGCTTTTTTACCCGAACACTGCAAAATTACTTGATGATCCTGTTGATAATTAGACCCAGTTATGCCAAAATGTACTAATACACAACATATCAAAAATGCTATTGACATCAAACTGATCAGTATGTGTTATATTACTGGTTGCTATAATAGCCCAAGTGCTATTCACATTTGACATAAATGTACAATATCCTCAAATAAGTCAGCTCTAACTCTATCCACAAAAATTTGGAGTATTCTATCAATTATTCTTCAAAAGAAAGAATACTAAAACACTAAAGCAGAACACAAACTGGAATTAAACAATTAACAATAGTTAGTTGGACCACGAGCAATCAAAAATCGAACTTCAAGCGTTCAAACGGCATTTTCTCGGCATCAATGTTTTTTGATTTGATTTGATTGTGGGCTCCTTTTCCGGAGAAAAGTGCGGACACTTAGTCCCTTGAATGTCGGGCCATTGGGCATCAATGTTATGACTTGGTATATTTTGGCATAACTTTGCCTCAACCATGGGTTTGTTTTAGTAAAATCGCTAGCGATTACGTCTTTGATTACGTAAAATATGACAAAATTTAGTTCGTCAAGTATCCGCTGGAGGCGCCACTAAGTTTTTCATATAAATATCTTACGTCGTCGCTAGCGATTTTATTGAGACAAACTCATAGTTGAGGCACTGGATCCATTTACAGTATCGTCCAAATATAAAGTAGAACACGAGAGACGTGCGCGGTGCCAACTGTCGACAGTCGCCAATGTTATGCTTGCTGACCTCAACTAGATGTACAGTCAACGCCAAAAGTCAATGAACGTAGACAAAACTCCACAAATCGTGTACTCCATAAGCATTTTTTTTTTATAGTATAGGCCGGCAAACGAGCAAGTGGGTCACCTGTTGGTAAGTGATCTCCACCGCCCATGTACGCCCACAATACTAAAATAATCATGGGCGCGGTGCCGACCTTAAAGGAAAGGGATAAGTTAGGGATTGGGAAGGGGAGGGGAATTTGGGCCTCCGGATATCTCACTCACCGTACGAAAATCGGTCCAGATTTGGCTGAGATATCGCGTATCATATATTTGTAATAAAAGCAACAAAATTACATGAACACGCCAATTTAGCAAAAGTCCGTGAACTTGAAGCTACAATCCATATTTTATAAAAGTTCACCAAATTATGTATTATGAGCGTGTTCAGCAAATTCGTTACTATGGCGTCCACTGATATTTGTAACTTTAAGTTGCATACCGCGTTATGTTGCAGTAGTTGATCAGCTACTTTTGATGCTTATGGAGTACACGATTTGTGGAGTTTTGTCCACGTTCATTGACTTTTGGCGTTGACTGTACAACAACCGAACCCGGAACCAAACCGGGGTGAGCCATTACAGGCAAATTTATTTTTCGCCATGGTTGATTGCTTCGATCGGTTACCGTCCCACCGCCCAATCCTAATCGGGCTAACTACGATTCCAGAGTATCTGACCAAGATAGGGCTCGCGCCTCACCACGATAATACTCCAAAATCAACGACCTATAATAATAACTGTAGAATGGAACCTATAAATAAAATAATAAAATATAACAAACTTCCCAACTCACCTTTGTCACATTTAGACCTGATTATCAACTCCTTAGTCATCTTATCATAGAGCAGTCTGAGCTCTGCTGTGGGCAGATCATATCCGAACTTCTTAAACAGCCCAGCCAGGCCTTGCAGTGCGCTGCACATAACTGCGTCCTGAATAAACATAGAATCCACAATACATACATAATATCTGTATGGATCACTATGGGAATAGAGACTATGGATTTCCACTTAACAAGGTCCTGAGTCGTGACAAACCACTTTAATGTCGTCTAATTTTATTAAAGTATTCATGCAGTCTCGTCCGTTTAGACCATTAGGCTCGCCTCTACCACATGGGACGGAAATATGCTCTGTAAAATGTGGGTGTACTATTTACATCTTTGCCTACCCCTGCAAGGATTACAGGTGTGAGTGCGTATATATGTATGTAACTCCGCCAAATGTGGACCGATCTTGATTTGGTTAAGATCTGATGACGGCGTACGAGGAAACATGGTTAACTCCTCAATGGGTAACTGCAAATGCATACTAGGTGGCAGGTCCCTCGTGTGTGTGAGGTTGTCTGGGGTGGCATTAACACCATATGTATTGGGATGACAAGCGCAGTCGAGTGCCATGCAGTGCTTTGTAAATCAAATTTCTGTGTTGTGTTGCTCCTGTTTATGGGCGGATATGGCGTTTACCATCAGGCCTACTGTAGGCCTAGTACAAGTTTTGATAGTTTTATAAAACGATGACAGTTTCCGTTTTCTCTCTATAGGTACGTCAAATAGTATTAACCACTGGTGGAAACTATGATTAATTAAAATTGATAATATGGTTAATTTTTTTTCATATTAGTCGAATATGAAATTACTTTTTAAGCGATTCTTTCCTTTATTACCGTTTGAATTACTAGTTTGACACTTCGACGGTAGTAATTTCATACGAATTCGAAAACTGTGAACGTATTTGTAACTCGTACTAGGCCTACAGGAGAGCGACCTGCTCGTTTTGTCATTCAGATCAATAAACCTAATACGAGTGGTATTAGTGGTATTAGCCACGCTGTAGACAATTTTGTCTACAGCATGAATGGGCCGGCTCGTCCGGGTCGTTACCACTGTCTCACAGAAAACTGGCGTAAAGTAGCAGCTTGCTGCTGCGTTTCGTACGGTGAGTGAGATATCCGGAGGCCCAAATCCCCCTCCCCTTCCCAAACCCTTATTATCCCTTTCCTTTAAGGTCGGCAACGCGCCCATAATTCTTTTGTATTGTGGGCGAACATGGGCGGTGGAGATCGCTTACCATCAGGTGACCCACTTGCTCGTTTGCCAGCCTATACTATAAAAAAAAAAAAAAAAAAACGCACTGCGATTTGAGTTTTGAAGGTTTTAACTTATTAATTATGGTCCTTCAAATCCTATCCTATCAATCAAATATGATAAAAATTCTTCCAATAGATGTGTGTGGTTTAAATGTTTTTTTTTTTGCCCGCCTAATGGTAAGCAGTCACGCCCATGGACTTGTTCAATGCCAGAGCACAGCCAAGCCGCTGCCTACCGTAATGTTAATGTTGTTCAAGTATTAAATCTATCTTGATGTAATCTCAAAATAAAGATATTATAAAACCCAAATGCATTTTTAATTATTTCTAGTCACTTGAAGAAAACATAAATTAATAAAATATAAAAAGGTACCATATTTTATACCATTTTATCGATATCGATTATTCGTACATCCCTATCACCACACTACGACTCTTATCAGCCGTAGATTTTTATATTAAGTTTGACTGACTTTAAATTTAAATTGTGCATTTATTATGTTGGCCATTAATTGGCTGTTGATGTTTTTGGTAAGGTTTTTAATACCCCAATTCAATTCCTTGAAATGTATGAAGTTCCATCTCTTCAACATAGTAGTTATAAGGACAATGTTGTGAGTTGTGTACGTAAGGAACTTACAGTATTACTGTTGCTGTCAAGCATATTAGTGCTTAAATAAGTTCTGAGTATGGTCTCGGCTTTCTCCTCTACTTGTTCAGGATGGTGCTCGCATATTACTCCTGAAAATTAAATTCATATTAGTTTTTAATTCGTCATAATATCAACTAGGGTTCTTTCTGGTTTCAATTTTGTCTGTTAAACTTTAAAGTACTTCTTCTTCCCCCTGCACTTCTCCCACGTGGGGTGGGCACAACATGCTATATAATACATGTTATAGAAAGATTTGAGTTGTAGTTTTTACGACCGGCCACCTGCCTTACGTCAACCTGTCTGGAGAGAAAACCACCCTGACTCCAAATTAATATTTGTGAAGTACACACATTTGTTTCAGATTGGTAATCGAACGCATGGCGTCTTTCTTCACAACCGGCTACTATCTCACTGCGCCACAGACTTTAAACTGTTAAAGTTTAAAGTACGTAATAAATATAATAAAAAAACTCTATAATGATCTGTTTAACAATGTCTGCCTCACATACCTACAAGTATAGCAAGCTGTGCCTTACAAGTTGTAGAGCATTGCAGCTGATCGATGTACGAATCAGCATC
Source organism: Mimas tiliae (assembly GCA_905332985.1). Classification (NCBI taxonomy): domain Eukaryota; kingdom Metazoa; phylum Arthropoda; class Insecta; order Lepidoptera; family Sphingidae; genus Mimas; species Mimas tiliae. The sequence goes on from HG995238.1 coordinate 6,293,827, forward strand.
GATTAGGTTTATCGTTGACTGCCTAGCCACCTGAGTCAGGCACGTCAGTGCTTGGTTTCGGGTCTTAGAGTCGTAACGCAGCTGGCATACCTAAACACAAACAAAACAAATGATTACTTATTTCTTTCTGCCTAGTGTTACCTCTGCATAATGTCAAGGTCCGCCTCCTCAAACCATAAATTTGAAGGGAACCCAGTTCCGCCATTGCCTCGTCTTCCCATTGATTATAATTAATTATCAATACAAACCTCGGCTAATGGTCTTCCCATGTATTATTTCTGAATTTTTTATAGCCTTTATATAATTTATTAAAGTTTTGAATGAACAATAAGTCTTGTATAATAATCTGGTCAGCAGTTTTTACATTAAGTGTGAACAAATTAACAGCAAAACAGCAGATAGTTCATACACCATTTTTTATCATGAATAATAGAGATTAATATACTATAGCTGATCTCACTCACATATTAAAATGAGTTAACCTGATTTTGCCAATTTATAATACATGATACAGGCCCTTAAAATTCACATTACCTGAACAATATCTTCATAGTGCTGTTCTACAGGATCCCCAAGTCCAGTGACCACACCAGCAATCAGTTTGAATGAGGCCTCAGTTGGTTGTGCCCAAGCCTCATCAGAACGTTTTGATGATATTGTTTGAAGTAATTCCACCGGCTCATACAACAAGGTATTTACAAACCAATCTGGGGTAGCAGAGAAATAAGTGGAATTACATTGTGTGTACACAGTATCTGCTGCTATTTTGCTGCTGAATCAATATTCTGTAAAATACCTATTTCAAATGGGGCTAAGTCCTCTTCAAGCACAAGATGAGCCTTCTTAAGCATTTTTATGAACATCCTTTGGTCCACAGGGCTTGGGTACTTGTGGACTAGTGCTTCCCATGTCTCCATTGTATGCTGTTAAATAAATTTTAAGGATATCATAATTAATTTCAAATATTGTCATTGTTTATGCTACATGAAGTACTAATAATTTTTAGAACAATCCCTATTACAATATGTAAAACTTTAATCCTAGATGTTTTTAATTAGTAATTAGTATATTGAAATTATAAGAACCATCATCACTTATTGTACATATATGTCGCCTTTGTGAGTCTCAATCACCTCCTTCAACCCAGGCTAAAAGCAAACCAGATTCTAGCCATTTTGTTTCTTTTTTTCTTTACCTCATTCATGCACTAAACTTAGCTTGGCTATCACAGGTTAGTAAATAAGTTGTGAACTTGTCACATCAAATAGACCTAAGTAGATAATTTGAAAATTAGAACTAAGTATTTGATTCTTAGAATAACTACTTAGAGAAACATATATGAAATTTAAGCCGTTCAAGTGAAGCCAGCAGCTCATACTATGATCACAATACTAATAACTACTACATAACCTACATTAAGTAGTTATTCTAAGATTTGATTCGATTCTTTTATATTTGTTAGAAGGTGTAATAATATGCATGTGGGATTAAGAGCCAGACTTTAACAACTAGACAAGCTGTTGAAGAAGTAAAATTGCGTCACATAACACGAGAATTTGACCGCTGACAAACACGGAGCGTGAGAGGGGTTCTAGTTAAAGTAACCGAGATGGCAATATTGAGTTACGGTCAATTGACCATAACTTAGTGGCGCAATTTATGTGTACCGCCCAGCCTTACTAGTAGTGTACATTAAAGTCTTTGTCTAAAGCCCTCTTTGCTAGAGCCTATGAACACAAAACATAACTCTGGCGAGCCTATGGTCGAATATGCATCATCATCAGCCTGAATTTGTCCACTGCTGGACATAGGGCTTTCCAAGTTCGCATCACCCTTGACGGTCCTCCGCCTTCCACATCCACCCGCTATGCATCAATACATATTAAATTCATTATAAATACGTTTTCGTACCAGAAATAGAGTAGCTGTAAGACGAGTATGATTCAACTAAAAGCCTAAAAGGGACTCATTATACTTACCAAAGTAACGCCAACAAAGGTATGTTTCGTCCAAATTAATTGATATCTAACTTAGAAATACAAATCTGCAGCATTAACCAGTATTAACTTTACCGGCAAATACTTCGTTTGAACTGGTTTGAACTTCGAGCGACAAAGAATTAACAATCAAAGAGTACGTAAGTAAACACTGCGATAAATAACCAATAGGAAAATAAGCCAGGTCTGCTAGAAGTTTTTTTTAATAATTCAGCATTCTGCCTAAAAGTAAACAAAATTGACTCAGATCTCAGGATACAAACAATAGTTTAGAAATATTGCAATAAATAATATGTACGAAAATTATCATTAGTTTTACAGACTTAATAATAATAATAATATTTTTTTGAAACAATAACAATGTCACAAAATGTCACCTTACAAATAACTTATTTTCCATACTTTAACATAATCTAATTTTTTTATGTAACTGTATTTAGATGCTGACTACAAATAAAACCGTTGTTGCCGTGATCCCAGGGCCGAGCCGCCCCTATGTGCGAAGTGTGCGGCGCACACAGGCGCCAAGACAATAAGGGCGCCGCCATCGAAATTATTTTTGTTACACTTACACAACAACATATTCTTTGTTGTGGAGTATCGATAAGTAAGTAGGTACAATATGCGCAACATATGCCTTGTAAATAACAAAACATATATTACGCTTATTGTACAACTATCTTAAGATAATAGCGAGAGAGCCAAAACACCATTTAGGAGAATATTATCTAAGTATATAAAACTGGAGCGCATTTAATTCGGTCAAAAATTAACAAATAAAAAAAAATTGACATGAAGAAATGTGAAAAAAGAGGCGCCTCATAGGTTTCGCACACAGGCGCTGTCGGGGGTCGGCGCGGCCCTGCGTGATCCCTGCACTAAGCTATAACGCTTGTATCGTGGGTAATGCACAAATACCAGTTTTATGGATCATTCTGGTTTAGGCTATACATTTATCTTTATTTTAAAGTTTTATAGATAAACAATACGATACAATTACTAATACAATTGACAACGTAATACAGTTTTTGTATCTAATTAATTCGTATGGCAGCATTACACTAAGTATCAAAACTCAAGTGTCAATCCGACTGAAGGCAGAAGGACTCTTGCAAGATTATGGGGATTCCCCCCAAATTTGTTTTTGTGTGCCAAGGTGGAAAATATGGGGGCGCACCCTTAGAATTACAATGACATAATATATGCAACTACTGATAATTCGAGAAAATGCATTTGAAACTTTAAGTTTGCTGTCTAAGTCATAACTTTTTTTGGAAGATAATGTATGTTTATATTTTAAGTAAACTAATTCTGGATTATATTTACTTGTTGAGTAAATTAATTTCTTTAATATTTGATATTTTATCAGCTACTTAGCATCAAAATTACGGTTCATCATCATCAGCCACAAGACGTCCACTGCTGAACATTAGGGGAGGCCTAATGCCTTCCAGGCCGACCTGTTGGAAGCGGCCTGCATCCATTGGCTTCCTGCAACCCTTGTCAGGTCGTCGGCCCATCTTGTAGGTGGACGTCCTCTGTTGCGCTTGCCCGTACGTGGCCGTAAATTTCGGTTGCCTACACATAAGTCATTGTTCTATTATGGTTAATAAAAAAACAAAACATAGCAAGGAACAAACACGTAAATGAAGAACTGTAATTCAATGATTAAAAAAATACTCATTAGCAAAAAAATAACTAATGAAATATTTTAGAGTATTATTAATTTACGTATACGTTCTAAATGTTAATAAGGTGTACATAATTTTAAAATTATTTCGAATAAACTATACTTGCACACTTTGTTATTACACTATAAAGTACCTAAAGTTAGTGTTTAAAACACAGAATAATAGACTCATATTTATTTTTTATACTAGCACACAAAGGTACATACTTCCTCGATGAAAAGTACAACTGCCTCGGTGGCGCAGTTGTAATGCGTATGCGTTACGATTGAGACTAACGCTGAGGTCTCGGGTCGGGTAAAGTGGTATTGAGTTTTTCTATTATGAAATGGTCACTATCAGCCTGGAGTCTAGAATTTTGCCCGGTATGGCGATAGGCTCGCCCTCTATCACATCGTAGGACGGAGAAGCGCTCGACGAAATGTGGGTGTACTGGTTACATTTCTGCCTACCCCTTCGGGGATTACAGGCGTGAGTGCGTAAGTACAAAAGTACTTAATGCAAGCAGAACTTGGAAAATTACCGAGTCTGTCTTAAGCAAATACTTACTTACGTGTGTAAACCGTAAAATTAATATTTTATTAATTTTACGGTTAATAACTTATAAAAGAACAACGACTTAATTGTAATAAACCGTGCCGTTGTTGCACCAAATGTACAGAGTGAACTTATAAAAAATTATATAAATCACAATAAGCTTAATGTAGTTCCAAAATTTAAAAAAAAATGTGACTTCATTACCTATCCGTCGATATATCTCGTAGAGAGTATAATATTCTTTGGAAGCAACTAACCCTTACCCAGATAACACTATTACTCTCACGAGGCCTTACCGCTCCCTGCGAGCAACTGACTAATCAAGCAATATTGTCTTGTTGCCCCGCGCTGATTCGACATCGACGCTACTTCCATCTAGCTTCTTAAATTGCATTGACATGGAAGTCAATGTTGCCTTCGATAGTTTGTCACTTTTTTAAATGTTTGCTATACTTAGGTCAGTTTCGCGATTTTTTGCTCTTACGTCATTGTGTTTCTAGAGGTGCGGGGGGATAAAATCTTCGGGGGGAAAATTTTATTCAGAAAGGGAATTAGGGGTTTTACTTTTTTTTATGAAAGAGGGGCAACGGAGCTAGTGGCTTTACATTGTAGTAATATTAATTTGATTATTTCACAGATATAGTTCCGAAAGCAGCATTTTTCGCCAGCTACTATCTATTTAGCGCTTCTAGCGCATTTTTACACGTCTGACAGCGCGTTTTTGCTTGAAAGAGTTGGCAGCACTGCAGACTTATTGCAAACGTTTACACGTAAGACTAGGCAGTATGGTCGAAAGTCCGTTGTCGTTCCGTTGGACGAATATATATAAAAAAAATTGAAAACGTCAGTCACTGAGCAAAATAAGAGTTTTGGCGGGAATTCTGACAGTGCGGTGCTCTCTTGTTTTAATTATTTCCTAAACTAGTTTAAAGTTGTGTTTGTTGTATAAAAGTGGTGTGGTTTTGTGCAATAACCATTAACGCTGATGAATAGTGTATGGAAACATTGAAATAAGTGAATTTAGGTGATTTTTGATCAAGGGTATTGTCGACCTTGTGCTTTCGATTCGCTTGAAGAAAGTCGTCTAAGAAGCATTGAACTGAAAGGAATTGACACCAAAACTCCAACAAGACCTTGAAATCGGCCACACCCCCGTTTCATCGTTCTTGGAATATAAGAAAAGAATATAACTAATGACTTGGCAGTATGGTCTCTGATCTTAGCCGGTTCCCTATGGAACAAAAATACAAAAAAAAAAAAAAATGAGCAAAATAAACGTCAGTCAAGTGATCAGTCTGGATCAGTCAATATTTCGTGTCTACTTCGTAGATTTCGTAATACAATTTATTGACACTTTATACTTAATTTTATCAGGCAATTAATGTAATTACTAAACTAACTACTTACAATAAATTAAGTTTTTCGTTCAAGCTGGCATCAAAAAGGCTATTGTTCGTGGGCTTCCACAATTACTCACCAACCTTTTCATATCGAGCCAGCTTCAATAGGTTAGGATTTTTGTGTTACTTTGCTTGTATTATATTTACTTTGTACAAGGTGAATTTGTGCAGTGTTTTAGCAGCAGTAGAGTAGTGGTTTGCAAAAATATATTTTTCAACAAGTAAGTTTAAGTTGAATACATTCAATACATTTTAAAATATAAATGAAACATAAAAATGGGTATTGGGTGAAGTATGGATATAATGTAAGGCTGCTGTGGTAGTTACGTTCGTATATATATTTGGAACACGTAAGCAAATTGTTCTTAAAAAGTAACTGGACAATTAGTTCCTATTAAATAGGTATAGGCCTTAGTTTTTTACTTTGTATGCTATCACCAACATTTATAAACCTGTAATATGATAAAATTAGCGCTTTCTCAGCTCCACCCATATGGAAGTCATGATAACATATACATTCAATCAGCATTTCTGAATGCTGCTGTGCCATTATAAACTACTTTTCCTAGAGACATTGAGTTATTGTAAAGGCATATTCAGCAGGAATGTAATGCATCCTACTACTATTATAAATGTGATAATTAGGTTGTTTATGAATTTGGATGTTCGTTAGTCAATCATGATTAGTTGTAACGGTTTTGAATGAAATTTGTCCCACAAATAGACCATAACTGTTAGGACAAAGGCTACAGTTGTCCAGGATAAGACCATTCATGCTGGTGGAGCTGTGAGCAAAACCTAGTACTTTGTAAATACACTGTTATTATTTCAGTTACATATTGTGCCAGCGTCACAGCCATTCGGGAATGACCTCTCCCCAGTTCTCACCGCGGCACCCTCCGCCCCGCGCCAACCAGGCTGGGCCCGGCGGCACGATTACCGCCGGCGGTGTCACCAAGCGTTATGATGACATCATCAAGTCACAGGAAGACAGACGAAATTATAGGTAAGCTTGTGCTTACAATTTTTTTTTACTAGCCTAGTATTATGAATGTTCCACTGCTGGGCACAGGCCTCCTCTACTTAATGAGATGGGTGAGGCTTTTGTGCTTTCAATATGTGTAACAACTGTATTAAATTGTAAAAAAAATTAAGGATAGGATTGTTCTTATTATTGAGGCCTAACATGGACCATATACATATATATAACAAATTGCACCCTATAAACCTAAATAGGTTTATGAATATAAGAGTGATTTAGGCCCGTATTATAAAACAACACTTGAGTGAGCTCTTTGCTAAGTGTTGATTCCAGTACACGTGATTGGTCTATTTTTGGCGCCAAACAATAATGGACCAATTACGAGTACAGTAGCGCCTAAGTATAGTAGTATTGTTAGAGTGTGCTTGGTTCTAGGGGCTTGGTGCTATCAAATCGTCTAAAAGTACTGCTAGTGAGCGATCCCACAACTGATAAGTCAGCAGCTGCTCTCGACGTCAATGTTGGTACGTAATTTTGTAATATGTAACTTTGCAAACAATTAACTAGTGATTATTTTCTCCTCTCTTATGATGGTACTGAAATAAGCCTAGTGAATCGTGGATGAACTTCTGCCTCCTCTTTGAGGATACAGGCATCAACTTATGTAGTAATTAATATTTAGTCAAAGGGAACTACTCAGTTTTTGTTTTTCCGATGACTTACATCTACAAATATTGTGACCTACTAATTTGATTCATGCTTAAATTTTTACTTGTGTGATATTTGGATAGATCCAGAATATCAAAAGCAATAGAAGATTAAATTAAAAGTTCTTAGCTGTAGCCAAGTCATATTGATATTACTATCTAATATTCGAAATGGAATAGATGCAGCAAATTAACAGAATAGAGAATCTTAAAATCTGAATAGAGAAACATTTATCATCATAACATTAACTCCAGGCCCTTCACATTATCTCATAAAAAATTATATAACTTCTTGATGAACGAACTGGTTGCTTGCTTATCGATTTTAGGTTACCTGAGTGATCCGGATGAATTGCCTGGCCTGGCGCACTTCTGCGAGCACATGCTCTTTTTGGGCACCGAAAAATATCCAGAGGTACATAAATATTGGTCTCATAAATAATATCACATACCCAGCTGTAACATACGTAGTCCTGAGATCACAGTAGGTTGTAGTGTTGAGTAGGAAGGATTTTTAAACGAGTTTATTATTACGCTTTTAATAGCTTCATACATTATGTATGTATGTATGTAACGGAAAATTTGAACATGATTTTGACCCCCTTCAAAACGTCGGATTAACTCGAAATTTGGCATACTTGAACATCATCAACATATGGTGTTATATAGCAAAGTAATTCAAAGTTACGCGTAGTGTTGTCTCTGTTATGGGCAGGCGTTGCGCTTACCATTAAGCCAGTTATATGCTTGTCTCGCTATTCAAGATAATAATAAAAACAAATATTTTCGAATTACACAAATATTCGAAAGTCAATTTCAAGATAAATTCTGTGGTGTCTCATTTCGTAGATGATTTGGTTATTGTACTATAGAGACTGTCAATTGTAGACTGTCTAATTGTGTGCGAGAGCCTTTATACGACATTAGCTGTCCCTCGCGGTTTTGTACATGCGTGCATACTGCATATTACAGCTTTATGATTTTAAATATTTCAGGAGAACGAATACAACAAGTTTCTGTCGGAGCACGGCGGTTCGTCTAACGCGTCGACGTCATCGGATCACACCACTTTCTACTTCGACGTGCTGCCTGCACACCTAGCCAAGTCTCTCGACATGTCAGTACTTAATAATGACCTCTTACTTCACTATACATGCATGATGATAAATGCGTAAGCTCACACCTGTATACCCAAAGGGGTAGGCAGAGATGCAACTAGTTCATCAATGGTACGCTGAGCCTATTTTTGTGCCATGATGCTGACATCACATTCATCCCTATCCATCATACCAGATACAAATTCTAATCCTGGATTGCACAGGTGTGGTATAGCAAGTCCAAAATTCATACACATTTTGTATTTGTCTGATCTGAGATTTGAATCATTTGCCACTAGACCATTAAGATAAAAAAATAATGAATCATCATTATTACTGTTTAATCTGAATGTAGATGTTGATGATGTTATTTTGTACTTGATGGTTTTAAATTATTGCGATATGTTTTTTCTTTCTGCCCGGCGTTATCCCGGCTTCATGTCAGGATCCGCATTTCTCCATCATGATTTGACAGTAGATTTGAACGTGGGGCGATCCGCCGTCTGACTCCTACAACCCGCAACGAGAAACAAGTTTCGCCATTGCCTCGTCCGTTAATCAGCAGAGTTTATTATCATTATGTGCATGTGAGGTTGGCTTGGGATCTAAGATGTTGATAGTCCTTTAATAAAGTAAATATAGTAATCCAAACTGTTTTATTAAATAATATAAACATACACACTCACACCTGTACTCCCCGAAGGGGTAGGTTTCGCCGAGCTTATTTCCGTCTCATGATGTGATAGGGGGCGAGCCTATCGCTATATCGGGCACAATTCCAGACTCCAGGTTGATATTAAGCTTCTCATGATATAAAAACCCAATATCACTCTACCCGATTCGAGACCTCAGCACAGCAGTCGTACAACTGTGCCACCGAGGCAGTCGAAATAATATAAAGTAACATAAAATATGTTTTATGTTGCAGTTTCGCACAGTTCTTCATAGCGCCGCTGTTCACTGAGTCGGCGACGGGCCGTGAGCTCAGCGCCGTCAACTCCGAACATGAGAAGAACGCATCCTCAGACATCTGGCGCATCGACCAACTCAACAAGAGTACTGCCGACCCCACACACCCCTTCTACAAGTTCGGCACCGGTGAGCATCACATACTTACTCTCTGTTGGAAACATCTCCCTACCTGCCACATCACCGCTGTTATCTTCATCTGTTACAGGAAATAGGGAGACCTTGGAGACGATACCCAAAGCTAAAGGTATCGACGTGAGGAATGAACTGCTCAGGTTCCACAACAAGTGGTATTCGGCCAACATAATGACTCTGGTTGTTATGGGAAAAGGTATGTTTCATTTAATAAGAAGCTGTTTTTTTTTATCTGATCTCTTTTTATCCCGGTAAAACAAAGTGACTGTATTGCATGTGGTGGTAAGTACAGTTCACTCCAAAATCTGAATGTTATGTTGACCGGTAAAGAAGAAGGTGAAGAATTATGTTGGGTTGAAGTAACTAAATACAAACAGGATGACTCCAGGACGTCACTCGCCGGAACTAGCCACTGTTTGATTTTTACTATGTGTATTATGGTCGCCATCTAGTCAGGTATAAACACATCAGGTTTTTTTACCATCATTTTAGATTTTAAATTAATATGAAAAATACACTGTTGAAGTACATCAGAATTTAATTTACTGTTTTAGAATCATTGGACGATTTAGAGGAGATGGTGGTGCCTTTGTTCTCGGCGGTGGAGGACCGGTCGGTGACGTCACCGTCGTGGCCGAACCATCCGTTCCCTCCCGCGCTGCGACGCAAGAGAGCATACTGCCTCCCCGTGAAGGACCTCAGGTCTCTCTCTATCGACTTCCCTATACCGGATACTAGAAAACATTACAAGAGCGGGGTGAGCACACAATACCCTAAATATTCACAGTGGGTAGCAGCTTCCCTGTGCCCTGACATTGGTGATCGCCGACCATTGGGCGGGCCGCATGCTCGTTTGTCCACATAGGCAATAAAAAAATATAAAAGCAGACGTCGCATAGTTGCAGCCATTTAACGTAAAGGTCACTAATGCTTGGCGTCTCTGACGCCTTCATTGCGGCGTTGATGTTACTGACGCCTGGCGTGTCCTTCGGAAGTCAGCCTTTGGTCACAAATAATACATATTTCTATTTATATTGTAGATGTTGTGTTTTTTTTATACATCTCATAAAATTTTAATACATTATATTCAATCAGCCTTACTTTAAGCTCTGTATAACTGTTGTGTAATCACACCTGGTTTTTTTTAAATCTGTTCAATATATCTATGCTATGTCATATTATTATAGTATACAGATTTTAAAGCGGCGAGTAAAATGTATATATTTTTATAGCCAGGCCACTATCTGTCACATTTGCTTGGACACGAGGGTCCAGGCAGTCTGCTGTCGGCTTTGAAGGCCAGGGGATGGTGCAACAGGTAATTATTATCGACAGATTATATTGTACTGAAATCACATACATCAAGTAGCAGCCATAAGCCAAAATTACAGTAAAATTCCTCGATTGTGTTTCCACGGAAGCGGGGTGGAGACGAGATATTAAATAAAAAAAAAAGATTTATTTGTGTGTTTCGTCTCTACATGTCGCTCTACTTTAGTCGAAATTCTCCTTATAAACAAGTTTTACTGAACCAAATGAGGACACTAATGCAGTTTAAATCCAGTTGTAAGAAACCTTTAAAACCTATAATACTTATCGCCACAGTTTGGTGGGTGGTACGCGGATCGGTGCTCGTGGTTTCGGGTTCTTCGGTGTCCAGGTGGACTTGACTGAAGATGGCTTGAACCATATCGACGACATCATCTCTCTAGTGTTCCAGGTAGCGTATCGGAATTTTTATTTATTTGTTATCTTCTTATACTTTCGCAATCGATAGCAGATTACCATAACCTATTAAATGCGAGTCGAATTCGTGCATGGAGGTTTCTGTACCATTATTCTTAAATTTTATTCTATTGCATTTTTATTATTTCTTAACCGCCGTAGTAACAAATATATTCCAGCAGGCGTCTTTATGGCCGATTTTAATAAACGATCTTAGTTTGAATATTCGGATATTAACCAATCAATCTAATTTCTACACGTGAACATCCAACTATTCTGTTTCCACAATTTGTGGGATCTTTCTGGTGAATTAAACTAGCGATTCCTATAGTGGGTTCCGCGGAATCCCAAGGGTTATTTTATTATCCTGACACAGCAAAATGACTACACTGAACCTGATGTTAAATACAGTGCAGAATAAATATAATGCCGATCTTCAAATGTGATTGTTTTAGACGCACTTAATATCAAACAATTCCACAATAATTCAAGGGTCTTGAAAGTTTAGGAACCGCTGATTATTAAACTAAGATCGTATGTGGAAATCGACCGTTAGTGTAAATAATGTGTAATGTATTTGTCGATAGTACATATCGATGGTACGTGCGGAGGGTCCGCAGCGTTGGGTGTGGGAGGAGCAGCGCGACCTGATGGCGCTGGAGTTCCGATTCAAGGACTCACAGGAGCCTCGGACATTGGTCACTGGACACGTACATCTCTTACAGGTCTATAATTTTATATATTATTTCTCAAAGGTGTTTCTTTGTCGAAACGCCACAACTTCCATAACTCTTTATCAAATATAATTATTCAAACACCATTTTAAAGCTTATGATTACCGCTAGTTGATGTAAAATGTTTTAAAATTATAGGTCTTGCCAAAAAAAGATGAAAAATATGTCTACATTATTATATTACATAACTGACCACTATCGGTGCGAAATATTCACACGGGTCACCTAGTCGTCGATAATCCTCCTTTGTGTTTGGGCGGGGCACATGATTTATTGCTAGCGCCCCATCTTGGGGGAGGTGGGTCGATTCACCAGTCTTACTCAATGATAAGCCACCGGGTAAGATGGGAAACTTCCAGACAAACGCTGGGCAGAATCTCTAAATCTATTCCATACACCGGTAAAACCAAAATCCCGCCCTCTTCGGTGTATTGGTCGGCGTCGACGACTTGCCGGAACCACCGACCGCCACCCATCATTATCTTATTCACTTCAGTCCTACCATATCTTTATAGATAATTTGGCTCATTTGGGCACGTCTTGCTAACTGAGGTTGAGCCTGTGAACAGATATAGTCTATTATACCATACCTGTTACCTGACTGTTACAAGACCTTCTCAGTTCACATAGGGTCAGCACTCAGCGTAGACAGACACGAGTGGCGGCGAAGAGAATGCACTTGAATTCAATTGAAACTCGATCTTATGTTTTTTCGCCTAAGTCTGGTTTCGCCGCCATCTCGTCCGTGTGAGCAGATGCATATATGATACAATCTATATAAATAAAAATAAATGGCTAAATTTGTGGCTAAGTACAAAACTCGAGAACGGCTGGACCGATTTTGATGTTTTTTTTTTGTGTGTGTTGAAGTCCAAATATCCCTGGATGGTTTATATTCACAGTCAATATATGTTGTGGGTGAAACCGCGCGGGACAGCTAGTAAATGATAAATAAATAAATACACCCAACAGTCTCACACAAGATAAACCTGTATCGTGGTAGTTGTGAGTTGTGGTCCCAGGCTGTCGCTGATCGTCGCGTATAATGTATTGTGCAGGAGTTTCCGATGGAGGACGTGCTGAGCGCGTATTACCTGGTGACGGAGTGGCGCCCCGACCTCATCGAGGAGTTGTTGACGATGCTCACGCCCGAGAACGTACGCATCGGGATTTTGGCAAAGTTAGTTACCACATCTCATCTCATATTCACTGAACTCTACTAATGCACGAGTATCGTGTTATACAAAATGGCGTGCCCTATAGCGCATTCCGAATTTTTCTGCTAAAGAAATAGAGCAGTGGGAGGATTGGTGTAGTGCGTCATTATAAATAAATGAATACACAAATCACTAAGATATTGTGTCGTGGGTGTCAGAAATTACATGAAACTTTCGGTCTCACAGCACTCAGACCAAACAAACATTTGTGGATTACACAAACATTTGTTTCGATGCGGGAATCGAATTCGATTACTCGTCCGCTGCACCACATAGGTTTTTTTTAATAACATAGACCGACAAACAATGAATGCTCAAAACACCAGAAGAATCGTAGACGCCTTGCTGACATTAAAGGTAGGGTATAATTAAGGGATTGGGAAGGGGAAGTCATTTGGGCCTCCGTACGAAACGCAGCAGCAAGCCGGTACTTTTCTTCAGTTTTCTGTGAGACAGTGGTCCAGTCGAGCTGGCTCATTGATGCTGAAGAAAAAACAGTCTACAGCATAACTCTACCACTATTTAGCTTGCCAATGAAAGAGCTTTAATTCTTCCACCTGCCCTTATCACATTGGGCGCAGTGGGGTCTGCGCTACATGCTTTTAACATAATTTACAAAATAAATAAATAAATACACCCAACAGTCACACACATAGTCCTGACCCCACACTAGGTAAACCTGTATCGTGGGTATCAGGAACTACGAGGGACTTGCGGTCCCACAACACCCAGACCCAAGACAAATATTTGTGAATCAGACAAACATTTTTCTAAGTGCGGGAATCGAACCCACGGCCTCGCGCTTCGCAACCGGCTACTCGCCCGCTGCGCCACGGAGGCTGTCAAAATAAAATATATAATAAAATTGGCTTGTAGTTTTTACGGCCGGCGTACCTGACGTCAATACTTCTGGGGAATGAAAAAAGCTATATTAAAATAAAAATTTGTGTGCAGATGTTTCGCGGATAAGTGCACGCTCACCGAACCTTGGTACGGCACCAAGTACCTGCAGGAAGATATCGAAGACGCCAAAATTAAGGTGTGAATTTGGAGGAATTATGTACTGATATAGTTATGGTCAAAAAGTATAGTGACAAGCAAGATAACGGTTCCACATATAGTTGCAGTAATTCGGTTAACCAACGAGCTTTAGATCTAATCAACTTGAAGTTTGTCCATTTTTCATGACTGACTTTAGTATAGCTCGAAAACGACGAATATCAACGGTTGTTATCCACGCACAAGTGCTAGTCATCCTTTTTTTAATTTTTTATTAGCATGAATGACGAGACGAGCACGTCGCTCGCATGATGGTAAGCGCCACGCCATCTTGTGTGGTATTTTTGGGCCGGTGCAAGGAAGAAAATTGCCAGGACAATGATATTCACTGTCGAAACGCTGTCATTCAGAACGTACACACACTGCGTCACTTTTTCTTCTGCGTCATGCATTTTACGTACAATTTTTCCCCATGCCGCTTATATATCTAAGGTGAGAAAATATCCTCAAGCCGCTGCCGCATGGCTGAATATTTAGTAAAATGTTCACGTCGTAATATGTTTCTCATAGGAGTGGAAGTCGGTGCAGCCCATCCCCTCGCTGCGCATGCCGCCGCCGAACGAGTTCATCCCGACGCGGCTCGAGCTGGAGACCAGCGATGACGCCACCACCGACGCCATCGCGCCCGCCATCATCAAGGTACATGTTATAGTCGGTACACGCATTTCGCCGAGCGATCTCCGTCCCATGATCTGATAGGGGGCGAGCCCATCGCCATTCCGGGCACAAATGCAGACTCCGTATTGATACTGAGCATTTCGTAAAAGAAAAACCCAATATCACATATACCCGACCCGGGGATCGAATCCGAGACTTCGGTGGCAGCCTCAGTCGTAACGCGTAGGCACTACAACTGCGCCACCGAGACATTCGTTAAATAATAAACGATTGTTGAAATAATATTTTGATGTCTATGTTAGTACTTCTGCTATATGATTTCTGTAGATATGAATCGAACTTTAAAAGAAAGACAGACAGAAAAACGGAAGGTGATTAGTAATATGGTTCATTGACGCCCGTACGTACGGACCCCTAAAAAGATTTTTTGATACATTGCCGCGTTATGATGATTTTAATTTTTTACGTGTTTGGTTGATTTAAGGATACACCGCTAATGAGGTTGTGGTACAAGAGGGACAATGAGTTTCACCTCCCGAAGACTTTCATGACCTTCGACCTTGTCAGGTGACTACACAAAAAATCTATAAATCAGACAGCATCCAGTATTATACATATTATACATATTATAGATATTATACATTTTTTGAGTGTAGCGCCACGCTGTAGACACTTTTGTCTACAGCATGCATGGGCCGGCTCGTCCGGGTCATTACCACTGTCTCATAGAAAACCGGCGTAAAAATCAGCTTGCTACTGCGTTGCGTACGGTGAGTGAGATATCCAGAGGCCCAAACCCCTTCCCAATTCCTTAATTATCCCTTTCCTTTGGTCGGCAACGCACCCATGACTCTTTTGATATTGTGGGCGTACATGGGCGGTGGAGATCACTTACCATCAGGTGACCCACAAGCTCGTTTGCCGGCCTATGCCATAAAAAAAATACAGTATCTTATAGTAATTCCTTCTTAATTATAAGAGCATAGACGTCAGATATTGTACAGATTATATCATTAGGCTAGCAAACGAGCAAGTGAGCCTCTCTGATGAAGATACTTTAATATACCAGAATAATCGTGGATGCGCTGCCGACCTTTAATGAATACAAAGAGGACTGGTAAGAGGGAGGCAATGTTTTTTGGACTTTCTGATATTAATATCTCGCTCAACGTACAAAACGTAACAGCAAGTTGCAACTTCACATCAGTTTTTTTGTGAGACAGGTACCAACTCAGTTGAGGCGGCCCATTCATGTTGCGACCCAAAGTAGTCACAGCGCGACATATTAAGATTATACATACATATTATTATTTGACAGCTCCGTGACGCAGCGGGCGAGTAGTCGGCTGCGAAGCGAGAGGCCGTGGGTTCGATTCCCACACCGAGACAAATGTTTGTGTGAACCACAAATATTGGTCTCGGGTCTGGGTGTTGTGGGACCGCAAGTCCCTCGTAGTTCCTGATACCCACGACACAGGTTTACCTAGTGTGGGGTCAGGACTATGTGTGTGACTGTTGGGTGTATTATTATTATTATTATACAATATGTAACAAAAACCCTGTTGGGCATTTTAACTGTGATATCAGAATCGATATTCAAACGTAATGAAATAACTCGCATACGAAGATGAGACTATAAAAATAATCATATTTATTTTTATACTATAATTATTTATTGTTTGTAAACCGCATTTTGATTGATTACCTCTGCAATGACTCGAAGCCAGAGCGAGACAGCAAGTTGCCACGTCTACGTATAAAAATGCGCCGTTTGCGCGCCCAGCTTCATTACGTCACAACAGTCAGCTGATAACAGATGAAGATATTTCGTGTAAGGATAATATCTCGCTTCTGTTTATGTTTATTTTTTACTATTTTTATTTAGCTGTCTATATGTCTATCTTCATGATCTAGAAAGGGCCAACAGGGTTTTTTTACATACTGTATATTTATAGTCCTTCGACATAATTAAGTCGTGTTTATATATAAAACTTCATACGGCATCTTTGGGTTGATTGATTTGTGAGCACAAAACGTATAACAACAACTTTTCAGATGAAGATATTTCGTGTAAGGATAATATCTCGCTTCTGTTTATGTTTATTTTTTACTATTTTTATTTAGCTGTCTATATGTCTATCTTCACGATCTAGAAAGGGCCAACAGGGTTTTTTTACATACTGTATATTTATAGTCCTTCGACATAATTAAGTCGTGTTTATATATAAAACTTCATACGGCATCTTTGGGTTGATTGATTTGTGAGCACAAAACGTAAATGTTGATGTTTGTGTGATGTGTCCAGTCCGCTCGCATACGCGGACCCCCTGAGCTGTAACCTGACGTCTGTGTGGGTGTTATTACTACGCGACGCTCTGCAGCAGTGTGCGTACGCGGCCGAGCTCGCCGGACTGCGATGGCACATCGGCAACGCCAAGCATGGACTCAGCGTGAGAATACTACTCATACTCATACTCATACTCATAATCATACTCATACTCATACTCATACTCATACTCATACTCATACTCATACTACAATAAATTCCTACTAATCTACTATCCTACTTCCTACTAACCTACTAATGTTACAAGTGTGAAAGATTGTGTATTTTGATGTTTGCCAATCAATCAGGCCTTAAAGGCTGAATGGATCTGAATGTTGTAACACACAGATAAACCATAACTTGGATTAGCCGGAAAACAACATTTACGCGGGTAGAGCCGCGAGCAAATGCTACTATAGACTAAATAACTTCACCACACCCTCCTCAACTTACGTCCTCACTGGCGGCAGTGAAGGGATGCCTTGAGAGCGTGTGAACTGAATACCTTCGGCAGAGTTGTTTTGAGCGTATTATCCCATTATATACTAGAGTATTAGCATCGGAACAAGTGTTTCGCGTAATAGTAGTTGTCATCGTCCGTAAACACCCGCGATCCCCACGTCAGCATCAGCTGACATTTAAAAAAAGGAAAGCGAATTTGGCGGGATTCTTAAGGACAAGTGATATATGATGACAGACAATTGTTGAGTTGCGTTTTCGATTTTTCTTTGACCGGTGGGGTACAAATTGTCCACCACTTTGGGAACACGCTGCATATATACCTACCGAGTGTACCGACACATCGTTGTACTTAAAATTCTGTTCTCAGGTGACGATCGAAGGTTATGACCACAAACAGCACGTGCTGTTGGAGAAGATTCTCAACGAAATGCTGGACTTTAAAGCGGACCCGCAGCGGTTCGAGATAATGAAAGAGAACCACATGAGAGCGATCAAAAACTTTGAGGCGGAACAACCTTATAAGGTACATACATACATACACACTCACGCCTATGTCCCATAGGGGTAGGCAGAGACTATTGAGTACCACAAGCTACGATCCTGACACACCTCTTTCGCCTCTTCAACCTTATAAGGTACTGATCATATTTAGTACGCGCATAACTGCTAGACAAGTGGTTAGATTTTTTTTACTGTCACGTCATAGTGACTGCACTACACCTGGTAGCAAGTACATTGCAGTCATAAATGATGTCAATCATCGAGTGACGTTGCATCGTTTCTCTCATCGGTCGATAGAATTATGCTGACCTGAAGTAACTGGATGGCTGACGCCAGAATGAGCCATCGTGTTGCATTTTCCATTATATTTAAGGGTAGAAGAATAGCGACGCGGTATTTAATGGGCAGGGAGCTGTGTAAGGGAACGGTAAGTGTCTCACCTACTTACTGACATACACATGCGCGAGAACTATAGGTTTTGTAGGTGATAACCACCGCCCATCAACTCAGTACTAGAGAAATATCTCTAGTCATGCAATACAATAATGAACAAGTGACAATAGTCATGCATGTAAATCGTAGTGTTACCCGACTCTGTTACCATAAATTCTTATCACCGTCTTTTATTGGACTATTAAGATTAACCTATTTCAGAGAGAATATAAAATAGTTTATTTCAAAAAAACTATTTAATAGAAACCTAAAATCGTTGTTATTTTTCATAGCACGCGATGTTTCAACAAGCTCTATGTCTGTCCGACGTCGTGTGGATGCGAAGCCAACTCCTAGACGCCGCTAAAGGTATCATCACTATCTAAACTTACTATGATGTTGTAACATCTCACTTTTGGATTATCTAATACTCAAGTATATCTTCTCAATATCTAGATTATTATTTGTAATTTACTTTACCACAAGATGTAACCTAAAAATAAACTTTTAATGAATAAATACACCCAAAAGTAACACACATAGTCCTGCTCCACGCTAGGTTAACCTGTATCGTGGCTATCAGAGACTACGAGGAACTTACGGTCTCACAACACCCAGTTCGAAACAAATGTGGATCACACAAACTTTTGTCGCGGTGCCTAGATCAAAGCTGAGGCTCCTGTCTTCACAGCCGGCTACTTGTCTGTTGCAGTGCGAAAGCTGTTCGTGAATTAACCGTTAACATTTGTTTATTGTGTTTTATACGTTTATTTGATAGACATGACTGTGGATCAGTTGGATGACTTCGCTCAGCGGTTTATGAAGAAAGTCCACGTGGAGAGCTTGATGCTCGGCAACCTCACCCGGGAGAGAGCTATGCAGATCGCAGACAAGTTTGAGAACAAGTGTGTTATCGATTATTAAATCTCATATTGCTATTGGATAGGACTAATCTAAGAATAATTCATTTTTGTCTCTCGACGATATGCGTCAATCTATAAATCAATTACGATACCTAATCTTTTCAAAAAGCTTCTAACTTTTTGCACCATGTTGTGTAATTGCCTAATTTTTTTCTCGTTGTCTAATAGCATCTCAAAAACAAGTATGAACTTCTACAACATAAATCTCTAAGCGTTTTTTTCATAAAGTATTTTCTTTTAGATTACCAAAAGATGGCACGCCGCTACTTGCTCAACAATTACTGCTGCATCGTGAAGTCGAGATGGAAAAAGGTAGACATTTTGGATTGGATTGTTAATATTAGGCTCGCCGGCTATCACATCGTAGAACGAAGATAAACTCGGAGTACCGTGCGCTAGTTGCGTGTGTGTCTACCCCTTTGTCTACACTACCTGTTAATTGTCACCCCTCTAATCTATATATATAGTATAAAACACAGTCGCTTTGCGCGTCTGTCTGTTTATCCGCTAACTCTTACACCACGCAATGGATTTTGATGCAGTTTTTACTATTATTCAGACAATTTAATCCGGAAAATTTATCTAAGAGTTATGGTAGCAGGACAGTTATATGCCTGCGATAAAACCGATAGCTAGTATGTAATAATTGAATATCGTAAGTCCATTCTATCCAGCATGGGGGAAGAATGATCTAACTCTTCTCATTAGCAGAGGAGGCGATTGCCCAGCGCTGCAGCGCTAGTACAAATCCATACGGGGTTAACCACAGACCACATATAATATATAGACTTCACAGTTTTCAGCAACATTAAGGCTGACGCACCAACGTGCTATAAAATCTACGACAATATCCGTTTACGAAGTAAAAATTATGACGTTTGGTTTCTATACAGATCGACATAATATATATGCCATATCTACTATATTATCAATGGTCTGGGAAGGGCAATGGGATTTGGGCCTACGAATATCTCAGTCATTGTACTTCATGTAGGTTTTCTGTGAGACAGTGTTAACCCGGTTGAGTCGACTCATTCATGCTGTAGACCATTTACCGACATCAAGCTAGTACTTCACGTCGGTATGTTTAAGCATATCTATGTATGTGTAATATTGCATGTGGTCAGGCGCGTGGTACTTGCGTGCGACCCCCAACAGCGTGCACAAGTCGTCGTGCGCATGCGTGTACATGTCATGCGGCGCGCGTTCGTCCCGCAGTAACGCGACGCTGGACCTGCTCGCGCAGACACTCGCCGAGCCATGCTTCAGCGTGCTGCGGACTAAGGTATACTTTATACATGCACACGACCAAGTGAGTCACCTAAGTAATAATAAATACATTGCAGGTTGGCAACCTTGAAGTAACACTTTGTTTCTCGCTTCACATCTATATCATTGTCCATAATATTCATATTAATGTTAATATCGTTTTGTTCGGCCATTTCAGGAGCAATTGGGATATATAGTATTCAGCGGAGTTCGAAGGTCGAATTGTGACCAAGGCCTGAGGATTATAGTCCAAAGTGACCGGCATCCGGAGTACCTCGAACAGAGGATAGAAGCATTCATCGAAAATTATCTCGTAAGTGTTTTTTTTTACTACGTGTATACCGCGGCTTTGGTCGCGTGAATGAAATTTTCTACGTTAAAAAGTAGCCTATTTATATGCAAAATTTTACCCAAATCTGTTCAGCCGGGCGTGATTGAACTACAGACTTTCAAATTATAACATAAGTAATATTCAAAATTCATATAGTTAGTACGATCCGCGCTTTATCCGTACAGGGAAAAATACACATCACAATATATGTGGTATAGAGTGTCATAATATCATAACACCTCGTACATCGCGGCCCTCGATACCGTGTCGCGTGTCGCATGTCGCATGTCGCGTGTCGCGTGTCGCATGTCGAGTGTCGCATGTCGCGTGTCGCGTGTCGCATGTCGCGTGTCGCGTGTCGCATGTCGCGCATCGTCGTGCCGCACACCGCCGCGTATGCGACAGTCACTCGTTCAACTTCAAACACACCCGCGGACCTCGAAGCGTAAATGTGTTGCAGCACATGCAGCTTATCTATGTAATTTATGTTCATGTGTTATGTATGCCAATAAAACTATTTACTACTATAGTATACATACGCACTCACACCTGTAATCCCCGAGAGGGTAGGCAGATGTGTAATCAGTACACCCACATTTCGCCGAGCTTATCTCTGTCCCATGATGTGATGTGTGATAGGGGCCGAGCCTATCGCTATCCCGGACACAATTTTAGAATTCCAGGCTGATACTGTGCATTTCGTAATAGAAAACCCCGATATCACTTTTAGCCGACCCGGGATCGAACCCGAGACCTCGGCGTCAGCCTCAGTCGTAACGTGTACTCATTACAACTGCTCCATCGTGCCAGTCATATTATAGGAAGATTATGCAACACGTTTCAACATTTCAGGAATACTTGGAGAATATGAGCGAGGAAGAATTCTTAAAGCACCGAGCAGCACTCGCCGCGCAGAAACTAGAGAAACCCAAACGCATGAGCAGCAAAGCAATGCAACTGTGGGCTGAGATCACCGTGCAGGTCATACACTAGGAACAACTGTGTTCTAACCAATTCATATTTAATATAATATAAATAAATAGTCAATACACTCAACAGTGTGATTGTCTAGTCCTGTATAGTCCTGACCCCACACTAAGTTAATCTGTATCGTGGGTATGTAAAACTACAAAGAATTTGTGGTTTCACAACACCCAACAATCGAAACAAATATTTGTGGATCATACAAACATTTGTCTCGATGAGAAGAATTTTACTAGAATAAGTATTGTTAGATGTCCAGAAGGCCAATTCTCGTAATTTTAAACGTTCAAAATATCATTCCGATCTAGTCTCAGCGTCAGGAAAGTTGCAAATGGCATTCTCTTAAACCAATAATCAACGTCAAATGTGAACATAGATCGTAATGAGATTGAATGTAGAATAAAAATTGACTGAAGCCAAAACGGTATAATCCTACTGCTAATGCTAGGTGCATTTGACGTTGATTATTGGTTTAAGAGAATGCCATTTGCAACTTTCCTGACGCTGGGACTAGATCGGAATGATATTTTGAACGTTTAAAATTAAGAGAATTGGCCTTCTGATTTTTGTAAATTTCCACAGGTGTACAACTTTGATAGACCTCGCGTGGAAGTGGAACAGCTGAACACAATCGATAAAACTGAAATCATCGAATTCTACAAGGTTTTTGACGTCACTATTTAAGGGCTTTGTTATTATTAGTTTCAATAATATACCACACGAGTGTTTTAGTAAGATTCAAAGTCTAAGGCCCGTAGACCAATCACGTGTACTGAAATAGACACTTAGCAAAGAGCTCACTTGAGTGTTATTTTATAATACGGCCTTAAATTATTCCATGGCCTTTTGTGATAGATTTATAGATAAGGATAAGCACGTCTTACCAACACCGAGAATGATTAAGCCTACAGGCTATTTTAAGGACTTTTCAGTAAGTGGTAAGTTACAAGAAACTTACCACGCGAGAATCCGTTTTCGTATGTACCATAATTTTTTTAACGACTTCAAAAAATGAGGAAGTTCTCAATTAGCGAGTTTGTACATGGATTTCTTCGCCAATTGTGAATCGATTTTGTTGGAATTTAGCTACGAGGTGATCCCATATAAGTTTGGTTAAGATCAGATGACGGAGTACGGAGTAAAAAAAATAAACTCGTTAACGGATAACAGCATAGTCATCGCGATTGTGTTATTGTATTGGAATTAACATGCGCTAGCAGTACCTACCACTAAAAAAATATAAATTAACAAGTTTTAACAAAACTTAAAAACCGACTTAATTTTTTTTTTTTTTTTTTTTATTAGATTGAATGACAAGACGAGCAGGTCGCTCGCCTGATGGTAAGCGCCACGCCTGCCCATAAACAGAAGCAACGCCACACAGAACTTTAAATAAAGCACTGCATGACACTGGACTGCGCTCGTCACCCCGAGACATAAGGTGTTAAGTCTCATAATGCCCAGTAATTACACTGGCTTCAATGTCCTTCACACCGGAACACAACAGTGCTTACACATTGTTGCTTGGCGGCAGAAATAGACAAAGCGGTGGTACCAACCCAGCCGGTCTCTCGCAAACTACCTTGTAGGTACATCGAAAAGTCAAAAATAACAATATCTATAGGTTTCTTTGGAGTCGGTTCCTGAGGAGCTGCCGGTCAAATTAAATTGCACCGATTCCCAAATTGGACTTCCAACAAACTCCCTCGAGTATTATTTTTGAAGTCTGTTTTTAAGTTTTATTAAAAAGTTGTCTATTTCTGTAGAACATTGATCCCAGTGTAATTACTTAGCATTATGTGACATAACATTTTGAGTCTCGGAATTATGACCACAGTGCAGTGCCATACAATTCAAATTTCTGAGTGATATTGCTTTTTGTTTATGGGCACGCTGGCTTACGAGCGAACTGCTAATTTCGTCATTAAGGCTAATAAAAAAACCAACCGAAGATAGAGGTGTATCAGGATTATAGCTTGTGACACTCAATAGTATGTACTAGTTTGATCTTCAAACTATATTTGTGACGTTTGATTTATCAAATATCGACGTGGTTATTGTACAGAAACATATAAGCCCAATGTCGCTGGAGAGGAAGAAGCTGTCGGTGCATGTGATCTCTATGGCGGAGGGCGGCGCTGGCAGGGAACAGGAACCCGAACCCGAAACCACTGACGACGACACTGACCATAAACAAAAAGAGGTTCGTATCAAATCTAATGCGCAATCATGAATAGGGAAATAGCTGCAATAGCCCGGTTCAACTGGGTTGGTACTAATGTCTCACAGAATACTGACGTGTAGTGGAGTGTGGCTTTGAGAGTGGCTTTGCCTTTGAGATTCGAACGGTCAGGTATATTACAGAGACGCAAAAAATATTCCCCGTCTTTCTGATATCCATCGTACACGCACTCACTATTCTGGCATTGTCGGTAATCACTTCTTTCTATGTGGGTTTAGCAAATTGACACTGTATTTGGTAGTATGTAGTACAGTGCAATACAAACATAATGTCTACCGTCGATAGAATTGCACTGGCCTAATTATAAGTGATAGAACCATGCTGTAGACAGGTTCGTCTACAACATGAATGAGCCGGCTCGACCGCGTTGTTACCACTGTCTCACAGAAAACCGACGTGAAGTAGCAGCTTGGTGTTGCGTTTCGTAAGGTGATTGAGATATTCAGAGGCCTAAATGCCCTTCCCCAATGCCATAACAATCCCTTTCCTTTAAGGTCCTCAACGCGTCCATATTCTGGAATGTTGAGTATTCATAGGCGGTGGATATCACTTTCCATCAGGTGTCCCACTCGCTCGTTTACCGACCTATGCTATAAAAAATAAAACTGTAGAAAAATCATGGGAACAATTTTAAAATGCGCAACAAATGTGAAAGCGCTTTATAAGAATCAGGTATTGTCGTGCGATTACATCGATAACGTCAATGTTTATTTCAGCCAACAAAGATCACAGATCTGGTGGAGTTCAAGTCCAGAAGACGGCTGTGTCCTCAAGCGCCGCCGTTCACAAACATCCCGAGGAAGGGAGCTCACTGCAAGTTGTGATTACTTCATTACCACTCGACCACTCGGACTATCGACACTAACTGTTAATGTAACAGTGGCGAAGGGTGGAGGAAAGCTAACGCTAGTTATTCTCCGCCTAATAAAACAGTATCCATATTTATCTATCTATCTATCTTTGCCATTAGAATGTATTTTAAACCGGTTTGACACGATTGTATGCTCGATTTGATTGCCTTCGTACGAATTAGCTTCATGCGAATGTACATAGATGCAGAATACACGTATACAAGATTACTCGTTTTCAAGATAATATTATAAATGTCATGGTGTTACGCAAGGACCACTTTTTGCACGAGAATATTGTGATTTGTGAATTGTTATTAGCCATCAGCGCAACACAGATCAGACTCTGTCGTCCGAGTTTGCTTTGATCACAATACGAGTTGCGTCGTATTATACGTATTAGCACAGATAATATATCTTTAAGAGAGTCTTTAACAAGGTGTTAGGTCCCTCGTATGCGAGAGACCGTCTGAGTTGGTACCACCGCTTTGTCTATGTCTGCCGCCAAACAACAATGTGTAAGGGTTAACACAAAACTTTGAACTATAAATCACTGGATGGCATCGGACTGCGCTTGTCACCCCGAGACATAAAAGATGATAAGCCTCATAATGCCCAGTAATTTCACTGGCTTCAATGTTCTTCAAATCGGAACACAACAATGCTTACACACTACTGCTGGCGGCAGAAATAGACAAAGCGGTGGTACCAACTCAGATGGCCTCTCGCATACGAGAAACCTACCACCTAGTAAGATAAGGTAGAACCAAATATCGATATAGGTATATAAATATCGATACAGGGTTGACCAGCCTGTTTTCTTTAGGATAAATATTAAATTATTAGAAACCACATTATAAAGGTAATAATATATTATTTTAATGACAATTCGGAATTACCATTTTTTGGAATGCATTGAGACAAATTCATAAAAAATGCAGTATTGTAAAATTTTATAAAGATTTTCAAAGGAACTAAAGACGACATAACGAATTATAATTAAATTTAATAATTCTATGTAAACAACGAACGTAGGAACGGCCTGTTTTTAACCGACATTTCAATCGTGTATTAGATTTTAAAAAATCCCTCTTTTTGAAAGTAATATCTGCATTCCGCATATTTTATATTGAATAAACCATGTAGTTTTTCGATCTAGATTTGGAATATCTAGCATAGGGCAAATCCTCTAATGTCCGATGATTAACACCACTCACTTTGGTTATATAAATGGCTTCGTACTTTTATGTATTTCGCTAATGACAAGTAAACTATAGTAGAGTGGTAGAGCCACGCTGTAGACACTATTGTCTATGGCATGAATGGGCCGGCTCGTCGTTACCACTGTCTCACAGAAAACCGACGTAAAGTCGCAGCTTGCTGCTGCGTTTCGTACGGTGAGTGATATATACGGAGGCCCAAATGCCCATTCCCTTCCCAATCCCTTAATTATCCCTTTCCTTTAAGGTCGGCAACGCGCCCATAATTCTTTTGGTATTGTGGGCGTACATGGGCGGTGGAGTTCACTTACCATCAGGTGACCCACTTGCTCGTTTGCCGTATAAAAAAAAACTAGTATTCACAAGAACGATGAAAAACCGGTGTGGCCGATATCAAGGTCTTGTTGGGGTTTTGGTGCGAATTCCTTACATAAATTTACTTGTTTGAAGTTGCATGTGGCTGGGTATTAGTCCCAGCATACTGTTATAATGCCGATGCGGCTCAAGAGATGGCGCCACTTGAAAAGTAAATCGCGCTATGGTTTACATGACATCTAAAAGTTATAGGCTCGGATCACGATGTTTTTGTAATTCCAATCCCGGGCAGTAGTCACTGCCTGACTAATTACTTTTTTTAATAGTCCCACCACTTCAGTGTGCGAGGGGATTTAAATATGATAAATCATAAATTAGCTTGTGGTATCTATTCTATTGTCCTACAGAATTCTAGTCTAAACTTGACTAAAAGTCTAAAACTAAGTTCGACCCTGTCAATGAACATTTTGTTCTGAAATCGTCTAAAGTGACAGGAATGAATCTATTAGTTAGACAGAATTATAATTGTTCCACTTGGTGCATATTTGTTATATCTTTATTTTTAAATAATTACTGCTAGGTAGCACTGTATCACTTCAATTTAGTAATGTTAGAATCACATTGAGTACTGTAGTTATTGTATCGAATGGAGTTGTTCACGAGGATGAGCTGTTTCCTTACCACAACTCCATTCGAGCTTTTCAGGACGGGCACGAACTTCAGTAATGAAGACTACGACGAAGAAGAAGAGTTATTGTATTCAAAAATATATTCCGATACAACTGAATTGCATAGTCAAATGTCTAAACTAAAATAAGAAATTCTTAAGAGATAATTTAATTTATTGAGGTGTAAGACATAATTGGCACTATTATCCGAATCGTGTCAACGCGGCTTTATATTGGAGGTCTATCGTCTCAGTGTTTGGAGACAACATACCAAGCAGCTGGCGACGCTCCTTTTTTCATTCGTCATCTGCTAGTAATTTATTGTATATTTATTGATGAATAATTTTATGTATATGTATATACGGACGGGCTTGTAGTCGGTGGCACGCAGGACGTGCGACCACTGCGGGCGATCATTGTTATCTGAGAAGCGATTGTTGGCCAAAACCTGGAATTACCCCATACTTTTTTGGACGGCACATTAAGGCGCAAGTACCTGTTGTATATATCAGCAATAGGCCACTGGCGGCTACTAGTCTTAATATATCCGGTCCACCTTGGTGGACTTAACCCCATGCTACTTACCATATTGAATTTCATTGTTAGATAAATAAAAACAGTTGGTGTTGCCATGCAAATATATATTTATTTTTTATTGTTTTTAATATTAAGAATTTAAGAATAATAATTAAATAAATTCATGGAAATTATTGTTGTCTCATTATTTGTATTATATTATTAAACAGCATCAGACTCATCCTTCACATTAGTTTTTTTATATTAAAATCGATTATGTTGGTTTTATTTTGAATAAAAGATACCCTGTCTGAATTCTATAAAGTTGCGTTTCAATATTATTCTCATTGGCAGGTATAGCCCGCTAGAGTTAACTTGAGACCTGGGGGGCGAGCACGAACAACTTACGAATAAGTATTCGAATCGAGAACGCTAGCATTTGTATGGAGGTTCAAACAATTTTTTGACATTTCGATTCGAATATGTTCTTGCAAGTTATTCGTGCTAGCCCCTTTGAGCGCTTTTGTGTACTACCTACTGCGCTCATGTCTCAAATTAAGTAATTTATCTCAAACGCTGGAGAGGGGCGCCACTATAGTTTCTGCCCCGGTTCAAAAAAATCGTCGATCCAGGGCCGGTGGTCAGACGGCAGTTCGCCTCACATAATACCAAATCCACCGTCAAATCATGATAGAAAGGTGGACACTGACACTAAGCCGAGAAAACGTCAGGCAGAAAGAAAGAATTTATAACAATGATTTAAAATTTGAAGTAAAAAATAGTCCATGTGTAGACTGTAGAGCCAGTTAATGCTTTACTGAATCTCTCTATTCTAAAAAAAGTAACTGGCGCCGCCGCCGCCGCCGCTGCTAAAAGCTTGTCACGCTATCTTCTCCGAAACCGCTGAGGGTATGGGGTCGAGACCGATACCAATCGATGCAGAATAATGTGGGGAAGAAAGTAAGATATGTCTCATATTCGTAGGACTTTAAGTTTTTTTTTTAATTTTATGTTTTGTGGAAAAATATTGACTTTTTCATGTTAGGGGTTGAAAGCCCCGTACGAAAAGCGAGCATAGCGAGCCTAGGGGCTACTAGCCCCTAGTACTTACAAAAAATGCTTTAAGCTCCGTAACTAGGTACAGGAATAATTTTAATAGACATGTCTGACTACGGTAGTGAGTTTCATGATGATGAGATGCTTTATAAAAAAATAAAAAGAAATAATATGTAAGTTGGTACTTTAATTTTTGTAAAAGAATATGAACGGTACTTCTGTACGCTTCGCGTTTGATCCCAACAGCTTCTTGCTCAACGACAGCTTCATATCAAATTCTGTTTTTGTTTGTGTCGATGCTTTTCAGTCTTCTTTTACTTACAATGAATGGTTGTTCTTTTATGTGTATAATCGTCAATGTGTGTATGTTTCTACTTGATCACGGCCACACTACGCTTTCAATCCAGGACAGATAGTGTGACACTCGTGTATACATCCCTGCGCTGCCCTTATACCCGCACGGAGCTCCAAATGACGTCACGCCCATGATGGTAAACGCACAATAGGCCACCTCACCACCAAGCCTATTGAGAGGTCCTCCGCTGTCGCCCTAAAGCGGAATAAACACTAGGTATTAAGTAGTAAGATAAAGCAAAATTGCAAAACTAGAAACCAGAACTACCACTAAGTACTAATATTATGTTTGGTATTAATTAGTCATCATATTTTCAACGCAGATAAACGTTATGGCCGAATATCTAGCGGTTACTTATTTTGTAACGCGTTTTATAGACAAAATTTTGACAGAATATAGGAACAGCTCAAATGTTTACCACGACCATTAATTGTTGTATCAGTATTTGAATTGCGTTTCAGTATGCATACGACAGTGTTCTTTCCTTTAAAACTGCCGTCATGAACTTAGTCCTATCTGTCAAGATTCAGTAAAAAGTTGTATTAGGTATACCTAATATTTTAAAATATATGCACCAAACTGGTCAGGCACAATCTTTGCTCGCAGCTCCACTTCAGTGAAATCCTTTTCTGGGATAAAATGCATTTAGTTTTTGTTTGTCTATTATGCTTCGCATCTTTATCGAAGTTCGTGGCACGTAATACTGAAGCTTGCATCGAAATCCGTTTAGTAGTTTTACGTGCTGCGCGTTCATATCAACAAACTGACAGCAGAGACGATTGTTTTAAATATATGTTTGTACAGATGAATATGTTACGGTAAACTCTCACCTCGCACGTGTCAATAATTTTATCCTTGTCACCGAAACACATCTGTGTGGTGTGGTTGTACCCCTGTTTAAGGTGTCGGTGGACACGATACTTAGCAGCACACTCCTTCTCACTGAACTCCATCAAATCAACCTGCAAAACATAGTTTACCCATCACAGATATGAGCTTTTTACGCAATCGTTTTTTGGATTCCTTAATACCTATCTTCTTTCTTTCTGGCGTTAGCTCACTTCGCTCGATCTTGAGCATCTACCATCAAATCTTTTTGTCATGCAATAGTACCTACCTATTTAGAAGATAATTTACCTATTAGATCATTTAAGTATTATACATACATACGCACTCACGCCTGTAATCCCCGAAGGGGTAGGCAGAGGTGTAACCAGTACACCCACATTTCGCCGAGCGAATTTCCGTCCCATAATATGATAGGAGGCGAGCCTACTGCCATACCGGGAACAAATTCCAGACACCGGGCTGATACTGAGCATTTCGTAATAGAAAAACCCAATACCACTTTACCCGACCCGGGGATCGAACCCGAGACCTCAGCGTTAGCTTAATCATAACGCGTACGCATTACAACTGCGCCACCGAGGCAGTCTTTTAAATATTAGTTGAAGTAAATTGACAGCCTCCGTGGCGCAGTAGGCGAGTAGCCGGTTGTGAGGCCGCGAGTTCGATTCCAGCATCAAGACAAATGTTTGTGTGGGCCACAAATATTTGTTTCAGATCTGGCTGTGTTTTCTCCCCACAAGGAGTTGACGTCAGGCAGGCGGCCGGTCGTAAAAACTTTAAGCCAAATCTTTCTGTAACATGTGTTAAAAACATATTGCGCCGACCCCACTGCGATCGGGATAAGGGCAGGTGGAAGAAGAATACTAGAAGTAAATTTACCTTTTGCAGTACATTTGCTAAAGGTTTCTTGGGTCCTAAATACCCCCAGCCAAGAGCGTACGCGCTTCCTTTGTATGGGTTTTTCTTGCCTGAATGTAGACAGATTGGCAGAGACGCCAGAGTAAATTGAACCCTGCAACGAAGTATTCATTAACCGATGAAAAAAAATGGAAGGTGAATACGTAACCACGCATAACTCTATCAAATGTGGGCCGAATTGGATAATTTGAAAGAGTACTTATAGCTCAAAATTACTTCCATTTAAATTTCA
Organism: Mimas tiliae; assembly: GCA_905332985.1. Classification (NCBI taxonomy): domain Eukaryota; kingdom Metazoa; phylum Arthropoda; class Insecta; order Lepidoptera; family Sphingidae; genus Mimas; species Mimas tiliae. The sequence continues at coordinate 6,325,139 of HG995238.1, forward strand.
AGAAAAAAGTAATTCTACTCCTAAAGGGATAAAATCGGGGATGATAGACTAAATCTTCGTCATTTCTGCACCCATTTTTTTCACTAAACATACAAAAAAGACTTTTTAACAAAAATAAATACGCATAAAAAAACAGTACTTTAGTATTCCTAATATATATAACAAAAAACTAGACTAAGTAAAACCCAGCGCATGGGCAGCAAGACCCTTATCTCTCCGATTCTTTGAATCTCCCAAGAACTATAAACGCGTATACCCCGCGTGTTCCGACAAAAAGCAAAGTGTTACACACTCCTGGCCTCTTGGAGACCCCATAATTTGGCAATTCGCGGGCTTCCTTAATATTTCAGACAAATAGGTAATCGTACTGGTAAGTGTATGATCCATTTCCAAAATTGATCTCAAATTCACAAAAAAAAACAAAATTCTTGATCTCCTACTAAGTGTTAATATATGGTTTTTAGTGTAATCACTTACGGTTTGTCAGTCTGCAGCAGCGCGATGTCATGATATTTGTTGGGCGCGTGATAGTCTGGATGGGGTATGATTTTCTGAATGATGTGCTGCTGCCACAGCTCCGTCGGGTCGTCTCGTTTCCATACACCCAGTGAAGCGAACTTTACTGGACCACTGGCAAGGTACACCAAATAAAGTCTTACATTGTGTAAGAGTCGAAGACATTTGTTAGTTCAGTTTGAACTAACAAATGTCTTCTAATCAGATAATAAGTACATCCCTCTAGTAATATTTAATCACTTCTTTCCTTTTCTTATTAAACAATATGTAACAAATACCCTGTTGGGCGTTAAAACTGTGATATCAGAATAGATATTCAAACGTAATGAAAGAATCGCATACAAAAATTAGACTAAAAATAAACATATTTATTATTTAAACTTTAATTAATTTATTGTTTGTAAACCGTATTTCGATTTGATTATCTTAGCAAGAGCGATGACTTTAAGCAAGAGCGCGATAGTTAATTGCGGCGTTCACGTACATCAAACGCGCCGAACCGCGCGCGCGCCCCTGCTTCGTCAATACACACAAAAATTCAGACGTGTTTTTTTATATGTTCATTTTTTAAGCTACCTGTTTAAGGATAATATCTCGCTTCTGTTTATTATTTTTTAATTTACCTATTCTTATTAAGCCTGTCTATATGTCTATCTTCACGACTCAAGAAGGGCCAACAGGGTTTTTGTTACATACCGTATAATTTTTTAAATAGAATAAAACTCGTATGGAATTTCTAAACTGATAAATTTAGGTACTTTTTCATTACTTGATGATGGATTTAATATAAAATGCAACCTTTTTATTATTTGGTCGAACACTTACGTAAATAAAAATGACTTTCACCATTTAGTACAGCAGCCTTTATAATAATAGCATGCGAATCGAGTTATTTGGATAATTTGTTTGTATACTAATATATTTACAGAGTTGAGCTCGCGATGCAGTGCGCTGCTGTGAGAATGAACCGCTCGCTGATGAGGGAGCCCGCGCACAGCCACTGCGCGGAGTTCAGGTCAGTACCGTAACCCAGGAGTGCCTGAGAATTAAATAGTATTAAATAAGTACTAAAATACCATAAAAATAAACCTGTGTTAAAAATAAAGGCTCCATAACATTTCGTATCGTTTGAAACACAGAAAATGAATTGTAGTAGGTTCCTACCCAACATTTTAAAGTTAACAGCATACTTAACTTAGTGAATTGAATAACCTAACATAAGTGGTAGAATGGGCCGGCTCGACTGGGTTGTTACCACTGACTCACAGAAAACCGACGTGAAGTAGCAGCTTGCTCTAATCTTACTGTTGCGTTTCGTATGGTAAGTGTGAGATATCCGATTTCCTTTAACGTCGGCAACGCGCCCATTATTCTTCAGATATTGTGGGCGTACATGGGCGGTGGAGATCACTTACCATCAGGTAGGTGACCTACGAGTATTTGCTCGTTTGCCGGCCTATGCTATATTTATTTAATAACATCACTTCACGGAGATCTATCTGGTGAGACTAAAATAAATTTCTGCGCATTCCGACTTTTTTGCCATACCTGGAATCATGTTTGGCACTTCGCATGATAGGGCCATAAACACCAGAGGTGCTTTACGTCTGGCTTCTCCAGTTATAAATGTTCTTAATTGAGGTTAATACCTCCTTAGTTCATAATTTTGTCTTCTGTTTTGCTACGGAAGGTTGTGGAAAAAGTATAGGTATTTCCAACTCATTCCCATCTTTCTATTTGATTAATAATTTCGTTGCGGGATAAAGACAATTTCGTGTTCTCAGCGACTCGCTAAGCTTCATTGCTCGATATCAAAATATGCGTGCCACAGTCCCGGCTTACAAGAGTTACAGTAGCTATAGTCTCTAATATACGTATTATAGATTGTGAACTTTAAGGCCTTGGGCTAACAAATCTGAATTCAGGCAATGCGGGTTAGTTTTTCTAAAATGGTTGACCCAGGATAGAATTCACCAAAGGGGTTGAAGTAAATATAAAAAAGTATTATACTTCGGGTACAGACGGAAAAGTCCATTGATCACAATTTGGGGATTTGAGCCTTCGGATATCTCACTCACCTTACGAAACGCAGCAGTAACCCTCTACTTTACATCGGTTTTCTATGGGATAGTGGTATCGACCCGGTCGAGCCGGCCCATTCGTGACGTAGACAAAATTGTCTACAGTGTGGCCTTACCCCTCAAATAAACAATAATGATTGGTGATTATACTTATTGTTTTTTACAAGGTAGAATTTCTAAAACTAATTACTTAGTATTTCTTAGTTCTCACCATGAATGGGAACTCCCCCCTCTTAGTATCCTCCCCTCCGACGGGTGCTCGCGGCAGTTGGACTACACGGTGGCATTTCGTCCGTTCATCCCATTGCTTTTCGACATCGTTCATCACATGCTCCTTGCATTCATACGGAAGCGTGTGGACATAGTCGACGCAAGCTGGAACATCGTAACAAAGGAACAAGTGTATGTGTTTGTTTGTGATTTTGATACTTTAAAGTAGGTACCGTAAACAGAACCTCGCAATGTAAGCTTTTGCTAGAAAAAATATTATTAATAGGCACAAAGATGTATTACAGGACATACAAATTAGACGTAGTTAATAGACGCGTGATAGCGCCAGACGAGCCACAGATGAAACGCGTCTTCTACGTGTAGCGAAGTTTTGACGAGTCACCAGGAATAATAAACGGCGTGCGACGTTGTATAAGGGTAAGTTCCGCCTCGTCCGTGGATCGGCTTGCGTTATGATGCGGACGCGTCGTTTAACGGGACCAATAGTCTGACGTCTTTTCTGTGTGGGCTGCGGCTTATTCTCTGGCGTATGGTATGTTTTGGACTGATTCTTGTAATAATATCCATGTAATAAAATCTAAAAGATATCTTACCGTCCCAAAACTTCTTTCCATTTTTCCACAAGAGACCTGCATTTTCATCTAAAACACCGTAACTGAAACAAATAACTGTTATTTACTTTAAAGTGACTGCAGCTATTTATGAAAGGAGACTGGTAAATACATGGTAATGTTATGAACCAAGGTGAACATCCGTAAGTTATCAGACTCCGAATCTAAATTACTTAAATAAGAAGACCACTCGTTCTAGTCATATCGGATATCTTCTTTAGACGTGAATTCTTATGGATAATCCACCTTAATTCACCTTATCACTGGAGCTGAATATAATATAAGTTTGTGTCTGCATTCTTCAGTTTTGTCAGCCTTCAATGTGATGCCTTTAATATGTTAATTTCCGGCATATATGCAATTTTACAGTCATTCGCGGTTATTTGCAGTAAATACCTGATGTTTGCCACACGGTCTTCAATACAGTCGGTGCAGCAGACCAGAGGTTGATTTCCTTGGAAACCGCATGTCTGTGGATGAGAGACAATTTAATGCGACAAAAATGAGCACCTCAAAAACAATTTATCGATCACACTCTTCGTATATTTCCCATAACTAAACAGTTACTTAGGTAATCACATATGTAGTTTGCTTCGGGAACCCGGCGCCTTCTCTAATCCGCTGAAAAGGGCCATCGCGGGGTTTTAGTTAGTATTACTAATGTAGGGTGTACATAGTGTATACATATAGTGTTAGGGACTGGGCCCAGCGCGTGGCGGTTGTCCGGATGTTTTCCATCTCTACCGGGAAGGCTAGGCAGTGAGGCGGCTCTGGGACGCAGGTACGATCGGTGAGTCTCGCCTTCCCCGAAAGTGATGGCGAGAAATTTGCTCCGCGAAAACAGAAATTGGTAATAATATATAAGTACCTACTATACATACGGTAATTATGTATTATTAATAGTGGATATAGAAAAATATTGAGGAGTGGGGCACGGTAGCGGCTAGAAGCAGAACAATGGAAAACGGCAAGATTTTGGGGCCACATTATAAAGGCAAGTCTTAAGAAAAATATCATGGTACTCACCGGTGGGGGCTTCTTGTCTCTGAAGTCTAAAATTACCGATTGGCATTTGTAGATATTGATGCATGTGCCCTCGACACCATCTCTTTCGCACCTAGAACCTGGGAACATTGGAAATTTTATAGTTGATGTTTCAACAATCATCCTGAATTTATTTTTCTCCAACTCCATAAAATTGTACTAAAATTTGATAAACGCGTACTATATCGCCTTTGGTCTAACGGCTGAGACTTTGACGAGTTTCTGTTTTCAAATCATAGGTCCGGCAAACACAATAAGTGCTTGAGTTTTCGATTTCAAAAATCTCACATGTGTTTAGAACAAGATTGGAAATTGGAATTATTTTGAATTTGTGCTGATATGGCGATATGCTTAGTGACCCGTAGATTAGATGCACTATTAGCATATACCAGAGATGCATAAACATATAATATATACTTACTTTGAATAGTTTATGAGGTTATGAGATATTCACTACTGGGACTTCTAGCAATTCTAAAAAAGTACTTTTCTATTATTAAACATACAAAATAAGTATGTAGGTATGTTTTTTTTTTCGCTGGAATGACGAAAGCAGATCGTTCGCCTGATGGTAAGCGCCACGCCTGCCCATAAACAGACACAACACCACACAGAACTTTGTATTACAAAGCACGACTTGGCACTGGACTGCGTTCATCACCCTGAGAAACCACTTGTTAAGTCTTATAATGCCCATTAATTTCACTGGCTTCAATGTCCTTCAAACCGAAACACAACAGTGCTTATACACTGCGGCTCCTTCTTCTGCAAAACAAGGAATTTGTGCCCGGTATGACGATAGGGGTAAGGGGGCGACCCTTACCCCTATCACATCATGGTATGGAAATAAGCTCGGTAAAACATCGGTGCAGCTATAGTTGTACTGCCTAACCCTGCGGGGACACAGGCATGACCATACGGTATATTACGTTATGTGCGTAGCCACTCAATTTTAATATAGAATGTGAATAACGTATTACTATTTGCATTACGTAATTGTTTTGCATAACATAACATACGCTCAAGCCGTTATCCCCGAAGGGGTAGGCAGAGGTGTAACTAGTGCTGCCCTACCCACTCACGTTTAGACGAGCTTATTTCCATGTCATGATGTGATAGGGCTAATGGTCGCGCGTATCGCCTTACCGGGCACAAATTCCTTGTTTTGCAGAAGACATATTTTGTACATTCAATATTAGAAGAGTACTAATTTTATTCTACTGTAGGTATACATAGACATATGTGACTGAACTCCTCCTAAACGGCTGGACCGACATGAATGATTTTTTTTGTATGCGTTTGGGTGGCGCCCTGGATGGTTTAGATTCATAATTGGACCCGGTAGGTGGAGCTGCTGTAGTTGCGCGAGAAACCGCGCGGGACAGCTAGTATTATATATATATATATTATTTATTGACAAAAAAAGGGCCGAGGCGCTAAGCGACCACATCGCTGATCACGATATAAAATTGTAATAAGTATGTATGAAGCGTTTTGCAGACTATATATAAACTGGATACGTATGCACCGGCATCAAGAAAGCACTTTAGAAACTAGTTCGATAAGTACTATGACGGGTTTACTGTTTAGGTACCAGTAGATCCCTCTATTCTGTTCATCTATTTTACAAAAGCAAAATAACTAACGAGGTATCTTTTACCGCTCACTGACTGACTAATCACGAAATCTCGAGAATAACCTAGGTACTATAAAACCTACAAATAAAATTAAATCACGAAATTTCGGAAAATGTTTTCGAAGTTTAGTGGCTTTTAAAACACACGTACTGAGATAGAAAGATAAAAATAAATTTGTTTTACCTTCAGTAAGATGAGCTGCTTCCAAGCCGTAATCTACCAGGGTCTTATGAAGAAGCAACACTAACACTAAAACACCCATTTCCGTAATGTATGCGAGCAGCTTGTATGCGACCTCCCAGCGCCATGCCACCGCGCATTCTGATTTCTCAGTAATCTGAGCGAGGAAAATTTAAATCGTATTCTCATGCGAAACATTAGTTTAATGACGCCGCACGGACTTAGAGCGCGCGGGAATAATCAGTACTAAGAAAGTCTTTGGTACTAAGTAATTAATTAATTTAAAAACATACATAATTTCTAAGCATACATACATATATTGACTCACGCCTGTTTCCCGTAGACATCTGAGGGGCTAGCACGGATAACTATCGAAATCGTAATGTAAAGGTATCGAGAGCTCGATAGATAATTCCTTAAATATCATTGGTCTATATTCCATATAAATTAGTTTCTTTTACGTACGATAGAGGCGCTGTACTAAAATCTCATAGTAATTGTTGTCGATGATAGCTCGAATAACTTTTCGCAAGTTTCCGTGCTAGCCCCTCTGTTTGTTTGTTGATGTATACCGTAGTGTACCATCATGAAGTTACAGTTTCCAAATAAAGTTTCACTTTTTTCGCCATAACAATAGTACTCAATAATATTCTATTTCTTTTCTGGGTGTAGAAGGTATACTTAGGTTATTATCTATGCAAATTGAGATACTTTCGTGTTTTAATAATTCCAGCCACCCTCTGTCCTCAACGTTCAAAGCTTGTGACCTTGGTAGAAAGAAATATAAATGTACTTACTTAAAAGTTACAACTCGTGTTGTAGTTACGAATGAGTAATATTAAATGGGGTTTTCATACAATATGTATTATACTTTTTTTTTTTTTTGTTGTCGCGGGGAAAATCGTATTATTGTTACCGCCCCACCCCGGGGGAAGGAGAAGCGGTTATGTTGGGTTCACCGGTCTTACGACCCAACGTTAAGCAACCCGGGAGATTATGGTAAACATCCGGGCGGCCGCTGGGCCGAGTCCCTAACACTATATACACCCTACACCGGCATACTAACTAAAAACCCCGCGGTGGCCATTTTCGGCGCATTAGGAACGGCCCCGGGTTCCCGAGACGAGAAGCGCCCCGGCTTCAGCCGGAACCGCCCCTGCGCGGTGCCGCCTTGCGGACCGTCTCCATATATATTGGGGCTCAGAAGCCCCGCACACCGAAGGACACTCTCAGCGTCAACGGCAGCAACGAGGCCAACCACCCGTGCTGCCGTCCATCCCGGGGTCGCATGTACAATAATTGTATGTACAAAGGGCGCTACGACAGCCCCCGGTGCGCGCTCACGACCCTCGATGGCCCCTATTAGTCGCCTTTTACGACAGGCAGGGGATACCGTGGTGGAATTCTCCAAAAGCCCCCAATCCACAGGGCGGAATATGCATTATACTTACCAGTCCTTACCTATGACTAAGCAAGCTAAGCAAGCTACTTATGACTAAGCAAATTTAGTTTTACTTACTTGAACGAGTTTCCTTTTTTATATTTTTGTGCAATTAGGTTCCAATTTTAACTACCTACTAGGTGGTAGGTCCCCCGTATGCGAGAGGCCGTCTTGGTAGGTACCACCGCTTTGTCTTTTACGGCCGTGCAAAGTGCCGTGCCAAGCAGCAGTATGTAAACTCTTGTATTCCGGTTTAAAAGACATTAAAGCCAGTGAAATTACTGTGCATTATGAGACTAAACATCTTATGTCTATGGGTGACGATCGCAGTTCAGTGCCATGCAGTACTTCAAATTCGAAGTTCTGTGTGGTGTTGCTTTTGTTTATTGGTAGGTGACGCTTACCATCAGGCGAGCGACCTGCCAGTCTCGTCATCTAAAGCTAATAAAAAAAAAAACAATGTTTTGTTTATTGATTTAGCGTTATGTTGAAATAAAAATAGTTTATACGGATTTTATCGCAGTTTAATTTTATTTTAAACAAGAGCATCGAAACGTCGGTATTAAAATAAAATTAATCACTATAAAATCCTTATAAGTAAACTAGTTTTATTTCAATAAGTATGTAGTATTCGCGTAAACCAAAGACTTTAATGACGTAAACATAAGAAATCACTAGCGTTATGTTTTCATCACATTTGAATCCTTTTCGTCATCATGGATATGCGAAAAAATCGTGTAATTATGGAAGATGAGTACCTTCGTGGTAGCAACACGGCGCAAACGGCACGCAACATCAACGACTTATACGGAGCGAACACTACAAACCAAAGCCGTTATTGGTTAGTCCGCTTCCGTTCTGGAAATTTGGACCATAAAAAAGAACCCTGTGGTCGTCTGAAAACTTTGATTGACAATGATGAATAATTGGAAGCGATCGTGGAATGATACTCATTATAGGACTGAATTAGCAGCAGCTTTAGCCGTTAGCATCAAAACAATATTGGTTGGGGCACCCCGGGCGGCAGTTTCCGGGGGGGGGGGGGGGGGGGGCGAAATCATACCTTATATTTGTGAGTTGTTTTAAGTAATTTGTCTCACACGCTGGAGAGAGGGGCTGTCAAGTTTCTGCTCCAATTCGAAAAAATAGATCCGGGGCTCTCTTCACCCATGAATTGGCACTGCGCTGGCAAAGATGCATCAATAACATGGTTACTTTGAATAATAGAAATAAAAAGGTGGAAAAAAATATTTTATTATCGTATCGTATAGAACGGCAAATTCATAGGTAAATAATATAATTTCTACGTATCTAATCGGAATACTTACGGTAAGTCCAATGTTAGCTCAGTCCGAAGTAACATATTAAGTCTCATAATTCCCAGTTATCTCACTGCCTTCAATGTACCTACTTGTCCAAAACTGAGATAAGTATAATAGTACTTACACTGTGCCGCTTGGGATCAGAAATAGGCAACGCTATGATACCAACCCAAACGGACCTTGGTATCCGACGGACCTATTATCATAGTGAGTACCCACCTGCTTCCCTACAGATGCCGTATGCTATGGACGTAATTTAGATGGTACTTGTATTAGCAAATCCAGCATAGTCCTCCTACGCCCTCTCAACCTAGCCGTCTACGAGTATTCCCCTTGTCGTAGAACATAGCCGACACGAGTCGCAAATTCACATTACAATTTGCCCTCGTGATAGGTCAGTTATAGTTACAGGTTAGACATTTTGGGTTCATTCACGGTTTTTTTTTATAAATATAAATATAAATATATATATATATTTATATATTTATTGGCTTTAGATGACGAGACGAACAACAGAAGCAACACCAATCAGAACTTCCAATTATGAAGTAATGCATGGCCCTGAACTGCGCTCGTCACCCTGAGACAAGTTGTTAAGTCTCATAATGCTCAGTAATTTCACTGTCTTCAATGTCCTTCAAACCGGTACACAACAGTGCTGCTTGGCGGTAGAAATAGAAAAAGCGGTGGTATACCTACCCAGACGGCCTCTCACATACGAGGGAACTACCACCTAGTTATCCCACAACAGTCACACATATAGTCCTGACCCCACAATTAAGATACGAGTATTGTGTCGTGGGTATTAGGAACTACAAGAGACTTTCGAATAGTAGACTTTCCACTAGAATCTCAGCCTGTTGCCGTCCACTGTTGCACGTAAGCCTCCCCAAGTGAGCGCCAACCATCCCGGTCTTGAGCAGCCCGCATCCACCCGCTACCCGCCATCTTTTTCAAGTCGTCGGTCCACCGTGCAGCAAGGCGCCCTACACTACGTTTGCCTAATCGTGGGCTCCACTCCAGCACATGTCTGCTCTATCGACCATCTGTCCGTCTGCAGACATGACCGGCCCATTTCCGCTTCAGCGTGCTAATTTTGCGAGCAATATCAATGAATGTTCTCTGGCGGATGACTTTCCACTAGTAGAGTATAAATAAATATCGGTAAATACTTACTAATTATTTAAGCATTTTACACCAGCTGTTTTTAATGCCCATACGTTTATCCGCCAAAAGCACCCCGCATTTTGGTGGAAATACATCAAAGTCGCCGGCACGCAGTATTATTCAAATTTTATTATCGCCCCGCGTCGTCTGAAAAACAGTGTGGAATATTTGCCGCCATTTTTGCATGGAAACCAATGATTTACTGAACATCTGCGCCATTACTGAAAGATAGATGGCGTTATCTACTTACTAATAGTTTAGCAACACGCACGGTGATCATTGGACTCTGTGATGTGAGTTCGAAACAGTAACTAACAGCCCGCATTTTACTTTAGCTACCTAAAACAGCTTCTGTCATTAAAATCCCGAGGCCCAAATAAAAAATCCCATATGATTCTTCTGATGTTGTGGGCGTTCATGGGCGGTGGAGATCACTTAGCATCAGGTGACCCACTTGCTCGTTTGCTCACCACTGCGATAAAAAAGTCTTATCCTTGGTTAAGACCAACGATAAGATTTTTTTATAATAAATATATAGGGTAAGAGGCACCTTAGTTTTTTTTTTATTAACCTGTATGACGACATGAGCAAGTCGCTCGCCTGATGGTAAGCGCCACACCTGTCCATAAACAGAAGCAACACAACCAACTTTGAATTACAAAGTATGTATTGCACTGCCCATGTCATCCCGAGACACGTGAGAACACACGAGAACGTGTGTGTGTTGTTCTTATAATGCCCAGTAATTTTACTGACTTCAATGTCCTTCATACCGAATCACAACAGTGCTTACAGACTGCTACTTGACGGCAGAAATAGGCAAATCGGTGATACCATCCCAGACGGCCTCTCGCATACGATGGACCTACCACCTGGTAATGTAAGTTACATCTCACTCTATCCTAAAACTAGCCACAGACTGGCACTGCATATTCGCCTTCTATGAAAAAAAAAATAATTTTTACAAATAATAATAATATATTAAAATTATAAAAATATTTATTTTTCCTATATTTTAATAATACAAGTACTTGTAGGTAATACTCTGAGTGTCCGAAGCATAAGCATAATCTAAAATCAACGAAACCACGGGCAAAAGTTAGCATTCTGTACCTATATCTTTCTCTGTCTAACATGGGCTGTGGGTGTGTGTCGCCCTTTCGTGTAACACGACTCCCTGTGAAAGCTTTGCGCGTGTGTGTGTGGACAGGTATCATTTTTAGTGATACCACAGTGAAACGAATAACTGAATTTTGCGATAATCACTGAGAGATTATAAATCCCGTTGAATAAAAGGAAACTGATTTCCTATTAATATTTTTATTATTTAAGCGTCAAATGGTATTACAATATAATTATTATTATTTCAGTTGGTCACTGGTGCTCGACAGTATTTTTTATACAGAAACGTATTACAGAAAGGTCTGGTAAAATTTTAAGGTCATTAGCATTACATACACCTTACAGCACTAGCGGATACAGGGGGGGGGCTAAGGGGCTCTAGTAGCTCTAGTCTTTTTTATTAAAATTTTGGGTCAATAACGTGTACGTACGCTATGTTACGAATTTGTGCTGAAGACAATAATATATCATCTTCTAGAAGCATTTTAAAGACTTCATTGAACTTGGCTTAATACAGCCGACGAGCGTCTTGAAAGCTATTATCACCTGCACTCAGTGGCGAATTTGGAGTTTTTGCCGCCCTAGGCTCCAGGACATGTAGTAAGTAGCATTCAGTGTTAAAAATTAAACGTCATTGTCGATCCAGGCGTGTAGGAGTTAAAACGGCAGGCGTGTGGGCGGAGCCTCAGTAAATGATTCTTAGTGTGAACAAAATAATCTCTTATATTGTGACATAATTTTATAATGTAAATTGACTAGTAAATGATAAGTAGTAAATGTTAAGGCATACTTGCAGGTCCAAGATAGATTGTGATGTTATTAACCTATCTATTAAAGTAATTTATAAAATACATGAAATGTTAAATTCAAGTTCTGCAGTTTAATTGGAAAATGGTAATATAATCACAATACACAATCATCAATGACAATATTAATCGGGAAAAATAATAGGATATTTTATGAGGTAATATATTTTCATTTTACAGCAACACCGAGACGGTACGAACAAGCTTTAAAACAAAATTCTTTGGCCAGTCCCGCTTTTCCCTTCGTCGTGTGAGGGTATGCCGGTCGCGCGTGTGATTGTGCTATACTAAAATTTACGTACAAAAATCCATTTTTGTGTATTGTTTATTGTGCTTTGTGATAAAATAAGTTAATATTGGGTTTTTGGAAGATATTACCCCGTTGGTAAGCTATTTAACGATGTTTTACCTTCTACAAGCATTTCAAAGCTCCTATGAAGGGACCCTTTCGTTTATTGTAAGCCAATTGAGTATTGATGGTTGACCACACGAAATTCTATATTTTCGACGATGTTTTTATGTTTACACACATTATTCATGAAATTATTTTCATTTATATCAATAATTTACCAACTTGTGACTTACAATAATTGTAAGGATTTTAAATCCATCATAAGATCTTGTTATAGAATTTATTTTACCATCCTATTTTCTTATTAGCAAAATTACGCGAAATAAAATATAGTCGATATTGTGTATAGGTATGTACCTAGGTACATTATTACCTAAACATATAGAAATAATGAACGCGTAACCTACCTACCCAAATGTTTTTATTATTTCGATTTTTTCTAACTTGGCGTTGGTAGTTATGACAAGTGCCGTATTATCTATCCTTAGTATTTTGAGTTGTTTTCTTGGTCAATAGTAGATATCTTAGCAATGGAATTCAGTTATTGTCTAAAACAGAAACTACAATAGAGAAGGCATCCGGAAGCCATCGATGATAACTTGATAGTGATATGTCTTTCTAAGCACTATGTATATATCTACCTACTTACCTACCTTCTTTCTTACTGCCTGGCGTTATCCCGGCTTAACGCCAGGGTCCGCTTTCTCGTACCATAGATTTGATGTTATTTGGTATTATATTATGGGTCGACCCGCCGCGCCGTCTGACCCCCACAACCCACAACGGGAACCAAGTTTCGCCATTCCCTCGTCCGTTAATCAGCCTACCATATAATAGTTATCTACCTACATAACTCTTTTAATTTAGTTTTATTTAATTATGTTTGAATATCATTCCTATAAAGTTATAGGTACCTATTTTATCCATTACCATAATTCATGATAGGGACTGTCTCGGTGGCGCAGTTGTAATGCGTACGCGTTACGATTAAGCTAACGCTGAGGTCTCTGGTTCGATTCCCGGGTCGGGTAAAGTGCTATTGAGTTTTTCTATTACGAAATGCTCAGTATCATCCCGGAGTCTGGAATTTGTGCCCGGTATGGCGATAGGCTCGCCCCCTATCACATCGTGGGGCGGAGATACGTTCAGCTAAATGTGGGTGTACTAGTTACACCTCTGCCTACCCTTTCGGGGAATACAGGCGTGAGTGCGTATGTATGTATGTATGTATGATAGGGATAAGGTATAAAAATACCTAACTATGTGCCCCACTGACTTCACCATAGATGTACATCAAACACTTCATTATATAGGTACATCTATTTTTTGCCAGTAACATTATATTAGGCAGGTACTTCAGTTCTCGGCTCAGGCGTGGATCCAGGAGAGAAGTTTCGGGTGGAGGGCTACTAGTATTTATTGTTAATCGAACAGAATACAGAAATAATCAATTTATATTATAAAAATTGCATAGACTAACGAATCCTGCCATTTTAATGGACTTGGGTACCTATTGTAATTCCATCGCCTCAGTTCTTCAGTCATCACAGTCCTTGTTTACGCATAGATAGGTATAGGTATAAGAGTCACTGAAAGAGATTGATTTGCCGCCCAAGTCCATCCAAAGGAAAAATAGATAAATTAATATTATTAAAAACCAGGCTTCAAAAAATAAGTATAGAAAATAAAAATAATTTCTTACATGAATATTTAACATTTATTACATTCTAATTAGAGGTCTTTGCAGAGTCGTTCATGTAACACACAGCGGTTACACGAGACACCGCACGACATGATAAAAAGTGGTGACTTGTCCGAGCGCCATATTATTATTCTATGAACATAGACTGCTAGTTTCTTCACAGCATGACAAACGACTTTTCAGCTGTTTCGTCGACTGTTTGTGTTTTCCGTCTGTAAAAAGCTACTTCATGGTCGGTGTTGTGTTCGTTGCATATTGCAACCGCAAGGAACACAACACAGACGCGGTGCGGCGCAGTGGCTCGTGGAAATACGTACATTTACTTTCATATCTGTGGCGATGTAGGCGCCTCCTAACAAGACATTTGGTGGCACTGGCTGCGCGCAGTATTCATAGCAGCTTCTCACTATCGTACGACCGGCTGAGGCAAATACACACTGACATGTGAAAATGTATGAAAACAGAGTAAAGACAGACTTCAGATCTGGCTGCCGTTTGACGCGATAAGTGGTCTACCATAAGTTTATATCAACACAGTGTTTGTAGTGTTTGCAGCACACTTTGTAATCTGTCGGTCAGTAGATACATCCAAGATACAGTGTGACAACTATAAGTTACCGAGATGAATAGCGGTGCTGTTAAACGCTCACTCTACTTTTTTGTTTTTCATTCGTAACTCGCGTTCCTCTTCCATGTCACTAGGTACTCTTTTATTTATAAGTGCGTCACCTGATGGTAAGTGATCTCCACCGCCCATGTACGCCCACAATACCAAAAGAATTATGGGCGCGTTGCCGACCTTAAAGGAATGGGATAATTAAGGGAATAGGAAGGGGAAGGGATTTGGACCTCCGGATATTTCACTCACTGTACGAAATGCAGCAGCAAGCTGCTAATTTACGTCGGTTTTCTGTGAGACAGTGGTAACGACCCGGACGAGCTGGCCCATTCATGCTGTAGACAAAAGTGTCTACCACTTCTGGCTTTACCACTCAAGAACTTGACAATTGTTTAGAGTGGCAGTTCACCACGTCCTTAGCAGCTACTCATCATTGTGTGACTAGTCCACCTACTAGCATGTGAGCTGACTATGTCAGGAGCTGTCGACTGTCAGCTCACAGCTCGTACTGTGCAATTAAGCCTTTCGATAAGCGCGCGCTGTCTCACCGTGTGCAAGGTGCCTTAATCGGGATTTAATAAAAGTCATTTACTTTATGCAGATGATCAACATAAGAACCATAATACCTAGTGCAGTTTTATGCCTGACAGTTGAACCCGCGGTGGCTGATGTTAATCGACAGGCGGAAAAAACAGTCTAGCGTTGGTGTTGGTATGGCAATTAACGAGCCTGCTTTTGTAGTGATACAAGACGGAGCATTATCGGCGAATCCTAAAGTAACGATTTCCACATCGATTAGTGCCTTTATATCGGTCTCAAAATGAGCGAAATTTATAGTATACTGTTTAAATCAGGCTCAAAGTAGAACTTAGTTTGGTTAGTGCAGTTTTTTTTTATTTTGTGGTATATTGGAGATATTATCAGGTACCGCTTGGGTGGTCGCTCATGACCCTATTAACGCTCCAGTGACGTCATAGGAATCACGGACGAGAAACCACTGCCTCAATAGCTAAAACCTTTTCCCTTTAACCTGCTGGGCGTCGAGCGCGTCAAACCATAGATCCTTGTGAAATAACCGAAAGTGGTTCGGTGAAGTTGGAAACTCGGTACTTACCAGCTATTAATACCTATACCTACTATGTTTATATCGAAAACTATTTGTTTCGGGTCTGGGTGTTGTTTCCTCAGAGAGGTTGACGCGGACGTCAGGCAGGCGGCCGAGGACGGTGGTAAAAACTACAAGCCAAATGTTTCTGTATCATGTTTTAAAAAGCATGTTACGCCGACCCTACTGCGAGTGGGATAAGGCCAGGTGGAAGAAAATTTTTATACCAAAAACTCCAAACATTTAAAGAATTGATTTAATAGCATACCCTCGTTACAACCAGTGTAACATAATTTATACTTACGCGCGGCCATTTTTACATTTTCCATGATTTTAAGATTTGTATTCAGATCGATTATCATCTTCGGCCTTTAAACATAAAGTCGACAATTAATTAATTGGTGTCACAACTAATACTAAAATGTAAAACTGGTTAACACGTCGTTACTATGAAAGTTGTCATATCGTTAACTAATATTGTTGTTCAATATACATAATGACGAATAGAACACGCTCGCCGACCTTTTGATACTAAACTTATATCATTTTTTATACACCTTGAGTATACGGGAAGATATGAAGGGATGGTTATGCCATATTATGGCAGCTATCAAGAGCAGTAGACCGAGAGGAGAGGTCTCTACCGAAGACTGTTCTGAGAGCGCTGCGCTCTTCGTTCCAGATTAGGCACTCCAGAATATATCGAGCCGCGTTCTCGCGGCACTTGCCACTATTATGGCTGGCACACGGCAGATTTTTCCTTCTCGTTCAGACACAGAAACCGAAACATCCGTGCCCCGTCAGATCCTACGTCAGTCGTAACGTCGCGTCGGCGCACCGTGGCTAATGAGTAATAACACGATGCATTGCCGTAACGGTTGGAGCTCTCCAGTTTGTTTAGTTACTCCTCCTTTACAGTACTGCGCAGGGAGGCTAGTAGCGCCCTGGCATTGCAATGTCAGGTTGATCCGATTAAAGGTTGTGGTTTACATAGTCGAGTGACATAGCGGGAGATGCATTTAAATCTAGAACACTTAACAAAGAGCTTACTGAAGTGTTTCATGATTAAGGCCGTAAACTTTGCACAGGTGTAGAATACCAGCATTACAAGTATGTTTTCTCCTACCAAGCTTCAGACCATAAAAAGTTAATTTTAGTATACGACACCTAACATATAGGATATGTTGATATCTCGGACCACTAGAGACTAGATTATACACACTCGCGCGTAAATTCTACATGGCTAATAAGCTTAGAAATAATTCGAAGCGTTATAATCCTCTTATATATTGAAGGACGTCTTCAAGAGAACCTCGGCTATCTCATTTCGTTTGACCAGCATTATTTTTATCCGGTAAAGCTATAGCAAACCTAGTTTCAAACATTCTAGGTACAAAGGTACAATACGTGCAAAATAACTAGGCCGGGCCTAAGTTGTCTTATACTGGGTCTGGGTACCTACTTTTTACACCATTCAATAAATCCTATGATATATTCAAAATACCTACCTACGGCTGTTTCTTGATTCTTCTCAGACCAGTGGGTATTTCCGAAGCACCTGTAGACATTTCGATGTACATAAATTCTATTATTGACATGTAAAGAAAGCCCGACATAGCTTTCTTGCAAAATAAACGTTTTGATTTTTCTTAGTCACTTCACCCGTCCTTTACACCTCCCGTTACCCTTAGCTTATGAAAACAATGGCCGCGCCGCGCGCCAAACTCGGCACGCGCGGACTCAGCCCAGTGATTTTGCGAGTGTTGAAACTGCCAAAACGCATATCGTCAAGAGACCATTAAATCTTCTATCAGTAGTTATTAACATTTAAAAGTCACTTAAAAATATTTTTCTATCAACAATTCCAACAAATACTTTAGATTTCTGTACACACTACTTCGTGGTCCTTATTAATCTGGGTGTCGTTAGTGACAAACTAAGAACTCTGAGCGACCATCGTTTCAGTTTGGTCGTTTAATCTTTAATACAACTACTCCTATGTGCTCATTCTTGCCACTCATTGTATGTCTAGTTATTTCATATATGCTGATGTCACTGGTCTTATTTAAATCTTATGCTTAGTGTCATAAAAATGGCGAACATATACATACGGGAGTCGAATATAGAGGATCTATCTATTATATAAGTCTAAAAATAAATAAAAATATTCATGGCGAGCAAATAACTACACCGGCTAAAATATGAAATATCTAGCCTCTGGCGCTTAGAAGTACATAATGAATCAAATGCCAGCAATAGCTTTTTGGATTATCAACAAATGTCATTGGACCAATCCAGCACTCGTACACAAAATGTATTAGATGATGGCTTGACGCGCGTAATCAAAAACCCTAACGGATTGATAAGGGATTTATCAAATTTATCTAAAAGTTTGATTTAAATGTTTATCTTCCCACGTTACAATATCGTTTAAATATTTTCGAGGTCCCACATACGTGCCTTGGGCGACATAGTAAGATTAACAATCGTTCAGTGATTCCAGAGTAGTATACCGTAGGGGTGTGCACTGGCCTGGATAGCGACATCATGCTGCGAAAAACCTGTAATACTCACCGACAGGATTGCGGGTCACGTTTTAAGATCAGCCAATGCAATACAAATACGACAACAGCCTCAGATGTCGATGTCTTCGGACGATTGGTGGCCTATGAATAAATTGCTATGTCATGTAGCAAACAAAAAATGTTGAATCAGTTATGCTTGCGCGAAAGGGAGTTTCCAATAAATCAGTTAACCTGTCTAGACGGGAAATTGTATTTTTCTCTATCAATTTTATCTTTCTCGAAACAACATTTTGTTAGGTGTTGGTGGTTTATTCAATAAAGAGGACGTTCTCTTGATAACACAACGGGCGGAGTCACGGGAGATAAAACTTTAAAACCTAGACGATTGGTAAGCTTTATTAAGATAGCTCGTACTACGCACTACCAAAACGTGTTCACGTTCAAGAAATGTTTATATTTACTTATTGCTTTATTAAAATTAATTTTTAATAACAGCAATATAGCTAGGTGGTAGGAAGCTCGCATGCGTCTGGGTTGGCACCATCGCTTTGTCTGTTTCTGTGGCTAAGGAACAGTGAGTTAGCACTGTTGTGTTTCGGTTTGAAGGACATTGAAGCCAGTAAAATTGCTGGGCATTGTAAGACTTAACTTCTTATGTCTCGGGGTGACGAGCGTGATCAGATGCCATGCATCTTGCCATCAGATAGCGAACTGCTCGTTTAGTCATTCAAGCTAATTAAAAAATAAAACAACAGTCTTTACAACAGTCGCTATCGTCTTTACGCGAGTGGTTAGTTTAAATAGCATCGTTTCTATCAAGTATAAGTAACGTCGCGGGCGTACGTTATAATATGCTCACGACTTTGTCTCCCACAGTTCTCTATAGTTATGCATAAATTACACGGACAGACAAACAAACAGCTCTACAAGACAGGGCCTAATTATCCACTCGCTAACTAAGCTAGTGATGGGGCAATGTTTTCGACATTATAGATTGTATCGATAAGGGAAATGTTTATATTATTATGAACATTTCTATTGTTAGTATAATTTATTTGTTTAAAATTTTAACTTTATTATTTTATATTCACTCTTGATTAATATAGACGTGCAAATTATCTATGAGCAGACTTATTTAATGGTACCTACCGATTTAATAACAGTTTTGATATCGGGGGTTTTTACTCCCGAACTCATTTTTGGACAGCTCAATAGATTGTCTTAAAACAAAAGAAGATCCCTCTTATCATTCGTCATTTACTTCAGGCCGGCTAAGTTATATTACGCGCAAAAAGGGCAGGTGAAGTAACCAACTTCACATCAGCCAAGTTAAATACGTGCAACAACCGCCCGACAATTTAGCAAAATGTACACAACTGTGCTTATGGTTATGAATATTATGAACGAGGTGAGTGTAAACAGCTAATAAGATACGACTATAAATTATTTTTATAAATCAGGATTCAGAATACATAATATTATTCTTTTTAAAATGTATCATTCTCATGAAAAGCGTCCTACAAGAGAACGCCATATTATTTTTACTTTTTGTATTGGATGTTTTATGTTAATTTAATAACGCATGTACGGATTTGTAAATAAAACAGGTATCAAAATAAATTACACAAAACACTGTTAAGGTTATTGATTTACTGGCACGCTGCGGTAGCGTTTTGAAATAGATATTTTGTAATATTCCTTGACTTTGTTACATTAGATGGGGCTCATTAGTACATACATTTGCGCTAGAGTGGCATAGGCTAATAAGTTCACTAAACAGGCTAAATAAACGCATTAAACTGAGATTCATAATTAGTTAATATGAAGGTGATACTTGTGATTCCGAAAATCACAAATACCAGGGATATGCGGCAAAAGATTTTCGAGTAGAGATTTTCTGTTCAATTTGTTATTTTTTATCAAATAGCGAGTAACAGCAGCTTCTGTTTATCGTAATTGTGAATGACGAGTTTATTTCTCGCCGTTTTAATGTCAATACGTTTTGCAACAAAACCTATTTCAATTACGACTGCGACATCCATAAAATTAGTTTACAATGATTGGTTTCTTTCCCGCTGAGCGTAATGGGCTGTTTAATAGAGCTATTATAATATATTTGTTTTTGGTTAAAATCCAATGATCTTGAGAGCCTTTCGCTGCATGTGGTCCTGAGTTTCAGAACGGTCTTTACAAGCGTAATAAAATTTTTGTGTCAAATTATAGGTCTAAAAACGACAGGTGGCGAGCTCGATTGCAGCAACGGCATAAATGCGTGATCCGAAATTAATTGTGTAGATATGTGACATGGACTAAACCCACAAGTTTCTGATACAGCCTAAATGCAGTGTTAATACGTGAGATGTAGGCATTTGATTACTGTATAGTATTTAAAATCTTAGAGAATTAATCGTCAACCTTGGTGGATGGGTAGACATTAATAAATATTAATCAGGCAGTATAATAATATCTATCTCATTATTTTCAATTCGTTAAATGTTGTGTAAAAACGCTATTGAAACACGAAACAAACATTGTAGCTATATCGATATTTTGCACGTTCCGTCTCTATAATGTTGCGAAATGTATTCTGCTGCGAGTCGCCGATAACGTGTTCAAATAGTGATGCGCTTGCATACAATTTACATATCGATTTATGACACTCCCTTTCCCATTCGCAATATGATTTACATATAAATACGGTACGTTGAGTATATTTGCCATAGCTTAATTGTTATTACGGCTGCCGTGTGTCGGAAGGAGTTCCCACCAGATGAGCCGGTGGATTTTCTTGGATTCTTATGGGATAACCAATAAATTCTTGCATATCTAGGGGAGTAGAAGCAGAATGATGGAGGCAAGTTTGTGCTGCAGTCTTAAGCTTCTTAAGGATAAACCTTTATGTTGTTGTCGCATTGAATCTATAAATACCTACTGATATAAACACCGAATAGTGCAGAAATCTATTCAGCTTAAGACTGCAGCCAGCAGATTTTTACACAGTGAACATTTTCAACTGAAGAAAAAGGGATTATCAATAATTTATTTTAACGGTAAGAACATTATCTTTGTGTTAAATATTATAGGCGTATTAGTTATTTATAAGTGTCGTAATTTTTTATCTATATGATGCAGTGAATCCTCGGGTAAAAAATATTTATAGGACGGATGCCTCAATAATTTAAACCACCCGTAGGGTTTCTCGATTCTTACATGGCTTAACAACTACTACATTTCGACAATAACTCGGACTAAAGATCCTCATGGCTGGATTGGACTACACATCTGCTGTAGACGAGTAGCGAATGTTCGGTAACTAACTCCTTCAATTTTTTGATAGCGTTACAGAATAGTCTGTTACTTGTGTGTAGCCAGAATCGACAGGGGCACGCATTTATTTGATACCGACTAATGAAGTCCGGTGACTCTTTGGAAATGCAAAGTTGTTATTTCTAGTAGTTATATTGTCAGTACCTTTTTTATAGCATAAGCCGGCAAACGAGCAAGTGGGTCACCTGAAGGTAAGTGATCTCGCAACGTCCATATACGCCTACAATACTAGAAGAATCATGAGCGCGGTGCCATCCTTAAAGGAAAGGGATAATTATGGGATTGGAAAGGGCCCTACCCTCCGATTTGGGCCTCCGGATATCTCGCACCGTAAGAAACGCAGCAGCTAGCTGCTAGTTTACATTGTTTTTTATGAGCCAGTTGTAACGACTTACGACCTGATCGAGTCGGCCCCTTCATGTTGTAGACAATGGCTAGCTAAATGGTTGTAGCTACCCGCGCCACGAAGTATTAGCACAGAAATCTTATAGAATTATATCTTAACTACCTCCATTATCTTGTCATATTGTGCGGTCCGCATTGGTAATATGTGTAATTATGTCCTTGTAAGTTGTAATTAAAAAAAATAAATATGATGAAATTCTAAGCCAAACAGTTAACTCATATATTGTAACTAATGCTATATGTCGCAAGAAACATGAAATTTGTATTTCATGTATTGAACCATGCACATTTGCACCTTTCTTGCGTCTGCAAAGCAAGTGGATCGTTTTATTTTAGTTTCTCAACTTATGCATGTCGCGGTTGCATTCACACAACACATCTTAGAGAAATATACCTGCACTTAAAACTTGAAGTGATGTTGAACTAACGATATTATAATATTTAATACTTACTTATTTCTAAGCCTTTATAATAAATTATAAAAGTAACTATTTCTAATAGACCTTTTTTATTAAATTAGCACCTCACACAAATAATCTCCAATCAATATAGGTTTAGTTATTTGTTCATGTAAAATACATCCAATCCGATGATAACATCAAAATGAATACCATCTCTTTCTACCATGATTCTCAGCAGGCACGGAATTTAGACTTGTAGACAAGCTTCACTTAGAAAATATTTTCGTTCTCAAACACTTGAAACTTCTAAAAGCTGTTCTGAACTGATTATTATAATTAAGCATAGTATAATTAACATAAATACCTTAGGAGAGTGGAAAAAGAAAAATCTAAGTGTGGACTGCTTGTCGCGCAGTGTTAATGCGTGTCTCACGGACAATGTTTGTTCTTCTCACATAGTGGTGGAATGTCGATAAACTTATCGATAAAAAAATATTACACTATTGGGACCGTGTTGACACAAAAATATTGTAGATTTATTAGTCTACGACACTATATGCGGTGGCAACACCGTTTTTAGGATGGTCTATGTTTTTACATTTCTAACGCGTGTTTTTTATTTTAACTATTATCCTAAGGTTGTCTGGTATAGATCGCTAGTAGCGATAAGATCGCCTATTGTAGCAATCTTTTTAAATTATTTGCCTTTGTAATTATCCGTGAAAATGGTGTACAATAAAGAGTTAAATAAATAAATAAATATTTTTAGACGTTTCGTTTACTCAGGCTTTTGACATTGATATTATTTTCAAACGTTTTTCTTTTAATCTTACTAAGCGTTACACCAGGAATCGAAGACGTAAACTATTCTCCGAGGCACATACGAACTCGCTGTGGTATTTCTCTTTTGTTTTATTGGCTTTTCAATAGCACATAATTATATACAATATAAGTCGGTAATTGTGTAGTCGACAGCAGCGTTTCCCCATCCCTAGAGGTCAATATTGATGTATCGAGTGAGGACTCGCGCATCGTCAACTAACTCGCAATTTAGTTCTGTGTGAACAGTTATTTCACATTCTCATATTACTAACTAACTTGCTTTTAAGAACACATTTTCCTTCTTTTCGTCTCTCATGACGTCGGAGGTCTGAGATTGGAGTGGAGTTGTCACAATTGGGATTTGTTTTTTTTTTGTAGTGTTAGAATTTTCAAACATTTCGATTTTATTTGACGGAATGACTGCTCTTCTTGTTTTCCGAGCTATACAAAACTTCCAAATTCCATTCTAATTTCCGTCACCTAAGCGCTATCTTGAAATCTTTACGTTCTTTTAATAAATAGACCTCCGCTTGACTCCAATAAAACAGTAATGTGTAAAATAAACAAAATTCGGCAACGGTCACATTCCCCATAACCTTTATCGACGACCAAACATCGATAACACATGTTTATCGACATGTGTCCGTCACTACGCTAATATTGACTATCGGTCCTTCGTGCCGGATCTGTCAACAAAAACTACTTTTTGTCATTCCTTATTAGCTTTTTTATGGTTCGAAAATTACTACACTGATCATAAGTGCAGTACATTCTAAAACGTTCAATGAGGGTTCATCACAATGAGTTGTCATTGTTCTGAGATTCTCATTACCTTTGGTCATTACTCCTTACTAAACCAATTTGTATATTTCTGCCGCCAAGCAACAGTGTGTAATCATTCACTGTGTTTGAAGGACATTAAAGCCAGTGTAATTACTGGACATTATAAGACTACATCTTATGTCTCAAGATGACGACTGACGAGCGCAGTCCGTTCCCATGCAGTGTTTTTTAACTCAAAGGAATGCGTGGTGTTGTTTCTGTTTATGGGCAGGCGACCTGCTCCTTTCGTCATTCAAATAATAAAAGCATAATATGACGTTTGAACAGTATTATCCACCTTAATACTAGACACATTCCGTCATCCATTCATTGGTCGGTACACTGGAACCTTTATCTTTAAACCATAATAATAACTCATAAAATAAATCATTCATCCCATTCAATTAAGATAACGATCTTTAAACTGACATAAATCATAAGCCAGTTAAATGTATTCGCTGGTTACACACCCTTTTAATTTTCTTAACGAGAGAGACGTTAAATGTTAATCGATGAAAAGTACCAGGGCGTCATTAATTTGTAAGAGGTGTGAAATGGAAAATGCTGCCCCCTTAGAATACAAAAATTTAAAAACGCAACGTTCAGTCGCGTTGTCTAAACGATATCGTCTCGCATTTTTTCTATACGAATCAACCGAGTGTCCTGTTTGGTTTAAACGCGTTGCATTCTAGCTTTATATTGTTTATCGTCACACGTTGGTCGCTCGACCAATAACAATCAATCGGCACGAACGTTCGTGTTGTTTTCTTACGCCATATTCTAACCCCCTAGTCATAGTGTAATGTGCACGGAACGCACTGCGCCGCCATTGCATTGGCAAAAAAGTACAGATCGATAGGTTTATTTTGTTTGGATACTAGTCTCTTTTACATCCATCTCCTCAGAGGGGTTGACGTCAGGCAGGCGGTCGGTCGTAAAAGCTACAAGACAAAACTTTCTGTATAAGCATATTGCGCCGACCCCACTGCGAGTGGGATAAGGGCAGGTAGAGAAATCACTAGTCTTTTTACCTTCTGATTCCCGGTTACATGAATCCTAGACCGCGTATGTGACTTAAGTACATTAAATTAATTTCCTTTTTGGTTAGAGACTAGATAATTGAAACTGACCCTTAAATATTTGATTGGTTCAAGGTGTCAAGACAGGTCTTCCCTCCGTGGAATGTGACGATGGATATAAGAAATTTGTTTACACTCTAATTCTTTTAACGTAGCCATTAGGGAGGGGACTGAACGGTTTCAAATAGGAGGATCCGTATTTAGATATTTTTACTTAGATCGTTAGTTTATCTGGCTATCCCTTGAGGCAATAGTCGTTAAGATAAATTAGAAGTTGTAGATAGCTTGATGATTATAGCCTAAAAAATAAATGGTGATAATTGAACTGTGGTAGAGCCACGCTATAGACAGTTTTGTCTACACCAAGAATGAGCCGGCTCGACCGTTTCGCAGAAAACCGACGTGTAGTAGCAGCTTGCTTTTCCGTTTCGTACGGTAAGAGAGATATCCGGAGGCCGAAATTCCGTTCCACTTCCCAATTTCTAAATCATCCCTTTCCAACGGCAACTCGTCCATGATCCTTCACATATTGAGGATGTTCATGGGCGGAGGAGACCACTTACCATCAGGTGATTACTTGCTTGTTTGCCGGCCTCTACTATAAAAACTTTGTACATTTTATACCTGAATTTGGCGAAATTGCATTTATAATAACAATAGTAAAAAAGCCACAGTTCTAAAGAAGATTCAATCTTATGTAATTTTAATTTGATATCGAGCGTAGTCACGTGTAAAGATTAGTGTCAATGTTTTTTGTTGAACTATCCTAAATATGTCAAAATGGTATGTAATAGGAATTCCTCTGAATATTTGAGCAGGTAGATTTTACAATAATTCTCATACTATCCTCCTTTCTGATGAATTAAGATTTAATCAAATATGAAATCAATGATCTTTTCTGATTGTATGTACTTACATTCAAATTGTTGGTTATTAATGACTGATACAGATTTCGGATAAGAATGATATTTGGGCGTTTTTTTATAGCATAGGTCGGTAAACAAGGCTCTCCCCCGAGAGGTTTTCGACAGGCATGCGGCTGGTTGTAACTACAAGCCAAACCGTTTTGTTACATCGCCAAACGAGCAAGTGGGTCACCTGATAGTAAGTGACTTCCACCGCCTAGGAATGCTTATTTTATATATGTATATAACTAGCGGAGATGACGCTCGAAACGCTGCTTGGGGCAGAGCCGTTGACAGCGGAGTAGAGGCGCCTCAGCATGTTAATTTTTTGTGTTCAGGCTTGACAAACACCAAACCATGGGTAAGGTGCGCCGCGCCATATTTTGAGCTCGCTCTATCTTAAATTAGTATTAGGGTGTCTGCTACTGAACTTTACCACCGCCAACAACTAAATGTCGGAAGATTCCACCTTATTAATTCGTGGACGGTCGTATATTTTGGTTTTCCTAACTCGATTAGCACCTGCTAATTCAATTAACAAATCTGAATGAACAAGTTCCCATGGGAAATCATGTCTCATTTGGCTGTCGATTTGTTAATAATCTCTACTTATGGCTGTTGCAATGAGAGGGCATCGGTTCAATTTCTTCATCGAGATAATCTGGACGTATTTATTTCTACTTCCGAATGTAAATGTTGTGGGAGAAAAGTAAGCGTTCACTAATTTTTCTAATCATAGCAATATTCCTTTTGTATAGCATAGGCCAGCAAACGAGTAAGTGGGTCCCCTGATGAAAAGTGATCTCCACCGCCCATGTACGCTCACAATACCAGAGGAATCATGAGTACGTTGCCGACATTAAAGGAAAGGGAAAATAAGGGGAGTGGGAAGGGGTGGGAATTTGGGCCACCGGATATCTCACTCACCGTAAGAAACGTAGCAGTAAGCTGCTACTTTACGTCGGTATTTTGTAAGTACCGACCCAGTCGAGCCAGCCCATTCGTGCTGTAGACAAACCTGTCTACGGCGCGGCGTGGTTCTACCACTCAAGGAACGGAAATAAGCTCGTCGAAACGTTGGTGCACTAGACTATCCCGCCTACACACCCGCCACTGTAACTTCTGTACACCTGGATCGACAGTGGCACACATTTTTGTTGACACCGAGCAGTGAAGCTCGGCGAGTCTCTGGAAATGCTAAATTGCCTTTGTCCCGCAACGAAATTAATCAAATAGAAAGTTAGGGAGGAGTTGGCAATAATCGCCCACTGCTGGGCACGGGCCCCCACTATTAATGAGAGGGATTAGGCCTTAGTGCACTGTGCTGGCCTAATGCGGGCTCGTATACTTGACCTTCGAAATTCTTGTTGGACTAAGGCCTAATCCCTCTCATTCAGTAGAGGAGGCCCGTGCCCAGCGATGGGACGTGTATAATACAGGGCTGGTATTAATAATAATTAACAATGAATACACAAGTCACTTCAAAAAGTCAGAGGTATGAATTAGGTAGGTATTAGAGCTGGTTTCGAAGTTCGAACCCGTTATTCCCGTCTCAACAGTCCGTACAGCACCCCGCGAGGCCATCGCCGCTTACTACAGTATAGTAATCCTGACTAATGTATATCCTAAGTACAGTTAACACTTTAATCCCGTACCCCGTTAGTGTTTGATGTTTGATAGGGGGTCGCAGCGACCCTGTGAGGGAAAGGGTGAGGTCCGGCGTACGCTAATT